>CM046043.1:49240885-49855885 GCA_025215565.1 Flaveria ramosissima
GGATAAGAGGAACCAAGGGTGATCATGCAAAGCAAATTACCATCACGGGGGCACACGTAATTGTAACTTGTCATACATGAGAAATCTTGCGAATCCTGTCGGATGATAACAGTCATAGTCAGTACAAAGTTTTAATTCTATACTTTGAGGACACGAGAGCCTCAATCCGTATAAAACCTCACTAAGGATATGAAAGTAATCCTTCATCTCCACTCGTATGAAAGTTTCTATCCATCTGGATCCATCGACTTCTATTGATTTTCTCGTCTATTCATTTTCTATTATCTATTTTATCCATGGGACTTTTGTTCTTTTTCACACCTAGATGGGAAGGGTGTTTTCCATCCAACTGATGTTTTGAATTTTAGTATTTGGTTTGATTCATTGTAAACGTATTTACAATTTATTTGATCAGAAATTATTATTTGAACTTATTAGTTGTGTGTGTGCTAAATTCTTTTAAATTACTAGTACTTAAATGAAGTAGATATGTTGCATATTGCTTATTTTTGTATGTTATGGTTGTTAAGAATGTCTGGAATTGGCCGAGGACGCGGACGTGGTCGTGGCACCATCAACATGACCCCAGCTGAACTGGCAGCCCTAATCAATCAGCATGTGGCTGATGCTCTTGCAAATCCTAATCTCAATCCGCAGGTCGCTCCAATCGGACAAAGAGCATGCACCTTCAAGTCCTTCATGGACTGCAAGCCAAACCCATTCAAGGGAATTGAAGGAGCAGTGGGACTACTCTGTTGGTTTGAGAAATTGGAGTCAGTGTTTGAGATTTGCAACTGCCCTGCTAAGAGTAGAGTGAAGTATGCCGCCGGCACGATGGACGGTGCCGCACTGAGCTGGTGGAACACGCAAGTCCAAATGTTGGGCGTTGAGACTGCAAATGCTACAACCTGGGCAGATTTCAAGAACTTATTGAAGGAGGAATACTGTTCTAGGGATGAAGTACAAAAACTAGAAACTGAATTTTGGAACTTGAGGATGGTTGGTTCTAAGATTGAAGCTTACACCACTCGTTCTCACGAGTTGGCTACTCTGTGTCCTACTATGATCAACCCGGCTTACAAACAAGTTAAGAGATACATTGACGGGCTGGTACCGAAGATACAGAGCATGGTCACCGCTGCTAGACCAACCACTATCCAGGAGGCTGTCCAATTGGCCTACAAGCTGACTGACCAAGCCGTCACGCAGGGCAAACTGCCCCCGTGTGGTGCTACAAGCAGTTCTAATGACAACAAGAGGAAGTGGGAACCTTCTACCAATGGAAAACAATCTTCATCCTCCACTCCACAGCAACAACACAGCAAGAGATTCAACCAACCACAACCTATTCAAGACTCGGGTAGTTTTGGCGGCTACCATGGCAACCTCCCAAAATGCAACAAATGCAAGTTTCATCATAACGGGCAGTGCATGAAGAACACTTGTGAGAGATGTGGAAGGTTTGGACATATTGCCAAAAATTGCAGAGCGAACCTCTCCACAAAAGCACCTCAACAACAACCACAACAGAACTACAGGCAGTCTGGATGTTATGAATGTGGACAATCTGGTCACTATAGGAGGGAATGTCCGAAACTAAAAAGGAATGGTAACAATGGTGCTGATAACCGCCCTGGCAACGCCAACGGAAACGACAGGGCAACGGTAGTGGTGGAACCAAGGGGAGAGCTTTCATCATTGGATCAGGTGAGGCTCGTAATGATCCTTCTACTGTAACTGGTAAGTTTCCTATCAACGGTTGCTTTGCCTCTGTGCTACTTGATTCTGGTGCTGATAGGAGTTTCATTTCACACAAATTCAGTCGATTGCTAGATGATAATTCTGTAGCCCTAGATACGAATTATACAGTAGAAATAGCAGACGGTAAGATCATCGAGTCTTCGCGTATATACAGGGGTTGTAAGATTAGTCTATCTGGGCATGATTTTGATATTGACCTTCTATCAATTACACTCGGTAGCTTTGATGTTGTTGTTGGCATGGATTGGTTGTCTAAGAACCAAGCCGAAATCATTTGTCGTGAGAAGCTCGTTCGACTACCTTTGCCTGATGGAAAGATACTCACTGTGGAAGGCGACAAGATTGGTGCGGTGGTTGGCATCATCTCATATATGAAAGCACAGAAGTGGTTGAGGAAAGGGCATTTGGCGATTTTAGCCCTAGTTACTGAAAAGATTACTGAGGAGAAACGACTGGAAGACATTCCGATTGTTAGAGATTTTCCTGAGGTTTTCCCGAGGACCTACCTGGCCTTCCTCCACACAGGCAGGTAGAATTCCAGATTGAGTTAGCACCTGGAGCAGCTCCGATCGCTCGGATGCCGTACCGTTTAGCACCGAACGAACTACAAGATTCATCCAAGCAACTGTAGGAATTACTGGACAAGGGATTTATACGTCCCAGCTCTTCACCCTGGGGAGCTTCAGTGCTTTTCGTGAAGAAGAAAGATGGAACCTTCAGAATGTGTATTCACTACCGAGAGCTGAACAAGGTGACAATCAAAAATAGATATCCACTTCCACGCATTGATGACCTGTTTGACCAGTTGCAAAGATCAAGCTACTATTCCAAGATCGATCTGAGATCAGGTTATCATCAGCTACGAGTTCGAGAGGAAGACATCTGAAGACGGCATTCAGAACTCGTTATGGGCACTATGAGTTTGCAGTAATGCCTTTTGGATTGACTAATGCCCCAGCAGTTTTCATGGACCTCATGAATCGTGTTTGCAAACCTTATTTGGATAAGTTTGTCATTGTCTTTATTGATGACATACTAATCTACTCTCAAAATAAGGAAGATCATGAGGAACATCTGAGGATCATTCTGGAATTGTTGAACAATGAACAATTGTATGCAAAGTTCTCAAAATGTGACTTCTGGATGCGATAAGTGCAGTTTCTTGGTCATGTGGTGAACGAAAAGGGTATACATGTAGATCCTTCAAAGATTGAAGCAATCAAGGATTGGCCGGCACCAAAAACGCCTACTAAGGTGTGACAATTCCTTGGTTTGGCAGGCTATTACCGACAATTTATCGAGGGATTCTCAAAGTTAGCACAACCTCTAACTGCCCTAACCCACAAGGGAACCATCTACAAATGGGGCAGCCAAGAGGAATTAGCATTTCAGACACTTAAGGACAAAGTCTGTAGTGCGCCGATCCTAGCCTTGCCAGAAGGAACGAAGGACTTTGTTGTTTATTGTGATGCATCCATCCAGGGTTCGGGATGTGTACTGATGCAACGCAACAATGTCATTGCTTATGCGTCTAGACAACTCAAAGTACACGAGGAAGAATTACACAACGTATGATCTGGAACTAGGAGCTGTAGTGTTTGCCCTGAAAATCTGGAGGCACTACTTATATGGAACCAGGTGCACGATCTACACAGACCACAAGAGCCTCCAACACATATATGACAAAAAGAGTTGAATATGCGGCAACGACGATGGTTAGAACTGCTCAACGACTATGACTATGCCATCAAGTATCATCCGGGTAAGGCTAATGTGGTAGCTGACGCCCTCAGCCGAAAGGAGACCCCTAAACCTCGTCGAGTACGCGCATTGCAATTGACCATTCACTCCGATCTGCCAGAGCAAATCAAGGCTGCCCAATCTGAAGCCTTGAAAGTTGAGAACCTAAAGGCGGAATCCATGCGAGGCATGGAGAAACAGCTAGAGACCAAGACTGATGGAATTCTTTATTTCATGGAACGGATCTGGGTACCACAGTATGGGAATTTACGAGAGCTAGTAATGGATGAAGCTCATAAGTCACGCTACTCAATTCACCCGGGTTCAGACAAGATGTACCAAGATCTGAAGGAGTGTTACTGGTGGCCGAACATGAAAGCTGAAATTTCCACCTATGTTGGTAGATGTCTAACTTGCTCTAAAGTTAAGGTGGAATACCAGAGACCATCCGGTTTACTTCAGCAGCCGGAACTTCCAGTGTGGAAATGGGAGCAGATCTCGATGGACTTTGTCACAAAGTTGCCTAGGACTCCCAGCGGATGCGATACCATTTGGGTTATAGTAGATCGCTTAACAAAACCCGCTCACTTCCTAGCGATCCGAGAGACTGATCAAATGGATAAGTTGACACGGATTTATCTAAGAGAAATAGTCTCCCGGCATGGTGTACCGGTATCTATCATATCTGATCGTGACGCTTGGTTCACTTCTCATTTCTGGCGATCTTTACAAAATCATTGGGAACACGATTGGACATGAGCACTGCGTACCATCCACAAACCGATGGTCAAAGTGAGCGTACGATCCAGACATTGGAAGATATGTTGCGTGCCTGTGTGATTGATTTTGGCAGCAACTGGGAAACTCATTTACCGTTGGTTGAGTTCTCCTACAATAACAGTTATCACACATCAATAAAAGCCGCACCCTTTGAGGCATTATATGGGCGTAAGTGTCGATCACCTATCTGTTGGGCAGAAGTTGGAGAAAGCCAACTTACAGTTCCTGAGCTTGTGCACGAGACGACTGAGAAGATTGTGCAAATACGTAACCGTATGGCAGCAGCACGTGACAGACAGAAGAGTTATGCTGATAAACGACGTAAGCCGTTGGAGTTTTAGATTGGTGATAAAGTACTCTTAAAAGTCTCACCCTGGAAAGGAGTGATACGCTTTGGAAAGCATGGTAAACTAAACCCTAGGTACGTTGGACCGTTTGAGATTGTCATACGGGTTGGTCCAGTAGCCTATCAACTGAATTTACCGGAAGAGCTCAGTGGAATACACAACGTGTTCCACGTGTCTAATCTGAGGAAGTGTTTATCTGATGACTCACTTGTCGTGCCATTAGAGGAACTAGAGATTGATGAATAGCTTCGTTTCATTGAAGAACCAGTTGAGATTATGGATCGAGAAGTCAAAACCCTAAAGCGTAGCAAGATTCCCATTGTGCGCGTTAGGTGGAATTCAAAACGTGGACCAGAATTTACCTGGGAACGTGAGGATCAAATGAAGAAGAAATACCCGTAACTGTTCAAAGATCAGGCATCAACCTTCCAAGGTATCCATTTTTTTCTAAGATATATTTCTTTCAATTTCGAGACGAAATTCCCTTCAACAAGGGGATGATGTCACAACTCTCGCGAAATCTTACGTTCTTTGTTCTTACTTTTCTTTGTTTTGGGTTTGTTTTAGAAATTCCACAAACCATGTCCTAAGGGAGCTTCTGAACACCCATCTACTATTGCTACTAAACCTGGTTTTCTGCGTTAATCTGATGTTCTAATTTTCGGGACGAAAATTTTTTTCAACATGGGGATAATGTGACAACCCGGTTTTCAAGATACTAACGATTTTATAATTTATTAACCTTCCGATATTTTTCTTCATATTGTTAATAAATGTTGTTAAAAAAATAATAATAACTATCATTATTATTAGCAATTATTATTAACGAATAACTTTGAATTAATCAAACTTAATTAATCCTAAATTGCAAACTATGTAAAATGGAGGGGACAAATATGTAATTTTGTCAAAAATATGATTTCATCTATATATGACCAAAACCCCCGTCGGTTACACCGTACACCCGAACCCTTCTCTACCTCATAACCCTAATTCACTCGAGAAACCCCTCCCCGCCGTCGCTAATTTCCTCCTCCCACGCAAGCTTCTTCTCGACAAATATTTTGCTTCCGACAGCCCTTCCTTGCGTCCAAACTTCTTCGACGCTCCTCTTAATTGCGAGCACTTGGAGATCGGCGTCGCTCGTGTGTAGCTTGGATCGTTTCTGGCAACCCTCTTCGTTCACAAACGCACGCGCTCGAATCGCTTGTACCGACAGTTGCAAACGGTGTTCAAAACAGCCTTCTTTCTCGTTTGGTACGGTTTCCTTCATTATTCTCATTCGTTACGATTACGGTTTCGGGGTTCCGGGTGCGGGAGTGCTATGTACATGCTTTGTGTGTGCATTTTTCGTGTGTGTGTGTGTGTATATATATATATATATATATATATATATATATATATATATATATATATATATATATACATACATATATATATATATATATATATATATATATATATATATATATATATATATATATATATATATATATATATATATATATATAATGGATGTATGCGTATGTATGTATGCCTTATGTAGATGTGGTTGTTTATGTGGGTCTCCATATAAATGTGTGAACCTGCGTGTATATATATATATATATATATATATATATATATATATATATATATATATATATATATATATATATATATATATATATATATATATATATATTATATATATATATATATATATATATATATATATATATATATACATGTGCATGGTGTGTATATTATTTGGAATATGGAATGTTTGGGTGTGCATTGTGCATGTGTGTGTTCTGCGTAAGTATGGTGTGTGATATAATATGTATATTATATATGTGTTATGTGGTGTGTGTTGTGTGCTATATATATATATATATTTTATAAGTGTATTATATGTAGTATTATATTTTGCATGATTAGATTTTGTTTTTTTTCTTTATATAATCGTTATGTCTTAAATATGGGTTATGCAAGATTCAAATTTAATTGGGTCATGCGGGTTAGATGAATTAATGTTGTGTGTGTAGTTTTGGGATCGGGTAAATCGATGACCTGCATTATAACCGAATCGGGAATCACGAGACCGTACGATTCTATTGCTCATGTTTAATATTAATTATATATTAACTGAAATTCAGGTTATTCGGAAACCTAATCTTTTGTGTCTGCATTACTTCGTTGCTGTGCTTTTAAGGTGAGTTCTCAGCGCCGCTTTCATATCATACTCTCTTTTTGGGGGAGAGAAACATGCTGTTTTCATATACAATACTTAGAACTGCATATACTGGTTTACTATTGTGATACCACTACGCCTCTTCGGACCGTTAATATGGAATTAGCGAGGTGATTGTTAGTATATCTACGGGGTTTGACAAACCCCACCCGGGCTGGTCGCGCTAGCTTGACTGGAGGTCAAACGGGTGAATGGTTAGTCTGTTTTACAGTGTTGTGGTCTGGTATCCACAACCGGGGCATTCATTATATTATTACGGTCAGCTCGGTCGCGAAATTCATACACATAGTGACTTGTTGTAAGCTAGCTACCTACTTATATGCTTTGATTACTTAATCTGGATTTCATTACTGTTACTTACTGTTTTTCTGATAAACCTGTGAACTCACCAACCTTGTGTTGACACTTTAGCATGCTTCTTTCAGGTTCTTAAGCTGCGCACGAATAGGAGCATCTTGCATTGCATTCATCATCGTAGAGTCAAATGAACAATCTACATTTTTCTATAAATTATATTTATTTGATTTGCGTGTGTTTGCACCGTTTAAATTATGGTTTATACGCTTCCGCATTTATTTTCATATTTCGTATTTAATTCTGATTTTAAGAAACTTTGTTTAATTTAGAAATTATATTTTATAATTGTTACGTCGTTTGGTGTAACTAATGGCTAAGATCCTGGTATGTCACGCGCCTAACGGTACTACCACGTTTGTGGAAATTGAGGGTGTGACATTTGGGTCTTTATCTTGTGCATCTTCTTTTACAAAATCATATCCTAATACAATTTTTCTATTAAAAGAAATGCACCTAATCTATTTATTACATAACCAAATGAATAAATATATTACAACCTAAAATACAAACACAAATATTACAACCCTTACAAGAATCAAAACCAACATGACAAACCACAATCAACCAAATCCAAAACACATAAGGTCAAGGCTATGTTATGCACCAAAATATGAAACATATTCAACATCCAAGAACAACAATGAACCCCTTTTAATAACTGTAAGGCCCCGTTCCCGGTACGATTACAGTTGGTCATTCATCGCACATAAAACATATAATTACATTGCATTAAGAAAACATTGCAGCGGAAACATTCAAAAATGACATCACGTTTCATTATAATTACTTTTGCCAAATAATACATCATTAACCGGTTACAAAATTCATGTTTGCATTACATCACAAAAGCTATATAAGTGGATGCCATCCCAAAAGAGCCGAGTAGCCTCGCCGTGCCATCCTCAGCAATCATTTACCTGCCAACTGGAAAATGTAATAAAAGTCAGCGTTGCTGAGTGAGTTCTAGTTTTAATAATAAAACATACTTTACTTTCATTAAAACTATTCCTTTTATCATGCGATCATTCAACATACGTATACATAGATAATGTCATTATTAACTTTCATCTCATTCATTATCTTCCATTCTTTTTGTTCATTCTTTCTTCCGAGTCTTTTGCGACAACATGGTCGCTCACCTCAATGGCAATCTCAATGATTGCACGCTATCCGAGTCTTTTGCACCCCTAGGGCTGCTCACCCCAATTGCCCATCACGATAGCAAGCTATCCGAGTCTTTTGCAACAACAAGGTTGCTCACCCCAAGGCAACATCACGATAGCACTTTACTCGAGTCTTTTGCAACGACAAGGTTGCTCACCTCATAAGCAATCTAAATGATTGCACTTCATCCGAGTCTTTTGCAACACAAAGTCGCTCACCCCAATATATATGCTTGCAAGCCTTTCTTTCGTTCATTCATCATTCATTAATGCATGCATTCTTACTTCATGTTCCTCTTTCATTATCTTTCGCTTTACATTACATAATACTTCATTTATTCATTCATTCATTCATCAGCATGACATGTAAAGCCACAAGAAAGATAAGCATGCATCATATTAAGGAACATATCATACACATTCATTATCATCATACAGGGCAACATCATACATTCATAATATGCATTAACATGCAACATCATCATCATCATGCCCTACATGCTCTCTAAGGCCATAACCATCCTCTTACATGCTCTTACGGGTTACTTTACGTCAATACTTACATCTGCACCTTTCCCCGAAGGCCAGAAGTCAAACTACACATTTCTTCGAGTGCAACAGCCCTATTCGGGCGTATGGACACCCTTCAGTCGCATGGCCTCCATGCGACTGAACATCATGCGACTGGACTCATGCGGATGGTCATCTATGCGAATGAACCTCCAATCGTGCGTATGGACCTTGTGCGAATGGGATTACTGCGAATGGGCACCTATGCGACTGACCTCATGCAAATGGACTCATGCGACTAAGCATCTATGCGACTGAACCCTCAATCGTACAACCTTCATGCGACTGGACTCCCAGTCGTGCGACTGAAGCCTTAGTCGTGCGATTGAACCCTCAATCGTGCGGATGAATCCCAGTCGTGCGAATGACCCTCAATCGCCCTCATTCGGCCGTATGGCCTTCATTCGGTCGCCTAGCCCTAGCTGATGCAGAATGGAGTTCATCCCGAACCCAATCTGCCATTTTCGGCCTCCAAGCTCATCCAAACCCATTCTAAGCCCGGAATCGTACTCTAAATGCCATTTTCTGCCATTTAGACCTTAGGAATGCATACCTTAACACCATACAAGCACACACAAGCCCGGAATCGTACTCTAAACGCATCATACACATCATACCCAAATGGGTCAAACACATACACACACAAAAACGGGTTTTGAACATTTTCCAGCCCCAAAATCAGTTGAAAACAAGTAAAAGTGGGGTCCTAGAACTCACACAATCGAGCACAAAGACAAGAGCTTCGATTTGGCTTGCTACTCGACGGATTTGGACACCCGAATCACCCGAAACACCACTTTTTCTTCTTTTTCTCTTCTTTTCTCTCTTCCCCCTCTTGAACCCGAAATGTGTGAAGTGTGGGGAGACTGGGCTGCCCTCTCCCTACACATATCACCACATTTCCCAACTTTTCTTCGTTGGCGAGTTTGGTCCCTCGGCTTTGAACTTTATTTCTTTTCTTTCTTCGCCGGCTTCAAAATAATAAATTTCCGGGTGTTACAAGTCCACCCCCCTTAAATAGGTTTCGTCCCCGAAACCTGTCATTCTTCGAACAAACGTGGATAATGTTGTCTCATTTCTTCCTCAGTCTCCCACATTGACTCGGATCCCTTCCTGTGCTTCCACTGTACACGCACAAGAGGAACCATTTTATTCCTCAGCCTTTTCTCCTTTCGGTCGATGATTGCCACTGGTTGCTCCACATAATTGATCCGTTCGTCTACCTCGATATCCTCCAGTGGAACAATCATATCTTCATCAGCTAAGCACTTCCTTAGATGAGATACATGGAATGTCGGGTGAATTCCACTTAACTCATCCGGTAACTCCAGTCTATAAGCCACCTCTCCTACTCGAGCAATGATTCTGAAAGGGCCTATATACCTTGGGCTCAACTTGCCCCGCTTTCGGAAGCGAATGATACCCTTCCAAGGTGAGACCTTCAACATAACCCGGTCACCCACCTGGAACTCAATCGGCCTGCGCCTTTTATCAGCATACGACTTCTGTCTGTCTTTGGCTGCCTTCATGAAGGCTTTGATCTTCTCAAGCTTCTCAGTCGTAGCCTCGATTACCTCGACGCTTCCCAATTCCTTCTGACCAATATCACCCCAACAAACGGGCGTTCTGCATCTCCTACCGTATAGCATCTCATATGGAGGCATACCAATGCTGGCATGATAACTGTTATTGTATGAGAATTCGGCTAACGGTAGGTGGTCATCCCAACTTCCACCAAAATCAATCACACATGCCCGAAGCATGTCTTCCAGTGTCTGAATGGTCCTTTCTGACTGACCATCAGTCTGGGGATGATAAGCCGTGCTGATATGTAACCTCGTCCCCATAGCGTCGTGGAACTTCTTCCAGAATTTAGATGTAAACCGGGTGTCGCGATCCGACACAATAGACACCGGCACACCATGACGAGTCACAATCTCCTTGATGAACAAATCAGCCAACCTCTCAGATGAATATGTCTCGCGGATCGGTAGGAAGTGAGCACTCTTCGTCAAACGATCAATTATCACCCATATGGCATCATACCCTTTCGGGGTACGCGGCAGCTTTGTAATGAAATCCATGGTGATGTGCTCCCACTTCCATTCCGGTATATCCAGATGTTGTATCTTCCCATACGGCTTTTGGTGCTCGGCCTTCACCTGTAAGCAAGTAAGGCACTTACTCACATACTCCACCACATCGCGCTTCATGCCCGGCCACCAATAATCTTTCTTCATATCATGGTACATTTTCGTGGCACCAAGATGAATGGAGTACCGAGTCTTGTGAGCTTCATCCATTATCTTCACCCGTAGATCCCCAAAACAAGGAATCCACACACGATCGAATCGGGTTCTAACACCGAACGTGTTTTCACCCAATTCTCCAACCAGACCTCTCATTCTTTCAGAGTTAAGATGATCTTCTTTCAGTGCCTCATCTTGAAACTCTTTAACCTGCTTCATTACATCAGAGGTCATGATCAACTGATAGGCTTTCACCCGAATCGGCTCGGGCCTCTCTTTCTGGCTAAGGGCATCGGCCACCACATTGGCCTTGCCCGGATAGTAGTGGATCTCACAATCATAATCCTTTATAAGTTCCAACCACCGTCTCTGCCTCATGTTCAGATCCTTCTGCTTGAAGAAGTACTTCAGACTCTTGTGGTCAGTGAATATGGTGCACTTCGTCCCGTAGAGGTAGTGCCTCCAAATCTTTAATGCAAAGACCACGGCTGCAAGCTCCAAGTCATGAGTAGGATAATTGACCTCATGAACCTTCAACTGTCGGGATGCATAGGCTATAACCTTTCCTCTCTGCATTAACACACACCCCAACCCCGAGTAAGAAGCATCGGAATAAACCACCAGATCTTCACTTCCATCGGGTAACGACAGAACAAGAGCTTGAGTCAATCTCGTCTTCCTGTCACCCCCCAACCTTGACGGCGGAAACGTCGAGGAGTGAGAGTTAAGATCGTTCATAGCCACATAACGCTATTAATAAACCAAATATAGTTTAAACATAAGTTCCATTTGTCACGTTACAAATATAAGTCTCAAAGGAAATAAAAGCATAATATAGAATGCACCAAATCATTCCATTTTATTTATTTATCTAGGTCCATTCCTAGATGTGCAAGCTTCAAAGTGTAGAAGTCAAACTTGGGCGTTTCCTGAAACATGTTAAAAATAAAAGGTCAATAATAATGTTGGTGAGCATTCCATAGTTTTTAATACATAGATTATATAAAAGATGGCAATTCAAGTCATGAGTTAGTGAATAAAGTGATTAGGGATGTTATGAACAATGCAACAATCAAACCTCGACAAAGTTTTACAAGTCTCAAACGTTAAAAGTATATACGATCAGCTAAGTGTACTTGGATCAACCAAGCAGGCTTGTCTTACCCATAGATCTATGACTTCGCTGGGCTAGCAATAGTTAATGATTGTACATATAACGCCATAACATGGTAACCACGAAAGTTCAACTAACCACAACTTAACAAGATAAATTGCCATAGGTTTACAAGTCTCAAATGAGTTTACAAGTGCAATAGTATAAGTTAACATGTTTCACCCCAAAGTGTGAAAATAAGAAAAAAGGGTATGGAAATACTCACTTGATCAAAAAGTATATTATTGATGATTAATAAGAAATATAATAATCGTCGTTCCAACGTAAACCGTCACAATGCACCTAGAATATATATATTTACAAGATTATTACTTTTTATAATAAGTTTAACGGTTAAACGAGAACTAGGGTTTCAGTTTGGTGTTTAGGGGTTTTAATAGTTACTCAAATAAAAAAAATGGGATATTTAATTATCACTTAACTCAATGAAATATACTATTTACTCATTTTACTATTAAGAAACAAAAATTATTTAAATAAAGTTTAAGTATTGTCTATATAAATTTTTATAATTTTTAATCGAACCATCATTTATATAGATATTATTTGAGCAACTAATAACTTGGTGATTAAAGACATTATTTAAAGTTTATTTTATAAAAACATAAACTAAATATATTTTTGTCTAAAATATTTAATGAAAATATTAAAATGTTTTTATGAAATAAATTGCAAAAAAATAATATGATGTCTAAAAAAAATAACAAGTTCATAAATTGATTTTTTTATGAATTTTAAAAAAATAATGAATTAAAATTGATGGTCAAAAACCTTGAAACAAAAACATGAGGCTCCCAGGGTTCGAACCCGGGACCTCATGTTTGAGATGTTTGTGCTTAACCAGTGAACCAAGGCCTCAGCCGCGATTCTTACTGGTTTCTTATTATTATAAGCCATTTCAAAGAAAGTTCCCAAACCTTAAGAACCCTAGAACCGTTTGATTCCAAATTGATCCCCAATTCGATTATGAAGATGAAATTAACCTTGGGGCTTTTAATCCCCAAGTAACAACGATCAGATCCATGTGTTTGATTACCCGAGTGGAGATCGAATTGTTAGCGAGGCAGACGAAGGAAGTTCGCGAACCCTTGAAGCTTAATCGATGTTCAAATGATGATGCCAATCAAATTCGTTGCACCAGAAGCTTAAGATGATCTTGAAGATGAAAAATCCTCAATAAATTTGCATTAAGAGAGTGCAGAAGGTTGGTTTCGACAAGGTTGCAGACCGCGAGTAAAGGGGTAATCGAATTCGATAGTGATGTTGGTTTCAGATGGAATTTCGAGTTGTATTCGATTAATGATTGATAGAGAGTCGTTTAGGTTGGTTTAATTGGTCTGTTATGGTGTGTAAATGTTCGAACGGCTACACACTTTAATGTATTTCGGTTATACCATCGATTAGTGTCGAAACCGATGTTTAAACGCAATTAATCCATGAATTTATGTTCGAAACGTGTTCACGAACGGTTTGGGGACGGTTTTAGATCAAGAGAAGTCGGATTTCGATGGTTTTAAGGGTCGCCGGAGTGTTGCCGGCGGTGGCCGGAGCCACTCACCGGAAAACCGAGGGTAAAAGGGGGGAGGGGTTTGGGTTTCAAAAAGGTGCACAAGTGGTCCCTCAACTTTCAACCCTTATTAATTTATGCAAAAACTTTCATTTAAAGTTTTAAAAATAACAACTAAACCCCCTTAAATTAATTATTTTAAGATCTTAAACATTAATGTTGTTATTACTAAGACTTAATATTATTATTGTTTCTAGTATTATTGTTACTATTATTTTTATTATTATCATAATTATTAGCTTGATTAGAAAATTAAAGGTAACAAAGAACAAGTATAACAAATTCACAAGTTCCATAAATGACAAAATTAGACCCTACATGAACTTAACAATGTTAACTTTAATTTAACTCAAAATTACAAGATGTTACAGTCTCCCCAACTTAAAAGAATTTCGTCCCGAAATTAAGAATAAAGTTAAGAGAACAAATGCGGGTATCTCTCCTTCATATGATCCTCACGCTCCCAAGTGAACTCAGCTCCACGTTTGTTTTCCCAACGGACCTTGACGATAGGTGTGGTAGTTGTTCGGGTCTTCTTCAGGGTTCGATCCATAATCTCAACAGGCTTCTCAACGAAATGCAGTGACTCATCAATTTGAATTTCCTCTAGTGGAACATGCAAATTTTCATCAGCCAAGCACTTCCTCAAGTTTGAGACATGGAAGACAGGATGAACTCCGTTAAGTTCAGAAGGTAGCTCCAGCTTGTAAGCCACTTTCCCAATTCTTTTCAGAATCTTGAAGGGTCCTACAAAACGTGGGGCTAACTTACCCTTCTTCCCAAAACGTACAACACCCTTCCATGGAGAGACCTTAAGAAGAACCATATCGTCGACTTGAAACTCCAACGGTTTGCGTCTTTTATCGGCATAACTCTTTTGGCGACTTCTAGCCACCTCAAGGTTATTTCGAATTTTGGAAACTTTGTTAGTCGTTTCTTGAATAAGTTCCGGACCAATGATAAGATTTTCCCCAATGTCAGTCCAACAGATTGGAGAACGACATTTACGACCATACAAAGCCTCGAATGGTGCCATTTTGATACTTGAGTGATAACTATTGTTATACGAAAATTCCGCGAGCGGTAAATGCGTATCCCAATCGCCACCAAAATCAAGGACACAAAGACGCAGTAGATCCTCGAGTGTTTGGATTGTTCGTTCGGTTTGACCATCGGTTTGAGGATGGTAAGCCGTACTTAAATCCAATTGAGTACCCAGAAGTTCTTGCATCGAAGACCAAAAGTGCGAAGTGAAACGAGCATCTCGATCGGAAATAATGTGTAAGGGCACGCCATGACGACTCACAATTTCGTCAATGTAGATTCGAGCCAACCTTGAAACCTTGTACGTATCTTGTATGGGTATGAAATGTGCTGTCTTGGTCAAACGGTCAACAATGACCCATATGCTATCATGACCACGAGGTGTACGGGGTAACTTGGTTATGAAATCCATGGATATATGCTCCCATTTCCACATAGGGATTTCAGGTTGTTCAAGTAAACCACTTGGTCGTTGATGCTCGGCTTTGACCCTTGCACACGTGAGACACTTAGAAACATAAGACGCGATATCTTTCTTCATTCCAGGCCACCAATATTGACCACGCAAGTCCATGTACATCTTATCGGAGCCAGGATGAATGGAATATCGGGTTTGATGAGCTTCGTTCATAATGAAGTGTCGAAGATTATCACGATTTGGGATCCAAAGTCGATTCAAGAAGTACCACATGCCACTCGGTTTTGTCTCCAATTGCGACCGAACGTTAGACATCAAATCTTCATCTTTCCCTTCGTCGGTTAGTGCCGCTTGTTGAGCCTCGCGAATGCATAACTCGAGGTCACTATCGATCCTTATGTTTTGGAGCATGATAGTAGCCTCGTTGACATCCACATGAATCTCGGTATCAAATTCTCCTAGCGTATCAAACCATTGCCTTCGATCTCGAATTTCTTGAAGCGAGACAGTCTTATTGTGAACCTTGCGACTTAGCGCGTCGGCTACAACATTCGCCTTTCCAGGATGGTAGCGAATGTCGCAGTCGTAGTCGCTAATTAACTCAATCCATCGTCTTTGTCTCATGTTGAGATCCTTTTGGTTAAACACGTGTTGGAGACTCTTATGATCGGTGTAGACTATGCATTGCGTCCCATATAAATAGTGTCGCCAAATCTTCAATGCGAAAACCACAGCACCAAGTTCGAGGTCGTGAGTTGTGTAGTTCACTTCATGAACCTTCAATTGTCTCGACGCGTATGCTATAACTTTGCCTCGTTGCATGAGAACACAACCAAGACCTTGATTAGAAGCATCGCAATTTACAGTGAAGTCATCATTTCCATCGGGAAGTGTGAGAATAGGAGCGTTGCACAACTTGCGTTTTAATGTTTCGAAAGCCTCTTCTTGCTCGGGTCCCCATTCAAAGAGTCGATTCTTTTGAGTTAGCGCCGTTAATGGTTTAGCAATCTTCGAGAAATTCGCTATGAACCTACGGTAATATCCCGCTAAACCCAGAAAAGAACGAACCTCGGTTGGGGTTGTGGGAACACACCAATTCTTCACGGCTTCAATTTTAGCAGGATCAACGTGAATTCCTTGGCTATTCACCACATGTCCTAGGAATTGAACTTCTTCCAACCAAAATTCACACTTGGAAAACTTAGCGTACAATTGCTCCTTCTTCAAAAGTTCAAGAACTTGTCGCAAGTGTGTCTCTTGATCGACTTTAGTCTTGGAATAGATAAGAATGTCATCAATGAACACGATTACGAACTTATCCAAATACGGTTTACATACTCGATTCATGAGATCCATGAACACGGCAGGCGCATTGGTCAAGCCAAAAGGCATAACCATGAACTCGTAGTGTCCATATCGAGTACGAAAAGCGGTCTTTGGAATGTCATCATCGTGAACACGTAGTTGATGATACCCAGAACGTAGATCGATCTTTGAGAATTGAGTTGCTCCTTGAAGTTGGTCGAAGAGATCATCGATTCGAGGAAGAGGGTATCGGTTTTTGATAGTAAGCTTGTTGAGTTCCCGGTAGTCGATGCACATACGAAATGAACCATCCTTCTTCTTCACAAACAGTACAGGTGCACCCCACGGTGATGAGCTAGGGCGAATGAAAGCCTTATCGGTCAACTCTTGCAATTGACTAGCTAATTCTTGCATTTCATACGGTGCAAGACGATAAGGTGATTTAGCCACAGGGTTTGCGCTAGGGATTAAGTCAATCTTGAACTCAACTTCTCGCACGGGAGGTAACCCTTTAAGATCCTCGGGAAAAACCTCAGGAAAGTCTCGCACAACAGGAATGTCTTTCAACTCCTTACCCTTGGCTTTCGTATTAACTACATATGCCATGAAAGCCATGTAGTTTTTACTTAAGCACTTGCGGGCCTTGATGCAAGACATGAGTTTGAGTCTTTGGGATGATTTCTCCCCAAAGACCTTCAAAGTATCTCCAGTCGGTAAAGGAATTCGGATACACTTCTCGAAACATAGAATTTTCGCACGATGTTTGGCTAACCAATCCATACCAATGATAACATCAAAGCTTCCCAATTGCATAGGAATAAGGTCGACGAAGAACTCGTGTTCGTTAAGGCTTAAAGTGCAGTCACGTATTACGACGTCCACAACAATAGATTTTCCATCAGCGACTTCGACCGTGAAAGATCTTTCTAGATTGACGCGCGGTTTAGAAAGTAAAGGCTCGAATTCCAGGGACACGAAACTCCTATCGGCACCCGAATCAAATAATACAGATGCATAACGATTATTTACAAGATACATACCTGTTTGGTAACAACCTATTATTGGTATGATGAACATAGATAGGAATTTTTACAAGACAAGAAAAGACTAAAAGAAATTCAACGGCGTACCATTCACCACGTCGTTGTTGGCTTGTGCTTGGTTGGCGTTGATGTTGAAAGCCCTTCCGCGAGCCGGTGGCACATTTCCCGCATTGCGAGGACATTGAGGACGAATATGGCAGCCTCGCCACAGTTGTAGCAGGTTCGGTTGGTAAGCATGGCAGTGTTGTTTGGCGCACGAAGACATGTAGCCACCAAATGACCATACTTTCCACACAGCGAGCAGACTCGGCATGGAATGTTGCTTGAATGATGGTACTTGCACATGTTACACATAGGATGTGGACCAGCATAAACTTTAGTCATGGGAGCTTGATTCGCAACCACCATTTGTTTTTGAGGAGCATTTGGGGCGGTCACGGCGTAGTTGCGTGTCGGGATGAACTTACGCTTTTTGTTTTGAGAAGATGACTCGGCCCTTACCTCCTTTGTTGCCTCGGGTATCACCTTCGCAGTAGACTTGGAACCCTTTGCCGACATAGTGCCAGCTCTTATATGATTCTCGGTGAGCTGTGCAGTGATGGTAATTGCTTCCTCCAAAGTTGTGGGCCTACTACCCACCATGGCATCTTGAATTTGAGGTGGCACCCCCTTGATAAATTTCTCAATGTTACGGGGCACGGTGTCCACCATGTGTGGTAGGAGCATACTCAACTCATGATGCCGGGTGGAATAAGCCAAATGATTCCCACCATCTTGTTTGAGATTCCAGAATTCCTCCTCTAGCTTTTGTAACTCGCTCCTTGGACAAAACTTTTGAATCATAATCTCCTTAAATTCCTCCCAGGGCAAGGCCAAAGCAATCTCAGTTCCACGGTTTCTCTTTTCACTATTCCACCATGTGAGTGCTCGTTGTTGAAGAACACTTGTGGCATAGCGAACCTTGTACTCGTTGGGACACTCGCTAACAATGAACGTATTCTCCATACTTTCAAACCACTCGAGAAGTCCAGTAGCTCCTTCTTTTCCACTAAAGCTAGTGGGTTTGCACGAGTTGAAGTGTTTGAAGGTGCAAGTACGGTTGTTCCCTTGTTGATTGTTCCCATTTTGATTGTTGCTATTGTCTCCATTAGCACCACTATTGTTCCCATTGGTGTTGTTGTTGTTGCTATTAGCCATTAGTGTGCTATTAAGTTCAGCAACCATAGTCGGGAGAACGGCAGCCATTTGTCGGGCAATCATGGCAGCCAGCTTACGGTCGGAACTTCCACGCTTTCCATGGTGACGAGACATGCTGGATATACAAAAATGAGTTAGTTACAGGAGTGAGGATAACAAAGGATAGTAGTTTAACAAAGATGAGCTAAGGGTTATAAGGTACACGGAATGATTCCATTTGGTAACGCATTACCATGTGGAAACGTTGACACGTCAAGGTGAATTGATCCATTTACCTTAGAAACTTGTGTATATTGACCATAGTTTATCACTCATCCCAGAAATCCCCAGGTAAGCATAACTAGTCCCGTAGGATTTATGCGATATGCTTGCCTTAGCCCGAGGGCCTTTTGCCAGGAAAACCAGGATACAGGTGTCTATGTGTCACACAATATTTCTTAGGTTCATAGAATCAAAACCTTGATGAGATTTATATAGATTAGACATAACGTCTAAAGATCCAAGTCATAACATAAGCATAAGGTTCCACGTGTCGACGAGAATAAGATTAAGAGAGTTCATGTTCGGGGAGAGTCAAAGAGTCAAAGTTAAATTTAGGGAGACAAGTAACAATGTTTAGGCAATCCTATGCTAAGGCATCAAATTGCACATAAGAGGCATAGCATTATGTAGCATGAAAAGTATATAATTTACAAGATAAAAATATAATTCTATAAGGTTCATGCATACTATAGCCTAGGTCACCATTTCTAATAACCTAGATCCCTATAGTTATGGGCTCTGATACCAATCTGTCACCCCCCAACCTTGACGGCGGAAACGTTGAGGAGTGAGAGTTAAGATCGTTCATAGCCACATAACGCTATTAATAAACCAAATATAGTTTAAACATAAGTTCCATTTGTCATGTTACAAATATAAGTCTCAAAGGAAATAAAAGCATAATATAGAATGCAACAAATCATTCCATTTTATTTATTTATCTAGTTCCATTCCTAGATGTGCAAGCTTCAAAGTGTAGAAGTCAAACTTGGGCGTTTCCTGAAACATGTTAAAAATAAAAGGTCAACAATAATGTTGGTGAGCATTCCATAGTTTTTAATACATAGATTATATAAAAGATGGCAATTCAAGTCATGAGTTAGTGAATAAAGTGATTAGGGATGTTATGAACAATGCAACAATCAAACCTCGACAAAGTTTTACAAGTCTCAAACGTTAAAAGTATATACGATCAGCTAAGTGTACTTGGATCAACCAAGCAGGCTTGTCTTACCCATAGATCTATGACTTCGCTGGGCTAGCAATAGTTAATGATTGTACATATAATGCCATAACATGGTAACCACGAAAGTTCAACTAACCACAACTTAACAAGATAAATTGCCATAGGTTTACAAATCTCAAATGAGTTTACAAGTGCAATAGTATAAGTTAACATGTTTCACCCCAAAGTGTGAAAATAAGAAAAAAGGGGTATGGAAATACTCACTTGATCAATAAGTATATTATTGATGATTAATAAGAAATATAATAATCGTCGTTCCAACGTAAACCGTCACAATGCACCTAGAATATATATATTTACAAGATTATTACTTTTTATAATAAGTTTAACGGTTAAACGAGAACTAGGGTTTCAATTTGGTGTTTAGGGGTTTTAATAGTTACTCAAATAAAAAAAATGGGATATTTAATTATCACTTAACTCAATGAAATATACTATTTACTCATTTTACTATTAAGAAACAAAAATTATTTAAATAAAGTTTAAGTATTGTCTATATAAATTTTTATAATTTTTAATAGACCATCATTTATATAGATATTATTTGAGCAACTAATAACTTGGTGATTAAAGACATTATTTAAAGTTTATTTTATAAAAACATAAACTAAATATATTTTTGTCTAAAATATTTAATGAAAATATTAAAATGTTTTTATGAAATAAATTGCAAAAAAAATAATATGATGTCTAAAAAAAATAACAAGTTCATAAATTGATTTTTTTATGAATTTTAAAAAAATAATGAATTAAAATTGAAGGTCAAAAACCTTGAAACAAAAACATGAGGCTCCCAGGGTTCGAACCCGGGACCTCATGTTTGAGATGTTTGTGCTTAACCAGTGAACCAAGGCCTCAGCCGCGGTTCTTACTGGTTTCTTATTATTATAAGCCATTTCAAAGAAAGTTCCCCAAACCTTAAGAACCCTAGAACCGTTTGATTCCAAATTGATCCCCAATTCGATTATGAAGATGAAATTAACCTTGGGGCTTTTAATCCCCAAGTAACAACGATCAGATCCATGTGTTTGATTACCCGAGTGGAGATCGAATTGTTAGCGAGGCAGACGAAGGAAGTTCGCGAACCCTTGAAGCTTAATCGATGTTCAAATGATGATGCTAATCAAATTCGTTGCACCAGAAGCTTAAGATGATCTTGAAGATAAAAAACCCTCAATAAATTTGCATTAAGAGAGTGCAGAAGGTTGGTTTCGACAAGGTTGCATACCGCGAGTAAAGGGGTAATCGAATTCGATAGTGATGTTGGTTTCAGATGGAATTTCGAGTTGTATTCGATTAATGATTGATAGAGAGTCGTTTAGGTTGGTTTAATTGGTCTGTTATGGTGTGTAAATGTTCGAACAGCTACACACTTTAATGTATTTCGGTTATACCATCGATTAGTGTCGAAACCGATGTTAAAACGCAATTAATCCATGAATTTATGTTCGAAACGTGTTCACGAACGGTTTGGGGACGGTTTTAGATCAAGAGAAGTCGGATTTCGATGGTTTTAAGGGTCGCCGGAGTGTTGCCGGCGGTGGCCGGAGCCACTCACCGGAAAACCGAGGGTAAAAGGGGGTAGGGGTTTGGGTTTCAAAAAGGTGCACAAGTGGTCCCTCAACTTTCAACCCTTATTAATTTATGCAAAAACTTTCATTTAAAGTTTTAAAAATAACAACTAAATTCCCTTAAATTAATTATTTTAAGATCTTAAACATTAATATTGTTATTACTAAGACTTAATATTATTATTGTTTCTAGTATTATTGTTACTATTATTTTTATTATTATCATAATTATTAGCTTGATTAGAAAAATAAAGGTAACAAAGAACAAGTATAACAAATTCACAAGTTCCATAAATGACAAAATTAGACCCTACATGAACTTAACAATGTTAACTTTAATTTAACTCAAAATTACAAGATGTTACAAGTTCTTCAAACGCCTTCTCTTGAGCTTGACCCTATATGAACTTCACATCTTTTCGGGTCAACTTAGTCAGTGGAGAAGCAATCTTGGAGAAGTCTTGGATGAATCTTCTATAGTAGCCCGCCAAACCCAAGAAACTGCAAATCTCGGATGGCGTCTTTGGTGACTTCCATTGCATAACCGCCTCCACTTTCGCCGGGTCCACCATAATCCCATCAGGAATCACCACGTGACCCAAGAACTGAACTTCGCGCAACTAGAACGCGCACTTGGAGAATTTAGCATACAACTTCTCCCTCCTCAACGTCTCTAAAACCTCCCGAATGTGGCCGGCATGCTCTGCTTCGCTCCTCGAGTAAATCAGGATATCATCAATAAACACAATCACTGATTTATCCAACATAGGCCGACACACAAGGTTCATCAAGTCCATAAAAGCAGCTGACGCATTGGTCAAACCAAAAGACATGACGAGAAACTCGTAGTGACCATAGCGCGTACGAAAAGCTGTTTTAGGAATATCCTGCTCCTTCACCTTCAACTGATGGTAACTAGATCGAAGATCTATCCTTGAAAACCAACTGGCACCCTGGAGCTGATCGAACAAATCATCAATCCTCGGTAAGGGGTATCGGTTCTTCACTGTCAACTTATTCAGCTCGCGGTAGTCGATGCACATCCTCATACTACCGTCCTTCTTGTTTACAAACAGGACCGGAGCACCCCAAGGAGAGATACTCGGTCTAATGAACCCCTTATCAAGCAACTCTTGCAACTGCTCCATCAACTCTTTCATCTCGGTCGGAGCCAACCGATACGGTGCCTTAGCGACAGGTTGGGCACCCGGTATCAGATCAATCTGAAACTCGATCTCTCTGTCAGGTGGCACTCCTGATAAATCTTCTGGAAACACATCTGGAAAGTCACACACAACCGGTACATCGGCTAGTTGTGGTGTTAGCGTATCCACATCCTTTACATAGGCCAAGTAGGCGCTACATCCACGCCTCATACACTTTCCCGCCACCGCAATCGAGATCACTTTTGGAATCGTAGTGACCCGATCACCATACACTGTCACTGAACTACCGTCAGGCGCCAACAACCGAATCATCTTCTTGCGACACACAATGTTCGCCTTGAAGTCCGCTAACCAATCCATCCCAAGAACCAAGTCAAAACCACCTAAGGTCATCACGAACGGTCTAACAGGAAACTTATGACCCTCGAGTTCCACATCACAATTCTCTATCATCTCAGAAATCCTGGTAGACTTACCTATGGCAGTTTCTACATCAAAGGGCGCATCAACACGTCTACTACTAACAGGCAGCTTAGCACAGAAAGCAGCAGAAATAAAACTCTTACTCGCACCAGAATCAAATAACACAGAAGCTAAAGTTTGGTTCACCAAAAACGTACTGGACACGACATCAGGGTCCGTTCTAGCTTCCTCCTGTGTCATGGTGGATGCCCTGGTGCTCGCCCTCGGTCCATCACCTCCCGTCTTCTTTGCCCCTGAACTCTCAGCCCTTGGCTTCTTACAATCCTTGAGCATGTGACCCTCTTCACCATGTGCCCGCCTTTCCACACCTGAAGCACAAGTTCGACCCAAACCTGCACTCCCCACTATGCTCCCGTCCACATTTACCACACCTTCTCGATCCCGCACTTGACGTGACCACACGGCGATCATCCACCCGTGCCTTCTTATTACCCGTCGAGGCATTACCTCCCCCAAACCTCTTCCCCTGCCAGCTTCGATCACCACCGCTCTTCCTGCCACTATCAGTCACCACCACCGTTCTTTCATCATACAGCCTCCCCGCCAAATCCACTGCCGACCTAAACGTGCTCGGCCGGGCGGCGATCATGTGCCTGCGAATATCCGCCGGCAAACCCTGTATATACCTCTTGATCTTTCGGGACAGAGGCGTCACTTGATCCGGCACCAGACGTGCCATCTCATTGAACTTCGTGGTGTACTGTTGGTGTGTCATGGTTCCCGCCTCCAGTTGCAGAAACTCCCTTTCAACCTTATCCATTTCCCGATGAGGACAAAACTCCTCGATCACCATCTTCTTCAGTTCGGGCCACCTCATTCTCCCGATCGCCCGATTACCCTCCGCTTGGACAATGTTGTCCCACCAGCATAGTGCCGAGTCCACAAAGGAGTGGGTGGCAAACTTGACTTTCTGATCTTCTCGGCACTCGCTGATGTCGAGAACAGCCTCCATTTCTCTCACCCATCGGTGAGCAGCGGCGGCATTGCCATTACCGTCAAAAATAGGGGGCTTGCATCTCATAAACACCCCGTAGTTACAGCCTCGTGCCATCCCGCACAGGCTCCTCTTCCTCTTCCTCCTCATTATCGGAGAAAATCGTTTCAGGCTCCGGTTGCTCCCCCGAGGCCCGGTTTCTCTCCTTCCTTTCTCCCTCCTTCACAGCTTTAATGACTTCGGTCACCAAAGACGGTAAGATTGTCTGCATGACCTGATGTACCTCCTCCACCACAGCCTCCTTTACCGAGGCCCTCAAGTTCGCAATCTCATCCCCAGGTTCTGGATGAGGAGTCTCAGGTTCTGCAGGAACCTCTTTCTCAGCTCTAGGCCTTCCTCTTTTAGGGCGTGGTTCAGCAACAGGGCCATCACGGCCTCCACCCCTAGAAGCTCTAGAAGATCTACCACCAGCCATTCTCTATCACACTGAAAGATTCAAACACCAACACGGTCATTCAAGGAAACAACTCAGTTTATGTCAAGTATAGTAAGTCCCTAATTACAGTGGCCAGTTGTGATTAGCCACTTACTGTACTCTTCATACCCCAAGTATTACCTGTCCTGACTACATCAGTATTCAAATCTACATACAACACATAACACATACCATGCGCACATAAAACCGGTTAACTTTAAGAAAATACCTGATGGCACGCAGCTACTCAGTTTGGCATCCCATTCCCTTTTCGTCCCATTTTCAGTTTAAGTTAAGGTTTATTTTGAAAATTTACCCATTTCACTTAAACTTTGGCTCTGATACCAACTTGTAAGGCCCCGTTCCCGGGACGCTTACAGTTGGTCATTCATCGCACATAAAACATATAATTACATTGCATTAAGAAAACATTCAAAAATGACATCACGTTTCATTATAATTACTTTTGCCAAATAATACATCATTAACCGGTTACAAAATTCATGTTTGCATTGCATCACAAAAGCTATATAAGTGGATGCCATCCCAAAAGAGCCGAGTAGCCTCGCCGTGCCATCCTCAGCAATCATTTACCTGCCAACTGGAAAATGTAATAAAAGTCAGCGTTGCTGAGTGAGTTCTAGTTTTAATAATAAAACATACTTTACTTTCATTAAAACTATTCCTTTTATCATGCGATCATTCAACATACGTATACATAGATAATGTCATTATTAACTTTCATCTCATTCATTATCTTCCATTCTTTTCGTTCATTCTTTCTTCCGAGTCTTTTGCGACAACATGGTCGCTCACCTCAATGGCAATCTCAATGATTGCATGCTATCCAAGTCTTTTGCACCCCTAGGGCTGCTCACCCCAATTGCCCATCACGATAGCAAGCTATCCGAGTCTTTTGCAACAACAAGGTTGCTCACCCCAAGGCAACATCACGATAGCACTTTACTCGAGTCTTTTGCAACGACAAGGTTGCTCACCTCATAGGCAATCTAAATGATTGCACTTCATCCGAGTCTTTTGCAACACAAAGTCGCTCACCCCAATATATATGCTTGCAAGCCTTTCTTTCGTTCATTCATCATTCATTAATGCATGCATTCTTACTTCATGTTCCTCTTTCATTATCTTTCGCTTTACATTACATAATACTTCATTTATTCATTCATGCATTCATCAGCATGACATGTAAAGCCACAAGAAAGATAAGCATGCATCATATTAAGGAACATATCATACACATTCATCATCATCATACAGGGCAACATCATACATTCATAATATGCATTAACATGCAACATCATCATCATCATCATGCCCTACATGCTCTCTAAGGCCATAACCATCCTCTTACATGCTCTTACGGGTTACTTTACGTCAATACTTACATCTGCACCTTTCCCTGAAGGCCAGAAGTCAAACTACACATTCCTTCGAGTGCAACAGCCCTATTCGGGCGTATGGACACCCTTCAGTCGCATGGCCTCCATGTGACTGAACATCATGCGACTGGACTCATGCGGATGGTCATCTATGCGAATGAACCTCCAATCGTGCGTATGGACCTTGTGCGAATGGGATTACTGCGAATGGGCACCTATGCGACTGACCTCATGCGAATGGACTCATGCGACTAAGCATCTATGCGACTGAACCCTCAATCGTACAACCTTCATGCGACTGGACTCCCAGTCGTGCGACTGAAGCCTTAGTCGTGCGATTGAACCCTCAATCGTGCGGATGAATCCCAGTCGTGCGAATGACCCTCAATCGCCCTCATTCGGCCGTATGGCCTTCATTCGGTCGCCTAGCCCTAGCTGATGCAGAATGGAGTTCATCCCGAACCCAATCTGCCATTTTCGGCCTCCAAGCTCATCCAAACCCATTCTAAGCCTAAATTAACCCTCCTAGACCTTAGGAATGCATACCTTAACACCATACAAGCACACAAGCCCGGAATCGTACTCTAAACGCATCATACACATCATACCCAAATGGGTCAAACACATACACACACAAAAACGGGTTTTGAACATTTTCCAGCCCCAAAATCAGTTGAAAACAAGTAAAAGTGGGGTCCTAGAACTCACACAATCGAGCACAAAGACAAGAGCTTCGATTTGGCTTGCTACTCGACGGATTTGGACACCCGAATCACCCGAAACACCACTTTTTCTTCTTTTTCTCTTCTTTTCTCTCTTCCCCCCTCTTGAACCCGAAATGTTGAAGTGTGGGGAGAGTGGGCTGCCCTCTCCCTACACATATCACCACATTTCCCAACTTTTCTTCGTTGGCGAGTTTGGTCCCTCGGCTTTGAACTTTATTTCTTTTCTTTCTTCGCCGGCTTCAAAATAATAAATTTCCGGGTGTTACAATAACCTTAAAGTTTTAGCCAACATGAACCAAACTTTAGGGTTTTGTCCAAGCAACACAATCAACCATTTGATCTTGATCTTTCAAGGTTTATACTAAAGCATGTAAGATTAAACCTTGAAACATAAGGGATTTATACATTCACAACAAAACAGCCCCTAATGGGTTGAAAAAGTCCATGAAAACTAACTTTTCAAGAACTTTTGAAGCACATATTCCACATATCCGGCTCTGATACCATTGTTGGGTTTTGTAACATGAAAATCAAAGCTAGTTTAACCATTTAAACTGTAAAAACGCAGCGGATATAAGGTTTAAACATGTTGTTAACAATCTGAAAAATGAACCATTTTAAACCATAAACAAAACCCAAGAACATGGATCATATATATATGTGAAATAGTATGCTATCAAAACCAAAATAACAACCATAGAGTGTTCATTGAAACAACCTTTCAAGCACAAGATGTTGTAGATGGATGAGATGAAGATGATGATGTTCTTGAATGTCCAGCCCCCAAGAGAGAAAGCCTCAAGTTGTAATACCCACAAGCTCTTCCAAACACCTAGCTAGTTAGGGAGCTCAACACCAAAACTCTCTACCTATGCACCTTCAAAATTCCGAAATTTTCAGCTTGTTTGAGCCTTTAATCCGAAATTTTTAGCCTAGTTTGGAGAGTGTTCTTGCTTGTGTGTGTGAGAGAGAGTGTGAGAGATGATCTCATCATCAAATAAATATTTATTGGTGTTTGTTTGGCTTGTTATTGGGTATGACCCGACATGGATCATAACGTACTAACCACATCAATCTTGTTGTGTCTTGGGCATACAAGATCCAACAAAAGTAATATGACGTTAAACAATGATGCAGTGCGTGATCAATGAAAAAGAAGTCAAATCAAGGTAAGACGACCAATTAAATAAGATTTACTTGTATTTTAATCAAAATCATGCAAAATAAGTATTCACGAAAGTTTAACTAATTACATGGGAAAGGAACTATTTATACCAAAACACTAAAAACAATAGTTCTCACATGGATATTTATTTGCATTTCGTAACAACGTTCAATGCTATAGAGTTTTGATTCTCAAGGTTTCTGAACACACTCGTGAACCCATATAATCAAATCTGATTATAACAATCATTGGAATCACACTAATCATTCACATACGCGACATAGTATGTTTTGTATCAATCGAAACTAAAACCGCACACGAAACCACACGAACGAGCCTTGAAATCAATCGACTTGTGCCCAAAATACTTTGAGAGCACTCCACAACCAACTTCGCACATTCCTGCCTCGCTAATCCAACGAATCAATCAAAATGACAATAGTGGATCAACAGAATACTTTATTGACCATCTGGGCAAGGAAACCAGGTGTAAAGAAGCAAGAACGTACTCGTTTTCACTAAATAAGAATCAAGAATAAATTACACACGCGGAATGAAAGTAATGAGACGTCAAACAAACATGCAGTGCGTGATCGATGAAAAAGAAGTCAAATCAAGGTAACACAACTAAGTAAATAAGATTTACTTGTATTTTAATCAAAATTATGCAACTATAAATTGGTGCATCATAGTATTCACGAAAGCTTAACTAATTACATGGGAAAGGAACTATTTATACCAAAACACTAAAAACAATAGTTCTCGCATGAATAATTTTTTGCTTTTCGTAACAACGTTAAATGCTATAGAGTTTTGATTCTCAAGGCTTCAGAACACACTCGTGAACCCATATAAACAAATTCGATTATAACAATCATTGAAATCACACTAATCATTCATAAATGCAACATAGTATGTGCAGGATCGGGTTTGTCACTTAAACACTTGGATTTCTCTCAAACTCACTTAATTAACACTCAAATCAGATAAAGTATAGTCTCTTGTAAGAGTAGATTACAATATAATAAGTAGCAAAGAACACACAGAAATAATTTTCAAGGCACTTGTATATATTACTTCTTAACTCAAAATATTACAAGACTCTTACAAGCATGGAACATGAGTTACAATGAGAAACTATATATACTAGATCCTACAGCCGAATATACTTTGATACCCGTTGGAAACCTAAGACTAAAGCATATACTACAAGGCTAAAGTTAAGGTATCTTAGATAAAGTATTATTTAAGATATGGTAGTCATGACATGTCCATAACTTACCTTTTGTCACCAACTAAAGGTGGCAACTGTACTAACTTATAAAGGTAAACAGTGGAATAAAGTATGGTCAACTACATGGCTTTTGAGAAAACGCCATGCAGTATCTCAAAGGTCTGAAGCGGAGTGTCAGGGAGACCATACTTATGTCCACTAGATAATAGTAGTGTCTTCCAAAGGTAAGTTGGCTTCGGAAGAACAAGTTCTTCCAAAGCCACTTATACTTCGGAAGAGGCTTCTATACTTCCGAGGCTTGAGGATTTCTATACTTCAGAAGTTGACTTCTGATCTATCATTCTAAGTCTTGATCTTTGGAAGTAAGTTCTTTGTCTTCGGAAGTTGAAGTTTTCCTTCAGAAGTTAGTTTTACACTTTGTCTTCGGAAGAGCTCCTTTTTCCTTTGGAAGTTCCACACTTAGCTTCGGAAGTCCTTTATTAGTTGTACCAAAATGGTCTAAGTGATTTGGTTTTGGTTGCACCAGCCTTTCTAGATCCAACAAACTCCCCCTAGGCTGATGCTACCAAAACCTCACTTGTTTCTGCTTCTCAAAGCTTTCAACACCAGGGACAGAAGATATTTGTCTGTTTCTTTGTTCTTCCCTGAAGTGGTGTTGAGAAGCTTGTACAAGTCATTAGTGGATAGGAGATCCAGTCTATCACTCTGAATGACATGTACCCTCTGTTGCGTCCCCCTGAAAAGAGTTAGTTGACGGGAGTTATAGTCATACTCCCATCTAACTATGGATTCAAGTTCAGGACCTTCAACCATTTGTAGAAAGGCTTTGCCTTTGGTTGTTGATCCCTTCCTTTTCTCCTCCTCTCTCAGTTTCAACTCTTCTTCAACCTTGGTCCTAGCAGTTAGCTCGGCCATATGAAGACTGCCTAGATGATTTCTGATATGAGCAGCTACATCAGAGTTTGAAGGGTTGGAGAATGGCTTCTCTGCTAACTCAGCAATATAAAATCTGCTTAAGTATAGCAGAGATGAGGCACTTAGCTTGTTGAGCTCTCCATTCTCTCTTTCAACAACAAAGTTGTGAGAAGAGTCTTTGAACCTCCACTAGATGATCTTCTTCCTAGGTGCAAGCGGTTGTCTTGGCACCCGGTCACCTTTCTTGGTATCCAGCAAAGTCACCAGACTTCTCCTTAACTTCTTTTCTTCCTCATTCAAAGTGTCTGAATTGAGGCCAAGGAGATTTGCAGCTTGGTCCAATGTTCCTCTTGACTGAATCTCCTCACAGGAGATGTCGCTCAGGGTTGTGCAATTTATAGCTTTGTCTTGATTGCCTTGAATTCCTCAAAGGAGAGATGTTTAGAAGGCTGAGGGGATGGTTTGAGGGGTTGTTTGATAGGTTGAGGTGTTTGGGTTCTGGCTAGTGTTTTGGGTTGAAGGATGGGTAGTTTAGGTGGTTGAGGTGAAGAGGTTGGTAGGGGTGATGGTGTAGGTTCAGGGGTGTATGGTTCAGTGGTTGGTTCGGTTTTGATGGGGAATGGAAAGGGAATTGGTTCAGGTTGTGATTGGGTTTGAAGTTGGGGTTGCGTAGTTGATTTGAAGATCATCCCCTGTCCCCTTCTATACATCTCCTTCCTCTTCCCCGAGCGAATGTCAGCCTTTATGTCACTGACATGTCGCTGGAGGGTCTTTTCAGACATAGGACCCACCTGCCTGCCAGAGAAGCCATGAGCCTGGAGATAGCTCTTCATCCAGGCCTTCTCACCTATCTTCTTGGCAGCAGCTAGTCCTGCTTCCTTTTCCTTCTTCTTCAGCATCAGCTTTTCCCTTGGCAGCTTTCTTTCTCTCTTTCTCCATTTGATCTTGCTCTTTGTTGAAGAGCCATAAGATCGTTTCATTTTTGTGTGGAGATAATTCTTCTAGAGAGAAACCTCTGGAGGTTAGGAAAGTTATCCTTTCTCTCCTGAGCTGCTGATCAGCTTCTCTTTCTTTCCTCTCCCTTTCTTCTTCTAAGGCCAACCTTGCTACCTCTTCTCTTTGTTGTTTTTGCAGCAAAGTTGCCTTTTCCAGCTCAACTAACTCCTCTAGTGGTAGCAGGAGTACATCTTCACTCGCAGCTCCTAGACTGACAAGTCTATCAATGATCTCTACTCTTCTTCTATTGTTGACTGCCTCCTGGTTGGCAACAGCTGCTTTGCTACTGGCAGCTAGCAGTTTTCTAGTTGGAAGTCTACCTTTTCTTTTGAGTTTTTCTAACCTTTCTTCCTCATGAAGCTCTTCCTTAGTCATCTTCCTCTTTCCTTTGATGTCTTTGGAAGTGCTAGACTTTGGGGGTTCTTGGATGGAAGGTTCAGGTTGAGTAGTAGAGATGGAAGCTGGAGTTAATGCTGATGTTTGAGCTAGGGGTTGGGTGAGAAAATCCTCCCTATTAACCTCAGATGCAAGTTCTAGGATTGCATATGTGACTATTAGATCATCGGATAAGGAGAATAGTCCTTCCGCAGCTGCAATCTCAGCTTCGAAAGATTTAAATTGTTCTTCCGAGGCTTTGACTTGTGCTTCGGAAGTCTGTGAGAATGCACTATCTGTCCCAACTGTCTCAGTTGCTGGGCCATCAGTCCTTGTTTCCCTTTCAAAGTTAATCTCAGGTTCCACTTGGACCTTAGGTTGACCAACTTCCTCAATAGTGGTAGAAGGTGCATTTAACCTCTAAAGCTCTTGAGCTCCGAAGTAGATCACGGACAGATCAGGACTTGGCTGTTCAATAAGAGATTCCAACAGGAACTTGTTGAAGAACCTATTGAGATCTTGGAGCATCCTTTGATCCATTTGAATTACAACTGGAGGAGGCTTAGGAAAAACGGAAGCTTGTTGCATAGGATATTTTGAGCTTAGGGAAGTGAGAGCTTGACTTTGTGGCTCCTTTTGTCTTTGGCTTTGTCCCTTAACACTCTCCCCCTTTTTGGTAGCATCATCCTGAGAGCTTGATGAGCTAGAGGAATAGGTCAAAGAGACCTGAATTGGTACGTGCCTAACAGACCTCTCAATCTGTGTCTCAGCTAGTTTGGCCTTGAGATTTTCAATCTCAAGTTGCTGAGTGGCAGACCTATCCTCTAAAGTTCTAACCTTAGATTCAAGATTTGAGACTTTAGAAAGTAGGTCTTCAATGGTGAGTTGCAGTCTTCCCTCATCTTCTTTTGAAATCACGGGGAGATGAGGTAACATACCTTGTATGTTCATCCTCACCACCAGATGTGGTTTCTTGGCGCCCTGGTTTCCCTTGCTCAATGATGTCTCTTTCAGAGTCATCAAAGGACATGGTTGCCGTAGATTCAGTCTCAGTAATGTTACCACTGTCCTGAGGATCCCTTGAGGCTCCTTCAGTAGTGGCAGCTGAATCTACATGAGTCCCCTCCACATCAGTGGGACTCACCTCAGTATAGGTTTGCTGATGGGGGCTAGAGATAAGAGATCTCTCTAGGCTCTGTTGATCCTTGAGAGGGTGTTATGGATCAACTTCATTGCCCTGAAGAGACATAATCTCTTCATCAGCTCTGATTAATAGGTCAGTAAAGGATATGGAAGTAAAACCTAGTGACCCGGGACTTTGATCAATGTCTAAAGGCATTGAGCCTGTGATGGGGCTGTCCCTTTTTGGCTGCTCAGGGGAGTATAAGTACTCTCCTCGAGGGTTTTCAGCTTGGGTTTCGGGCTCATGGGTCTGAGACTGAGGAGACTCAAGACCCATATTGAGGTCAATTGTGAAGGATGGTTGGACCTCAGGCTGAGTGGGAGCCTATTGTTCCACTCTAGCCTTTTTGGGTAGAACATGAGAAGCTTGTTCAATCAAAGAAGATTGAACAAGGGTTCGTTTGGGCGTCTTTGATAAGTGATGGTAATGGGTGGAGAAGGTAGATTTGGCAAAGAGAGGGTAGTTGCTGGTGTGGGTTCATCACCTGTGGGGTTAACAGGAATGTCACCAGGAGCCATTGGCTCAATCATACCTGGAAGAAGTGCAGTATTGCAGGACCGTTTAAGGGCTTTAACACAATTACAACACAACAACACAATGAGGAGATTAACTAAACTTTAATCAAACAGTGAACTGGGTTAACCAAAGTGATACAAAGAACACAAGTAAAGCAAGAGACAGAACAAGAGAGTATGGGTTTCAAGGAGGCATTATATTGCTTTCTCAAGTTCTTTTACAAGTGTTACAAAGCATAAAGAAAGATACAAGAACTTGAAATACTTATACTACAACCTACAGCCGGCTATACTTTGAAAGCTAGCTGGATACAATTGACTAGACACTAACAAAATCAATTGTAGGATCAAAAGGCATATATGCCTTTTGACCTTGTGACTATGACATGCCATAGCTCACATCCTTATACATTACAAAAAGGATAAAGTACATAAAGTGGAAAGTTACAGACTCAAGACCTCAATGTACAGTTACCAAAAGCATGGACCTTTTCACCAACTCATGTAAGTTGGTGACTTTACAGAGATGCAGCGGAAAAGGTGCTTTATGGAACAGTACGTCAGATAAAGCATGTGTACTAAAAGTCTTCGGAAGAAATCTGTCTTCATAGGTTGAAGCTTCGGAAGACTTTGTCTCTGAAGCTTCGGAAGACTTCATGTTTGGCTTCGGAAGATATTGGTCTTGGCTTCGGAAGATTTTACACTTAGAGTATTTTCTAATGCATTGTGTAAAACTTCCGAAGCATTCTTCACTTCAGTACTTAGTGCATGTTGCTGAGACACTTTGGATGTTTTGGGTTGCATCAGACTTAAGGAATCCTTACAAGTATCTCTTCCTGTGAAGTTGGTGGACACTCTCTTCAATGTTTTGAAGATGGTCGGCCTCATTTGAGGAACAATCAGAGCAGCTGCGTAGACAAGCTTGCTCTGGTCCAGCTTACAATTGATTATGTGCTGGAGAAACCTGGGATACATGAAGAATGTGTCCCGTTGAAGGTTTCCCATGAGATTGGTCAGAACAAATCTTGAGTAGTTGAAGCGGAGGCTTCTCACCAAACCATGAACTAGGCACCCAAGTTCATATGGGATTTGATCCCATCCCCCTGATTTGTTGGACAAGCAGTGAAGAACTACATGCAGCAGGAACTTACAGTTGTAAGAGAAGTTGAATTTGTAGACGGTTGACCTACTAACATCTCCACCATATCCCATTTGGAGATAAGTGTTGTCCAAATCTGCTTTGGGGAATTCTGTAGGAGCGCCCTCATCATGAAGCTCTAGATGCTCCCTAATGATTTGTTCAGAAATGACCAACTCCTGGCCACAGATGCTTGATCTTATGACACGAACCAATTTAGGGTTTCAATTTGAGTAAACCGTGGGGTTAACAGTCAGGGTAGTGTAGTAAGAAGATTGGGTTAGAAAGGAGATGACATCTGAGAAGTCGGCATCCCTTGAAGAGTCAAGGAGTGCGACTTGGTTGTGCTGAGGGTTAAGTGCCATTTGAGAAAGTTGTAAGAAGAGAGTTTGGAATTGGGCAAATTGAAGATGAAGAAAGCTTTTAGGGCAGTAACTTTGGTAAAAAGGATGAAAGTGATTAGCCGGAGGTATTTAAACGGGTGGAATGGTGGTTTAAAGAGGGTTTGGATAAGATGATGGGAGGTTTCAGTGGATGATGTGACATGGGCAGTAAGGTTAGTCCATTTAAATAATCCGACATCATTAACAAAATCTTTACTTTTTACAGGGTGGGGCCCAAAAGATTTCCTTTACGCAGTAAAATCTTTCTTCCGAGTATAAAGCATTTCCAAAGGTAATGTTCTTCCGAAGGCAAATTTACTTCCGAAGGTAAAGTTTTTACTTCCGAGAGTATATGTTGCTTTCCGAATGGAGAATGTTACAAGCTTCGAAAGTAGATCTGATATGAAATCAATCGCTTCTTCCGAGACTTAACAATTCTTCCGAGAAGAAAATTATCCTGGGAGGAATTTGCTTCGGAAGATATGGAAAATATCTTCCGAGGGTTAGATCCTCTTCGGAAGAGTTCATACTTAGATAAAATTTTAGAGAAAGACCTTTTGTAACAGGGCTTAGATTGTTTTAACATAAAACTTTACATATTAAAAAAATTTCAAATGAGATAGACTAATCAAGGTTTATCATCCCAATAGCTGTAATGAGATATTTGAATCTTTGTTCATCAAAGGCTTTGGTGAACAAGTCAGCATATTGTTCATTTGAATCAACTTTGATTAGCTTTGATAAGATTTTTCTCAAGAATCTCTCTAATGAATATCTCTAATGAAATGATACCTGATATCGATGTGTTTAGTTTTAGAGTGCTTCACTGGATTTTCAGTAATGGAGATAGCACTGTTGTTGTCAATGTGGATAGGAGGAGTGCTCATGAAGTTGAATCCGTAGTCTATCATCTGGTTTTGAATCCATAGTAGCTGAGCACAACAACTAGCAGCAACAATGTATTCAGCTTCAGCAGTTGATGTAGAGACACAAGATTGCTTCTTGCATTGCCATGAGATGATCCTTCCACCAATAAATTGACATCCACCAGATGTTGATTTCTTGTTGATATTGCAGCCACCATAATCACTGTCAGAATAACCATAGAGATTGAAATCACTATTTCTTGGATACCAGAGACCTAGTTTAGGTGCTCCTTTAAGATATCTAAGGATTCTCTTGGCAGCAACTAGGTGAGACACCTTTGGAGCAGCCTGATATCTTGCACAAATACAAGTTTCAAACATGATATCGGGTCTACTTGCTGTGAGATACATCAGAGAACCAATAATTGCTCTATACTGATGTTGATCAATATCCTCCCCCTTAGAGTCAGGGCAGAGATTGTGGTTTCTGGGTATAGGTGTTTTTGCTGCTTTACAATCTTTCATATCAAATCTTTCTAAGATGTCATTTACATACTTAGATTGACTGATACCCTTCCTTCATTTGCTTCACCTGAATTCCAAGGAAAAAGTCCATTTTCCCATGGAACTCATCTCAAACTTCTTCTTTATAATGCTCTCAAAGTCTTTACACATTTGGTCATTTGAGGAACCAAATATGATGTCATCAACATAGACTTGAACGAGCAAGATGTCTTTCCTAGACTTCCTTATGAAAAGAGTCTTATCAATGGTACCTCTAGTGTAACCATTCTTCAGGAGAAACTAAGACAATGTCTCATACCACAGCCTAGGTGCTTGGTGCAGCCCATATAGAGCTTTATCCAATTTGCACACATAGTTGGGATGTTGTGGATCTTCAAATCCCAGAGGTTGACATACATAGACTTCCCTATCTATATCCCCATATAGAAAGGCACACTTGACATCAAGCTGGTAGACAGTGAAATTCTTGGATGCAGCATAAGCAAGGAAGATCCTAACTGCCTCAAGTCTTGCAATAGGTGCAAAGACATCAGTATAATCGATTCCTTCCTCTTGAGTATATCCTTGAACCACCAGTCTTGCCTTGTTCTTATAATCAAGCCTCTATCATCTCTCTTGTTTCTTAAAACCCATTTGGTGCCTATAGGTACTTGACCAGATGGTAGCGGACATAAGTTCCAAACCTTTTGTCTTTTGAATTGAAGCAGCTCCTCTTGCATTGATTCAACCCAGCTACTATCTTTCAAGGCATCTTCCACCTTCTTGGGTTCCATTTAGGATAAAAAGCATGAGTACAAGTAGACATTCCCATTGTGAGTTTGTCCTGTTGTTCTTACGCCTTCATAGACTTCCCCTATGATGTTCTCAGTTGGATGAGTGTTGTGAATCCTAAGTCTAGAAATCACCTTCACTTGCAAAGATAAATCCAAATTGGACATATTTTGCTCAGGAGCTTGAACACTTGGTCCAGCTGGTGTTTCAAACTCATTCAATGAGGACTGATTGAATGAAAAAGAAACATCATCATTTGTTTGCTGTGAAGCAGCATCAACAGTTGCATGTTCCTTCAAGATGTTGCTTTCATCAGCTTGGTGTTGTGCAGGGTCACCTGAAGAGGTTTGAGAGTCACTAGGTGAACCGCTAGTTGAAGCTCCACTATCTCTTGAGATAGTTATACTATCAGATCTGCCAATAGTGGGAACTTGATTTGCCGCAGCTCTTGGAGAACTTGGAATAGGTCTAGGAAGCTCAAACAGTTGATCATCATCAGAGTCACTTTGAGCACCTATTCCAGCTGAAACATTCTCACAAGATGGTTTAGAATAGTTTGGAGACAATTCTAAATAAAATATATGATCAGGACCATTTCCCCTAACACAAGCTGTGTGCTCATTAACTACAATGTTGAAAGATTCCTCAAATTGTTGATTTTTAATGTTATAAACTCCATAAGATTTAGAGTTAGAGGAATATCCAACAAAGATGGCATCATCCGACTTTTCAGCAAATTTTGCCAAATTGTCTTTTGTGTTAAGTATGGTACACCTGCTGCCAAAGGACCTTAGAAAGCCAATGAACGGTGGCCTCTTGTTCCATAGCTCATAAGGGGTTTTTCCATATGGCTTTACTACAAGGACCCAGTTCTGCACATAGCATGCAGTGCTGACTACCTCTGCCCAGAATGTTAGAGGTAGCTTTGAATCAGCTAACATAGTTCGAGCAGCCTCAATAAGTATCCTACTCCTCCTCTCAGCAACACCATTTTGTTGAGGAGTTCTAGGAGCACTATATTGTCTGGCAATCCCTTTTGAGTTACAGAATGAGTCAAGAACGTGGTTCTTAAACTCATTTCCTTGATCACTTCTAATTATTTTAACCTTGTGATCAATTTGATTTTCTGTTTTAAGAATAAAAGATTTCAAAGTTTCAGCATTTTCATCTTTGGTTCTTAAAAAGAATACCAATGTAAATCTAGTAAAATCATCAACAATCACAAGACAATATGATTTCCTTCCAACGCTCATTATACTTGTGGGACCAAATAGATCCATGTGCAATAAATGTAATCGAGTGGTGATGGAGTTAATAACTTTGGATTTATGAGATGCCCTGTGTTGCTTCCCTTTCAGGCATGAACACAGTTATCTTTGCAGAAAAATTCCTTTTTAGGCAAACCATGTACCAAGTTATTTTTAGCCAATTTATTCATTGTCTTAAAGTTTACATGACACATTCGTTTATGCCATAGTGTTGACTCATCACCATCAGCTTTGAAAAGAAAGCATGATACTTCTCCCATTGGGTAAGCATTGTTCATATCCAACTTGTACATATCCCCTTTTTTGGGAGATCTAAGAAGCACCAATTCCTGAGGAATTGTCATCCCGGGTTTGAGGATTATGCACTCATGTTCTGTGGAGAGCATTTGATGCTTTTGATCACAGAACTAATAAACAGTTAACAGATTGTGTTCAAGCTGTTTGACAAAGTTAACTTTGTCAACTTTTAGTTTTCCGTTGGATATATTTCCTCTGCCAGAAATATATCCTCCGGCCTCACCTCCAAACTGGACAGGACCTCCATCATAATGTTGAAATTGTTGAAGGAGAGATCTGTTCCCTGTCATGTGCCTGGAGCATCCACTATCCACAATCCAAACATTATTATTCTTGTCATATGGATGTCCCTGCATATAAGATGAGATGATTAGTTTTGATTGGAAACCCAAGCCTTGTTGGTCTTGGGTTCTTCCAATGATAGTGACATAATTGAACCAAAATTTATGCATGGGGGTTTAATGGATGTCTTTGAAGAAGAGGTTTGGGCTATAGCATCTTCCTTGATCTTCCATTCCATCCCTTGGTTGATCATGGAGGATGAGCTTGTTGAAGCTTTTGCAGCTTGGCATTCTTCCGAAGCTTCTTTCTTTTCGAAAGAAGCCTTCACCACCTTTTCTTCCGAAGCAGTCTTCTTCTGGGATGGTCTCAAGGGAACTCTTTTATTCTTTTGAGTCTTGATAGCTTTAGCTTCCAAAGCCTTTTTCCTTTCGGAAGAAGGACCTTCTTCCGAAAGCAACCTTGCTTCAGAAACAAGCTTTCCCTTTTTCATCACTTGAACTATTTGATATGGTCCAAATGAGAAACCTTCCCTGACTCCTTCCTTTTTAACATTATTTGAATAATGTGTGCTAGCAGGATTGTAGTAACAATCTTTGGCCATGTGGTTTTGCAGACCACACATTATGCATGCAATGTTAATCTTTTGGGAATTTGAGGATTGATGTTTCTTGTTCTTTTTCTCTTCATCAGCAACCTTTCCCTTTAACTTGTGATCCTTTGGTAGGACAGGAGTGCTGGTACTACACCCCTTTCCTGAATCTGAGTTTTCAACCACCTGGAATCCAGCTAAGATGAATACACCCTTTTGCTTTGGGTCTATCTTCAGCTTAGACCCGGCCACTTTCTTGGCAGTTTTTCTGGCTGCCTTAGGTCTGCTTCTTCTGGCTTTGGTGGTCAGGGTTTGATCATCATTGGTAGGAGAGGGTATAATTACCTGGTTCTTCCCTGTGATGGTCTCCATGGTTGCATCATTCTTTGACTCATAAGAAGGTGGGTTAGCAGATGGAACCTCTTGCTCTTCAGTACCACACCTTGGTTGTCTTATAGACTCATAGGAGTGTGGTGGAGCAATTTCATTGGTTCCCAACCCACCTTTGTTTTGGTAACAAAGTTTTGAGTGAGAGGATGATGCAAGAATGGCTTGGAAGTTTTGCTAGGAAATAGCATACTTCCTGGCTTGAGCCTCAGCTGTGACAAGCTGGGCTTGAGCCTCAGTCAATTTGGATATTATATCCTTTATTTGAGTCTTATAGTTTGTGTGTTTGTGTTTTAATAGGGACACAGTTTTCTCTAACTCCTCAATTTTTCTTTGATAGTCAGATTCAGCCCTTTTAAAATCAGATTTTAAAACATTTAAAGACTCAATATCGGATTTAATCTCCATATTATAGTCTTGATACAATTTAACCTTAGAAATACAGGCAGGAGTGCAGAGATGTTCATATACCTTATTTTCATCTGTTCCGGCCATGAGTGCTTGAGCAGGAGTCACATCCTGTACCATGAAGCTCCAGTCAACTTCTTAAGCCATTGCAGCTGGTTCTGTTGACTTTCCGATGGGCTTTGGTGTAGAGGGATGTGTGGAGGCCTGTGGGGTTCCCAGATTAGACTTGGGAGCCTTACATTCCCTTGTAAAATGACCAAGTTGGTTACAGTTGTAACATTTGGCCTTGGTTTTGTCAAACCCAAATTTGCTGTTGATTGGGTTCTGGGGAAATTGCCTTCCAGTTCTCTTAAATAACTTCTTTGCTCTGTAGGTTAATAGAGCCATTTGTTGGATTATGTCCACGTATTTCACGTCATCTGGGCTGAAGCACTCTAGATCATCAAAGCAATATTGATAATCATTTGAGTGTCCACTTCCTGAGACAAAAACACAGCTGTCCTGAAAGGAACTTTGCTGAGCTTGTTGAGACCTTGGAGTCTCAGGAAATGTGATGTATGGCCCAAAAGAACAAGATGGCTGCTGGGTGTAAGTCAGGTATTATTGAGGCTGGGAGGTTCTTGAGCCTTCAGCAACCATTAAAGCGTTGCTAGCAGGAAGACTTAAGGGTCTGCTTGTCTGATGACCTCTCTTACTCTCCATTTCCAAACGGTATCCATCAAGGATGCCATAGAGTTCAGTCATGGTGAGTGTATTCAAGTTCTCTGTTCTCTTGAGAGAGACACAGTAGAATGTCCACTCAATGGGTAATGCACTCATGAACTTTCTTGTAAGGTCTCTAACTTCATAAGGAATTCCCACAGACTGAAGGGAAGAAATGAGATCCATGTACCTGAAATATTGTTGGCTAAGTGTCTCTCCAATAACGTAGGTGAAGTTCTCGAACTGCTGCTTTAGTGAGTCCTTCTTGGAGTCATTTGAGCTTGAATACATTTGAGCAAGCGCATCAAACAGTTCTTTGGCTGACTTTGAATGCTCAAACCCCACCATGATGGAGTTTGGAATTGCAGTCATGAGAACAGTCATAGCATTGCTATCAATGTCTAGCTTCTTCCGGTCCTCATCAGAATAATCTTCAACAGCTTTCTTAATCATGGCACCGTTTCCACCAGCTACCTTTGGCTTATACGGGCCATTGACAATAGATTGCCATATCTTGCTGTCTTGATACCTGATGAAGCCTTCCATTCGTCTGCTCCATGACCTGAAGTTTTCAGGGGTGATGATGGGTGCTTTGGTCATCGTCCCCATCTCTACTTCAGATTTGTTGAGGGCCATTTTGAGTGTGGTGTAAGGAGGAGTGAAAAACAGGTTGATTAGGATGGTAAGATCTCAAAATCAAGAGCCTAAAAAGCTCTGATACCAATTGCATGATCGGGTTTTTCACTTAAACACTTGGATTTCTTTCAAACTCACTTAAATAACACTCAAATCAGATGAAGTAGAGTCTCTTATAAGAGTTGATAATAATATAATAAGTAGCAAAGAACACAGAAATAATTTTCAAGGCACTTGTATATATTACTTCTCAACTCAAAGTATTACAAGACTCTTACAAGCATGGAACATGAGTTACAATGAGAAACTATATATACTAGATCCTACAGCCAGATATACTTTGATACTAGCTGGAAACCTAAGACTAAAGCATATACTACAATGCTAAAGTTAAGGTATCTTAGATAAAGTATTATCTAAGATATGATAGTCATGACATGTCCATGACTTACCTTTTGTCACCAACTAAAGGTGGCAACTGTACTAACTTATAAAGGTAAACAGTGGAATAAAGTATGGTCAACTACATGGCTTTTGAGAAAACGCCATGCAGCAGCGGAGTGTCAGGGAGACCATACTTATGTCCACTGGATAATAGTTGTGTCTTCCGAAGGTAAGTTGGCTTCGAAAGAACAAGTTCTTCCAAAGCCACTTATACTTCAGAAGAGGCTTCTATACTTCCGAGGCTTGAGGAATTCTATACTTCGGAAGTTGACTTCCGATCTATCATTCTAAGTCTTGATCTTCAGAAGTAAGTTCTTTGTCTTCGGAAGTTGGAGTTTTCCTTCGTAAGTTAGTTTTACACTTTGTCTTCGGAAGAGCTCCTTTTTCCTTCGGAAGCTCCACACTTAGCTTTGGAAATCCTTTATTAGTTGTACCAAAATAGTCTAAATGATTTGGCTTTGGTTGCACTCAACCTTTCTAGATCCAACAGGATGTTTTGTATCAATAGAAACCAAAACCGAACACGAAACCAGACGAACAAGCCTTAAAATCAATCGACTTCTGCCCAAAACACTTCGAGAGCACTCCACAACCAACTTTGCACATTCCTGCCTCAAAAATCCACCGAATCAATCAAAATGACAATTGTGGATCAACAGTTGACTTTATTGACCATCTAGGCAAAGACACCAAGTGTAAAGAAGCAAGAAAGTATTTGTGATCACTGAATAAGAATCAAGAATCAAAGTACAGGCGTGGAATGAAAGTAATGTGACGTTAAACAAAGACGCAGTGCGTGATCGATGAAAAAGAAGTCAAATAAGGGTAACACGACCAAGTAAATAAGATTTACTTGTATTTTAATCAAAATTATGCAACTATAAATTGGTGCATCAAAGTATTCATGAAAGCTTAACTAATTACATGTGAAAGGAACTATTTATACCAAAACACCAAAAACAATAGTTCTCGCATGAATATATTTTTGCTTTTCGTAACAACATTCAAAGCTCTAGTGTTTTGATTCTCAAGGCTTCTGAACACACTCGTGAACCCATATAATCAAATCTGAATATAACAATCATTGGAATCACACTAATCATTCACAACCGCAACATATATGTTTGGTATCAATCGAAACCAAAACCGAACAAGAAACCACACGAACGAGCCTTGAAATCACTCGACTTCTGCCCAAAACACTTCGAGAGCACTCCACAACCAACTTCGCACATTCCTACCTCAAAAATCCACCGATCCAATCAAAATAACAATAGTGGATCAACAAAATACTTTATTGACCATCTGGGCAAGAAAACCAGGTGTAAAGAAGCAAGAACGTACTCGTATTCACTAAATAAGAATCAAGAATAAATTACACGCGCGGAATGAAAGTAATGACACATCAAACAAAGACGCAATGTGTGATCAATGAAAAAGAAGTCAAATCAAGGTAACACGTCCAAGTAAATAAGATTTACTTGTATGATAATCATAATTATGCCACTATAAATTGGTGCATCAAAGTATTCACGAAAGCTTAACTAGTTACATAGGAAAGGAACTATTTATACCAAAACACTAAAAACAATAGTTCTCGCATGAATAATTTTTTGCATTTCGTAACAACGTTGAATGCTATAGAATTTTGATTCTCAAGGCTTTAGAACACACTCGCGAACCCATATAATCAAATCTGATTATAACAATCATTGGAATCACACTAATCATTCACAAACGCAACATAGTATGTTTTGTATCAATCGAAACCAAAACCGAACACGAAACCACATGAACGAGCCTTGAAATCAATCGACTTCTACCCAAAACACTTCGAGAGCACTCCACAACCAACTTCGCACATTCTTGCCTCAAAAAGCCACCGAGTCAATCAAAATGACAATAGTGGATCAACAGAATACTTTATTGACCATCTGGGCAAGGAAACCAGGTGTAAAGAAACAAGAACGTACTCGTGTTCAGTAAATAAGAATCAAGAATAAATTACACGCGCGGAATGAAAATAATGAGACGTCAAACAAAGACGCAGTGCGTGATCGATGAAAAAGAAGTCAAATCAAGGTAACACGACCAAGTAAATAAGAGTTACTTGTATTTTAATCAAAATTATGCAACTATAAATTGGTGCATCAAAGTATTCACAAAAGCTTAACTAATTACATGTAACATCTTGTAATTTTGGTTAAATAAAAATTAACGTCGTTTATTCTTATAAGGACTATTTATGCTTTTCATGAAACTTGGGGCTATTTGTGATTATTGATTAGTTAGTCTTTAATTCTTTAGTGTGAAAAGATTATAGTTTATCTATTAAAATTGAACATATTAATAATCATAAAAATAATAACAATAATAACTTTTTATAAGAGTAATAATTATGATATTAATAATACTAGCAAGTAATAATAATAATAATAATAATAATAATAATAATAATAATAATAATAATAATAATAATAATAATAATAATAACTAAGAAAAATAATAATAATCATATTATTATCAATGATAATAATATGTAAAACTTAATAAACTTAAAAAGGTTTAAAGAAGTTTAAGGGGGTTTATTGTTAATTTATAAACTTTAATATAAGGGTTTGGGCATAAAATAATAACAAGTTAAACTACAAGGGCCGAATTGTAACTTTGAAAGTTACAACCCAACCCCCCGCCCACTTTCAAACCCGTGAATCCGGCGAGAGCTCCGGCCATTCTCCGGCCGAGCTCCGGCGGCTTCAAACCGCCCATTTTACTTCAAATCTTAACCCAAAACCGACCCAAATCGTTCCTTTTGCACGTTTCGAACTTGAATGCACCATTTAAACGCGTTTAATCGCCGGTTACTATGTTCAAACGAATCCATAACCGAAACTTTTGGTTCTAGACCCGTTCAATCATTAAATCTCAATAATAATCAAATTAATTCGGCATAAACGGTCGCCTATCATCCTTTAATCGAAAACAACATTCAATTTCACCTGAAACCTACAATTAAACGATTTAATTCAACCGTAACCTACGGTTCGAACGTTGCAGCCGTTGGGTACCAAATCGAACGAATTGAATCTATAAATTAGAGGGTTTTTACTCTAATCGGGTTTCCTGAACTCCCTGAACCCTCAATTACTTGAAAAACATACACACACTACGAATTGGAATCAAGAACAGTCGCGAGTCTCGCCCAAGCCTAAACACATCAATCTGCTATTAATCAAGTAAGTATAATATACCATTCAACTCGATTTCATTCAAGGAACAAAAGCCCTAAGATTAATCGGGTTGAATCATTGGAATCAAGCTTCAATTTGGGGGTTTAACGAATTAGGGTTCATGTGTTTTGGGGGTGTTTGGTATCACTGGTTTTGATAATTTAAAACCAACTTACAACGCGGCTGAGGCCTTAGTTCCACTGGTTAAGACAAAGCTTCCCTTAACATGAGGTCCCGGGTTCGAAACCCAGGAACCTCATGTTTTCTTTTTAAGGCTTTTAGCCTTCAAAACCACTTTTAAAATCTTTTAAAAATTATAAAAAAACTTATTTATAAAAGCTGCATTTTTCTAAAATAGTTTAATTGTTTTTCTGAGAATTATTTCTTTAAAAATAAACATTTTTTTTACTTTTTGATAAATAATCAAGAAATAATATAATTAGTTTAATTGTTTTTATATAAAAAAAACATATTATATTTCACAAATGTGATTATTTCAAATGTAGTTTTTTTTAAATTATTGTTTAAATTATGTTTATAGACCTTATTTAAATCTTTATATACCAAAATTGTTATTAATGTCATATCTATATAAAACTTGATATAGAATGTAACAAATTTATAAATATAATTGATTCCATATTGTTAAAACATAATTATTTGACAAGCACTAAATTCCACTTAGAACCTTAGTCTCCGTTAACACGTTAAACTTAATATAATTAAACTTAAAAATCTTATAAATATATATTATAGGTACACCGTGAAGGGCTACGTTGAATCGACGCTTACTATTATTTCTTATTAATCGTCAATCATACATTTTCGATCATGTGAGTATTCCATACCCCCTTTTTGTTTAATTTCACACTTTGGGGTGAAACATGTTAACTTATACTTTGCACTTGTAAACTTATTTGAGACTTGTAAACTTTATGGCAATTCATCATGTTAAGTTGTGGTTAGTTGAACTTATGTGGTTACCATGTTATGGCGTTATATGTACAATCATTAACTATTGCTAGCCCAACGAAGTCATAGATCTATGGGTAAGGCAAGCCTGCTTGGTTGATCCGAGTACACTTAGCTGATCGTATATACTTTTAACGTTTAAGACTTGTAAAACATTGTCAAGGTTTGATTGTTGCATTGTTCATAGCATCCCTAATCACTTTATTCACTAACTTATGACTTGAATTGCCATCTTTTATATAATTATGTATTAAAAACTATGGAATGCTCACCAACATTATTGTTGACCCTTTATTTTTAACATGTTTCAGGAAATGCCCAAGTTTGATTATCTACACTTTGAAGCTTGCACATCTAGGAATGGACCTAGATTAATAAAAAAATAGAATGATATGTTACATTCTATGTTATGTTTTTATTTCCTTTGAGACTTATATTTGTAATGTGACAAATGGAACTTATGTTTAAACTATATTTGGATTATTAATAGCGTTATGTGGCTATGAACGATCTTAACTCTCACTCCTCGACGTTTCCGCCGTCTAGGTTGGGGTGTGACATTACATGCGAAAGGAATATTTATACCAAAACACTAAAAACACTAGTTCTCGCATGGATATTTTTTTAGCTTTTCGTAACAACGTTCAATGCTATAGAGTTTTGATTCTCGAGGCTTCTGAACACATATAATCAAATCTGATTATAACAATCATTGGAATCACACTAATCATTCACATACGCAACATAGTATGTTTTGTATCAATACCAAAACCGAACACGAAACCACACGAACGAGCCTTGAAATCAATCGACTTCTGCCTAAAACACTTCGAGAGAACTCCACAACCAACTTCGCACAAACCTGCCTAAAAAATCCACCGAATCAATCAAAATGACAATAGTGGATCAACAGAATACTTTATTGACCATCTGGGCAAGGAAACCTGGTGTAAAGAAGCAAGAACGTACTCGTGTTCACTAAATAAGAATCAAGAATAAATTAAACGCGCGGAATGAAAGTAATGAGATGTCAAACAAACACGCAGTGCGTGATCGATGAAAAAGAAGTCAAATCAAGGTAACAAAACTAAGTAAGTAAGATTTACTTGTATTTTAATCAAAATTATGCAACTATAAATTGGTGCTCAAAGTATTCACGACAGTATAATGGACCGTCTTTTTTTCTTAAGAATGAAATAAAGGATTTTTTTGGAAGACAAGGAAGCTTAACTAATTACATCGGAAAGGGACTATTTATACCAAAACACTAAAAACAATAGTTCTCGCATGAATAATTTTTTGCTTTTCGTAACAACGTTCAATGCTATAGAGTTTTGATTCTCAAGGCTTCTGAACACACTCGTGAACCCATTAAAACAAATCTGATTATAACAATCATTGGAATCACACTAATCATTCACAAATGCAACATAGTATGTTTTGTATCAATCGAAACCAAAACCGAACACGAAACCAGACAAACGAGCCTTGAAATCAATCGACTTCTGCCCAAAACACTTCGAGAGCACTCCACAACCAACTTCGCACATTCCTGCCTTAAAAATCCACCGAATTAATCAAATTACAATTGTGGATCAACAGTTGACTTTATTGACCATCTAGTCAAGGACACCAAGTGTACAAAAGCAAGAAAGTATTCGTGTTCACTGAATAGAATCAAGAATCAAATTACACGCGTGGAATGAAAGTTGTTGGGTTATGTAACATATAAATCAAAGCTAGTTTAACCATTTAAACTATAAAAACACAGCGGATATAAGGTTTAAACATGTTGTTAACAATCTGAAAAATGAACCATTTTAAACCATAAACAAAACCCAAGAACATGGATCATATATATATGTGAAATAGTATGCTATCAAAACCAAAATAACAACCATAGGGTGTTCATTGAAACAACCTTTCAAGCACAAGATGTTGTAGATGGATTAGATGAAGATGATGATGTTCTTGAACGTCCAGCCCCCAAGAGAGAAATCCTCAAGTTGTAATACCCACAAGCTCTTCCAAACACCTAGCTAGTTAGGGAGCTCAACACCAAAACTCTCTACCTATGCACCTTCAAAATTCAGAAACTTTCAGCTTGTTTGAGCCTTTAATCCGAAATTTTCAACCTAGTTTGGAGAGTGTTCTTGCTTGTGTGTGTGAGAGAGAGTGTGAGAGATGATTGAAGAGTGCAAGAATGGAGAAAGTCTTGTAGAACCCAAGACTAAAAGGCTCCTCAAACCCCCACATGGGGCGGCCGAAACTATATTTATAATGGGTTCCCCCCATTTTGAATCTTTTATAAAATTGCACTCTTTTAATCCCTTACTTTATAAAATTAAAACCTATATTAATTTTATAACATTAACACACTTTTATTTGTTATTATTTAACCAACTTAAATAATGAAACAAATAATTTCTCAAGAACAAATTATCCATATAATGTTGCTCTATCACAAAAGCAACGTTTTTAGAAAACCCATTTTCTAAATTGGTGTCAATATTTATTTGTATGATCTCATCATCAAATAAATATTTATTGGTGTTTGTTTGGCTTGTTATTGGGTATGACCCGACTTGGATCATAACGTACTAACCACATCAATCTTGTATGTGTCTTGGGCATACAAGATCCAACAATCTCCTACTTGCACAAGATTCATAGAAAATTGATGCAAGCAGTAAATACCGCCTAACAACGGTTTACTACCCTTAATACGTATGACAAAGTGCCATTCAATAACATCATCCCCTTCAAGTACCTTACTCGAAATGTTTTAGGTGAATCAATCATCTATCCTTTTGTCACAGATGTCATGTTAAATCCCAGAGACACAAAGTGATCATTCTCCATTGATTTATTTTATCAGGCCTTAGACATCTTACTCTCAACGAATAAGAGGGACAAATCCCATCTTGACTACATACGTCTATCACAATTACCTTATATCATACCTGAACTCAGACTTATGTGCTGCCATGTTTCAGAACAGCGAAGAACTAAGTCAAAGTATAAAATTTGGTAAATATCAAGACCCAATATGTATCTCAGGTCAGAGGATACCAAATGATATCCGCCTTTACTCAAAATTACTTAGGATCAATCAGGATTCCATGTTGTAACACCCGGTTATTTTAAAAAAGACAAGAAATGAAGAATAAAAGAAGGAAACATCAATAAAGCCCAAGTAGAGGGACTAAAAGTGTCCAAAAGGACAAAATCTTTTAAAAGTTGGTGAATAAAGTAACATGGCCGCCCATGTTGCTACTCACACCTTTTTTCATTCGGATTATAGAGAGAGAGAGAGCAGAAAACCTCGATTGAAGAAGAAGAAGAAGAAGAGGATCGAATTCAAGGTAAGAATTCGTGGTTTTTAAGTGTTTATGACGGGTTTTATCCCGGTTACATGTTTATGTGCTTATGTGTTTGTGTATGTGCTCGGGTGTGTGTGTTTGGTGGTGTTCTAGGTGTTTGAACTCATTTGCATTCGGGTTAGAAGGAAGATACACCCAAAGTTGCACCAGGTGAGTTTCTAGACCCCGGTTTCTACTTGTTTTAAACATCTTTGGGGCTGAAAATGTATTTAAACATTTTTACAAGTTTATGTATGTTCACCCGTATGTATTATGCATGTTGAATGTTGGTTCTTAGATGCTTATAGGTTGTTCATGTTTAGAATAGCCATGTTAAGCTTAGAACAGATAGGTTTGATGTTTGGATTCGAAATCATGCTAGAAACAAGTTGAACAGAAGGTTCATGCGCCTAAATAAGGTCCATGCGCCTGAAAGATGCCTTAGACGAATTTAAGTATAAGCCCATGCGCCTAAACAGTAGCCCATGCGCCTGAAATTGCCTTAGAAAAGTGTAAGTGTAATCCATGCGCCTGAACAGTAGCCCATGCGTCTGAGATTGCGTTAGAAATGTCTAAGTATAGCCCATGCGCCCAATGTGGCCCATGCGCCTAAAGTGTCTCATGCGTCCAGTGGCCCATGCGCCCAAGTGGCCCATGCGCCTAAGTATGTCCATGCGCCTGAATGGTTCATGCGCCTAAGAGTAAAAATGGTTAAGTGTTGGCTGATGCGCCTATATAGTGATGAAACGCCCAAACATGGCTCTTGCGCCTAAATAGTGTCAAAGCGCCTAACCCTTAGAAATTAATACAGAATGTTTTGGGAGTCTGTGTCTTTAGGGTTTTCACCGAGGTTGACTAGGGCTTATTAATGATGGGTTTCATTCATGATTATGATTGCTTATGATTGTCTTATGATTGTTCCTTATTATTATTGTTGCTATTATTATTATTACCTATAGTATGTGACTTTACGTGGTATATTTATAATCGTAACGTAAAGTATATTGTAATAATAAAGAGAAAGAGCAATAAAGAAAAGAAGAGGAACATTAATAAAATGTTAACAAGTCTTCCAAGCTTATAGGAGGTACACGACCGTGTTGTCGTTAGCTCAACTGTGCTGCGGGTTAGCTACCCTATTATGCACACAGGGCCAGTCTTGGAGATTGGCAGGACCCTTGTAGCGTACCCTGGGTGATTGGGTCGGCCTTGTATACAGTACACAACACCTTTTCAAGGGATACAGTTGACCCTTTCGAGGGATATAGTTGACCCTTTCGAGGGATATAGATGGCCCATCACCCGTTTTCCATTGCGCATATAGTTGGGGTATTGCTCATTGGTCCATACAGACAGTGAAAGATAAAGATAAAAGAAAACAAAGTAAACAAGGCATACAGTAAAGAGAACGAACAGTATTTGTTCATATAGTTAATGTGTGCTCGCATATACAATAAAGAGTTGTATTTTAAAAGAAAAGAGTATTTTCATATACAACATACAGAAAGTATTTTATTATTATAAAACTAGGACTCACTCAGCAACGCTGACTTTTATACATTTTCAGTTGGCAGGTAAATATTGCTGAGGATGGCACGAGGGTGAAGCTACTCGGCAGGGAAAGTCTGACATCCATTCATAACTATTATTTCTATTGTTTTGTAATGCAATTAAACAGTTCTTTTGTATTCCATCAAACAATAGTGTACTGCTTAACAATAGTGTTTAATGAAATGAAATGAATGGTTTTTGTTAAAATGATTCCGCTGCTTACGTTTGTAAATTTATAATGTTTAATGTATTTAATGCTGTGAATGACCAACAGTGAGGTCTCCGGGAACGGGGCCTTACACATGTAGTAATATTTGAGATGCAGGTTAGTCTAATATTTGTATCCCACAAATATCTATAAACTTTGGTAGCAACCTTTTGCTCTATATTCATCCATATGAATATCTACCAATCCAGGTTCATAATAGTCTTACCTTCATATTTGTTCCCACAAGTATGAACGACTACGGATGTTCGGAGTAAATGATTTACTCATGGATTTTAAACATGCAAAAATAGGAATATTACTTGAAACACTATAACCAAATAATTTATTCAAGTGATAAAGGGTTACAATATCTAAATACAAAATTAAAGATCATATCCAGTCACTAGAATATTGAAGTCCCATGGCACAAGTATGACTTTCATGCTTTGCCTTTTCAAGAAGCTTCGTGAGTGGATCCGCAATGTTTTGATCCGTGTGAACTTTGCGAATACATATCTTTCCCTTTTCAACTTCATCCCTTATGTAGTTGAATCTCCGCTCAATGTGCCTAGTCTTTTGATGTGCACGGGGTTCCTTGATTTGAGCAATCGCACCCTCGTTATCATAAAGAATTTCTAGGGGGTCCTGAATGGAAGGGACCACCCCTAGATCGGCAATGAATTTCTTCAACCATGCAGCTTCTTGAACTTCTAATGAAGCGGCTATGTATTCTGACTCTGTAGTTGATAATGCCACCACATCTTGCTTAGAGCTCTTCTAAGAGCCTGCTCTTCCATTCAAGATGAAAATGTATCCCGATTGTGATCGTGAATCATCCTGATCAGTTTGGAAACTCGCATCCGTGTAACCTTTTACCATGAGTTCCTCCTCACCAGATCCATAGATTAGGAACATATCTTTAGTCCCCCTTAGGTACTTAAGTATGTTCTTAACAGCCATCCATTGACTGTTTCCAGGATTTTGTTGGTATCGGCTTGTCATGCTCACAGCGCATGACACGTCCGGCCTAGTGCATATCATTGCATACATGATGGATCCTATAGTAGACGCATACGAGATTCCCTTCATTTTGTCTTGCTCATCCTTTGAGCTTGGACATTGAGTCTTACTCAATATCGTTCCTCTTTGAATAGGTACGGTGCCATTCTTAGAGTTTTCCATCTTGAACCTTATCAAGATCTTGTCAATGTATGCACTTTGATTTAAACCTATCAACCGCCTTGATCTATTCCTATAGATCTTTATTCCCAAAATATAGGCGGCTTCACCAAGATCCTTAATGGAGAAACAGCTTCCAAGCTAGGTTTTTACACCCTCCAAGGTTGGAATGTCATTTCCAAATAGTAAAATGTCATCGACATACAATACTAGGAAAGTGATGATGCTCCCACTAGCTTTCTTATATACACATGCTTCATCAGCATTTTTTATGAACCCAAATTTGATTACTTCATCAAAACGGTGATTCCAACTTCTCGATGCTTGCTTCAATCCATAGATTGATTTTATAACTTGCATACTTTGTTAGGATGTTTTGGATCAACAAAAGCTTCGGGCTGAACCATATAGACATCTTCCTCAAGATATCCATTTAGAAAAGCGGTTTTGACATCCATTTGCCAAATCTCATAATCATAATAAGCAGCTATGGCAAATAATATCCTAATAGACTTTAGCATTGCAACCGGTGAGAAGGTCTCATCATAATCAACCCCTTGAGTTTGAGTGAAACCTTTTGCTACAAGTCTAGCTTTATAAGTATCCAAGTTTCCATGCATATCGGTTTTCTTCTTGAAAACCCACTTACTTCCAACTATCTTGGAGTTAAGAGGTGGTTCAACCAAGTCCCATACTTGGTTGTCATACATAGATTGCATCTCAACGTTCATGGCTTCAAGCCATTTGTCACAATCCAAATTGGACATTGCATCACGATAGGTGGTTGGTTCATCAGAATCTACCACATAGCATCCATCCAAGAGAAATCCATATCTTTCAGGTGGATTACTAATTCTACCAGATATGCGAACGTTTTGTGTATATTGATCAATTACTTGATCATTCTCAACATCCTCATGTTGAGTGTTAGTGTCAACCAAACGTGTATCCGTTTGTGGTTCTTGATCCTCCTCAAGATCCACAGTTCTACTGCTAGTTCCTTCCGTAAGGAACTTAGCTTCTAAGAACTCAGCCTTCTTGGCACAAACTCCTTTTGTTCCGATGGATCATAGAAATAATATCCCATAGAATCTCTAGGATATCCAATAAAGATACACTTAGTGGAATGACTTTCTAACTTGTTTGAGGTGGGAGTCTTAACATAAGCCTCACAACCCCATAACTTTAAATATGATAGTGATGGAACCCTTCCATGCCATATTTCAAAAGGTGTCGTTTCCACTTTCTTGGTTGGGGCCATATTCAAGATACGGGCCGCAGAGAGCAAAGCAAAACCCTAAAATGATAGAGGCAATGAGCTTCTAGCCATCATAGATCGAACCATATCCAATAGAGTTCGATTTCTCCTTTCGGACACACCATTGTGTTGTGGTGTTCCAGGTGGAGATAGTTGTGAGACAATACCACAACTTCTAAGATGATATCTGAAAGCATCACTTAGGTATTCACATCCTCTATCGGTGCGGAGAATTTTTATTTTCTTGTTGAGTTGATTTTCTACTTCATTTTGGAGGATTTTGAACATTTCAAAAGCTTCATCTTTGTGTCTTAACAAGTACACATAACCATATCGACTATAGTCGTCGGTAAAGGTAATGAAGTATCTTTCATGATACCTAGTCATTGGTTTAAAAGGACCACATACATCCGAATGTATGATGCCTAATAAATCTTTTGCCCTTTCGGATTTGCCACTAAAAGGTGCCTTAGTCATTTTACCTTGTAAACAAGATTCACATACATCAAATGAATCATATTCACTTGCTTTTAAAAGACCATTCTTTTGAAGTATTTGTATGCGCTCCTTGTTTATATGACCAAGACGGCAATGCCAAAGATAGGTATCACTCAAATCCAATTTGAGTTTCTTAGTGGTGGTTTGGTACAATGAACTATCATATAATGTGTTTTCACGAACCAATTCATAAATACCATTAATAGGAATAGCTTTAAAACAAAATATGCCATTTAAAGAAACATGAATTTCATTTTCAATAAATGTTAAAACATAACCATATTATCTTAATTGGACAACAGATTTAATATTCCTAGTCAAACTAGGAGCATACAAAATATTGTTCAAAATTGCTTCCAAACCATTTGGAAGCTTCAAGATGTAGTCCTCTCGGCCTTCAACTTGAACTTTTTCCCCATTCCCCATGTAGAGGCTAACATCCCCTTTCTTGAAGTCCTTACTTCTTTTGAACCCCTGCAATAAGTTGCAAATGTGAGTTCCACATCCGGTATCCAATACCCATGTGTTAGAGGATATTAAATTTAGATCAATATGAATCATGAAAATTGTACCTGAGGTTTGCCCGACATCCCTCTTAGCTTGCAACTCTTTGAGATGGACTGGGCAATTTCTTGCCCAATGTCCAATCTCCCCACACTTAAAGCATGGGTCATTTGAAGCAACCTTTTGCTTCTTCTCCGTTGGTTTTGGTGGTGGCGCTCTTACCACTCCCTTTCCCTTTCCCCTAACGGGCCCCTTACCCTTGGCAACACTTTCCTTGGGTGCGGGGTGAGGCCTCTTCTTGTTCCCACCTTCATTAATGGTGAGAACGGGTAAAACCTTTTTACCCATGGCCGCCTCAGCAGTTTTGAGCATAGAGTGAAGCTCACTTATGTTCTTGTCCCACCCGTTCATGTTATAGTTCATGACAAAGTTGTCAAACCTTTTTGACAACAAGTTGAGGATCAAATCCATAGCCAACTCCTTCGAGACGGGACAATTCAGCCTTTCGAGGCGGTCAATGTGGCTTTTCATCTTAAGTACATAAGATGAAACAGATTGGGTGTCATCCATACGACACACATGGAGTGCTTGATCCGTTTTGAAGCGCTCTACCCTTGCTTGTTGTTGGAACGTTTCCTTCAACTGGGTAATCATGTAGTATGCTCCATGATGTTCATACTCCTTTTGGAGATCTGGAGTCATGCTTGCCAACATGAGGCAAGACACTTGGACCGAGTCCTCAGTGTATTTCACCCAATTATTAAAGGCCTCCTCATCCTCCTTATTAGGTTGATCGGGAATCGGATCGTCTAAAATGTACGATCGTTTCTCTTGCTTGAGAACAATTCTCAAGTTTCGAAACCAATCAATAAAGTTATTATGGTTTAGACGCTCCTTTTGGAGAATGGTCCTTAGTGATAGTGAGTGAGCGGACGAGTTATCATTATTTTCATTGTTGTTGGTGGCCATCTACAAATTTTAACAAAGTTCAATTTTAGTATTTTCGATATTGTTCATATGTAATAATTAAAGCCCTTTTTAAGTGTCTTACACAATTTTTAAATTCTAGAATCCAATGTTACATTCAAATAGTGGTTAGGTGACCTTTATCCCATTATTTAAATTAACAAGGTAGTCAACGTTTTGATAATTGCAACCCTTTGCAACTTCTATAGGTATGGGATCGACTTTAAAACATCATATGTATAGTCGGCATGTTTATCCCATCAACACCTTTGTAAACCATATTGTAGGTGATCCATTAAACATGGTTTGCAAATCAAGTTACACTACTTACACAAACATGTGGGTTTTCCCACATAAGTGGTTAGGTGACCTTTATCCCACAAATATGGTATCCCCACCTCAAATCACAAGTTCTCTCAATATGGTTAGGTGACCTTTATCCCATTAAGAGTTTCCAAGTGACTCAAGTGTTGTGCAAAAGGATGGTGTTAACCTTGTTTATAAAAGAAATTTTAAGTTTTCATAATCTTAGTTTAGAAAACTCTATGTACCTTATATTTGCATGCTTTCAGATACAAGATACCCTATGGTTCACCTTTTAATAAAACCCCTTTTATTAAAATCATTAATCCTTTTAGTAACCTTTTATTAACCACTTAATGATAAAGAACCATCAATTTTCAGCTTGTTAAGTTTTTTAATGAGTTTGTTATGCATATCCAAATATCAACCAACAATCATACAACAAACAACCAAACAAGCATAATCTTACAAACATAAGTGCATAACCATAGCCACTAAGTTGACCACACTTGTTTGCCGTCACAAGTGTTGTCATAAGGTCTTTCCTAAGGGTTAAAATGACACATCAAAATGTGTCCATGAACTCCCACTTGAATCCACATCCAAATGCTTCAAGTGTCCATGTCTTTTGTGTCCTTCTTTGGGTCTTCATCTTGTGCATCTTCTTTTACAAAATCATATCCTAATACAATTTTTCTAATAAAAGAAATGCACCTAATCTATTTATTACATAACCAAATGAATAAATAAATTACAACCCAAAATAAAAACACAAATATTACAAGCCTTACAAGAATCAAAACCAACATGACAAACCACAATTAACCAAATCCAAAACACATAAGGTCAAGGCTATGTTATGCACCAAAATATGAAACATATTCAACATCCAAGAACAACAATGAACCCCTTTTAATAACCTTAATGTTCTGGCCAACATGAACCAAAACTTTAGGGTTTTGTCCAAACAACACAATCAACCATTTGATATTGATCTTTCAAGGTTTATACTAAAGCATATAAGATTAAACCTTGAAACATAAGGGATTCATACATCCACAACAAAACAGCCCCTAATGGGTTGAAAAAGTCCATGAAAACTAACTTTTCAAGAACTTTTGAAGCACATATTCCACATATCCGGCTCTGATACCATTGTTGGGTTTTGTAACATGTAAATCAAAGCTAGTTTAACCATTTAAACTATTAAAATGCAGCGGATATAAGGTTTAAACATGTTGTTAACAATCTGAAAAATGAACCATTTTAAACCATAAAAAAACCCAAGAACATGGATCATATATATATGTGAAATAGTATGCTATCAAAACCAAAATAACAACCATAGGGTGTTCATTGAAACAACCTTTCAAGCACAAGATGTTGTAGATGGATGAGATGAAGATGATGATGTTCTTGAATGTCCAGCCCCCAAGAGAGAAAGCCTTAAGTTGTAATACCCACAAGCTCTTCCAAACACCTAGCTAGTTAGGGAGCTCAACACCAAAACTCTCTACCTATGCACCTTCAAAATTCCGAAATTTTCAGCTTGTTTGAGCCTTTAATCCGAAATTTTCAGCCTAGTTTGGAGAGTGTTCTTGCTTGTGTGTGTGAAAGAGAGTGTGAGAGATGATCGAAGAGTGCAAGAATGGAGAAAGTGTTGTATTTTAAGGGTAACACGACCAAGTAAATAAGGGTAACACGACCAAGTAAATAAGATTTACTTGTATTTTAATCAAAATTATGCAACTATAAATTCGTGCATCAAAGTATTCCTGAAAGCTTAAGTAATTACATGTGAAATGAACTATTTATACCAAAACACCAAAAACAATAGTTCTCGCATGAATATTTTTTTGCTTTTTGTAACTGATGGATTTGTTAGAACATAAAACCAAGTTTAACCATTTAAACTTTCAGAAAACGCAGCGGATATATAGCTTTAAAACCTATTTTATAAGCTGAAAATTATGTTCTTTAGGTGACCATATAAGGGTTTAAAACAAACCCATAAATCAAAGGATCATAATATGTGAATAAACATGCTATGTGTACATAAAAACAACACAATATGGCAGCCACAAAGGGGCTGCCAAACTACCTCTTTCAGCAGTAAATTTGATGATGTGGGAAGATGAAATCGACCAAGGTTCCAAGAGGAGGAACCCTCAAGTGTGTATACCCCAAGCTTATCTTGCAAACACACCTTCTTGTTAGGAAGAAACACCACAAAGCTCCAAAAACCCTCAACTTTCAGGTGCTAGAACCGAGATTTTGAGAGAGAATAGAGAGCTTTTTCTTGTTTGCATGTATTGTGAATTGTTGAGCAAAGGGAGAACCCCAAGACCACTTAATGTGTGTGTTCTTCTCAAAACAAAATGGTCCAATGAAAAAATAGAGGGGGGGACGGCCAAAACACATTCAAAATGGGTTTTCCCTCTTTAAATTAAACACATACACACACATTAAAATGGTCTTGCAACTAGACATATAATTACCATTTAATTGTATGTACAAGTTTTATAACTTATAATATTAACCAATTAACTTATAAGTTATAATTTCTCATTATTATTTGGTGTTATTTAACTCATTTAAAGACCACTTCAAATAATATTGTTGAACAAAATATTCTAATAAGTTGTTCCACCTCATATGCAACTTATTTAGAAAACCCATTTTCTAAATTGGTGTAAATATTTAACTGCATGATCATATCATCAATTAAATATTAATTGGTGTTTGCTAAGCTTGTTATTGGGTATAACCCGACTTGGATCATGACATACTAACCGCATCAATGTTCTATGTGTCTTGGGCATATAGAATCTAACAATCTCCCACTTGCACAAGATTCATAGAAGATTGATGCAAGTAGTAAATACCGCCTAACAACGGTTTACTACCCTTAATACGCATGACATATAGCCATTCAATAACATCATCCCATTCAAGTATCCTACTTGAAATGATTTAGGTGAATTAATCATTTATCCTTTTGTTACAGATGTCATGTTAAATCCAAGAACACAGAATGATCATTCCTTGTTGATTTAACTTAATCACGCCTTAGACATCTAACTCTCAACGAATAAGAGGAACAAATTCCATCTTGACTACATACGTTTCTCACAAACACCTCGTGTCATACCTGAACATACTCTTATGTGCTGTCCACTATTTCAGGACAAAGAAGAAAAAGCTCAAGGTATAATACTTGGTGAATATCAAAACCCAATATGTATCTCAGGTCGGAGGATACCAAATGATATTCGCCTTTACTCAAATTTACTTATGATCAATCAATAAGATTCCATGTAGTAAAATTTGAGATGCGGGTTAGTCCAATATTTGTATCCCACAAATATCTATGAACCTTGGTAGCAACCCATTGCTCTATATTCATCCTTATGAATATCAACCAATCCAAGTTCATAATAATCTTACCTCACACTTGTTCCCACAAGTATGAACGAATACGGACATTTAGAGTAAACAATTTACTCATGGATTAAACATGCTAAATTGGAACATTAATTGAAACATTATAACCAAATAATTTTATTCAAATAATAAGAGTTCCACATATCCAAATACAAAGTTTACAGATCAAATCCAATCACTAGAATATCGAAGTCCCATGGCACAAGTATGACCTTCATGCTTTGCTTTTTCAAGGAGCTTCGTGAGAGGTTCCGCAATGTTTTGATCCGTGTGAACTTTGCGAATACATATCTTTCCCTTTTCAACTTCATCTCGTATGTAGTTGAATCTCCGCTCAATGTGCCTAGTCTTTTGATGAGCACGAGGTTCCTTGATTTGAGCAATCGCACCCTCATTATCACAAAAGATCTCTAGGGGGTCCTGAATGGAAGGGACAACCCCTAGATCGGCAATAAATTTCTTCAACCATGCAGCTTCTTGAGCTGCCAATGAGGCGGCGACGTATTCTGATTCTGTAGTTGATAGAGCCACCACATCCTGCTTGGAGCTCTTCCAAGAGACCGCTCCTCCATTCAGAATGAAAATATATCCCGATTGTGACCGAGAATCATCACGATCGGTTTGGAAACTCGCATCCGTGTAACCTTTTACAACGAGTTCCTCATCACCAGATCCATAGATTAGGAACATGTCCCTTGTCCTCCTTAGGTACTTAAGTATGTTCTTAACAGCCATCCAATGACTGTTTCCAGGATTTTGCTGGTAACGGCTTGTCATGCTTAAGGCGCATGACACGTCCGGTCGAGTGCATATCATCGCATACATGATGGATCCAATAGCAGATGCGTATGGGATTGCCTTCATTTTATCTTGCTCATCCTTTGAGCTTGGACATTGAGTCGTACTCAATATCGTTCCTCTTGAATAGGTACTGTACCTTTCTTAGAGTTCTCCATCTTGAACCTTTTCAAGATCTTATCAATGTATGCACTTTGATTCAAACCAATCAACTGCCTTGATCTATCCCTATAGGTCTTTATTCCCAGAATATAGGCGGCTTCACCAAGATCCTTGATGGAAAAACAACTTCCAAGCCAGGTTTTCACACCTTCCAAGGCCGGAACGTCATTTCCAAATAGTAGTATGTCATCAACATACAATACTAGGAAAGTTATTGTGCTCCCACTAGCCTTCTTATACATGTAACACCCGGAAATTTATTATTTTGAAGCCGACGAAGAAAGAAAAGAAATAAAGTCCAAAGTCGAGGGGCCAAACTCGCCAACGAAGAAAAGTCGGGAAATGTGGTGATATGTGTAGGGAGAGGGCAGCCCACTCTCCCCACACTTCACAAAATTCAGCCACCAAAGAAGAGAGAAGAGAGAAAGAGGAGAAAAAGGGAGAAAAAGGGTTGATTCGGGTGATTCGGGTGTCCAAATTCGTCGAGTAGCAAGCCAAATCGAAGCTCTTGTCTTTGTGCTCGATTGTGTGAGTTCTAGGACCCCACTTTTACTTGTTTTCAACTGATTTTGGGGCTGGAAGATGTCAAAAACCCGTTTTTATGTGTGTGTGTGTTTGACCCATTTGGGTGTGATGTGTATGATGTGTTTAGAGCATGATTTCGGGCTTGTGTGTGCTTGTATGGTGTTAAGGTATGCATTTCTAAGGTCCAGGAGGGTTAATTTAGGCTTAGAATGGGTTTGGATGAGCTTGGAGGCCGAAAATGGCAGATTGGGTTCGGGATGAACTCCATTCTGCATCAGCTAGGGCTAGGCGACCGAATGAAGGCCATACGGCCGAATGAGGGCGACTGAAGGTTCATTCGCACGATTGGGACTCAGTCGCACGACTGGGAGTCCAGTCGCATGAGGGATGTGCGACTGAGGGTTCAGTCGCATAAAGGCTTAATCGCATGAGTCCATACGCATGAGGTTAGTCGCATAGGTGCCCATTCGTAGTAATCCCATTCGCACAAGGTCCATACGCACGATTGGATGTTCATTCGTATAGGTGCTCATCCGCATGAGTCCAGTCGCCTGATGTTCAGTCGCATGGAGGCCATGCGACTGAAGAGTGTCCATACGCCCAAACAGGGCTGTTGCACTTGAAGGAATGTGTAGTTTGACTTCTGGCCTTCGGGGAAAGGTGCAGAAGTAAGTGTTGACGTAAGGTAAACCGTAAGAGCATGTAAAAGGATGGTTATGGCCTTAGAGAGCACGTAGGGCATGATGATGAGGATGTTGCATGTTTATGCATATTTTGAATGTATGATGTTGCTCTGTATGATGATGATGAATGTGTATGATATGTTCCTTATTATGAATGTATGATTATCTTTCTTATGGCTTTACGTATTATGATGAATGAAATAAAGTATTATGTAATGTAAAGTGGAAAGAGATGACACGTCTTGCATGCATCGGACGACGGGTCCTTCTTTGTGATTGACCATTATGTGGAACCTCTACCGCTTACCCTTAGTACTGTGGCATACGTTTAGCTGTTCATTTATTGACTTCGGCCCAGTGGCTATGACCGTCGGTTATCATTAGTACTGTGGCATACGTTTAGCTGTTCATTTATTGACTTCGGCCCAGTAGCTAAGACTGATCGGTTAACCCCAGTACCGTGGCATACGTTTAGCTGTTCATTTATTGACTTCGGCCCGGTAGCTGTGACTAATTGGGGTGTAGCATATGGTATTGGTATGGATGATGTCCGATGCGCAAGTAAGTTAAAAAGGAACAAATGAACGAATGAATGAATGAAGAAGATAATAATGATATTATCTATGCGTACGTATGATGTGTGATCACGTAAAGTGACGAATGGTTTTATATGAAAGTGAAGTATATTTTATTATTAAAACTAGAACTCACTCAGCAACGCTGACTTTTATTGCATTTTCCAGTTGGCAGGTAAATGATTGCTGAGGATGGCATGAGGTGGCAACTCAGCTCTTTTGGGATGGCATCCATTCATTTAATGCTTTTGTGATGTAATGCAACAATGTATTTTGTAACCGATTGACGCTGTATTATTTGGCAAAAGTTTTTATAATGAAATGAGATGTCCTTTTTAAATGTTTCCGCTGCGATGTTTTCTTAATGCAATTGTAATTATACGTTTTATGCGCGATGAATGACCAACTGTAGGCGTCCCGGGAACGGGGCCTTACAAGTTGGTATCAGAGCCAAAGTTTAAGTGAAATGGGTAAATTTTCAAAATAAACCTTAACTTAAACTGAGAATGGGACGAAAGGGGAATGGGATGCCAAACTGAGTAGCTGCGTGCCATCAGGTATTTTCTTAAAGTTAATCGGTTTTATGTGCGCATGGTATATGTTATGTGTTGTATGTAGATTTGAATACTGATGTAGTCAGGACAGGTAATACTTGGGGTATGAAGAGTACAGTAAGTGGCTAATCACAACTGGCCACTGTAATTAGGGACTTACTATACTTGACATAAACTGAGTTGTTTCCTTGAATGACCGTGTTGGTGTTTGAATCTTTCAGTGTGATAGAGAATGGCTGGTGGTAGATCTTCTAGAGCTTTTAGGGGTGGAGGCCGTGATGGCCCTGTTGCTGAACCACGCCCTAAGAGAGGAAGGCCTAGAGCTGAGAAAGAGGTTCCTGCAGAACCTGAGACCCCTCATCCAGAAGCTGGGGATGAGAGTGCGAATCTGAGGGCCTCGGTAAAGGAGGCTGTTGTTGAGGAAGTACATCAGGTCATGCAGACAATCTTACCGTCTGTGGTGACCGAAGTCATCAAGGCTGTGAAGGAAGGGGAAAGGAAGGAGAGAAACCGGGCCTCGGGGGAGCAACCGGAGCCTGAAACGATTTTCTCCGATAATGAGGAGGAAGAGGAAGAGGAGCCTGTGCGGGAGGTGGCACGAGGCTGTAACTACGGGGTGTTTATGAGATGCAAGCCCCCTACCTTTGACGGAAATGGCAATGCTGCTGCTGCTCACCGATGGGTGAGAGAAATGGAGGCTGTTCTCGACATCAGCGAGTGCCGAGAAGATCAGAAAGTAAAGTTTGCCACCCACTCCTTTGTGGACTCGGCACTATGCTGGTGGGACAACATTGTCCAAGCGGAGGGTAATCGGGCAATCGGGAGAATGAGGTGGCCCGAACTGAAGAAGATGGTAATTGAGGAGTTCTGTCCTCACAGGGAAATGGATAAGATTGAGAGGGAGTTCCTGCAGCTGGAGGCGGGATCCATGACACACCAGCAATATACTACCAAGTTCAACGAGATGGCACGGTTGGTGCCGGATCAGGTGACGCCTCTTTCTCGGAAGATCAAGAGGTACATTCAGGGTTTACCGGTGGATGTCCGCCGGCATATGATCGCCGCCCGGCCAAGTACGTTTAGGTCGGCGGTTGATTTGGCCGGAAGACTTTATGATGAGAGGGGAGTGGTGGTGGTTGAAGCGAATAGGAAGGGTGGTGGTGATCGAAGCTGGAACGGGAAGAGGTTTGGTCGGGGTGAGGCCTCGACGGGTAACAAAAAGGCACGGGTGGATGACCGCCGCGTGGCCACACCGGGAGCAGGGTCGAGGAGATGTGGTAAGTGTGGAAAGGAGCATGCGGGAGAGTGCAGACTGGGTTTGAACGTGTGCTTCAAGTGTGGGAAGACGGGTCACATGGCGAAGGATTGCCTGACGGGCAAATGTTTTAACTGTGGGGAAATTGGTCATATGAGCAGGGATTGCAAGAAGCCGAGGGCCGAGAGTTCAGGGGCGAAGAGGACGGGAGGTGATGGACCGAGGGCGAGCGCCAGGGCATTCACCATGACACAGGAGGAAGCTAGAACGGACCCTGACGTCGTGTCCGGTACGTTTCTGGTGAACCAAACTTTAGCTTCTGTGTTATTTGATTCTGGTGCGAGTAGAAGTTTTATTTCTGCTGCTTTTTGTGCTAAGCTGCCTGTTAGTAGTAGACGAGTTGATGCGCCCTTTGATGTAGAAACTGCCATAGGTAAGTCTACCAGGATTTCTGAGATGATAGAGAACTGTGATGTGGAGCTCGAGGGCCATAAGTTCCCGGTTAGACCGTTTGTGATGGCCTTAGGTGGTTTTGATTTGGTTCTTGGGATGGATTGGTTAGCGGACTTCGAGGCGAACATTGTGTGTCGCAAGAAGATGATTCGGTTGTCGGCGCCTGACGGTAGTTCAGTGACGGTTTATGGGGATCGGGTTACTACGATTCCGAAGGTGATCTCGATGGCGGTGGCGGGAAAGTGCATGAGGCGTGGATGTAGTGCCTACTTGGCCTATGTAAAGGATGTGGATACGCCAACACCACAACTAGCCGATGTACCAGTTGTGTGTGACTTTCCAGACGTGTTCCCGGAAGACTTATCAGGAGTGCCACCTGACAGAGAGATCGAGTTTCAAATTGATCTGATACCGGGTGCCCAACCTGTCGCCAAGGCACCGTATCGGTTGGCTCCGACCGAGATGAAAGAATTGATGGAGCAGTTGCAAGAGCTGCTTGATAAGGGGTTCATTAGACCGAGTATCTCTCCTTGGGGTGCTCCGGTCCTGTTCGTAAAGAAGAAGGACGGTAGTATGAGGATGTGCATCGACTACCGCGAGCTGAACAAGTTGACAGTGAAGAACCGATACCCCTTACCGAGGATTGATGATTTGTTCGATCAGCTTCAGGGTGCCAGTTGGTTTTCGAGAATAGATCTTCGATCTGGTTACCATCAGTTGAAGGTGAAGGAGCAGGATATTCCTAAAACAGCTTTCCGTACGCGCTATGGTCACTACGAGTTTCTTGTCATGTCCTTTGGCTTGACCAACGCGCCAGCTGCTTTTATGGATTTGATGAACCGTGTGTGTCGGCCTATGTTGGATAAATCAGTGATTGTGTTTATTGATGATATCCTGATTTACTCGAGGAGCGAAGCAGAGCATGCCGGACACATTCGGGAGGTTCTAGAGACGTTGAGGAGGGAGAAGTTGTATGCAAAATTCTCCAAGTGCGCGTTCTGGTTGCGCGAAGTTCAGTTCTTGGGTCACGTGGTGAATCCTGACGGGATTATGGTGGACCCGGCGAAAGTGGAGGCGGTTATGCAATGGAAGTCACCAAAAACGCCATCCGAGATTCGCAGTTTCTTGGGTTTGGCGGGTTACTACAGAAGATTTATCCAAGACTTCTCTAAGATTGCTTCTCCACTAACCAAGTTGACTCGAAAAGATGTGAAGTTCGTATGGGGTCAAGCTCAAGAGAAGGCGTTTGAAGAACTGAAGGCGAGATTGACTCAAGCTCCTGTTCTGTCATTACCCGATGGGAGTGAAGATCTAGTGGTTTATTCCGATGCTTCTTACTCGGGGTTGGGGTGCGTGTTAATGCAGAGAGGAAAGGTCATAGCGTATGCATCCCGACAGTTGAAAGTTCATGAGGTCAATTATCCTACTCATGACTTGGAGCTGGCAGCCGTGGTCTTTGCATTGAAGATTTGGAGGCACTACCTCTACGGGACGAAGTGCACCATATTCACCGACCACAAGAGTCTGAAGTACTTCTTTGAGCAGAAGGATTTGAACATGAGACAGAGGCGGTGGTTGGAACTTATAAAGGATTATGATTGTGAGATCCACTACCATCCGGGCAAGGCCAACGTGGTGGCTGATGCCCTTAGCCGGAAGGAGAGGCCCGAGCCGATTCGGGTGAAAGCCTATCAGTTGATCATGACCTCTGATGTAATGAAGCAGGTTAAAGAGTTTCAAGATGAGGCACTGAAAGAAGATCATCTTAACTCTGAAAGAATGAGAGGTCTGGTGGGAGAATTGGGTGAAAACACGCTCGGTGTTAGAACCCGATTTGATCGTGTGTGGATTCCTCGTTTTGGGAATCTACGGGGGAAGATAATGGATGAAGCTCACAAGACTCGGTACTCCATTCATCCTGGTGCCACGAAGATGTACCATGATATGAAGAAAGATTATTGGTGGCCGGGTATGAAGCGCGATGTGGTGGAGTACGTGAGTAAGTGCCTTACTTGCTTACAGGTGAAGGCCGAGCATCAAAAGCCGTATGGGAAGATACAACCTTTGGATATACCGGAATGGAAGTGGGAGCACATCACCATGGATTTCATTACCAAGTTGCCGCGTACTCCAAAAGGGTACGATGCCATATGGGTGATAGTTGACCGTTTGACGAAGAGTGCTCACTTCCTACCGATCCGCGAGACATATTCATCTGAGAGGTTGGCTGATCTGTTCATCAAGGAAATTGTGACTCGTCATGGTGTGTCGGTGTCTATCGTGTCGGATCGCGACACCCGGTTTACATCTAAATTCTGGAAGAAGTTCCACGATGCTATGGGGACGAGGTTACATATCAGCACGGCTTATCATCCCCAGACTGATGGTCAGTCAGAAAGGACCATTCAGACGCTGGAAGACATGCTTCGGGCATGTGTGATCGATTTTGGTGGAAGTTGGGACGACCACCTACCGTTAGCCGAATTCTCATATAACAACAGCTATCACGCCAGCATTGGCATGCCTTCATATGAGATGCTATACGGTAGGAGATGCAGAACGCCCGTTTGTTGGGGTGATATCGGTCAGAAGGAATTGGGGAGCGTCGAGGTAATCGAGGCTACGACTGAGAAGCTTGAGAAGATTAAAGCCTTCATGAAGGCAGCCAAAGACAGACAGAAGTCGTATGCTGATAAACGACGCAGACCGATTGAGTTCCAGGTGGGTGACCGGGTTATGTTGAAGGTCTCACCTTGGAAGGGTATCATTCGCTTCCGAAAGCGGGGCAAGTTGAGCCCAAGGTATATAGGCCCTTTCCGAATCATTGCTCGAGTAGGAGAGGTGGCCTATAGACTGGAGTTGCCAGATGAGTTAAGTGGAATTCACCCGACATTCCATGTATCTCATCTAAGGAAGTGCTTAGCAGATGAAGATATGATTGTCCCATTGGAAGATATCGAAGTAGATGAACGACTCAATTATGTGGAGCAACCAGTGGCAATCATCGACCGAAAGGAGAAAAGGCTAAGGAATAAAGTGGTTCCTCTAGTGCGTGTACAGTGGAAGCACAGGAAGGGATCCGAGTCAACGTGGGAGACTGAGGAAGAAATGAGACAGCATTATCCACGTTTGTTCGAGGAATGACAGGTTTCGGGGACGAAACCTATTTAAGGGGGGTGGACTTGTAACACCCGGAAATTTATTATTTTGAAGCCGACGAAGAAAGAAAAGAAATAAAGTCCAAAGTCGAGGGGCCAAACTCGCCAACGAAGAAAAGTCGGGAAATGTGGTGATATGTGTAGGGAGAGGGCAGCCCACTCTCCCCACACTTCACAAAATTCAGCCACCAAAGAAGAGAGAAGAGAGAAAGAGGAGAAAAAGGGAGAAAAAGGGTTGATTCGGGTGATTCGGGTGTCCAAATTCGTCGAGTAGCAAGCCAAATCGAAGCTCTTGTCTTTGTGCTCGATTGTGTGAGTTCTAGGACCCCACTTTTACTTGTTTTCAACTGATTTTGGGGCTGGAAGATGTCAAAAACCCGTTTTTATGTGTGTGTGTGTTTGACCCATTTGGGTGTGATGTGTATGATGTGTTTAGAGCATGATTTCGGGCTTGTGTGTGCTTGTATGGTGTTAAGGTATGCATTTCTAAGGTCCAGGAGGGTTAATTTAGGCTTAGAATGGGTTTGGATGAGCTTGGAGGCCGAAAATGGCAGATTGGGTTCGGGATGAACTCCATTCTGCATCAGCTAGGGCTAGGCGACCGAATGAAGGCCATACGGCCGAATGAGGGCGACTGAAGGTTCATTCGCACGATTGGGACTCAGTCGCACGACTGGGAGTCCAGTCGCATGAGGGATGTGCGACTGAGGGTTCAGTCGCATAAAGGCTTAGTCGCATGAGTCCATACGCATGAGGTTAGTCGCATAGGTGCCCATTCGTAGTAATCCCATTCGCACAAGGTCCATACGCACGATTGGATGTTCATTCGTATAGATGCTCATCCGCATGAGTCCAGTCGCCTGATGTTCAGTCGCATGGAGGCCATGCGACTGAAGAGTGTCCATACGCCCAAACAGGGCTGTTGCACTTGAAGGAATGTGTAGTTTGACTTCTGGCCTTCGGGGAAAGGTGCAGAAGTAAGTGTTGACGTAAGGTAAACCGTAAGAGCATGTAAAAGGATGGTTATGGCCTTAGAGAGCACGTAGGGCATGATGATGAGGATGTTGCATGTTTATGCATATTTTGAATGTATGATGTTGCTCTGTATGATGATGATGAATGTGTATGATATGTTCCTTATTATGAATGTATGATTATCTTTCTTATGGCTTTACGTATTATGATGAATGAAATAAAGTATTATGTAATGTAAAGTGGAAAGAGATGACACGTCTTGCATGCATCGGACGACGGGTCCTTCTTTGTGATTGACCATTATGTGGAACCTCTACCGCTTACCCTTAGTACTGTGGCATACGTTTAGCTGTTCATTTATTGACTTCGGCCCAGTGGCTATGACCGTCGGTTATCATTAGTACTGTGGCATACGTTTAGCTGTTCATTTATTGACTTCGGCCCAGTAGCTAAGACTGATCGGTTAACCCCAGTACCGTGGCATACGTTTAGCTGTTCATTTATTGACTTCGGCCCGGTAGCTGTGACTAATTGGGGTGTAGCATATGGTATCGGTATGGATGATGTCCGATGCGCAAGTAAGTTAAAAAGGAACAAATGAACGATGAATGAATGAAGAAGATAATAATGATATTATCTATGCGTACGTATGATGTGTGATCACGTAAAGTGACGAATGGTTTTATATGAAAGTGAAGTATATTTTATTATTAAAACTAGAACTCACTCAGCAACGCTGACTTTTATTGCATTTTCCAGTTGGCAGGTAAATGATTGCTGAGGATGGCATGAGGTGGCTACTCAGCTCTTTTGGGATGGCATCCATTCATTTAATGCTTTTGTGATGTAATGCAACAATGTATTTTGTAACCGATTGACGCTGTATTATTTGGCAAAAGTTTTTATAATGAAATGAGATGTCCTTTTTAAATGTTTCCGCTGCGATGTTTTCTTAATGCAATTGTAATTATACGTTTTATGCGCGATGAATGACCAACTGTAGGCGTCCCGGGAACGGGGCCTTACAATACACACAAGCCTCATCAGCGTTTTTGATGAAGCCAAATTTCTTTACCTCCTCATCAAAAAGATGATTCCAGCTTCTAGATGCTTGTTTCAATCCATAGATTGATTTCTTTAACTTGCATACTTTATTAGGATGTTTTGAATCGACAAAACCTTCAGGCTGAACCATGTAGACATCTTCCTCAAGATATCCATTTAGGAAAGCCGTTTTGACATCCATTTGCCAAATCTCATAATCATAATGAGCAGCTATGGCAAACAATATCCTTATAGAATTTAGCATCGCAACAGGTGAGAAGGTTTCATCATAATCAACCCCTTGAGTTTGAGTGAAACCCTTTGCTACAAGTCTAGCTTTATAAGTATCCAAGTTTCCATGCATATCGGTTTTCTTCTTGAAAACCCACTTACTTCCAACTATCTTGGAATTAAGAGGTGGCACAACAAGTTCCCAAACTTGATTGTCATACATGGATTGCATCTCAACGTTCATGGCCTCAAGCCATTTGTCACAATCCAAATTGGACACTGCATCATGGTATGTGGTTGGTTCATCTGAATCTACCACATAGCATCCATCCATGAAAAATCCGTATCTTTCAGGTGGATTACTAGTTCTACCACTTCTGTGAACGTTTTATGTGTATTGATCAACCATTTGATCATCTTCAACATCCTCATGTTGAGTGCTAGTTTCAACCAAACGTGCATCGGGTTGTGGTTCTTGATCTTCCTCAAGATCCACTGTTCTACTGCTAGCTCCTTCCATAAGGAACTTTGCTTCTAAGAACTCACCCTTTCTGGCAACAAACACCTTTTGTTCCAGTGGATCATAGAAATAATATCCCATAGAATCTCTAGGATATCCAATAAAGATACACTTGGTAGATCGGACTTCCAATTTGTTTGGGGTGGGAGTCTTAACATAAGCTTCACAACCCCAGACCCTTAAGTATGATAGGGATGGAACTCTTCCATGCCCTATCTCAAAAGGTGTCCTTTCCACCTTTTTGGTTGGGGCCATATTTAAAATACGAGCCGCGGAGAGCAAAGCGAAACCCCAAAATGATAGAGGTAATGTGCTTCTAGCCATCATAGATCGGACCATATCCAATAAGGTTCGAATGTATGATTCCTAATAAATCTTTTGCCCTTTCGTTAGTCCCACTAAAGGGTGCCTTTGTCATTTTACCTTGTAAACAAGATTCACACACATCAAATGAATCACATTCACTTGTTTTTAAAAGACCATTCTTTTGTAGTGTTTGAATTCTTTTCTTGTTTATATGACCAAGACGACAATGCCAAAGATAGGTATCACTCAAATCCAACTTGAGTTTCTTGGTGCTAGTTTGGTACAATGAACTATTTAAAGTATATTCATGAACCAATTCATAAATACCATTAATGGGTATAGCTTTAAAATAGAACATATCATTTAAAGAAACATGAATATCATTTTCAATAAAAGATAATACATAATCATAAAGTCTTAATTGGGATACAGAAATAATGTTCCTAGTCAAACTAGGAGCATACAAAACATTCTTCAAAATAACATCCAAGCCACTTGGAAGTTTTAGGATGTAGTCCCCACGAGCTTCAACTTGGACTTTTGTTCCATTGCCCATGAAGAGGCTAACATCCCCTTGATTGAAGTCCCTACTTCTTTTGAACCCCTGCAACAAATTGCAAATATGAGTTCCACAACCGGTATCTAATACCCATGTGTTTGAAGATGTAACATTAAGATCAATATGAATCATGTATGTTGTACCTGAGGTCTGCCCGGTATCCCTCTTTGCTTTCAACTCTTGGAGATGGACGGGACAATTTCTTGCCCAATGTCCAATCTCCCCACACTTGAAGCATGGGTCATTAGTAGCAACCTTTTGCTTCTTCTCTTGTGGTTTGGGTGGTACCCTTACCACCCCTTTCCCCTTTCCCCAAACGGGTCCCTTACCCTTGGCAACCTTTGCCTTGGGTGCGGGATAAGGCCTTTTCTTGTTCCCACCTTCATTGATGGTGAGAACGGGTAAAACCCTTTTACCCATGGCCGCCTCGGCCGTTTTCAGCATTGAGTGAAGCTCACCAATGCTTTTGTCCCATGCATTCATGTTGTAGTTCAACACGAATGTCTCAAACTTTTTGGTAAGGCCATTAAGGATCAAATCCGTGGCCAATTCCTTCGAGACAGTACAATTAAGCCTCTCGAGGCGGTCAATATGACTTTTCATCTTAAGTACATAAGATGAAACAGATTGGTTGTCGTCCATACGACATGCATGGAGTGCTCGAACCGTTTCGAAGCGCTCAACCCTTGCTTGTTGTTGGAACGTTTCCTTCAGCTGGGTTATCATGTCATAAGCTCCGTGATGTTCATACTCCTTTTGGAGATCCGGAGTCATGCTCGCTAGCATGAGACAAGACACTTGGACGGAGTCCTCAGTGTACTTCAACCAATCGTTGAAGGCCTCCTCATCATCCTCACTAGGTTGATCGGGGATAGGGTCGTCTAAAACATATGATCGTCTCTCTTGCTTGAGAACGATTCTCAAGTTTCGATACCAATCAATAAAGTTGTTATGATTTAGACGTTCCTTTTGGAGGATCGCTCGTAATGATTGGTTGGACGCGGATGAGTTATCGTGATTTTCATTGTTGGTGGCCATCTACAAAATTTAACAAAGGTCTATTTAGTATTTTCGATATTGCTATTTTTAATAATTAACGCCTTTTAAGGTCATTTTTATATTAAAATCTAGAACCCAACATTACATTTAAATTGTGGTTAGGTGACCTTTATCCCACGATTTAAATTAATAGGTGGTCAACGATTGACGGTTGCAACCATTTGCAACTTCTAGAGGTATGGGATCGACTTTAAACATCATATGTAAAGTCGGCATGTTAATCCCATCAACACCATTTGGAAACCATATTTAGGTGATCCATTTAACATGGTTTGCAAATCAAGTTATCCTACTTGCACACACGTGTGAGTTTACCCACATAAGTGGTTCGGTGACCTTTATCCCACCAATGTGGTATCCCCACCTTAAATCACAAGTTCCCTCTAAATGGTTAGGTGACCTTTATCCCATTTAGAGTTTCCAAATGACTCAAGTGTTGTGCAAAAGGATGGTGTTAAACTTGTTTGTCAAAAGTTTAGAGATTTCATAATTCTAGTTTTAGAAAACTCTATGTACTTGTATTTGCATGCTTTCAAATACAAGATACCCTATGGTTCTTTTAATAAAACCCATTTTATTATAAAATCATTAAATCATTTTAATAACCTTTTATTACATTTTAATGATTAAGAACCATCATTTTTATAACTTGTTAAATTTGTTAATTAGTTTGTAATGCATGTCAAAAATTTCAACCATACAATCAAATAACAAACATACAAACAAGCATAAGCATAAACAACCATAATGTGCATAACCTTAGCTACTATTGTAACCACACTTGTTTGCCATCACAAGTGTGGTCATTAGGTCTTTCCTAAGGGTTGAAATCAACACAAAGTTGAGGTCATTATAGACCCCCACTTGAACTTGCATCCATATGCTTCAAGTTCCATGTCTTTGATGTCCATCTTTGGGTCTTGATCGTGTGCATCTTCCTTTTACAAAATTGTATCCTAATACATTTTTCTAATAAAAGAAATGCACCTAATCTATTAATTACATAACCAAATGAATAAATAATTACAACCCAAATAATAAACATAAAAATTACAACCCAATTGAATGAATAAAACAACCATTCCAATCATCCAAATCAAAAGGCCATAAGCTAGGTTATGCACACTAACATCCATTGATCATATCATGCAAACATATAATGAAACCCCACTTAAAACCACCAAATTTCAGCCAACATAAACTGAAATTTTGGGTTTTAAACATTGTCCAAACAATCAACATTTCATAATATATATCTTTCAAGATCTAATCACTAGCATGTGTGATATGACCTTGAAAGTTTGGGGAATCATTCATACACAATATAGCAGCCCAAAATCAGCCATAAAAGGTAGATAATACTTCTTTAAAACCGATTTTAAAGAACAAGAACAAGCAAGTTATCCACATAACCGGCTCTTGATGCCATTGATGGATTTGTTAGAACATAAAACCAAGTTTAACCATTTAAACTTTCAGAAAACGCAGCGGATATATAGCTTTAAAACCTATTTTATAAGCTGAAAATTATGTTCTTTAGGTGACCATATAAGGGTTTAAAACAAACCCATAAATCAAAGGATCATAATATGTGAATAAACATGCTATGTGTACATAAAAACAACACAATATGGCAACCACAAAGGGGCTGCCAAACTACCTCTTTCAGCAGTAAATTTGATGATGTGGGAAGATGAAATCGACCAAGGTTCCAAGAGGAGGAACCCTCAAGTGTGTATACCCCAAGCTTATCTTGCAAACACACCTTCTTGTTAGGAAGAAACACCACAAAAGCTCCAAAAACCCTCAACTTTCAGCTGCTAGAACCGAGATTTTGAGAGAGAATAGAGAGCTTTTTCTTGTTTGCATGTATTGTGAATTGTTGAGCAAAGGGAGAACCCCAAGACCACTTAATGTGTGTGTTCTTCTCAAAACAAAATGGTCCAATGAGAAAATAGAGGGGGGGACGGCCAAAACACATTCAAAATGGGTTTTCCCTCTTTAAATTAAACACATACACACACATTAAAATGGTCTTGCAACTAGACATATAATTACCATTTAATTGTATGTACAAGTTTTATAACTTATAAAATTAACCAATTAACTTATAAGTTATAATTTCTCATTATTATTTGGTGTTATTTAACTCATATAAATACCACTTCAAATAATATTGTTGAACAAAATAATCTAATAAGTTGTTCCACCTCATATGCAACTTATTTAGAAAACCCATTTTCTAAATTGGTGTAAATATTTAACTGCATGATCATATCATCAATTAAATATTAATTGGTGTTTGCTAAGCTTGTTATTGGGTATAACCCGACTTGGATCATGACATACTAACCGCATCAATGTTCTATGTGTCTTGGGCATATAGAATCTAACAATCTCCCACTTGCACAAGATTCATAGAAGATTGATGCAAGTAGTAAATACCGCCTAACAACGGTTTACTACCCTTAATACGCATGACATATAGCCATTCAATAACATCATCCCATTCAAGTATCCTACTTGAAATGATTTAGGTGAATTAATCATTTATCCTTTTGTTACGGATGTCATGTTAAATCCAAGAACACAGAATGATCATTCCTTGTTGATTTAACTTAATCAGGCCTTAGACATCTAACTCTCAACGAATAAGAGGAACAAATTCCATCTTGACTACATACGTTTCTCACAAACACCTCGTGTCATACCTGAACATACTCTTATGTGCTGTCCACTATTTCAGGACAGTGAAGAAAAAGCCAAGGTATAATACTTGGTGAATATCAAAACCCAATATGTATCTCAGGTCGGAGGATACCAAATGATATTCGCCTTTACTCAAATTTACTTATGATCAATCAATAAAATTCCATTTAGTAAAATTTGAGATGCGGGTTAGTCCAATATTTGTATCCCACAAATATCTATGAACCTTGGTAGCAACCCATTGCTCTATATTCATCCTTATAAATATCAACCAATCCAAGTTCATAATAATCTTACCTCACACTTGTTCCCATAAGTATGAACGACTATGGACATTTAGAGTAAACAATTTACTCATGGATTAAACATGCTAAATTGGAACATTAATTGAAACATTATAACCAAATAATTTTATTCAAATAATAAGAGTTCCACATATCCAAATACAAAGTTTACAGATCAAATCCAATCACTAGAATATCGAAGTCCCATGGCACAAGTATGACCTTCATGCTTTGCTTTTTCAAGAAGCTTCGTGAGAGGATCCGCAATGTTTTGATCCGTGTGAACTTTGCGAATACATATCTTTCCCTTTTCAACTTCATCTCGTATGTAGTTGAATCTCCGCTCAATGTGCCTAGTCTTTTGATGAGCACGAGGTTCCTTGATTTGAGCAATCGCACCCTCGTTATCACAAAAGATCTCTAGGGGGTCCTGAATGGAAGGGACAATCCCTAGATCGGCAATGAATTTCTTCAACCATGCAGCTTCTTGAGCTGCCAATGAGGCGGCGACGTATTTAGATTCTCTAGTTGATAGAGCCACCACATCCTGCTTGGAGCTCTTCCAAGAGACCGCTCCTCCATTCAGAATGAAAATATATCCCGATTGTGACCGAGAATCATCACGATCGGTTTGGAAACTTGCATCCGTGTAACCTTTTACAACGAGTTCCTCATCACCAGATCCATAGATTAGGAACATGTCCCTTGTCCTCCTTAGGTACTTAAGTATGTTCTTAACAGCCATCCAATGACTGTTTCCAGGATTTTGCTGGTAACGGCTTGTCATGCTTAAGGCGCATGACACGTCCGGTCGAGTGCATATCATCGCATACATGATGGATCCAATAGCAGATGCGTATGGGATTGCCTTCATTTTATCTTGCTCATCCTTTGAGCTTGGACATTGAGTCGTACTCAATATCGTTCCTCTTTGAATAGGTACTGTACCTTTCTTAGAGTTCTCCATCTTGAACCTTTTCAAGATCTTATCAATGTATGCACTTTGATTCAAACCAATCAACCGCCTTGATCTATCCCTATAGATCTTTATTCCCAGAATATAGGCGGCTTCACCAAGATCCTTGATGGAAAAACAACTTCCAAGCTAGGTTTTCACACCTTCCAAGGTTGGAACGTCATTTCCAAATAGTAGTATGTCATCAACATACAATACTAGGAAAGTTATTGTGCTCCCACTAGCCTTCTTATACACACAAGCCTCATCAGCGTTTTTGATGAAGCCAAATTTCTTTACCTCCTCATCAAAAAGATGATTCCAACTTCTAGATGCTTGTTTCAATCCATAGATTGATTTCTTTAACTTGCATACTTTATTAGGATGTTTTGGATCGACAAAACCTTCAGGCTGAACCATGTAGACATCTTCCTCAAGATATCCATTTAGGAAAGCCGTTTTGACATCCATTTGCCAAATCTCATAATCATAATGAGTAGCTATGGCAAACAATATCCTTATAGACTTTAGCATCGCAACAGGTGAGAAGGTTTCATCATAATCAACCTCTTGAGTTTGAGTGAAACCCTTTGCTACAAGTCTAGCTTTATAAGTATCCAAGTTTCCATGCATATCGGTTTTCTTCTTGAAAACCCACTTACTTCCAACTATCTTGGAATTAAGAGGTGGCACAACAAGTTCCCAAACTTGATTGTCATACATGGATTGCATCTCAACGTTCATGGCCTCAAGCCATTTGTCACAATCCAAATTGGACACTGCATCATGGTATGTGGTTGGTTCATCTAAATCTACCACATAGCATCCATCCATGAAAAATCCGTATCTTTCAGGTGGATTACTAGTTCTACCACTTCTGCGAACGTTTTGTGTGTATTGATCAACCATTTGATCATCTTCAACATCCTCATGTTGAGTGCTAGTTTCAACCAAACGTGCATCTGGTTGTGGTTCTTGATCTTCCTCAAAATCCACTGTTCTACTGCTAGCTCCTTCCATAAGGAACTTTGCTTCTAAGAACTCACCCTTTCTGGCAACAAACACCTTTTGTTCAAGTGGATCATAGAAATAATATCCCATAGAATCTCTAGGATATCCAATAAAGATACACTTGGTGGATCGGACTTCCAATTTGTTTGGGGTGGGAGTCTTAACATAAGCTTCACAACCCCAGACCCTTAAGTATGATAGGGATGGAACACTTCCATGCCATATCTCAAAAGGTGTCCTTTCCACCTTTTTGGTTGGGGCCATATTTAAAATACGGGCCGCGGAGAGCAAAGCGAAACCCCAAAATGATAGAGGTAATGTGCTTCTAGCCATCATAGATCGGACCATATCCAATAAGGTTCTATTCCTCCTCTCAGACACACCATTGTGTTGTGGTGTTCCAGGTGGAGTGAGTTGTGAGACAATCCCACAACTCCTAAGATGATCTTGAAAAGCATCACTTAGGTATTCACCTCCTCTATCGGTACGGAGAACTTTAATCGACTTGTTGAGTTGATTTTCTACTTCATTCTTGAAGATTTTGAACATTTCAAAAGCTTCATCTTTGTGCCTTAATAAGTACACATACCCATAGCGACTATAATCGTCGGTAAAGGTAATGAAGTATCTTTCACCATTCCTAGTCATTGGCTTAAAAGGACCACATACATCCGAATGTATGATTCCTAATAAATCTTTTGCCCTTTCGTTAGTCCCACTAAAGGGTGCCTTTGTCATTTTACCTTGTAAACAAGATTCACACACATCAAATGAATCACATTCACTTGTTTTTAAAAGACCATTCTTTTGTAGTGTTTGAATTCTTTTCTTGTTTATATGACCAAGACGACAATGCCAAAGATAGGTATCACTCAAATCCAACTTGAGTTTCTTGGTGCTAGTTTGGTACAATGAACTATTTAAAGTATATTCATGAACCAATTCATAAATACCATTAATGGGTATAGCTTTAAAATAGAACATATCATTTAAAGAAACATGAATATCATTTTCAATAAAAGATAATACATAATCATAAAGTCTTAATTGGGATACAGAAATAATATTCCTAGTCAAACTAGGAGCATACAAAACATTCTTCAAAATAACATCCAAGCCACTTGGAAGTTTTAGGATGTAGTCCCCACGAGCTTCAACTTGGACTTTTGTTCCATTGCCCATGAAGAGGCTAACATCCCCTTGATTGAAGTCCCTACTTCTTTTGAACCCCTGCAACAAATTGCAAATATGAGTTCCACAACCGGTATCTAATACCCATGGGTTTGAAGATGTAACATTAAGATCAATATGAATCATGTATGTTGTACCTGAGGTCTGCCCGGTATCCCTCTTTGCTTTCAACTCTTGGAGATGGACGGGACAATTTCTTGCCCAATGTCCAATCTCCCCACACTTGAAGCATGGGTCATTAGTAGCAACCTTTTGCTTCTTCTCTTGTGGTTTGGGTGGTACCCTTACCACCCCTTTCCCCTTTCCCCAAACGGGTCCCTTACCCTTGGCAACCTTTGCCTTGGGTGCGGGATAAGGCCTTTTCTTGTTCCCACCTTCATTGATGGTGAGAACGGGTAAAACCCTTTTACCCATGGCCGCCTCGGCCGTTTTCAGCATTGAGTGAAGCTCACCAATGCTTTTGTCCCATGCATTCATGTTGTAGTTCAACACGAATGTCTCAAACTTTTTGGTAAGGCCATTAAGGATCAAATCCGTGGCCAATTCCTTCGAGACAGGATAATTAAGTCTCTCGAGGCGGTCAAATGACTTTTCATGCATATGAAACAGATTGGTTGTCGTCCATACGACATGCATGGAGTGCTCAAACCGTTTCGAAGCGCTCAACCCTTGCTTGTTGTTGGAACGTTTCCTTCAGCTGGGTTATCATGTCATAAGCTCCGTGATGTTCATACTCCTTTTGGAGATCCGGAGTCATGCTCGCTAGCATGAGACAAGACACTTGGACGGAGTCCTCAGTGTACTTCAACCAATCGTTGAAGGCCTCCTCATCATCCTCACTAGGTTGATCGGGGATAGGGTCGTCTAAAACATATGATCGTCTCTCTTGCTTGAGAACGATTCTCAAGTTTCGATACCAATCAATAAAGTTGTTATGATTTAGACGTTCCTTTTGGAGGATCGCTCGTAATGATTGGTTGGACGCGGATGAGTTATCGTGATTTTCATTGTTGGTGGCCATCTACAAAATTTAACAAGGGTCTATTTAGTATTTTCGATATTGCTATTTTTAATAATTAACGCCTTTTAAGGTCATTTTTATATTAAAATCTAGAACCCAACATTACATTTAAATTGTGGTTAGGTGACCTTTATCCCACGATTTAAATTAATAAGGTGGTCAACGATTGACGGTTGCAACCATTTGCAACTTCTAGAGGTATGGGATCGACTTTAAACATCATATGTAAAGTCGGCATGTTAATCCCATCAACACCATTTGGAAACCATATTTAGGTGATCCATTTAACATGGTTTGCAAATCAAGTTATCCTACTTGCACACACGTGTGAGTTTACCCACATAAGTGGTTAGGTGACCTTTATCCCACCAATGTGGTATCCCCACCTTAAATCACAAGTTCCCTATAAATGGTTAGGTGACCTTTATCCCATTTAGAGTTTTCAAATGACTCAAGTGTTGTGCAAAAGGATGGTGTTAAACTTGTTTGTCAAAAGTTTAGAGATTTCATAATTCTAGTTTTAGAAAACTCTATGTACTTGTATTTGCATGCTTTCAAATACAAGATACCCTATGGTTTTTAATAAAACCCATTTTACTATAAAGTCATTAAATCATTTTAATAACCTTTTATTACATTTTAATGATTAAGAACCATCATTTTTATAACTTGTTAAGTTTGTTAATTAGTTTGTAATGTATGTCAAAAATTTCAACCATACAATCAAATAACAAACATACAAACAAGCATAAGCATAAACAACCATAATGTGCATAACCTTAGCTACTATTGTGACCACACTTGTTTGCCATCACAAGTGTGGTCATTAGGTCTTTCCTAAGGGTTGAAATCAACACAAAGTTGAGGTCATTATAGACCCCCACTTGAACTTGCATCCATATGCTTCAAGTTCCATGTCTTTGATGTCCATCTTTGGGTCTTGATCGTGTGCATCTTCCTTTTACAAAATTGTATCCTAATACATTTTTCTAATAAAAGAAATGCACCTAATCTATTAATTACATAACCAAATGAATAAATAATTACAACCCAAATAATAAACATAAAAATTACAACCCAATTGAATGAATAAAACAACCATTCCAATCATCCAAATCAAAAGGCCATAAGCTAGGTTATGCACACTAACATCCATTGATCATATCATGCAAACATATAATGAAACCCCACTTAAAACCACCAAATTTCAGCCAACATAAATTGAAATTTTGGGTTTTAAACATTGTCCAAACAATCAACATTTCATAATATATATCTTTCAAGATCTAATCACTAGCATGTGTGATATGACCTTGAAAGTTTGGGGAATCATTCATACACAATATAGCAGCCCAAAATCAGCCATAAAAGGTAGATAATACTTCTTTAAAACCGATTTTAAAGAACAAGAACAAGCAAGTTATCCACATAACCGGCTCTTGATGCCATTGATGGATTTGTTAGAACATAAAACCAAGTTTAACCATTTAAACTTTCAGAAAACGCAGCGGATATATAGCTTTAAAACCTATTTTATAAGCTGAAAATTATGTTCTTTAGGTGACCATATAAGGGTTTAAAACAAACCCATAAATCAAAGGATCATAATATGTGAATAAACATGCTATGTGTACATAAAAACAACACAATATGGCAGCCACAAAGGGGCTGCCAAACTACCTCTTTCAGCAGTAAATTTGATGATGTGGGAAGATGAAATAGACCAAGGTTCCAAGAGGAGGAACCCTCAAGTGTGTATACCCCAAGCTTATCTTGCAAACACACCTTCTTGTTAGGAAGAAACACCACAAAAGCTCCAAAGACCCTCAACTTTCAGCTGCTAGAACCGAGATTTTAAGAGAGAATAGAGAGCTTTTTCTTGTTTGCATGTATTGTGAATTGTTGAGCAAAGGGAGAACCCCAAGACCACTTAATGTGTGTGTTCTTCTCAAAACAAAATGGTCCAATGAGAAAATAGAGGGGGGGACGGCCAAAACACATTCAAAATGGGTTTTCCCTCTTTAAATTAAACACATACACACACATTAAAATGGTCTTGCAACTAGACATATAATTACCATTTAATTGTATGTACAAGTTTTATAACTTATAAAATTAACCAATTAACTTATAAGTTATAATTTCTCATTATTATTTGGTGTTATTTAACTCATTTAATTACCATTTCAAATAATATTGTTGAACAAAATATTCTAATAAGTTGTTCCACCTCATATGCAACTTATTTAGAAAACCCATTTTCTAAATTGGTGTAAATATTTAACTGCATGATCATATCATCAATTAAATATTAATTGGTGTTTGCTAAGCTTGTTATTGGGTATAACCCGACTTGGATCATGACATACTAACCGCATCAATGTTCTATGTGTCTTGGGCATATAGAATCTAACAGTAACAACGTTCAAAGCTCTAGTGTTTTTATTCTCAAGGGATCTGAACACACTCGTAAACCCATATAATCAAATCTGAATATAACAATCATTGGAATCACACTAATCATTCACAACCGCAACATATATGTTTGGTATCAATCGAAACCAAAATCGAACACGAAACCACACGAACGAGCCTTGAAATCAATCGACTTCTGTCCAAAACACTTCGAGAGCACTCCACAACCAACTTCGCACATTCCTACCTCAAAAATCCACCGAATCAATCAAAATAACAATAGTGGATCAACAAAATACTTTATTGACCATCTGGGCAAGGAAACCAGGTGTAAAGAAGCAAGAACGTACTCGTATGCACTAAATATGAATCAAGAATAAATTACACGCGTGGAATGAAAGTAATGAGACATCAAACAAAGACGTAGTGTGTGATCGATGAAAAAGAAGTCAAATCAAGGTAACACGTCCAAGTAAATAAGATTTACTTGTATGATGTAAAGCCCCAATCCCGGGACGCTCACAGTTGGACAATCATCACACATAAAACGAAAAACATCGCAGCGGAATAATTTAAAACCATTTCATATATTAATGACAGCTTTTGCAAAATAATACAATGTAGTTAACTCTTAAAAAATATCATGATTTGCATTACATCACAAAAACGTCATTGTTAAACGAATGGATGCCATCCCAAAAATGCCAAGTAGCTGCCCCATGCCATCCTCAGCAACAATCACCTGCCAACTGGAAAATACATAAAAGTTATCGTTGATGAGTGAGTTCTAGTTTTATGAATAAAATACTTTATATTATTTTACAACCGTTCATTACTTCTGTTCGCAATCATGCATCATACGTACACATAGATAATAGCATTATTATCTTTGATCATTCATTCGTTAACTTTCGTTCATTCATCAATGTACGTCATCGTTATCATTCACTTTCATTCATAATCTTCTTTACTTATCTTTCGTACATTCATTATCTTCCGATGACATGTACTGTACCCCGAACATTGTGCACGAAGCTGACCCTAGGGCCTGGGGCAAGTACACTCATCATTATCATTCATCTTTCATTCCGGACCAATGTCATGTGCAATACCCCGAACATTGTGCACGAAGCTGGTTACTGGGCCTGAGGTCTATCATAGGCCTCGAACATTATGCACGAAGCTGACTTCAGTACCTAGGGCAAGCGACAAGGATCCCATACGTATGGTCAATCATAAAGATCAGACCCCAGTGTGCATCCTTCAAGGGTAGCCAACTCGCACACAGTTAAGCTAACACCCTTCACTAGGTGTGAACCTCCATACATTGCTTGCAAGACTTTCTTACATTCGTTCGTTCATTAATGCATGCATTCATTCTTTCGTTACGTTCCTCTTATCATTATCATTAACTCCCGCTTTATAATATATAATACTTCTTGTTCATTTCATACTCATAACATGCATATCACGAAAGTAATACACAATAGGAACGTAAACATAAGCATCACATACCCCATCACACATCATCAGAAACATCATCCATCATCATTTCACATTGGCATACATATGCACACCAAGTACAAGTCATCATAGAACATAACTGACCCTCCGCGGGACAGCAGGGGTTCGGGGGCGGCAGCCCCTAACAGCAGGGTCCTAGGGGTAGCAGCCCCTAGTAGGATCCAAGGGGCAACACCCCTGGCTGGAGCCGAGCAGCCAGGTCAGCGCGGAAAATTTTTATTTCAACACTTTTATATAGCACATTTCCTTATAGAAAAATCGATCTTCCCTTTTAAACCTCTTAAAATCTTAGTCATCTAAAACATATATTTAGTATGCATTTCCAGCCCCAAACAAGTTTAAAACCATTAAAATAGGGGATCTAGAACTCACCTGGACTCGATGAGTAGCTTCTCAATCAAGCTTTCAAAGAAAGGGTTGCACTACACAGCCTGCAGATAAGTTAACACTCAAAGGAGTTAATTTCTACCTATTTTCGCTGCAAGATCAGCAGTTTCATTGATAGTTTCAGCAGCAGTTTCGCTGCTAGTTTCGCTGGCATCTTCGCTGGCAGTTTCGCTGGCATCTTTGCTGCCAGTTTCGCTGCCAGTTTCGCCCAACTTTCGTTGGAAAACCATGTCTGCGAAACTACCTGCGAAACTATAGTTTCGCAAGAAGATCCACAGTTTCGCTGGACGAATACCTAATTTCGCTGGATGAATGCCCAGTTTCGCAGAATGGGCTGAAAATTACGAACAACCCATTTTTGACCCAAAACTTCAATCTTTTACACCCAAAACCTTGGTTTATCACCCAATAAGCTTTATCTAAGCTTCTTACATGTTTTCTTGCACAAAAACTTGAGTTTTAGGCGAATCTTTGCCACTTTTAAAAACCTAAACCCTAGAATCCGGGTTTACATCAAAAGCAACGATTAGATGATGTTTCTTACCTGGATTCTTGGTGTTTTCTTGTTGTTTGGATGCCCACGAACACCGATCTTCAATCACGAGATCAACGGAGCCTTGAATCTTCAATTCTCTCTACTTTCTCTCTCTACTATCTCTCTCTACAACTAGAGTGTTAAGTTGCAAATGAGAGCTGCTCAACCTGATCCGTTTATATATATTGGGCGTTCCCGGGACCTTAAACTCGCCAAACACATATCCCGCGATGTTTACCCGGTCCATACTCCATTACCCGCTTATTTTCTTTAAATAACTCAACTAAGCCCATTATTATTAATTGGCTCGTTTCAACTTTATTCGGGGCGTTACACGTCCACCCCTCTTATTTAGGTTTCGTCCTCGAAACCTGTTAGTCGTTGAATAGTTGAGGGTAATGCTGCCTCATCTCCTCCTCAACTTCCCAAGTGGACTCTGATCCCTTCCTATGCTTCCACTGTACACACACCAATAGAACCACCTTATTCCTTAGCCTCTTCTCTTTGCGATCGATGATCGCCATTGGTTGCTCCACATAATTGAGCCGTTCATCCACTTCAATATCCTCCAGTGGCACCACCATATCCTCCTCGGCTAAGCACTTTCTCAAGTGAGATACATGGAATGTCAGATGAATTCCACTTAACTCAATGGGCAACTCCAACCTATAGGCCACCTCTCCTACTCGAGCAATAATTCGGAAAGGCCCTATGTATCTTGGGCTCAACTTTCCCCGCTTCCTAAACTAGATGATGCCCTTCCAAGGTGAGACTTTCAGCATAACTCTATCACCCACCTAGAACTCGATCGGTCTACGTCTCTTGTTGGCATACGACTTTTGTCTATCTTTGGCTGCCTTCGTAAAGGCTTTGATCCTTTCTAGCTTCTCAGTCGTAGCCTCGACCACCTCGACGCTCCCTAACTCTTTATGGCCAATGTCACCCCAAAAAGCGGGTGTTCTACATCTCCTACCGTAAAGCATTTCATAAGGAGGCATGCCAATGCTAGCATGATAACTATTGTTATATGAGAACTCAGCTAACGGTAAATGGTCATCCCAACTTCCTCCAAAATCAATGGCGCATGCCCGAAGCATATCTTCCAGCGTCTGAATGGTCCTTTTTGACTGACCATCTGTCTAGGGGTGATAAGCTGTGCTGATATGTAACCTCGTCCCCATAGCATCGTGAAATCTCTTCAAAAAATTGGATGTAAACCGAGTGTCACGATCCGTCACAATAGACACCGGTACACCATGGCGACTTACAATCTCCTTGATGAATATATCCGCTAATGTTTCGGAAGAATACGTCTCGCGGATTGGTAGGAAGTGAGCACTCTTCGAAAAACAATCAACTATCACCCATATGGCATCATACCCTTTCAAGGTACGCGGTAACTTCGTGATAAAGTCCATGGTGATATGCTCCCACTTCCACTTGGGTTCTTCCATAGGTTGGATCTTCCCGTATGGCTTCTGATGCTCCGCCTTCACTTACAAGCAAGTTAGGCACTTACTCACGTACTCCACTGCGTCACGCTTCATACCCGGCCACCAATAATCTTTCTTCATGTCTTGATACATCTTCGTGGCACCAGGATGAATGGAGTATCGAGTCTTCATAACGAGGAATCCACATCAGCCCGAATCGGGTTCTAACACCGAGTGTGTTTTCACCCAACTCCACGACTAGACCTCTCTTCCTCTCAGAGTTAAGACGATTGTAACACCCGGAAAATTTATTATTTTGAAGCCGACGAAGAAAGAAAAGAAATAAAGTTCAAAGTCGAGGGACCAAACTCGCCAACGAAGAAAAGTTGGGTAATGTGGTGATATGTGTAGGGAGAGGGCAGCCCACTCTCCCCACACTTCACATATTTTCAGCTCACAAAGAAGAGAGAAGAGAGAAAGAGGAGAAAAGGGAGAAAAGTGGTGTTTTGGGTGATTCGGGTGTCCAAATCCGTCGAGTAGCAAGCCAAATCGAAGTTCTTGTCTTTGTGCTCGATTGTGTGAGTTCTAGGACCCCACTTTTACTTGTTTTCAACTGATTTTGGGGCTGGAAGATGTTCAAAACCCGTTTTTATGTGGGTGTGTGTTTGACCCATTTGGGTGTGATGTGTATGATGTGTTTAGAGTATGATTTCGGGCTTGTGTGTGCTTGTATGGTGTTGGGGTATGCATTCCTAAGGTCCAGGAGGGTTGATTTAGGCTTAGAATGGGTTTGGATGAGCTTGGAGGCCGAAAATGGCAGATTGGGTTCGGGATGAACTCCATTCTGCATCAGCTAGGGCTAGGCGACCGAATGAAGGCCATACGGCCGAATGAGGGCGATTGAGTGTCATTCGCACGATTGGGATTCATTCGCATGATTGAGGGTTCAATCGCACGACTAAGTTTTCAGTCGCACGACTGGGAGTCCAGTCGCATGAGGATTGCACGACTGAGGGTTCAGTCGCATAGATGCTTAGTCGCATGAGTCCATTCGCATGAGGTTAGTCGCATAGGTGTCCATTCGCAGTAATCCCATTCGCACAAGGTCCATACGCACGATTGGATGTTCATTCGCATTGATGACCATCCGCATGAGTCCAGTCGCATGATGTTCAGTCGCATGGAGGCCATGCGACTGAAGGGTGTCCATACGCCCGAATAGGGCTGTCGCACTCGAGTGAATGTGTAGTTTGACTTCTGGCCTTCGGGGAAAGGTGCAGATGTAAGTTTGGATGTAAGGTAACCCGTAAGAACATGTAAGAGGATGGTTATGGCCTTAGAGTGCATGTAGGGCATGATGATGATGATGATGTTGCATGTTTATGCATATTATGAATGTATGATGTTGCCCTGTATGTTGATGATGAATGTGTATGATATGTTCCTTATTATGGTGTATGATTAACTTTCCTATGGCTTTACGTATTATGACGAATGAAATAAAGTATTATGTAACGTGAAGTGGAAAGAAATGACACGTCTTGCATGCATCGGATAACGGGTCCTTCTTTGTGATTGACCATTATGTGAAACCTCTACCGCTTACCCTTAGTACTGTGGCATACGTTTAGCTGTTCATTTATTGACTTCGGCCCAGTGGCTATGACTGGTCAGTTATCATTAGTACTGTGGCATACGTTTAGCTGTTCATTTATTGACTTCGGCCCAGTAGCTAAGACTGATCGGTTACCCCTAGTACCGTGGCATACGTTTAGCTGTTCATTTATTGACTTCGGCCCGGTAGCTGAGACTAGTTGGGGTGTAGCATATGGTATTGGTATGGATGATGTTCGATGCGCAAGTAAGTTAAAAGGAACGAATGAACGAATGAACGAATGAACGAATGAACGAATGGATGAATGAAGGAGATAACAATGATATTATCTATGCGTACGTATGATGTGTGATCACGTTAAAGTAACGAATGGTTTTATATGAAAGTAAAGTATGTTTTATAATAAAACTAGAACTCACTCAGCAACGCTGACTTTTATTGCATTTTCCAGTTGGCAGGTAATTGATTGCTGAGGATGGCACGGCAAGGCTACTCGGCTCTTTTGGGATGGCATCCAATTATATAGCTTATGTGATGTAATGCAAACATGAATTTTGTAACCGGATAATGATGTATTATTTGGCAAAAGTAATTATAATGAAACGTGATGTCATTTTTGAATGTTTCCGCTGTGATGTTTCCTAACGAAATGTAATTATATGTTTTATGAGTGATGAATGACCAACTCTAGGCGTCCCGGGAACGGGGCCTTACAACGATCTTCTTTCAACGCCTCGTCTTGAAACTCCTTAACCTGCGCCATCACATCCGAGGTCATGATCAACTGATAAACCTTCACCCGAATAGGCTCGGGTCTCTCCTTTCGGCTAAGGGCATCTGCCATTACGTTGGATTTGCCCGGATGGTAATGGATCTTGCAATCATAATCCTTTATGAGCTCCAACCATCGCCTCTGTCTCATATTCAAATCTTTCTGCTCGAAGATGCACTTCAAGCTCTTATGGTTAGTGAATATGGTGCACTTCGTCCCGTATAAGTAGTGCCTCCATATCTTTAACGCAAAGACCACGGATGCTAGCTCCAAGTCATGAGTAGGATAATTAACCTCATGAACCTTCAGTTGTCGGGATGCATAAGCTACAACCTTTCCTCTCTGCATCAACACACAGCCCAACCCCGAGTAAGAAGCATCTGAATAGACCACCAACTCTTCGCTTCCTTCGGGTAATGATAAGACAAGAGCTTGAGTCAATCTCACCTTTAACTCCTCAAATGCCTTCTCTTGAGCTTGACCCCATACAAATTTCACATCTTTACGGGTCAACTTAGTCAATGGGGAAGCTATCTTAGAGAAGTCTTGGATGAATCTTCTATAATAGCCCGCCAACCCCAAGAAACTACGAATTTCGGATGGCGTCTTTGGAGACTTCCATTGCATCACTGCCTCCACCTTTGTCGGGTCTACCATTATCCCCATGGGATTCACCACATGACCCAAGAACTGAACTTCGCGCAACCAGAACGCGCACTTGGAAAATTTAGCATATAATTTCTCCCTTCTAAGCGTCTCCAACACTTCCCGAAAGTGATCGGCATGCTCCTCTTCGCTCCTTGAGTAAATCAGGATATCATCAATAAACACAATCACTGTTTTATCCAACATCAGCCGGCACACTCGATTCTTCAAGTCCATAAAAGCAGCTGGCGTGTTAGTTAAACCAAAAGACATAACAAGGAACTTGTAGTGTCCATAACGCGTGCGAAAAGCTGTTTTAGGAATATCTTGCTCCTTCACCTTCAACTGATGCTATCCAGATCAGAGATCTATCCTTGAGAACCAACTGGCACCTTGGAGTTGATCAAACAAGTCATCAATCCTCGGCAATGGATAACGATTCTTCACCATCAACTTGTTCAACTCACGGTTGTCAATGCATATCCTCATACTACCGTCCTTCTTCTTCACGAATAAGACCGGAGCACCCCAAGGAGAGATACTCGGTCTAATGAACCCCTTATCAAGTAACTCCTGCAATTGCTCCATTAGTTCCTTCATCTCAGTCGGAGCCAACCGATACGGTGCCTTGGCAACAGGTTGGGTACCCGGTATCAAATTAATCTGAAACTCGATCTCGCGGTCAGGTGGCACTCCTGGTAAGTCTTCGGGAAATACATCTGGAAAGTCACACACAACCAGTACATCAGATAGTTGTGGTGTTGGTGTATCCACATCCTTTACATAGGCCAAGTAGGCACTACATTCACGCCTCATACACTTTCCCGCCACCGCCATTGAAATCACTTTCGGAATCGTAGTGACTCGATCACCGTAAATCGTCACCGAACTCCCGTCAGGCGCTGTCAGTCTGACCATCTTCTTGCGAAACACAATGTTCGCCTCGTAGTCCGCCAACCAATCCATTCCTGGAAGCAAACTGTGTCCATGTTCAAGAACACCATTGATCTCAAAGCAACTGGTTTAGATACATTGGTAGCTAAAGCTAAAGCTCTTGAAATAGATGAAAAGTCAAGAAACAAGAGTGTGAGAACACAAGTCACACCTTATCATTTTAAAGAAACTAAAAGTGCTGAAAGTGCTTTTATTTCTAACAATGATAGTGACAACTCTTGTACTTTGAGTGAAGATGAAGAAGAAGTGAGTTTTTATGCTTCAAAGCCTTCTAAGAAATCTTCTCAAAGTAAATCAGGAAAAAGAGAAGACCTAATGAGAGAAAAGATACATCTTCATCATCAGCAAAGTCTTCATCTAACAAAAACCAAGTAGAGCCCATCACTGTGATTCTGGACTCTGAAGAACAAAAAGCAGTCTTTGCAGCTTTTAGTTCAAGCTTTCAAGCTTACCTGGGAAACACTTTAATGCCTGCCAACATCTATCAACAAGATTTGGAAGAACTATATCCAGATATGGTAGAAGAGATGGATCTTCAATGGCAAATGGCAATGATTGCTTATAGAGCCAAGCAGTACCTGAGAAGAAACAAAAATTTGGTTGCAGCAAGTAAAACATCAAAGATTGGTGTTGATAAGTCAAAAGTAAGATGTTTCAAATGCAATCTCTATGGGCACTTCTCAAGAGAATGTAATCAACAATCAACTTCTGACATGAGAGAACATTAGCAACATTAGTCTCATCAGTAGCACACTCATCCACCAACAACATCTCAAAGATCTTTTAGACAACCACAGCTAACCAACTCATCCCCACCAGCCACAAATGCATCAGCAGGACCAAGTAACTCTAAAGAAACTGGGCTGATCATTCTTCAAGATGGAACCTGTGACTGGAGCATGTATAAGAAGGAAGTCTTGGAAGAGAATCAAGCTTTGATGGCACACATGGAGAACAAAGTTCCACCAATGGCTAGATAGGTAAGAGATAGATTGTGTTCATCAGTATGTGTTGAGGAAGTTGAAAGATATATAGTCCATGCTCAACAACTGGCTGATAAAGTAAAAGAAACAATGATTTTGAATGAATCTCATGTAAGAGAACATAAATTATATCAACTCAAAATTATCTCTTTACAGAAAGATTTAGATAAACTTGTTTCAGAAAATTATAGTTTAAAAGCCCAAGATGAGCATCTGACCACTTCCTTAACAAAATCCATGGCTGATCATGCATCAACTGAAGTGAAACTTCAGAATTTTCAACTTTCATCTCAGTAATATGAGAAATTATTAAATTATCATATTGAATCAAAGTTTGAATCAATATGCATCAACCAAGTTTGAATCAAAATGTAATGAACAAGTTAATAACAATGAATCTGAGGTGAGTGAAACTGAGTCTTATGAATCAGATAAAGTCAAACAAAATGACTCAGATTTTGACTTTGATGAATGTGATGATTTGGATGATTCTGATGAACAAGATGATGAATGTACGGATGAATTGAATATTGGTAAGAATGTGTCATTTGAACTAATCATTCCCAAAGTCCTTAAAGAAACCAAGCTACCATATCCTCCTAAGCAAAGAAACATGTTAAAGAATTTTTGCAAGAGAATAGCTCAGTTAAATGAAGGTTTTCTTGAACTTCATCAGCAACAAAAACCTTTAATTGGAGTGATTGAGAAGTGTACATCTACTGAGGAGGTACACACATCCTCCATAGAAAAAGGAAAGAAGAAACCATCAGCATAACAACTTCGGAAGAATAAGCATTCTTCCGTAGAAGATTTGCTGAAAACCAAATCTACTGAATCAGTAGAAGATCTACGGAAGGCAAAAACAACAACCAATAAGAAATCAATCCAGCAAGTGGTGAATCCTAAGCAACAGAAATCAGGAAATGCTAAACAAGAATCCTTTGACATCATGTCAGGAAAGGGAAAGAATTCATCAACTACAATGTTTGAGAAAGAATTAAAGACACAAAGAGATTAAAAGAAGAAAGTGGTTGACTCTAAAAAAGAATCAGAGAAAATGTATTGCAAATGGTGTGATATGAAGAATCACAATACTGAAGACTGCTACTTCAGCCGTTATTGCTCTATTTGCAACATGAACAATCACATGACTTCTGACTGCTACTTCAACAAACATTGTGCAATTTGTAACAAAAATAACCATTCCACACAGGAATGTTATTTCAAGAAGAAAAATAAACAAAGAGCACAAAGAAGCAACAATCTGAGCAAGATGAATCAGACTCTCAATCTAGTAAAAGTCAAGAAGATTCAAAAGCAAAAAGGAAGCAGTTAAAGCATCAGTTGCTAAAACAAAAAAAGAAAACATCTACTGATGATAAACCTCTGAAGAAGGAGAAACCACATAAACAACTCAATACACCTCACAAGAAGGTGGATCTGACAGATAAGAATGAAAATGATGATAAATTCTTTAATCATTTTGAAAAGGGTACACATATACCACATTCAAAATCAAAGGATGGTGAAACTTTCAATCATCAAGGTTCATCATCAAAATCAAAGCAGTAGATAACAAAAGAAAAGGTGAATGAAGAAGGGATTAAGAATCAAGAACTAAACTCCACAAGCTCATCTTCAACAGAATCATCCTCACCTCAACCAAAACATAATGAATCAATTGAGTCTAAAATTAATACTGAATATCAAGACTCATTCATGAGGAAGTTATAATTTTAGACACTCTTGGAAAACCCAAGATCATTAAGACTTGGGTTCCTAATTCTAATTGATTTCTTTTTTTGTGCAGGAACAATCATGGAGAGCTGACAACAAGTGGTATGTTGATAGTGTGCAGGACCGGTTAAGGGCTTGAACAAATTACAACACAACAACACAATGAGGAGAACAACTAAACTTGATCAAACAGTGAACTGGATTAACCAATATTGATACAAAGAACACAAGTAAAGTAATGAGACAGAACAAGAGAGTTGGGTTTCAAGGAGGCAGTATATTGCTTTCTCAAGTTCTTTTACAAGTGTTACAAAGCATAAAGAAAGATACAAGAACTTGGAATACTTATACTACAACCTACAGCCGGCTATACTTTGAGAGCCAGCTGGATACAATTGACTAGACACTAACAAAATCAATTGTAGGATCAAAAGGCATATCTGCATTTTGACCTTGTGACTATGACATGCCATAGCTCACATCCTTATCTATTACAAAAAGGATAAAGTACATAAAGTAGAAAGTTACATAGTCAAGACCTCAATGTACAGTTACCAAAAGCATGGACCTTTTCACCAACTCATGTAAGTTGGTGACTTTACAGAGATGCAGCGGAAAGGTGTCTAGCTTTATGGAACAGTACATCAGATAAAGCATGTTTACTAAAAGTCTTCGGAAGAAATCTGTCTTCATAGGTTGAAGCTTGTAGCTACCAAGTTAAAGCAGGTCACTTTACTCTTGTCAAAGCCAAATGTGGCATCCTTAGTAGCTACCAAGTTCTGTCCGGTCATTTTCACAAACTTCTTCGCCCTCCGGACAGCACTAGCTAAGGCCCACATAATATCCATTCTCTCCAGCTCCATCTCGTCCACCTGCTCATAGTCCTCGTCTGCCAGGTGGCAGTTTCCAATCTTCCCAGCAACAAGTCCATCATAAGAATGAACCACTGTAGCCAAAAGATCCATGTGTTCTCGAGCTACTTCCACAGTCACATTACCGAGGTTCTCGGTCTTCAGTTTAGTAGCATTTGCTTCAGATCCAATATAGTGGGTACAAGAAGACCCCGACGTGTCTGATCCTAAAGGAGAAGCATGTGAAGGACCCGATGAGCTAGACACAAATGCAGTCTGGAGAGGTGCTCCAGATGTCTTAGCTTGAGGCGTGGCATTGTACAAAGCTGGATTCTGAGCGTACGAAGACTTCTGAGCTCTGTACTTCATCCTAAGTGCTTCTTCTCGCAGCTTTAGAATGAAGTCATTGATATCCAGCTTTGCTAGCATTTCATTCTGTCTCAGGTTAGACACGAATGAAGCCCATTTTTCCGGCAATCCGTCTGCAAAATTTGTAACTTTCTCTTCCATGGTGGTAGCAACCCCATGTGTATGCAGTTCACTTATCAGATGGTAGAATCTATCTATAACATCGTCCAAACTCTCGTTTCCCATCAATGAGAAGTTATCGAATTCCTTCTTTAACTCCTTAGCCTTGATTGCCTTCAGCGAAGCATTCCCGTCGTACCTCTTTTCCAGCTCATCCCATAGTTTCTTGGACTGCTTATTCTCTGAGTATTGGTGGAAAATATCTTTAGGGATAGACTGTGTAATCAATGCATAAACTCTCTTCTCTGCATTATATTTAACTTTCTGCGCGTCTGTCATCCCTCCTAAGGTAAGCTTTACTCCATCTGCTCCCACCGGCGTACTATACCCAATCTCGATAGCTTCCCACAGATTTGGATCCACTCCATTGAGGTAGATCTCAAAACGTTGTTTCCAGTGGGGAAACTCCTCTAAAGTTAAGAGCTTTGGTGGTTTATTATGATTACCCACCTCACTCTCAAGTAACAGCAGGTTCTGGATCCTAGAGTCCTTCCCAGCAGTAAAGGCTGACATTTGATCTTCCATGGCGAATAACTTTAAGTCTAATAAAACAAACTATCAACTGGTGCGACTGAAGGATGCGATTGGACTATCCGGGCGAATGAACTATGCGACTGGTTCAATCGTGCGGCTAAACTAAGCGATTGGTTCAGTCGTGCGAATGAAGCTGATGCGTATGAGCACTGCGAACGAACGGTTCAATCGTACGAATGGAGATGCGACTAGGTCCAATCGTGCGTCTGGGCAATGCGAATGAGGTCCAGTTGTGCGAATGGCTCACTCGTGCGACTGAAGCTGCTGTTTTGCGAAAATTTCTAGGTTAAACGTGTTTTAGCCGTAAAAATTCGAAATTTTGCAAACTCTAATCGCCTAAGTCCGTAGAAACCAACCTTTGATGAGCAGGGAACGTCCAAGATCACTTTTGACACAAAAGATTGCGTTTTTAGTGTAAAAACACAACCTTTTTATCAATCTTGATTGAATCACACGTAATCAAGAGCCAAAGCTCTGATACCACTTGTTAGGACCTGGTATTTGAACGAAATACCTAGTGATTAGCGTGTAAACCAGATCAAATAGTGCGGAATCCTATTTGATTGGCGATCCAATCAGTGAGAACAGACGAAGAATCAATAAAAAATTGAATCTAACGTTAGAAATCGATTAGGAATCGATCTAATGTGTTCTATGAATTTGGAGAACGAATTGGGAGGCTTCTGGACGGCTAGGGTACGTCTGGAGTCGAAATAGAATGAATGCTTTTGTTTTTCCACGAATTGGGTTGTATTTATAGGTTAGTATTGTTCATTCGTGCGACTGGACCATAAGTATGGTTCAGTCGTGCGATTGAACCATGCGGTTGATTCATCCGCACGACTGAGTGTTCAGTCGTGCGACTGAGCCAATCTTATGTGTCAATCATACGACTGATCCAGTCTCCTGGTTCAGTCGTGCGACTGAGTCAATCGTATGAAGTTATTCATGCGTGTGGTCCATTCGCATGGGCCATTCGCATGTGAACTTCATTATGTTAAGTTTGAATGTATTAATTAATATAACATGATGTGTAACCATCACAAACAATCAATATCATTTCATTAATCACTTCACATTACATCAAAATCAGACAAACAAGATCTATTACATTCAAATCCTGATCTAGGGACATACATGTATCAACACAAGCAGTATTTACTGCCTCTGCCCAGAAGGTGATGGGCAGTTTAGAGTCAGACAACATAGTTCTTGCAGCTTCAATTAGTGTCCTGTTTTTCCTCTCAGCAACTCCATTTTGCTGAGGAGTCCTGGGAGCACTATATTGTCTTGTAATACCTTTTTCATCACAAAATGTATCAAGGATTTGGTTCTTGAATTCAGTTCCTTGATCACATCTTATGGTTTTGACCTTGTGATCACTTTGATTCTCAACTTTTAAGATGAAATTCTTCAGAATCTCAGGGGTTTCATCCTTAGTTCTAAGAAAGAAAACCCAAGTGAATCTTGTAAAATCATCTCACTAAACAATAAGAGGTCCTTCCTAGACTCATTACACTAGTGGGGCCAAAGAGATCCATATGTAACAAGTGTAGGGGAGTAGTGATGGAGTTCCTTTCCTTAGGCTTGTGAGATACCTTATGTTGCTTCCCTTTCAAGCATGCAACACAATGATCATCACTTGTAAACTCTTTCTTTGGCATTCCAGTTACCAAATCATGTTTAATTAGCTTATTCATGTTCTTAAAGTTTACATGGCACATTCTTTTATGCCATAGGAAAGACTCATCACTATTTGCTTTAGATAGAAAGCATGAAACTTCTTCAGAGGGAGATGTTTCTTGCAAATCCATCTTGTACATGTTCCCTTTCCTGGGGGCTCTGAGCAGGATATGCTCATGAGGAATGACCACTCCAGGCTTGAGAACAATGCACTCATGCTCAGTAAATAGCATGTTATGACTCTGATCACATAATTGGGATACACTCAGAAGATTGTACCCAAGCTCCTTAACAAACTTTACCTTTTCAATGCTGAGCTTACCATTTGTGACCTTGCCCCTTCCTGAAATGTAACCGCCTTCATCTCCTCCAAAAGCAACTGGTCCTCCATCAATTCTCTCAAAGTTATGGAGTAGAGACCTATTGCTTGTCATGTGCTTGGAACAGCCACTATCAATTATCCAGACATTCCTGCTTGTCTTGAGCTGTTCCTGCACAAAGAAAATGATTAGTTACATTTGGAAACCCAAGCCTTACTTGTCTTGGGCTCACTATGTATAGAAGGTAATGCAACAGTAATAGATCCTATGGTTGTACTAGGGGGATCTTCAGCTGTTGTTGATGGAGAAACCTCAGTCATTTGGTCTTTCTTAGACTTCCACACCACCTTTGGAGTCTTGGACTTGACCTTTAAAACCTTAGAAGCTTTTGGGACTTCACAAGTTTTACTGAACCTTCGGAAGATTCTACAGTCACTGCAGCAGACTTCAGTGCTTTGGAAGAACTCCTTTCTTCCGAGACCAATTTTTCTTCCGAAGGTAATTTTTCATTTGCCTTCTTCTTTGATTTGGAGCTTCCGAAGGAAACAGACTTTCCTTCCAAAGCTTGAATCTTCTTGAAACTCTTTGAAGTCTTTGTATTGGTCATGTGGATAGTACTTTTAGGATTGTATGGGCAATCCTTAGCAATGTGAGAGGTACTTTCACACATGACACATAACATTTTCTTCTTCATAAGAGTCTTCTTATGAGAGCAAGACTGGCTTTGGTCACATCCCTTCTCCACCTTCATCTTGGTAGATGCTGAGACAGTTCTTTTGGGTTGTGAACTGTTCTTGGAGTTTGATGGTCCAGGCTGTGCAGCAGTGGTACACAGCAGCTCAGTCTTCTTCTTTGTACTGAGATGATTTGAACAGGAACCAGAACTCTTAGCTGAGGAGTCTTGGTTGATGTCTTCAGTCTTTACTACTTTGAAACCTGCAGAGATGAAAACTTGTTTCTGCTTAGAATCAAAAGTAGCCTTGATCTCTTGAGCTTTCTTTGCTTTTCTCTTGCTCTTCCTGATCAAGTTCTTTCTCTTGGACTTGGTCATCACAGTGGATTTCTTCTCCTCAGAAGGATAGTGGCCCTTGGTAGAATCCTCTTCTTCACTCTTCTCAGAGGAATTCTTCACTATCTCTTCTTCATCCTCTTCACTTATAGGATCTATGAGAGGAAGCTCATCTTCACAAGTTTCACACCTAGGAGATCTTACATACAAGATTGTGTGTGGAGGAGCTATCTCATTTGATCCCAGTCCCTGTCTATTTTGATAGCACACTTTGTTGTGCAGGGATGAGGCTATCATGTTCTTGAAGGTCTCTTCTTCAAGAACACTCTTTTCTGCCTTGGCTTTCTGATCACAAGCTCAGCCTGACACTCAGTCAACTTAGTTATGAGATCCTGGATTTGAGTCCTAAAATCTGTATGTTCATGTTTTAGTACTGAAATGGTTTTCTCCAAGTCCTCTATCTTTAACTTGTAATCATTTTCAGACTTTCTAAAATCAGATTTTAATATGTTTAATGACTCAAGATCAGATCTCATTTCTAAGTTGTAGGACCTGTATATGTTTACTTTAGCAATGCATTCAGGAGTACAGAGATGTTCCAATACCTTGGCTTCATCATGGTCTGCCATAAGTGCTTGGTTTGGAGAAGCATCTTCCACCTGAAAGCTCCAGTCAAAGCCTCCCTCTTCAACAGCAACAGCAGCATGTTGCTTTGGCTTCTCATTCTGAGGGGCTTTGTCAGTGTAGTTTGGTCTGGTTTGTGTTTGGCCACCATTTGTTTTAAGTGCCTTACACTCCCTAGCAAAGTGGCCCATCAGGTTACAGTTGTAACACTTGACTTTGCTTTTATCCGGCCCAAACTTTCCACTGGTTGCATTGCTTGGAAACCTTCCTCCTGTTCTCTTGTAGAACTTCTTGGCTCTGTGAGTGAGGAGAGCCATCTGCTGAACTATCTCCATGTACTCCAGGTCATCTGGATGGATACAGTCCAGGTCTTCAAGAGTGAAGAGAGAGTTCCTACAGCTTTCATCAGAAGACACAAAGGCTTGAGAAGAGCTTGTCTCTTGGAATGGGCTTCCTTGAGTAAAGTTCTCCCTTGGTGTCTCTAGGAAGGTGATGAAAGGACCCTTTGGTGAGTTGTCAGGGTAGCATATGAGATAATGTTGGGGTTCTATGCTATCCCTTTCAACCACATGAAGGGCTGAACCCATTTGATTGTTGGAGTTGCTAGATGAACCTTGCATGTTCATCTCCATCTGGTAACCACTGAGAATCCCATATAACTCTGTCAGAGTAAGAGTTTTGAGGTTCTCAGTCCTCTTGATCACCACAAAGTAGTGTGTCCATTGCCTAGGAAGTGAGGACATGAACTTCCTTACAATGTCCCTGTTCTCAAGGTAACTCCTCCATCCACTAGGGTATCCACTATCTCAACATACCTGAAGTATTGTTGAGTCATGGTTTCACCTGCTTTGAAGGTGAAGTTTTCAAACTACTGCTTCAGGAGATCCTTCTTGTTCTCCTTGGTTTCAGAGGAGCCTTCATACATCAGCTTCAGTGCATCCCACAGTTGTTTAGCTATTTTGCACTTCTTAAAGCCTCTGTACACAGAGTTTGGGAGAGCAGTCTGAAGAGCAGTCATGGCCTTCCTATCAATCTCTACTCTCTTCCTATCTTCATTAGAGTAGTTGGCCACATCTTTTGGAATCATACCAGCACCAGTAGCAGAAGGAGTGCTGGGTATGAAAGGTCCATTCTCAATAGATTCCCACATTCTTGAGTCTAAGGACCTGATGAAACCTTCCATTCTCATACACCAGGTGTCAAAGTCATCAAGAGTGATCAGTGGGGATTTGTTCAAGTCTCCATATCAGTCTTTGAGATGGATGCCATTTGGAGAGTTTAGTTTTTGTGTGTGTGAGGGATCTTAAGATGGTGAGATCTTATATCAAGAGCCTGAAATGCTCTGATACCAATTGCAGGACCGGTTAAGGGCTTGAAAAAATTACAACACAACAACACAATGAGGAGAACAACTAAACTTGATCAAACAGTGAACTGGATTAACCAATATTGATACAAAGAACACAAGTAAAGTAATGAGACAGAACAAGAGAGTTGGGTTTCAAGGAGGCAGTATATTGCTTTCTCAAGTTCTTTTACAAGTGTTACAAAGCATAAAGAAAGATACAAGAACTTGGAATACTTATACTACAACCTACAGCCGCCTATACTTAGAGAGCCACCTGGATATAATTGACTAGACACTAACAAAATCAATTGTAGGATCAAAAGGCATATCTGCCTTTTGACCTTGTGACTATGACATGCCATAGCTCACATCCTTATCTATTACAAAAAGGATAAAGTACATAAAGTAGAAAGTTACAGACTCAAGACCTCAATGTACAGTTACCAAAAGCATGGACCTTTTCACCAACTCATGTAAGTTGGTGACTTTACAGAGATGCAGCGGAAAGGTGTCCAGCTTTATGGAACAGTACATCAGATAAAGCATGTTTACTAAAAGTCTTCGGAAGAAATCTGTCTTCATAGGTTGAAGCTTCGGAAGACTTTGTCTCTGAGGCTTCGGAAGACTTCATGTTTGGCTTCGGAAGATATTGGTCTTGGCTTCGGAAGATTTTACACTTAGAGTATTTTCTAGTGTATTGTGTAAAACTTCCGAAGCATTTCTTACTTCAGTACTTAGTACATGTTGCAGAGAGACATTGGATGTTTTGGGTTGCAACAGACTTAAGGAATCCTTACATAGTGGTTGTTCAGACATATGACAGGAAACTTTTCTCTTCTCCATGACTTCAATCATAAAATATGTGGTATTTGGTGGAGATAAGAATGGAGGTAAAATTGTTGGTGAAGGAATGGTAACTAGTGGTGTGCTCAAATTTGAGAAAGTAAACTATTATGAAATACAATATAATTTACTGAGTGTGTCTCAAATTTGTGATCAAAATAATACCATATTATTTAATAACATTAATTGTTATATTCTTGAGCCAGGTTTTTCAGTTCCAGAAGATTGGATCCTTCTTAAAGCATCAAAAAAAGGAAACACAATGTTTTAGATATGAACAATACAACACTCACAAGCAGTGAAACATGCCTGCTATCTAAGTCATCAGAAGATGAATCTCAGTTGTGGCATAGAAGGCTTGTTCACTCCAACATGAAGAACATGAATAAATTGGTGAAAAATGACCTAGTCATTGGATTGCCAAAGAAAGAATTTTATTCTTCAAACCATTGTCCTTCATGTTACAAAAAAACAACATAGAGTGTCACATAAATCCAAAATTATCAATACAAACACTACACTACTCAAATTGCTTCAATGGATCTTTTTGGTCCAACCAATGTGATAAGCATTGGAAAAAGGCAATATTGTTTGGTGGTTGTGGATGATTTCTCTAGATTCACATGGGTCTTTTTCTTAAAACAAAAGAGTGAAACATCTGAAACATTAATGGAATTTGTCACTAAGATTGAAAATCAACTTGATTTAAAAATCAAAATTTTCAAGAGTGACAATGGGACTAAATTTGTTAATGCTGTCTTAGACTCTTTTTGTAGGAATAAAGGCATTGCAAGGCAATTCAGTGCACCAAAAACTCCACAACAAAATGGAGTTGTTGAGAGAAGAAACAGAACTCTCAATGAAGCAGCAAGGACAATGCTAGCTAATTCATAATTGCCCATCACCTTTTGGGCTGAAGCAATGAACACATCATGCAATGTTCAAAATAGGACGTTAATTGTCAAAGAACATAATAAAACACCTTATAAGCTTTCATTTAAAAGAAAATTTTACATAGGATATCTTAGAGCTTTTGGGTGTCATGTATCTGTTTTAAATTAAAAAGAATAATTAGGAAAGTTTTCAGAAAAAGCCTATGATGGTTTCTTTGTTGGATACTCTTCAACATCTAAATCATATAGGATTTATATTCCACAACAAAACATTATGGAAGAAACTCCTAATGTGTCATTTGATGAATCCTTATTTCCTAAATCTGTGAAAAGATCATCATGGTTGTTTGATATAGATGCACTCACAGACTCATTTAACTCTAGTTATTTGAATAATGCAGGTTCTGCGGATACATGCTATCCATTTGTTCCACCAAACATGAATGAAGTGTCATTATCAGTTGATCCTCTAAGAATACAAACTTCAAGTACCACGGAACAAGGAACTTCAAGCAATCTCAATAATATAGCACAAGACCAGCCTAATGGATCTACCTCCTCAGATGAAAACACTTCATCAGCAGCTGCTACTTCTGCATCCGTAGATGAGTGTTCTACATCTGGAGATATGAATATTACATCAGTAGATATTCAAAACATTGGAGATGATCAATTGCATTCAAAAGAGTTAATGTCAGCAACTCAACAAATACCATCCGTAGATGTTCCTGTAACTCTTGAGGAAGCACAAAATACATTCGTAGAAGTTCCTGTGGAAGGCAGTCACAATGCAGCTGATGTACCAACTCATGAGGAAAATCATTCAGCTTCAAATGATCAACAAACATGATGATCAATTTGACTACTTCATAAATTCATCATCTCAGCTGAATCCATCTGCATCACTAAATATGACTAACTTGGAATCATCTATTCCAGTTGAGTCTATTCCAACAACAAGAATTCATAAGACTTATCCAATAGACAACATCATTGGTGATCTTAATGAAAGAACCATAAGAAGCCAAGGGGAGCTGCAAAGATCTGTCTCTTCTCTTGTTTTCTTTCACAAGTGGTTCCTCCAAATATCATATCTGCACCAAAAGATAATAGCTGGATTGAAGCAATGCAGGAAGAGCTTCAACAATTCAAAAACTAGAAAGTCTGGAATCTAGTTGATCTACCTGAAGGTCAACATCCAATTAGCACAAGGTGGCTTTTCAAAAATTAACTAGATGACAGAGTTATAATTGTGAGTAACAAAGAAAGGCTAATTGCACAGGGATATACTCAAGAAGAAGGGATAGACTATGATGAAGTGTTTGCACCAGTTGCAAGAATTAAAGCCATAAGAGTATTCCTAGCCTATGCATCATATAAGAAGTTCACTGTCTATCAAATGGATGTAAAATGTGCTTTCTTATATGGGAAAATTGATGAAGAAGCCTATGTAGCTCAACCTCCTAGTTTTGAAGATCCTGATTACCCACACGGGGTATACAAGCTTGACAAAGCTTTGTATGGTCTTCATTAAGCACCAAGAAAGTGGTATGAAACATTATCAAGAGAAGTTCAATGGGAGAATTAACTTTCTTCCTTGGTTTACAAGTTCATTAGAAAACAGATGGCATCTTCATCAATCAAGGGAAGTATATACATCAAATATTAAAGAAGTACAATCTTGCTGATACATCTTCATGCAAAACACATGCTTCAATAGTTGATAAGATTGTACCTGATCCTACAGGAAAATCTGTTGATCAAAGATTGTATAGATCAATGATAGGATCTCTTATGTATTTAAATGCTAGTAGACTTGACATTATGTTTGATGTGTGTGTTTGTGCTAGGTATCAATCAGATCCAAAAGAGTCTCATCTGAATGCTGTGAAGAGAATCTTTAGATATCTCAAAGGGAAACCAGCCCTTGGACTTTGGTATCCAAAGGATGGTGACTTCACTCTCTACTCATATTCAGATAGTGACTTTGGAGGATGCAACAACAACAGAAAATCCACAAGTGGTAGGTGTCAATTTATAGGACCAAGACTTGTTTCATGGCAGTGAAAAAAGCAAACAAATGTATCTGTATCCACAGCTGAGGCTGAGTACATAGCTACTTCAGCTGGTTGCTCTCAAGTACTTTGGTTGCAAAACCAATTGCTTGATTATGGTTACAATTTCCTTCAAACTCCAATTTATATTGACAATTCAGCTGCAATGTTTATCACTGCTAATCCAGTGCAACATAGTAAAAAAAGCATATTGAAATCAGATACCATTTTCTGAGAGATTGTTCAGAAAAAGGTTTGATCAAGTTAGTCAAAGTGGATACAACAAATCAGCTTGCTGATTTATTCACTAAAGCCTTTGATTCAGTTAGATTTAATTTTCTAATTAGTCTCTGGGCATGATTAACTTAGATTAATCATTATGAACAAAGAAAAGCATGTGTCTGTCCTTGTAAATAGTAATAAATAAAACCCAAAAACATTCATAAAAAAATTATCCCTTGGAAGATTTATAATTACCTTCGGAAGAAACTTATGTCTTAGAAAACAAAGATTTACCTTCGGAAGAAAATTTTTGAAATATCTTCCGAAGCTTAAAATTAACTAAAGTACATATATGTTTTCAAAGGACAATTTTCTTCCGAAAGCAATTTACCTTCGTAAGAAACTTTTGAAACATCTTCCGAAGCTTAGAATAAAAAATATTGTCTTTCTTTCTGTGTCTTTTAATTCAGCATGACATATGTATGGGAAATGATAGTACACTATGCCTTTGCTTGCTTTTAGAGTTCTTAAATTTTATTAAAGTCTGATCAAAAGTTTCTTGATATGTGAGTAGGTTCATCTTGAGTGATAACTACACTAAGAGCATGCCCAACATAATGAAAAAGTGACAGTATGTGGGATACTCCATTTTAAGGGTACAGCAAGTGAGTCTTATTCTGATGTGACCAAATCACTCATCTAAGCACACTATGTACCAACACTTTATAATGTCTATCTTTGCAAATCATATTCCCTCTGTTTTGTGTAAACAAAGACCTGGGTGTATGATCACCATGGTGTACATTTGTAACCAACTAGTGATAAGATCATGATCCTCATCATTCCTCTGTTTTTGTGTAAACAAAAACCTAGGTTAAAGGCACCTCTGTTTTATGGAAGTAAAAACCTGGTGACCTGATGATGATCATATCTTAGCTCTCAAAAGAATCCTATGTGATCAATTGTATATTAACTTCAGAGCTATTACATCAATGCATTCATGAGATGTCAAATACATCTCAAGATAGAACTTATAACTTAAAGTACATAGTTTGTAAGTGTGAAAAAGTGATGATTTGACTCACAAAGGGAGGACAAACTCTAAGTGATTTGAATGTGGAGCCTATAACAGTTACTCACTAATAAACTTGAAAAAATGATAAACAGCATGCCTAGTTGATACAATACTCTTGTTTGAATTTAAGTAGAAAAACATACTTGCAATCAGAACTAGAATCAAGTATCCTTTCATCAAACAAAACAAACAGAAAATGCTTAGTGTTATAGTATGATCCCATTCTATGTGTATATATGCTTGTACATAGTACTTAATTTCAATTTTTGTTTATTTTAATTTATTTCTTTTCAGTACGTTTGGATAGACATGTGTCTTTCACGATATTCTTCTCATAAATTTATGATAAATGCCTTCATTCAACATTGATAAAAAATTTAGGGGGAGTAGATAATTCATGAAAACAATTTAACAACAAATATGTCAAATAAATTGTCAATATAAAGGAATTGGAACCTGAGCACTAACTTGGCTGTAGGTTACATGAGGTTTTTCAATTTACAAATTGTCATGTAAACAAAGTCAACAAGGTCCAATAGCAATAAATGGTTCTCTCAGTAGAATAGAACCATACAATCAAAAAAGTTTCAAACTTTATATTTTCAACATCAGCAGAAGCTACAGTGCATTTTTAGCATCAGCAGAAGCTACAGTACGAAACTTAATTAAGTAAAATATGACAATCCATAGATTGGTAACCTACGGATTAGTTAATATTTTAAAAAGTATAATCTATTTCCATAGATTGGTAACCTATGGAAAATCTAGTTATACTTCAATTGAATCTCAAATTTCAGTTTTTAAAGTTAGGCATCCGCAGATGTCCTATGGAAGAACTGAAATCTACGGAATAAATAAATCCCACGGAAGAGTAATAAGGAAAGTGGGACCCACTTCATTAAATAAATGAAATAAATGTGTCCGAGGGAGTATAAATGATGTTTTTGACTTGGTATTCATTATTCACTTTTACAGAACCTTTTTGACCTAGAATTCCGTTAGTCAAAACCTCATCCCTCCCTCATTCGTTTCAAAATTATTCGAATCTTAAACATCAAACAAAGCTTAAACCTGAGTTCAAGTCTTAATTTCAAGGTAAATCATATCATAAACATCAATAATGAACTGATTGATTCATCATTTTCCTTTAACCTCTTCGTATTCTTAGATGTGATGACTTTGTTCTAACATAATCTTCTTCATTCTTATGAACAGATGGCTAATCGATTTGCAAGAGAGCATAATGTATGTGCATTCTTAAATCCTGACAACCCTGTATCGGAAGGATGTCGGGATATCATCATATACATACGACGATCCAGGCTTTTCTATGCTTTAACAGCAGAGCCTGTGATTCATCAAGCTCATGTGATCGTTTTTTGGAATCCAGCACGAATAGAGGAAGATGGTAACTCTGAAGTGATAGTTGCTGATGTTAAAAGTGAAAGACTGAGGATTAATGAACACACTATCAAAAGGGTACTCGAGTTGGGAGAACAAGAAGCTGGTCACCCTGATGTATTTAAGAATTAATATATAAAGAAAGTCTTCTATCTGATGGGGTATGATGGTGATTTTGAGAAGGGAGAAATAAAGAAAGGAAGATTGTGCAAGCCCTACAGATTTCTGTGTAACACTTATCTCAAGTGTATCTCCAACAGGAAATCCGGATTGGATAGATTCTCTAGGCACATTTCTTCTGGAATTATTGGAATATTTGAGGGAAGGACATACAACTACTCAAAGTACATCTTTAGTTGTCTGTGTGACCAAATCAGAGTGCAAAAAGCTGATAAGATGTATATGTTTCCAAGGTTCTTACAACTAATCATCAATGCTGAGCTTCCTAGAATAGACCGAGATGGTGATGTGTTTGTTCAAGCACATTTAGGAAGATCTATACTCAACAAGATAAGTGGAAAATACCAAGGTGGAGACATGCCCATGTTTGCTCATATGGTTGAACCTAATGCCAACATTCCTCAAGAGCTAGTGTGAGAAGACCAGCAGGATAGCTCTCATGCTGATAATGAGCAAGCCTCACATTCCCCACAACCTCAATCTCCCCAACCTCAATCTCCAGCCAGTCAAAACACCCAACCAATTTCTCCAATTCACCCTCAATCACCAATTCAACACCAATTACAACTTTTCCAACAACCTCCAACTTCTGAAAACCAAGCAATTGAGAGCATTTACACTGGTAAGACTGAGTTAGCATCACAAGCCAGTAGTGTTCAACTATCTCTAACCAAAACTGAATCCCCTGTTCACTCAAATGATACTGAACCTGTCTCTCCAATCACTGATCTTCAGCAACAACAACAACAACATCAAGAGCAGGCAGATCAAGCAGCTGAGTCCAGCTCAAGCTCAGTCAGTATAGCCCATGATGAAGTAAATAATGATGAGATTGCTGCTGAACATCAAGAAGGGGAAGAAGAAGCAAACTATGTTGATGTCATTGCATATCATGAAGATGATCTTAGTGATGAAGACATCCCTGTAAGCAAAAGTTTCTTGGTAGCTGAATACAACAAGCTGATCATTAAATCAAACAAGAGGTTAGAAAGAATAAGGGAGTTGAAGGGGATGATAAAGGAAAAGAAGGATAGGTTGTTAACTCAAGAAGCATCCCTTAAAAGATTAAGAAAAAATGCTCAAGAAAACAATTAAGTAATTGATACTTTGCATGAGTTAGTCAAAGAACTAAAAGAGACTATTGAACATGAGAAGGCTGAAAGAGAGAAGCTTGTGTTGGAGAGCAACAAAGCTAAAAAGACTCTGAATGAACAATCTACACAGCTGGAAAGAAAAGATATAGAGATTGATGGTCTGAAAAAGAAGATAAGTGACATTGAATCAAGTGCTCATGCAACAAAACAACCAAAAGAATCTACTGAGACTTCAAAGCAAATCATTCAATACTCAAGAAAGAGGAGTTACTTGGGGCCTACAAAGAAAGAAGTGATTGATGTTGAAGAATCACCAAAAAGGTCAAAACTCACATCTCTAGAACACACTCCTTCAGTGGATGTCTCAACCTTGAAGCCTATATCTCATGTTGAAACTGAGATTGATGAGAAATGGAATGAGCTTACTAAATATGAGTCTCCCATAGAACACAAAGAACCAAAGGCTGATGACCTTCTGACCACAAAAGACATATTGGAAGAGAGGCCTGAATCAACAATGTTTATGACCCTGGTCAACCATGGTTTTCCATATGACATGGTTGAGAGGATGAATCAGACTGAAATGAAAGATCTATTGAAAGAGTTTGAGCTTGCAAGGTTTATTATCCCCAATTGTGACTATGAGGCATTCACAACCTTTCAATCAATTTAGAAAATCAAGAAGGATTTGGGTTATTGTGAAACAGTAAAGCTGAGTAAATACAATATGACTTGTTGGCTACAGGTTCACAACTACAAATTGCATGAGCTAAAGAGAAGATCAATGGCTGAGCTAAGGAGGATGATGGAACATATGATGAAAATAGAGCTAGAAACTAGTGTAAAGTTCAGAACTGAAGCCCCAAACCCATCTTATGAGCAACAAAGCAAACTCCCTGCTGATCTTGTAACTGTTGAATCTAAAAATCAGCAAAAAGGGAATGAAAAGCTGATCAGAGAGCCACGTGCAGTTATACCTGGCAAAGTGTGGCCACTGGGAACAACAGTTAGAGAAATAACAGAACAGAAGTCTACCTTGATAGAGTTGTTTATCACATCACAACTCCTAGCTCCATGGAAGAAAACAGGATCATGGCCTGGAAATATGATCCAGACTGGGATTGTGCTGTGATAAAGAGAACATCTAGAAGGATTGAATACTTCCATGATGTAGAATAAGTACCGTGCATGCCTGAAAGTGACATTAAGGATCTACAGAGCTTAATTATCACTAATTACCCAATTCACTCAAGAGGAAGAGATTTCTCTATTTCAGTGGGAAGGCTAAAAACAAAATTCATAGATGATGTGCTTAAGGAGTCCAAGAGGGAGGATGTTGGGCACAGAAAAAGAAATTAAGGAAAGAAAAGATCAAAATCCAACTCCTCTACTCTTGTAGATGATGAATTTTAAAGAGGGTTGGATACAGCAACAGGAACTCAGCAACTCTAAAAACCTTTGAAGGAAATCAATACACATATCCCATAACAGAATGGGGATATGTTGAGAAAACCAAAGAGTTGGTGCTGCTGAGGAATGTTGAAGGAAAGAAAGATGATAAGATAAGAATCTTTGATCCAGTGGAGAACAAGTTGCTTCACCCAAGCTATACATCATATCTACATGACAAATTCTTCCCAAAGCTGGCTCATGAAAGAGCACAGAATGATCTATGTCTATATGTGCATATGATTCAAGTACTTGACAAATTGCATGCAAAGGCATACAAGAGAAGAAGACATGAAGCTGGGCTGCTGAAAGGATCTACCATTGAGGAAGTTTCAGAACTAAGAATCTCAGAAGAAGATGAGAATCATCCTGACCAGAACTTGTACGCAACACTTGTACGGAGGTGCATACATAAAGGTTTGGAACCTTTTCTTATCTGAATCTTAAGAACAGGACCCTACCCCTATTCTCGAACCCTCTGCCGATCTCCACTGAGACTGAGATAGCAAGGAGCCTAGACGGCCTAAAGGCTGATCTCTCACTCAAAAACAATACGGGAAGCAAGTTCTTTCAGTACCGAAATTAGTCATTGTTGGTCTTGCTACAATGGAGTGATTGCTGCTCACGTGCGCGGGCATCTACTAATTCACTTGATGACTGATGCTCGGCCGCTGCTGCTGCTACTACAGAGTATTCAGTGCACAATCAAAGTGTAGTGGAAACACTTACTTCTGAAGAAGATGCAATGGGATTGAGTTTTGAGACACTTCAAAAGATTTGAAAAATGGAGATCAAGTACAAGTACGATGATCAAAAGGATGCAGTATCATACTTCAATAAGAAAATGGTGTCAAGGATGAAGGAGCTTTTTAGTTTTGAAGAACTGATTACAAGTGTCTAAGCCTAAGGGGGAGTATTGTTAGATCTAGGAACAATAGATCTAGATCATTTTCTATAGGCTTAAAACTTGATCAATAATTGTAATGAATATTTGTAATTCATTATTATGATGTATGTATTATGTATATAGGTTAACCCATATATATGTGTTGATTTGTATGTATGATTGCACGATCAAACATTAGACTTAGTCAATATCTGAAATTGACTAAGTGTACGAAACATCTACGGATGAACAAATTTGTTCTTCCGTAGATATGAAATGCATCCAAGGATTTCCTACGGAAGAACACCAATGCAAACAAGTCTAAGGGAGCTGAGAGATCAAAGACCCACGGATGAACAACTTGTACAATGAAGATATCGAGTGAAGACTCCTACGGAAAGCAAACTCCTGCGGAAGACAAATGTGTTGCTGAAGACAAAACACTTGTACTTAAATGATACATATAATTCAAGTCAACAAGTCAACAAGTCAAAACACGCATTCCAAGAGATTCGTTGTTTCCTTAACAGCAACATGTGCGTCTATAAATAGGAGTCCTAGGTTTCACATCAAGACGACGGTAACACAAGCAATAGACGGCAATCTAACAACCATCACATCAATTCACACAATCAAACACAAAACCCTAGCAGCCGTCACATCAATACATCATAAACCTCAACACGTTCGAAGCAATTATTGTTTATAGCATTCATTATTTATTCATCTGTAATCATTAACAAGTTTAATGAAATACTTTTGAATCAAATCTTGTTCGTTTATTTATTATGTTGATATCATTTAGTTCTTTACCATTAATATTCATTGTCGTTGATTTTTTAACAAATAATCAATTAAACAATGATTAATGATCATTCCGCAATCATTAACTCGATTTCAATCTCACTGATAATTCCTGATTGCGATTCTTCGATTCACATAACCAATTAAATTTAATAGTAGTAAACTATTAAGTTTTTAAGTTTTGAAATGTAAACTAATTCTAAATCTTAAACTTATTTGGTTATTTGTTTAATTCTAAGTATTTGTTTTAATATCTATACATGTTGTAATAAATCAGTTTTAGAACTCTAGTTATTTAAATATGAAAATTTTTTTTAAAACTTGTTTGGTATTAGGTTGGTATGCTATGACATTTATAAAATAAAATCAACCATAATAACAAAATAAATATGTATATCCAATAGCTATGTTGGTTTGATCTTGCTAGAGCTAAGTAGCAAGACCAAACTAGATCACTGGGCATCTTGTTGTCTTGAGTGGCTTCTATAGACTTCTTGATTCATTGTCTTCAATCTCTATTTTAGGTCTTCAATCAGAATAATATTTAAAAGAAACACATAATGAAAAATAAAACCTAATCTATTACAACCTTGAGCCAACAAAGTGGGTCAAAACCATAAAACCGAGACTTAAACAAAAAAAAGTCATAACACAATTATACAACCAAAGGGTCTAGCTTGAGTTGTATATTAAACACAACCAAATAATCTAAAATAGGGCAATCTTTTAATTAATTAAAATTTAACCAAAACAAAAAAAGTTCCCTAAAATCAATTCGATCAGAAACTTTAACAGGTTAAAGTTTGTAATCTAATAACCAGTTAAAATTAGATCGATTCATAATTGCACCTTGTAAACCTAGTCACTAATATTGGGTATCAGGGTGATCGATTTTAATTTTATCAAATCAAGTTTTATAGTTTTTAATCAATTAATCAATATCAATTAACGTAGCGGAATAAACAACTGACAAAACATACCCGACAAGATCATGGTTATGAACAATGCAAAATCAAATTTAAATTTATCTAGTAATAAGATAATTATGCCTTTGTGGTTAATGATTAACCGAACGAGACACCAAGGTACAACGAGCTATTGCTTGAATCACAAACAAACATAGGATGACGAAACGAATATGGCTATATGGGAAGCGCGATCCAGGGATCGAATGTCGGGTCTCGACTACATAGCTGATTTAACATGAGGTGGCCCGATGTTGTTTTTGCGGTGGTTAGAGGCTTACAACGGGCGGCGATGTGGTGGTGGTCCGGGGGGGATCGAGAGCTCCTCTCTCCTTCTCTCTCGGGTGAATGGTGATGATAGTGGGGTGATTAGGGTTTAAACCCTAATAATCTTTCGAATAAGGATTAATCCATATTGCCGGCCTCGGGCTCAGTGGGAATAATATTGCCCACAATATAAACCAGATCCGAACCTTTAACGTTTAATAACTAAATATTTTATTAATTATTTATGTTTAGTATAAATTATTAAATATATGATAAATATAATTATAGGACATAATTATATCCCGTAACTAGTTTGTAGTTACTAGTTAATCAAATGAAGTGGATTTGATGTTCCCTGCCCAATGTGTAACTCTTCAGGTCATACTTAGTCGGTAATATTGACTAATCGAACCCGTACATATAAATCCAACAAGTGCAATCGTTATTACACCAAAAGCTTTAAAGTCTCTTTCTCTCTCTATCTCAACTTCTTACCATCATTATAAATTTTTATAGTCGATTCTTTTGAGATACTTATCTCACTATCAAGCGATTGCAGCATAGGAGCATGCGGACCCTTAGTGATTGAATCCACAAATTGAAATCGCTGGCGTAAATTAAACTTTCCCTTCAATGGTTCCACAATGACTAATCGATGCTCGATTAGGACAGCGATAGCTAACTAGTTGTTCCAATCTAAGTATCACATTTCTAACTAGAAATTGCATTTTGATTAAAATTTTACGATCAATAAATGAAATCTATGTTTTATCGAGTGATTTTGTTCGGAAAGGAGACAAAATTTTCAAATTACTTTTCCCTTGATCTTTGTTTAGGAAACTATGAATCATACGCTTTAATACCACTTTGGTCTATACTTGTAACGCCTGAGAATTTCAAGTAAAAAGAAGACAGAGCAAAGCTCTCATGCGAAAGAACTTCTCGCGCGAAAAGTACATCTCACGCAAATAAAGCTTCTCGCATGAGAACTTGTGCGAAAAGTGTGAGCTGGGTATAAATAGCTGGGAACACCCATGTTTGACCCATACTCATGCGAGAAGTGCTGCTGCTAGAGAGAGAAAACGACTATGTAGAGAGAGAAAGTGAAGAAACGAAGTGCTTAAGTTCGTGTAGTAACTCATGTCATGCACTAAGAAGCGATTTTTGATGAATATAATGCATGGTTATGTAGTTTTCGTTCGGCAAAGGCTTTGAGAAAGTTGTGTTTGTGCTAGAACTTCAAGAGGTGAGTTTCTAGTCCTCTTTTTAAGCGAGTTTTACGTTTTGGGGCTATTATGCATACTAATATGCTTGTTTATGCTTGTATGATGTTGTTTATGAGGTTAAGCATGTTAGAACAGCCTTTTGACGCGATAAGTTGTGTTTCGGCGGGAAACCCGTAGTTTTCGCGCGGGCATTTTTGTGTGCGGTATGAAATTTGAATTTGATAGTTCTCGCACGACAGGTGGCTCCCGTGCGACTAATAGTTCTCGTGCAATAAGTAGGTCTTGCGCGATAAGAAGTTCTCGCACGACATGAAAGTTTCACGCGACTGTATGATTAATTATGCAGGGTTTTAATGTGGTAAAGTTCTTGCGCGAAAGGCTAGTTCTCGCGTGAGATGATGATGATATATGGTTAACTCTTAGGATGGTATGCTGTTGTATGTGTTTTGTTATCTCTTCACAATGCAAAATGGTTTTCGAAATGTTATTCTTATGATATGTTTATGTACGAAAAGTATTACATAAAGAAAGTGAAAGATAACGAAAATGAAAAGCGGAACGTAATGAATGAATGAAAGTCTTGCAAGCAAAATGAATGGAGGTTCATAACTCACTGAGAGGTTGTTAGCTCAACTGTGTGTGGTTTAGCTAAACCATGAGGATGCACACAGGGGGTTCAATCTTTGTGATTGATCATGACGTGCGAAAACAAGATCCTTGTCGCTTGCCCCGGTACTATAGTCAACTTCGTGCACAATGTTAGGGGTCTATTTATAGACTTCGGCACAGTACCCAGTTCGTGCACAATATTTGGGGTATAGCATATTAGAGGATCTAGATGAAAGTGAAAGATAACGATGAAAGTACGAAATTTTGGACAACGTACGAAAATGAACGATAAATGAAAGATAATAATAATTATTATCAAGTTGTATGTATGATGTATGATCACATGCGAAAGTAAAGGATATGTTGATACGAAAATAATGTAGTTTATTATAAAACTAGAACTCATTCAGCGTCGCGGATTTTTGTATGCATAATAGATGACAGGTAAATATTGATACTGAGGAGGTGCATGCATAGATGCATAACCTACTGGGAATGAGTCGAGTCTAGCATGAGAATGTTATTGTGTTAATACAATTTTTTATATGTAAACATAACGATGTGATGATTTGACACAATTTTAATTCTTAATGAAAAATTTAAATTCCGCTGCAAAATGATGTCTTTTTAAATGTTTTATGAATGACCAATTGTAAGCGTTCCGAGAACGGGGCCTTACAATACTAACAAGAATGATTATGTTCAAGCAATCCATGATTCATGAAATTACTCAGGCTTTCTAATCTTTTAGATTGGATTTAGAATCAAACAAATCATCAGATATGAAAATGAAGAACCATAGGACACTAAAGTAAAGCTTTAGTTGTATTTTATAAGAACTTGTTCGTATATAGTTTGTTACAAGCTACTTCAGATTTTCTTATGATTACAATCATGAATATATCTATTTATAGTACGTAACCCAATTGGAGCTATAAGGTTAAGTGCAATTGCTGACACAACATACCTAATTTTCCTATTATAGACACTCCGATAAAATCAACTCCTTAAATCACCAAAGTCAACTTTATGACTTATTTATGAACTCATCTATAGCATTTACTTGGTCATCTGTAGCATTTGAACAGTACTATTTACCACTTCAGTTGCAACATAAATCATCCATAACTTCTAATAATCATTCGTAGCATTTAATAATCATCCATAGTAATTTACCTTAGTATATTTTTATCCGTAGACAATTGGTCATCCATGTCAAAATCTTCTTCCTCTTTCTCTGTATTAAACTTTACTCATCCGTACCCTTTTACTCAAACTTTTTTCCTACTTTTTCAACTTCATTGATACCTTAGTCTCTTCATCGGTAACATTTTATCCCGAAGATTATTTGGTTAGAATGAGACTTTTATATACTTTACACCAATGATAAAAATTTTCCTTTAACTTTTAATACTTTACACTGAGGATAAATTTCTCCTTAGAGTGACGGAAATTCAACTTCAGATATTGTACTGGATGTTGAAAAGAATATCCGAAATCATTAAAAAGTAATATATATATATATACATATATACATACATATATATATATATACATACATATATATATATATACATATATATATATATATATATATATATATATATCTATATATATATATCTATATCTCTCTATATATATATCTATATATCTATATATATATATATATATATATCTCTCTCTATATCTATATCTCTATCTATATCTCTCTATATCATATCTCTCTCTATATCTATATCTTCTCTCTATCTCTATATCTCTCTCTCTCTCTGTCTCTCTCTCTGTCTCTCTGTCTCTTCTCTCTCTCTCTCTTTCTCTCTCTCTCTCTCTCTCTCTCTCTGTGTGTGTGTGTGTGTGTGTGTCCATCTCTTTCTCTCTGTCTCTCTGTCTATTCTCTCTGTCTATCTCTCTCTCTCTGTCTCTCTGTATCTCTCTCTCCATCTCAGTTCTCTGTCTCTCTGTCTCTTCTCTATCTCCCTCTCTGTCTCTCTGTCTCTTCTCTCTGTCTCTTCTCTCTCTCTCTCTCTATCTCTCTCTCTATCTCTCTCTCTCTCTCTCTATCTCTCTATCTCTCTCTCTATCTATCCCTCTATATATATATATATATTTGGATTTGTATCTTCTTATTTTTATACTAAAAAACAATTCAAAAAATAATTATAATTATAAAATTTTAAATAACTGGAACAAGTTAAATATCTAATTTGTCTAAAACCACTATTCGAATCTAAAATCTCTGAAATCCAAAATTTTGGATTATCCAGGTTTGGAGGGTTTCCATTTGAATATTCTGATTCCAATATTCTTACACACCCTAACATAAAAGTTGAAATAAAAATACGGTCCGACAAGTAGGCACAACTGTGCTCGTCCTTGCATGATTGTGCATAAGTTGCATAAGCATGCAACGTTAGTCTAAGGATGTGCATTAGTTTGCATGATTTTGCCACTTTAGTCCAAGCGGATGTGTTGGATCAAGTAAGGCTGGTGCAACCAAAACAAACACTTAGATAATTTTGGTGCAACTGATGAAGAACTTCCGAAGGCAAAAGCAAAACTTCCAAATGCAAATGTTGTGGTTCTGAAAGTCAAGTCTGAAAGAGCTTCCTAAGAGGAACTCTAACTTCTGAAGACAAAGTCTTCCTTCTTTCGAATTTCAACACTTAGAAGATTCCAAGAAAATGACTTCCGAAGTATGAAGATCATCACAAGCCTCGGAAGAAGTAGGCTTTTCCAAAGTATAAGTGGCTTCGGAAGAACTTGTTCTTCCGAAGCCAATTAACCTTTGGAAGAACCTGCTATGAACTAGTGGACATAAGTATGCTCCGTCTGACAAGTCGCTGCAACCTTTGAGATATTGTATGGTGCTTTCTCACGCCTATGTAGTTGACCATACTTTATTCCACTATTCATTCCTTATCAGTTAATATAGTTACCAACTTTAGTTGGTGACAAAAGGTAAGTCATGGACATGTCATGACTACCAAATCTTAGATAGTATTTTATCTAAGATACCTTACCTTTAGAAATCTAGTATTTCCTTTAGTCGTAAGTTTCCAACTGGTATCAAAGTATAACCGGCTGTAGATAGTAGTATATATAGTCTCTCATTGTAACTCTGTTAACATGCTTGTAAGAGTCTTGTAAAACTTTGAGTTAAGAAGTAATATATACAAGTAAAAATCTTGAAAACTATCTTCTTGTGTTTGTTTACTTAGTATATTATTATCAACTCTTAAGGGATTCTGCATCATCAATTCAAGTGTGACTTAGTGAGTTTGAGAGATAATATTTGTGTTGAGTGACATAACTCGATCCTGCAATTGGTATCAGAACTTTTTAGGCTCTTGATTGTGAGATCTTACCATCCAAATCAACCTTTTTCTTCACTCATATACTCACCTCACTCAAAATGGCCCTCAACAATAAATCATTTGAATGTGAAATAGGGACGATGTCCAAGGCCCCAATCATCACCCCTGATAACTTTAGATCTTGGAGAAGATGTATGGAAGGATTCATTAAGTACCAAGACAGCAAGATGAGGAAGACTATCACCAATGGTTCTTACAAGCCAAAGGTTGCAGCACCAGTTGGAAATGGTGCTATGATAGAGAAGGCTGTTGAAGATTATTCTGATGAAGACCATAAGCGGCTAGATATCGATAGCAAAGCATGATTATTCTTATGACTGCCATACCTAACTCCATTATGGTAGGATTCGAGCATCGCCAGTCAGCCAAAGAACTATTTGATGCTTTAACTCAGATGTACTCTAGCTCCAATGACTCCAAGAAAGATTCCCTGAAGCAACAATTTGAAAACTTCACTTATATTGCTGGAGAGACCCTTAGCGAGCAATACTTCAGGTACATGGGTCTTATTTCCTCCCTTCAATATGTGGGAATAACTCTTGAGTTGAGAGATCTCTCAAGAAAGTTCATGAGTACACTCTCAAATGAGTGGACTTTCTACTATGTCTCTAGCAAGAAGACACTAAACTTGAACTCCCTCACCATGACTTAACTATATGGCATCCTTGATGGATACCATGTAGAGATGGAGAACAAGAGAGGCCACCAGGTGAGTAGACCCTCAAGCCTTCCTGCTAGCAACGCTAAATGTTGCTGAAGGCTCAAGACCTGTAAGGCCCCGTTCCCGGAACACTCACAGTTGGTCAATCATCACACATAAAACATAAAACATACTTTATCGTTTACTAAAATACAGCAGCGAAATCATTTAACTAAAACCATTTCATATATTAATAATTGCTTTTGCAAAATAATACATTATTGTTAAGTTACAAAATATCATTTGTTGCATTACATCACAAAAACATCATCATAATACAAAATGGATGATATCCAAAACAAGCCAAGTAGCTTTCCCCGTGCCATCCACAACAACTCTTACCTGTCAACTGGAAAATACATGAAAAGTCAGCGTTGCTGAGTGAGTTCTAGCTTTATAATAAAAATACTTTATATTCGTGTAAAACCATTACTTTACTTTCGTTTGCGATCATGCATCATACGTACAAATAAATAATCTCATTATTATCTTCCATCATCATTCTCATTCTTACCATATATTTCTTACATTTCATACGTTTATCATTAACTTTCGATGCCATGTACTATACCCTGAACATTGTGCACGAAGCTGGCTACTGGGCCTAGGGCAAGTACATTCATCACTATCATTCACTTTTCATTCCGGACCAATGCCATGTGCTATACCCTGAACATTGTGCACGAAGCTGGTTACTGGGCCTGAGGTCTATCAATAGACCCCAAACATTATGCACAAAGTTGAGTCGAGTACCTAGGGCAAGCGGCAAATATCCCATACATATGGTTAATCACAAAGATTGGACCCCAATATGCATCCTTCCAGGGTAGCTAACCCGCACACAATTGAGCTAACACCTTTCACTGGGAGTGAACCTCCTTACATTTTCTTTCAAGACTTACTTACATTCATTCTTTCATTAATACATGCATTCATTCATTCTTAACGTTCCTCTTTCCATTAACTTCTGCTTTACGTTACATAATACTTTATGTTTATTTCATAATCTTACCACGCAAAGCCACGGAATAATACGTAATAAGGAACAATAAACAAAACACAACATAAACATACATATCATAATATAATCTTCATACATCACCCATCCACATACACATACACATGAACATATAGGTACACACCCAAATCTTATACAAACGTTTAAACATGCATTTACAGCCCCAAATAGTTTAAAATCTTTGAAATAGGGGATCTAGAACTCACCAGGACTCAGTGAGTAGCTTCTCAATCAAGCTTTCTAAGCTAGGATCACTCTACATAGCCTGCAGATAAGTTAACACTCAAAGGGGTTAACTTCGCTGCCAGATAAGCAGATTCGCTGCTAGTTTCGTTGGCAGTTTCGATGCCATCTTCGCTGGCAGTTTTGCTTCCGGTTTCGCCCAACTTTCATTGGAATTCCATGTCTGCGAAACTACCTGCGAAACTATAGTTTCGCAGAAAGCTTCATAGTTTCGCTGGTTGAACTCACAATTTCGCTAGACGAGCATACAGTTTCGCCGGGCTTAAATGACGAACCGGCCCATTTTTAACCCAAAACTTCAACCTTTTACATCCAAATCCTTAGTTTATCATCCATGAAGCTATATCTAAACTTTTTACATATTTTCTTACACAAATACGTGAGTTTTGGCATGATTCTTTGCCACATTCAAAACCCCCAAAACCCTAGAATCCGGGTAGGATCTAAAGAGACGTTTAGATGATAATTCTTATCTGGATTCTTGGTCTTTTCTTGTTGTTTGGATGCCCACAACCGCGGATCTTCAAACCTTTGATCAACCGAGCCTCAAATCTTCACTTTTCCTCCACTTTCTCTCTCTACACTCTCTCGCTAGAAAGTTGGGTGTTGAGTTGCAAATTAGAGTGAGTCTAGCTGACTCGTTAATATACCGAGTGTTCACGGGATCTTAAACTCGTCTAACACATAACCCGTAAGGTTAACTCGGTTCATAATCCATTTACCGCTTATTTTCATTAAATAACCCTGTCTAAGCCCATTATTATTAATTGGCTTGTTTTGACTTAATTCGGGGCATTACAAGACCCTCCAACCTCAAAAGTACCTGACTTACTCCCAGCAGCCATCCTGTTCTTCTAGGCCATACATTACTGTAACATCTGCCCATTTTTGAAAATATGGACCAGAACTTGTTTTGTCAATTATATAAATCAAATAGATTATTCAAACTATTTCATTCGTTTTGGTGATTTAAAAACAATAAATGTGTTAGTTTTGTGAATTCTGTGTTTCAAATTCACATTTTGACTTTATGTGGTTTTATTTAGCATTTATGAGTTTTAATTATTATATAGAAAAAAATAATAATTAGACTTTAAAATTTCTATAAGGTTTATAAAGGTATATAAATATATAAAGATTATTATCAATTACAAGATCTTAACCATCTTAATAATTAAATAACGAATATTTAACAAGATTTATAATTTTTATAATGTTTTTATAAATAAATAATTTGAATAATCATTTAAATTTGGATTTTATAAAGTATAGGGTTGGAAATGTAATTACTAAAACTTTGTTTTAGAAGTTTTAGTCATCAGATAATAAACTATTAAAATCACAAGGACCAAAAGTGTAACTTTGTTTTTAAAACCCAAACCAACCCCTCCCTTGTCGTGCCCCTGTTTTCCGGCCACCTCCGGCCAATTTTCCGGCGACCACCTAGCACCCGAAATGCTCGATTAAAATGCAGTTAAACCACTCCTTAACTCGCAAAAATCAGTTTCGAACGCAATGCCGTTTTCAATTTGAATTCATTTGATTATTAAGGCCAGGTACTCGAAACCGTAACGATTTTAAGCTTTAACTCGTTCGTTATGAAACAATCTAAATTGGGTCTATATAATCATGTTAAAACCTTCAAATCAACTCCCTTGAACCATCTGCAACTTCAATTTCATTCGAAACACACACATACACCATAAACGGGTACCATCTTCATTCACGACCTGCAACTTAGTCGATATACATGTTCGAAGCTCTATTAAACAAAATTGGGTGAGGGTTAATACACATTATCACTTTCAGAAGCTTCTCAAACTCTTTAGTTGAAGGAAACTATCCGATTTCAACTCCATTCGATAGCAACCAAATCGCGATTGTCTTATTCCTTGTTCTAATCTATTTGGCTTCAATATAGGTGATTAAACACACAAAAATCTTCGTATTTACATCATTAACAAAAGGCCCTTGATTGATTTCATTAACAATAACGAATTAGGGTTCAATTGGAATCAAATCGAAGCTAGGGTTCTTGAGCATTTGGGATTTGTACAAATATAATTTTTATTAATTATTTTGTGTTTTAAGACAAGATTTGGGCTTTGGCCCATCGGTTAACATCCTATCCAAACAAACTTGAGGTCCCAGGTTCGAACCGGGCCTCCCCATATTATTTTTAAATCAGTTTTTTTTAATTAGCTGATTACAAAAACTTTTAATTACATTACTAAGATTAAATAAAAATTATTTTGTTAACTAAAATATTTCAGAAATTATTAAAATAATTTTTAAAGATTTTAAAACATATAATTTTTGAAATTTAATTACCTTTTAAAGAATAACAAAGGTTATAAAAACATTATTAATTCATTTATGTGATTTAAATGTTATAAAACTATTAAAGCTCAAACTTAGATTATTTTAAACCATTTTAAATCTACATCTTATAAATACTTTAAATAATTAATTATTCAAATAATTATTTAAATAATTATTCAGTTATTTATTTAACCATGTTATATCATAAATAGTTATTAAAATTAATTATTTTCTTTCACACTTTATATTCAATCTTTATTAAATCAGTTATTGTAAATGATTTAATTTCTCTAATCATTCATTATTGTTCTCAATCATAATTATTTAATCGATTTATTTCATCTTTATTGAATCAATTCATAATCGATTACATTATTTTATTTAACTTAATTATTAAAACACCAAATTCCAATTGAAACCCTAATTCATATTTAGTCGTTAATCATATCATTATTCTAATCCTAAAACACCAAACCTTAGGTTGAATCTCGTTGGAACAACTTTAGTCTCTTATTATCATCTAAAGTATATTTATATCAAGTGAGTTTTCCATGCCCTTTTTACTTTATTTCATATCTTTTGGGGTGAATCATGTTAAACTTATAAATTTACACTTGTAAAACATCTTGAAACTTGTAATGCACGAGCAATTCGTTTATAAACTTGTCATGGTTATTTATGACATTTTTGAGCCTTATATGATAGTCTTCTTGTAAAAACAATCATTAACTATTGCTAGCCTAACGACATCATAGATCTATGGGCTTGACAAGCCTATTTGGTGCTAAAGCCGAGGTTATTACCGGCTCCTAATGACGTATTCTTGTTCATCATGGGAATTAAGTACACTTAGCTAATCGTTTATCTTTTTGTGGCCATCTTTTGTTAAGGTTTGATTGTATCATCATGCTATCTATATTCTTGCATTATTTTTTAACCTATGACATGAATTGCCTCTTAAAAGTTGTTTTTATACGTATGTACAAATTCATGAGAACTCACCAACATTATATGTTGACCATATTTTTAACATGTTTCAGGATGTTATTTTGAGGACTTCTTCATGCTCATATAGGACGTAGATCTAGTTTAATTAAAGATTTTATTTTGTTGTTTGAATCTTTATTGTATTGTAATGATTTATTTGTTTGAATCTTTAATTCCATGAGCTATGAACAATCGGTTCATATTCGTCCGCTCCGATGATTCCGCCGTCGGTCGGGTTGTGACAATTACCTTTCCTAAGACTCCAAGGTCTCAACAGGCTTAGTCAAGTCCCTTCCAGGACAGATGTGCCTTTGTCTCAGGAAATGGGCATTCTAGTGATTTTTAGTTTTGCTTTGATGATCTAGAATGTTTCAGCCCAGATGATGTCGAGTACATGGACATTGTCCAACAGATGGCTCTGTTAACTAACAGGGCGAAGAAGTTCTTTAAGAGAACTGGAAGGCAAGTTCCCCAAAACCCAACTAACAGGAAGTTTGGGTTTGACAAGACAAAGGCCATATGTTACAACTGTAACTAGCTTGGCCACTTTGCCAGGGAATGCAAGGCTCCAAAATCTAATCCGGGAACCTCTTAAGCCTCCACACATCCCACCACACCTAAAGCCACCGGGAAGTCAACTGAACAACACATAGCTACTGTTTCTCAAGAGGTTGTCTGGAGCTTCATGGTGCAGGATGTAACTCCTGCTCAAGCATTAATGGCTGGAACTGATGACAACAAGTTGTTTGAACACCTCTATACTCCAGCTTGCATTGCTAAAGTTAAAATGTATCAGGACTACAATATGGAAATTAAATATGATATTGAGTCTTTGAATATTCTAAAATCTAATTTTAAAAGGGCTAAATCTGACTATCAAAAGAAAATTTAAGAGTTAGAGAAAACCATGTCCTCTTTAAAACATGAACATCTATAAGACTCAAATCAAAGATTTAATCTCCAAATTGACTGAGGCTCAAGCCCAGATAGTAATAGCTGAGGCTCAAGCCAGGAAGCATTGTCAGGATCAGTGATCACAAGTTCGATGGATTAGAGTGTAATGCAGCGGAATAAGATCAAGAATTAGACAATTTGTAACAAGAATTTGATATTTGTAAACAAATACGAGAGAATATATTTCTGTGATAAGGAATGTTTCAATAATACCACATATTACTGCTCAATCATTCACATATTACAATAAGGTTGACACTCCTTATATAGAGTGCAATCACTGCTGTTATCACGGGATAGTGACAACTGGCAGATCTATTACAAAAATAACTAACACTTAACAAACTACTGAAATGTTCACAACTACTGAGAACATATCAGAGTGCTAAGTATAAAATATAAAACTACTGATAAGAAACTACTGAAACTACAACGACTGAAGAACAAACTCTTCAGTCGTTTTACAAAACTACTGAAAAGAGAAAACATAAAACTACTGAAAGTAAACCGTCACAACTACTGAAGAAGTCCTCTTCAGCTGTTATGACAACATCTGATACTTGGTCTTCAGCACTTGTCTTCAGACTTTATCTTCAGCACTTGTGTTCAGACTTTGTCTTCAGCACTTGTGTTCAGACTTTGTCTTCAGCACTTGTCTTCAGACTTTGTCTTCAGCACTTGTGTTCAGACTTTGTCTTCAGCACTTGTGTTCAGACTTTTTCTTCAGGTGTTCTCTTCAGTTGTTGTGGACTTCAGTAGTTGTTGTGACGTCTGTGGGACTTAAAGGTTTTTCTGATCCGGCTCATTGGTTCTTTTGGTCCAACAAACTCCCCCTGAACCAATGCAGCCAAAACCTTTAACTTTATTGAGGTCCCACTTATTGTTGGCAAAATGGTTGGTCTTTTTCCTTCTTGATCAGTTGAGAAGATGACCCATATAAGCACTGGCCTGGAAATGAGTCTCTGATGATTTGGTTGGCAATGTATGGATGGGAACTCTGTATTGGGGAATTGGACACTGAGTTGTTCCCCATCCATGAGACTCACTTCCAATGTATAAGCCTGTAGGATTCTTTGGTGTATGCTCTGAGAAACATAATTTGTTCTTCCATGGTAAGATTATCTAGTTCACCATCAAACAATCCTTCACGCCCATATAGCTCTGAGATGTACTTAGTCTGTTTGCCATTTTTGAGCTCAACTGTTGTAATATGTCTGTATGCAAACTCATCTGGGTGAGTACCTTCAAGTAACAGACTGAGCTCATTTTGTTTGAAGTTCTCAAGCCTCTTGTAGACTAACCCCTTTTTAATTATTCTGTTCTCTAACATCTTTTGGGGTGGCTGTTTAGCCTCATAGGCTTTCTTGAAATCTTCTACAATTTCCCAGGGTGATACTACAAGGACCACTATGATCTCTTCATCTACGATCCTTTTTACTTGGCCCTTGTATCTTGCAGGAATGTCTTTCTTTACAATTCTGTGAGCCACCCTAGGATCAGGCCATATTCTCACCTTTTCCTTTTGATATTGAAATGTGTTAGCAAGGGTGTACAATCTCAGAGCTTCTTTCTTCATACTGATTATTGATGAAGAAGCAGCATAAGTCTTGTCTATGCTTTTCAGCATCTCCTCATCATGAAGCCTTTGCTGCTGTTCTTCTTCTATCTTAACTCTCACCGTTTCCATCTGTGAGGTGGGAGTGATGGGCATAGGTTTGGCTTTAGGCAAAGTTAGGACTGCGGAAAGAGGCAGCCTATCTTCTTCCTCATCATCCTCTTCTTCTTCTTCTTCTAGCCTCAACATCCTTCTCTTCTTCTTCTTGGATGCATCATCGGCTGTTGGTTTTGAGGGTAAAGGAGTTGGTTTAATGGGTTGTGGTAGTGGTGATTTTGAAGTGGTAAGGTTTGCAGGTTGTTCTAGCATTCTTGTAGTGAGTGAGGCTTTTGAGTGTTTTGCAAGTTCATTTCTGTTCCCAGCACCTGCCTCATTTAATGCTTCAATTACCAATCCCTTAGTGTATGCTTCAGACGTACAGATCTTGGTGGTTATTGCCAAGATACTGTCCCTGGTCCATGACTTAATCTCGATCAATGATCTCCCAAGGTACTTTGCAATGAATCTGATCATGATCTCCAGTCTTTCTCTTTCTAATGCATCATAACTTGCCCATCTTGAGTTAATTTCTTTAACTTCAAGTCTTCTAATCTCTGAGTCAAGCTGTGCAGTATCGAACCCTTGTCTATACAGTTGATCAATAATGGAGTCCATTGATTTACTATGTGTAGCATCGGCCATTTTGATCATCTCATCAAGTTGGAGTTCTTTTTCTTTTCTTTCAATCTTCCTCTTCTTATATGTGATATGAAAGTCTTTGTGACTTTCACCCACTTGATCAATGTCAGCTCCCTTCACATACTCCTCTTTCTTCTCAGTCTCTTTCACAACCTCCTTTTCCTTCTCAGTCTCCTTTTCTTTCGGTATGCTCTTCCTCTTTGCTTTCACTAACTGACTCTCCCCCTTTTTGGTTGCATTGGTTGCAAGGGTTTGAGTAGTAGAAAGCCTTGTGCTCACAATCTCCTCCACCAGGGGTTGTATGATTGAGGGAAGCCTCTCATCCATGGTTTTGATCACAATGTCTGTGATCATTGGGGTGACGAGATGTAGGGATTGCTGGAAGATAGCAGCTGTTTGCTCAGAGGGGTTCTGTCTCTGAGAAGCAGTGCCAGAAGTAGAGGCTGGTGGGTTGTAAGTTTTGATTGGCTGAGTGTTTGGAAGACCTTCAGGTGAAGGTGCCATCTGTGGGTTTATGTTGGTGTCAGATGGACTTGCTTCTTGAGAGAATTGGTCAAGTAGGCTTTGTAGTCTACAGACTTCTTCCTCAAGAATTGTGTTCTGGGCCAGAACATCATAAAAGAAGCCCAGGTCATCATCAGCAGATGCTGAATCACCTGACCTCCTGCTTGAAGCAGGATGTACATGCACTGGGTGTAGACCAGTTTTAGCATGTGCCCCTTTTTCTTGGAACTGGGGACTTCCAGCCTCAGGACGATGTCCTTCATCAGCTGTTGCCTCTGATGAGGTCTTAGCAATTTTACCAGCCTCAGTCTGATCATGTGCTGATTCAGAAGAGGTGGCAGCCTCATCAGATATTCTGGTCTCCATATCTACACCAGGAGACTGAACATTTAAACCCCTGTGCTGTGGGTTGTCAGAAGCATGTTGATCCTCTTCCTCAATATCTGTGGTTTTCCCTTTTGGTGGTTGTTGGGGAGGAGGAGAGGCATGCAGCTGAGTCAGCACATTTGCAATTATAATGGTTGGACTTTGGGGGGCATTTTCATGGGGAGATAGGGTAAAATCAGTATGCACCTGGGGAGAATGGTGCTTTTCAATGGCAATCTCCTCAAATGAGGAAGATTCTAGATTAGTGGGTACCCCTTCTTTGGTTGCTTCAGGCTCCTATTGAGAGGAATCCTGAGCGGCTGTGGCTGGTAGAGTCTTTGATACTGCTGGGGGATTTACACTAGCAAGTATATCCTGCCTTGGTGGTACAGGAGCATCTTCAGGGGACTCATCTCCCTGAATAGCTGTTTTGGGGCGTTTTGTTTTTGGTTTGGTGGGGACTCTGGATTTGGTGGTGGTGGATGTGGGTTCCAGCTGCGTGGGTTTGCGCAGCTTGGCAGCCATTTTCAGTGATTGGTCAGAGTTGTGCTGGGAGTATACCTCAGGCAATACAGCCATAGCAGGGACTCCCAGGCCAACAAGTCCCTCAGCTTGAAGCTGGTTTTCAATTATGGCCATTATGAACCGAGGATATAATATCCAACGGTTAGCAAGTTGTTTTTGGGCCATATCCTTGAGCTCTAAAATAGTATTTCAGAAAATTTAAAGGTTGTTGCACAAGGATGGAGTACATTACCTGTTGCCACCTTGTGGATATTTGATCCCATGATGAAGTCTTGGGGGCAAGGCAGACATTTACCATATGAAAGATGAGACGTTCGGCATCCTGGAAATGTTTCTTCAATATGGTAGATGCACTCAGGTTACCTTGGTATCCATGGTGGGCAAATGATAAATCTGTTGTGCCCTTTGGATAACCAGTTGGGAAAGCGGCATCATCCAGATTGAGGGTTTGGCGAAGAATGTCTGGAGTAATGACCACTTTTTGGCTATGGACAAACGATTGGAGAGACTCTGTGTCATTCTCCTCAGAGACAAGAGTGACGTTTGTCCAGAATTGGCTAAGAGATTCGGCATATATGGTGGGGTTTAACAGAAAAGCCGTTTGGTAAGGTGACTGAACCATTAAATCAATGGCGTTGTGAAACTTGGTCCAGTATGGCGATTTTGTGAGGTGAGCGACACAGTTGTGTCGTGGTTTTAGTTGCATGGTCGCCATTGATGAAGAGAGGTTACAGAGTTTTTGAACGTTAGGTTTGAGAAGAGAGGTGAGAAAACTCTGAAGGTGGGATAAGGTATTTATAGGGTAGGGTTGTAAAAACGACTGAAGGTTTTGGTATTAGTCATCATTTGTTGAAACTACTGATGACGTGGTATTAACTTTCAGAGGTTTGAAATGACTGACCGTATTGATGTGATCAGCAGTTGTTATAAAACAACTGAAGACTTGGGTTTAACCGGCAGATGTTGAAACAGCTGAAGTCTCTGATTTAGTCATCAGTAGTTATAAAACTACTGAAGACAATTTTGACTTCAGGTGGTGAAACAACTGAGGACATGGTGTTTGTCATCAGTAGTTGTGAAACTACTGAAGACAGTGGTTTTGTCATCAGTTGTTGTAAACAGCTGAAGACTTGGTGTTAGTCTTCAGTAGTTGTAAGCTACTGAAGACATAGGTTTGGCTTCAGTTGTTTAGAAACAGCAGTTGTAGAAACAACTGAAGAGAAATTACTCATCAGCTGTTTTCGTCAATTCATAGCTTTTCAGCTGTTTCAGTCTGACCTCCACACTTACTCATCAGACTTAAATCTGAGTTTCAGAGGTTTCATTGGTCATCAGTACTTATCTGCATTTCTGACATCAGTAGTTGTAGCTACATCAGCTGTTGTGATTTCATCAGCTGTTGTAATTACATCAGCTGTTTTAACAAATAAAGTACTTCAGTACTTGTGAGGAATGTAGCCTTCAGTAGTTATAAAAACTACTGAGGGAAAAGAACTCATCAGTACTTATATACATGGTTAGCAATGATCATCAGTATTTATTACTGAGATCATCAGTAGTTGTCACTTATTCTAGCTGCAGCATACCAAGCCTTAACACCAGGTTGTGGAAAGTTGAACTATCCAAAGGCTTAGTAAAAATGTCTCCAAGCTCATCAGCACTAGGAACAAACTTTGGATCAATCAGACCTTTTTCAAAACAATCTCTAATAAAATGATGTCTGATTTCAATATGTTTAGTCCTAGAGTGCTGGACAGGATTCTTGACAATACAAAGAGCTGAAGAGCTGTCCATTAACAATGGAGTCTTAGTCTCCGTTATGCCATAATCCAATAATTGGTTTTGAAGCCATAGTACCTGAGATGTACAGCTTGCAGCAGCAATGTACTCGGCTTCAGCAGTTGATGTAGCAACTGAGGTTTGTTTCTTACTCTGCCAAGAAATCAAACAGTTGCCTAGGAATTAACATCCACCAGAAGTTGATTTCCTGGTCAACTTACACCCTGCATAGTCACTGTCAGAAAAAGCAACTAATTTACCAGAATGTCTAGTAGAATACCATAAACCTAGAGATGGAGTGCCTTGGAGATATCTAAAGATCCTCTTGACTGCAATCAAATGAGACTCCTTAGGTGCAGCCTGAAATCTAGCACAAACACATGTAGCAAACATAATATCTGGTCTAGAAGCTGTTAAGTACATCAGGGACCCAATCATACATCTGTAAAGTGTTTCATCAACCACTTTACCTTTCTGATCTGTATCCAGTTGTGTGGTGTTGCACATGGGAGTAGAACAGGGCTTACAGTTTTGTAAATCAAATTTTTTCAAAAGATTTTTTGTGTATTTGGACTGATGAATGAAAATTCCATCAGCCTTTTGTTTGATTTGCAAACCCAGAAAGAATTGTAGTTCCCCCATGGCACTCATTTCAAACTTTTGTTGCATCAACTTTGTAAAGGCATCACACAACTGTGGATCAGAGGATGCAAAAATAATATCATCTACATAAATTTGAACAAGTAGATTATGCTGTCCAGCTTTCTTAATAATAAAGTTTTATCTATGGAGCCTCTAGTGAAATTATTTTCCAGAAGAAAGTTTGATAATGTCTCATACCAGGCTCTAGGAGCTTGTTTCAACCCATAAAGAGCCTTATCAAGCTTATACACCCAATTAGGATGTTTATTGTCCTCAAACCTGGTGGTTGACATACATAAACCTCTTCTTTAATTTTCCCATACAAAAATGCACTTTTGACATCCATTTGAAAAACTTTAAGATTTTGATAAGCAGCATAAGCTAAAAACAATCGAATTGCTTCCAGTCTGGCTACAGGGGCAAAGGTTTCATCATAATCAATACCTTCTTCTTGTGCAAACCTCTGAACAACCAGTCTGGCCTTGTTCTTAACAATGAGCCCATTTTCATCAGTTTTGTTCCTAAACACCCATTTAGTGCCTATTGCACACTTACCTGGAGGTAGAGGAACCAGTTCCCACACTTGCTGTTTCTTGAACTGAAGAAGCTCAAGCTGCATGGCATCAACCCATCCATTGTCCTTTAAGGCAATGTGATAATTCTTTGGCTCTTGCTGACTGATGAAGAGAGCATAGAAGCAGAAATTTGACAATTGACTTCTTGTTGATACGCCAGCAGTGATATCACCAATGATTTGAGACATAGGGTGATTCTTCAGATCTTGGTACATAATGAGATCAGTGCAAGTGTTTGTAGCAGGCTCAGCAGCAACAGATGGTGATGGTGAAGCATTTCCTTGAAACCAATCAGTAGATGGTAATTCAAAGGAAGTTGAAGTTGTAGAAATCTCATCAGCATTTGTTGTGGATTGTGCTGCTGGAGCTACAGGAACATCAGGTCTAGCTGAATCAGGCAGTTGATCACTAAACTTGAAGAGGTGAGTACTACTATCATCATCATCATTAGCACCAGCACTACCACCAGGTGGTGAACTGTTGACAGGAGCAACAGCAGGAGTTTGATAAGGAACATATTGCAGTATGTCCAAATCAAATATCTCCACAGGGCTTTGTGGAATCTTGTCCTTTGGAGATTCATTAAACTTAACATGTAGAGTCTCTTCAACCATCTTTGTTCTACAGTTGAAGACTCTGTATGCTTTGCAAGTTGATGAATAACCAACAAAGTACCCTGCATCCACCTTAGAATCAAATTTTTGGAGTTGATCCCGTGTGTTGAGAATGAAACAAGGACATCCAAAAGCTCTGAAAATGAAATTAGAGGGGCCAAATGATGAAGAACTTCATATGGAGTTTTCATCAACCTCTTATTTACTAGAGCTCTATTTTGTACATAGCAAGCTGTTATTGACAGCTTCAGCCCAAAAAGTCATTGGCAGTCCAGAATCAGCCAACATGGACCTTGCAGCTTCAATAGGGTCCTGTTCTTTCTCTCCACTACTCCATTTTGTTCAGGAGTTCTTGGAATGCTGAATTGCCTCTTGATTCCCTTTGAGAGGTAGAACTCATCAAGTGTATTGTTTCTAAATTCTGTTCCATTATCACTTCTAATACACTTGACTGAGAGGGAATACTCCTTCTCAACATACAACACAAAGTTGATAATCTTCTGAGCTGCCTCATCCTTTGAATGCAAGAAGAAAGTCCATACAAATCTGGAGTAATCATCCACAATTACCAGACAGTATTTCTTCTTAGCCATACTCATCACTCTCACAGGACCAAAGAGATCCATGTGAAGAAGCTGTAAGCAGGCATTGGACTTAGGTTCTTCTATGGAGGGAAATGAAGCTTTGTGTTGTTTTCCTTTTAAACAAGCATTGCAGTTATCTTCACATTTGAACTCCTTCATAGGCAATCCCCTTACTAAACCATGGTTTATCAGCTGATTTATGTTTTTGAGATTAACATGACCCAGCCTTCTATGCCATAGAGTAGATTCTTGAGGGGAAGCCTTGGAAAATAGGCAAGGATGGCCTTTGAGATCTATTTTCTTGGAAAGATCTAAGGCATACACTCTTCCTGTCCTGTTGGCCTTTAGGAGAGTGTATTCATCCAACACCTTATCAATCAAACTTAGAACTTTGGATGACAGAATCCGGCAGTTCTGACTGGTGAAAAGAGCAACATGGCCTTTGTCACACATTTGACTGACACTCAAGAGGTTGTACTTGAGATTTTCCACATGGTTAACATCATCAAACTTTATTTCCCCATTGGAAACAAAGCCTTTGCCGATGATGTAACCCTTTGCATCATTGCTAAAATCACAAACCCCTTCCTTCCTTGAGAGTAGTCATTAAGAAGTGATCTGTTTCCTGTCATATGCATGGATCCTCCACTGTCTACATACCAGATGCCTCTTTGGCATGTTGAAGAACCCTGCAAACAAAACAAATTAGTTAGATTTTGAGACCCAAACCTTTTGGTTTTGGGCCTGTTCACATCAACAGATGGTAAACTAACAGGTTTGTTGGAAACAACAGCCTGAGAGGAAGAACACATTTGACTGACCTCAGAGGTTTACTTGAGATTTTCCCACATGGTTAACATCATCAAACTTTATTTCCCCATTGGAAAAAAGCCTTTGCCGATTATGTAAGCTAAAAGAGCACATAGCGTCAAAAGTAGTTACTTGGAAGAGGATCCCCTTCCTTCCTTGAGAGTAGTCATTAGAAGTGATTGTTTCCTGTCATATGCATGGATCTCCACTGTCTACATACCAGATGCCTCTGTGGCATGTTGAAGAACCCTGCAAAGCAAAACAAAATAGTTAGATTTTGAGACCCAAACCTTTTTGGTTTGGGCCTGTTCACATCAACAGATGGTAAACTAACAGGTTTGTTGGAAACAACAGCCTGAGAGGAAGAAGATGGTGAAGAAGAGGAATCCTTTGCTTGGACCTCCTTTTCTGTGGTTTCAACATATGAACATCTAATGGTTAACTCTTCCCCAATAGATGTTGAACCATCATCATCTATGTCTGATTTTGTGATAAAGCTTTCAGCTCTTCAGACACAATGGCATTGGAGTTGATAAGTTCTTATGTTGCACCTTCTTCTTTTGAGCAATCTCAGCTGTTACCTGTTTAACCCTTCCTTTTTGGATTTCTTTTTGGACTTAAGGGTTACAGGATTTGATGGTGCTTGTGCATAAAGTGGCTTCAAACTCAGTTTTCATTTTATCCATTTTCTCTTTAATTTCCTCTTTAGGTTGAGTTGGATCCTTTTTGTACCAACAGTCATCTGTAAGATGATTGAACAAACCAAATACTTCACATGGTTTCTTCTTCATCTTATGTTGATCATCAACTAAAGAGAGATGATGAAACTACTGAAGACTTGCTCTTCAGTACTTTGGAAAGCATTATTTGCTTTCTTGACTTCCTCTTTAGTAGTCTTCAAACTCTTTCTACTGACAGTTTTCTTCTTTTCAATGCTGACAGTAGTTGGAGTTTGAACTTCAGGTGTCAAATCTGCTCTCCAGTCCTTTCAGGACTTTCAGAAATAACTCCTGAGTTGATCAACTCTTTGATCATGTGATGTCAGCAAATTGAAACATCAACATCAGCTGATTGGTTCTGAGAGGGCTTAGTGCTGACTTCTACTTTGATGATGCTCTATCAAAAAGTGAATCACTGTATGATGAGGTGAATTGGTTTATGCTTTCTCCATCAGATTTCACTTCTACTCTTGGAGCAAAATCTGTAGGAGGAGCAGTGTGATTATAACCAATGCCAAACTTCACATGGAAGTGATTGCTTACTAAGAAGCATTTCAAAAACCTTTGCATGATTGTACCCATCGATCACACTCTACTTGGGTGACTACAAGGGTTTCTTTGAGACTTCTCTGGTCTTCCAGAATAACCTTTAGCTTAGCCTTTTCATCATTTAATTGGCATTTAAGCTTATAAATCTCATCACTTTTACTATTAAGAGCAGACTCATACTCAGCTTGTCTTTGGAAATGGTTTTCTCCACTCAAGTTTTTGATTTATTAATGCTACATTGCCTCTCTAATAGAGACAAAAGCAGCTATGCATGATTCAGAACATAACTTGGCTTAGCCTCTGAAGATACCTGAGTTACCTGTGAAGATGATGATGATGCATTGAGCAAGAACCCTCAGTTGACTCCAGAGCCATAAGTGCCAGATTCCCAAAAGGACTGTCACCACCATGTTGACCAGCACCTGTGAACAGTTGTTCATGACCAGACATGTCATCTGGCAAACTACTCAGTCAACAACTTCAGGGGTGAAGAAGCTATGTTGTTTGAGGTTGAGGAGGTTGATGAGATGGTTGAGGTTCTGGTAGTGCATGAGGTTATGATACCATAGGAGCTTGAACTTGACTGGTTTGTGGCATGTAATAACAAGGGTAGGGTATGGCATTGACCTTGAGGAACAAAATATGCAGGAGATGTGGTTGAGAATGATGACTAGAATTGACAGGATGTTGCCCTTTGTTTGTTGACTATTACCAGGAAAAGTCACAAAAGGTGCAGAGGAATTAGATCCAGATGATCTACATTCTCTAGCAAAGTGTCCAAGCCTTTGGCATTTGTGACACCTCAACTTACTCTTGTCAAAACCAACTTTGGTTTTGCCAGAGAGTCCTGGGAATTTTCTTCCAGTTCTTTTGTAGAACTTCTGAGATCTGATATTTATCAAGGCCATTTGGCTCAAAATATCCATCTCTTCTAAGTCATCATCAGCAATCCCCTTGAGATCATCCATGATGAAGCATAGATTGTCATTATTACACCCAGTAAACTGACTATCAACACTCACAAATGCAGAATCATAAATGTTTGAAGAGAAATCAATATGCTCATCATACTGGCATTCAGATGAAGCATATCTGACTCATGGCTAACCAAGGCAGTGTTGCCTGGTAGAAAATCTTCAGTGAGCTTACCAGATGAAGACAGTTTTCGTTTTTGTTCTATCTCTCTCTCAAATGTGAGCAATTTCCCATGGAGTTGGGTGAGAGATAGTTTGTCCAAATTTGCACTGGAGCGTAGGACAATAGTATATGTGTCCCATCTCTCAGGCAGTGATCTGAGAATCTGTTATTCATCTGGATATTGGTATACTCATGTTTGACCATTTTAATTCAGAGATCAAACAAGAGAACCGCTCAAACTGTTGAGTCAGTGTCTCACCTTTCCTATGAGAGAATGTCTCATATTGTTGGGCAAGGATCTCTCTATTATTTGCCAAGACCTCATCTGTTCCTCCAAATTGTTCTTTCAAGGCATTCCAGAGGTCATGGGCAGATTCATAATGCATTAGCCCAGAATAGATTTCATTGGGTAGTGCCATGGCCAGAATTCCATGGGCTTTTGCATCAATCTCAAACAATTTCTTATCCTCATCTGAGTATTGATCCTTCCTCTTCGGAACCATTTGATTGGTTTTCGTGTTATTCACCATAGGCTTGTGTGGACCATGTACCACTGATGTCCAACTACCTGAGCTGTTAACAGACAGGTGATGGAGCATACGTCGTTGCCATATGTTGTACTCATTCCTAACCAGCATTGGAGGCTTGGTTGAGGAACCAGTATGTGAGGATCATTGGAAGGAGTAGTCATTTTAGGTCCAAAAACAATTTAATTCAAGCTTTTAAAGATTTTACACAGACCACAACAGACTCAATGAAAAACCAAGAATAAATCTCAGGATGAATGCCCAAAAGCACAGAAAATTCAATCTCTATAACCGTTTCTTGCAAAAATGCTAATTCAATCAAACTTGGATCTTGAATAGCAGTTTCAATGATCAATTATTAGATCGATCAATGATTAACCTGCTCTGATACCATTTGTCAGGATCAGTGATCACAAGTTCGATGGATTAGAGTGTAATGCTGCGGAATAAGATCAAGAATTAGACAATTTGTAACAAGAATTTGATATTTGTAAACAAATACGAGAGAATATATTTCTGTGATAAGGAATGTTTCAATAATACCACATATTACTGCTTAATCATTCACATATTACAATAAGGTTGACACTCCTTATATAGAGTGCAATCACTGCTGTTATCACGGGATAGTGACACTGGCAGATCTATTACAAAAATAACTAACACTTACAAATACTGAAATGTTCACAACTACTGAGAACATATCAGAGTGCTAAGTATAAAATATAAAACTACTGATAAGAAACTACTGAAACTACAATGACTGAAGAACAAACTCTTCAGTCGTTTTACAAAACTACTGAAAAGAGAAAACATAAAACTACTGAAAGTAAACCGTCACAACTATTGAAGAAGTCCTCTTCAGCTGTTATGACAACATCTGATACTTGGTCTTCAGCACTTGTCTTCAGACTTTGTCTTCAGCACTTGTGTTCAGACTTTGTCTTCAGCACTTGTGTTCAGACTTTGTCTTCAGCACTTGTGTTCAGACTTTGTCTTCAGCACTTGTGTTCAGACTTTGTCTTCAGCACTTGTGTTCAGACTTTGTCTTCAGGTGTTCTCTTCGGCTGTTGTGGACTTTAGTAGTTGTTGTGACGTCTGTGGGACTTAAAGGTTTTTCTGATCCGGCTCATTGGTTCTTTTGGTCCAACAAGCATGCTATTTCTGAGCAAAACTTCCAAGCCATTCTTGCATCATCCTACCACTCAAAAATTTGTTATCAAAACAAAGGTGGGTTGGGACCATTGAAATTGCTCCACCATATTCGTATGAGTCTATCAGACAACTAAGATGTGGGACCAAAGAGCAAGAGGTTCCAACTACTAAACCACCATCTCATGAGTTGAAGAATGATGCAACTATGAAGACCATCACAGGGAAGGACCAGGTAAATTAACCCATTCCCACTAGTGATGATCAACCCCTAACCACCAAAGCCAGAAGAAATAGGGCCAAGGCAGCCAGAAAAACTACCAGGAAAGTGGTTGAATCAAAGTTGAAGATAGACCAACAGCAAAAGGGTGTGTTTATTTCAGCCGGATTCCAGGTGGTTAGAAGCTCTGATCCTGGAAAGGAGTGTAGTACCAACACTCATGTCCTGCTAAAGGATCAAAGGTTAAAAGGAAAGACTGTTGATGAAGACAAGAAGAGCAAGAAACAATTGTCTTCACATCCCACAAAGGTTAACATTACATGCATAATGTGTGGTCAGCACAACCACATGGCTAAAGATTGTTACTACAATCCCGCAAGCACACATTATGCAAATAATGTTAAGAAAGAAGGAGTCAAGGAAGGTTTCACATTTGGACCCTATCACATGGTCCAAGTGATGAGGAAAGGAAAGCTTGTTTCTGAAGCAAAGTTGCTTTTGGAAGAAACTCATTCTTCCAAAGGGAAAATAGCTTCGGAAGATAAGCCAAAGAAGAATCAAAAGAACAAAAGAGTTTCTTTGAAACCTTCCGAAAAGAAGACTGCTTCGGAAGAAAAGGTAATGAAAGCTTATTCCGAGAAGAAAGAAGCCTCGGAAGTATGCTATGCTGCCCAAGCTTCATTAAGCTCATCTACACTAATCAGCCATGGGATGGAATGAAAGATCAGACTAGATGTTGCAGCCTAAACCTCTTCTTCACAGACATCTGTTGATCCCTCTCCCATACACTTTGGTTCAATTATGTCATCCTCATTGGAAGAGCCCAAGACCAGCAAGGCTTGGGTTTCCAATAATAACTAAATTTTCACCTTATGTGCAGGGACATCCACATGACAAGAATGACACTATGTGGATTATAGATAGTGGATGCTCCAGGCACATGACTGGGAACATATCTCTTCTTCAATAATTTCAACATTTTGATGAAGTACCTGTTAAGTTTGGAGGTTGTCACACCCCAACCTTGATGGCGGAAACGTCGAGATGTGAGGGTTAAGATTGTTCACAGCCACATAACGCTATAATTAAATTGCAAATATTATTATCATAAGTCTTAAAATGAAATACAAGCATAAGTCTCAAACATGAAATAAGTTCCAAACAAGACTAAACATTTCATAAACATTTTATTCATTAACTAGGTCCAAGTCCTAGTTTTATTGCAAGCTTCAAATGTCCACTTTAAACTTGAGGGTTTCCTGAAACATGATAAAAATAAGAGTCAACTAAAAATAGTTGGTGAGTTTCCTAGGTTTTCATACATAATATGAAAAAGGTTACAAGTAGAAATACATGTCATAGGTCATAAGCAAGTAAGGTTATAGAACACATATCGTTACAACCAAACCTCGACTTGATTACAAGTATAAAAGATTGGCTAAGTGTATTTGGTTCCCATGATGAACAACCATACGTCATCAGGAGTCGGCAATACCTCGACTTAGCACCAAATAGGCTTGTCAGGCCCAAAGATCTAAGACGTCGTCAGGCTAGCAATAGTTAATGATTGTAAACAAACTATGTATCTCATATAATCACTTACAATACACAAATAACCATGACAAAATAATAAGTTGAATTGCAAGTGCTTTTACAAGTCTCAAACGTTTATAAGTGTATGATCTATAATATAAGTATCATGTTTCCCCCAAAATAGTGTGTGAAAATATGAAAAGGGGGGCAAGAAAACTCACATGGCAAATAAGTATAAGAATGATGATTAATAAGAAATAATAATAACGTTCCAACGCAATCTTCAAAAGGTACCTAAGAATATATATTTACAAGGTTTAAGTTGAATATAATAATAAGTTTAACGTTCTAACAAGGTCTAGGGTTTAAGTGGAATTTTGGGGATTTTTGTTAGATCTTATAATAAAAAATGTACTATTTATGTCCTTTTATTATAATAAAAATCAATCCATTTATAATAACTATTAAAGTTTAAACGTAAAATTTGAATAAACATTTGAAATAACGTGATTTAAACAATGATCATCCAAAGACAACATTTAGACTAATAATAATAATTTATTAATTACTTTTTAAAAATCTATTTTAGTAAAATTTAACCAAGAATAACCTTTGTTAAAATATTTTATTAATTGGGGTATTTAATTATTTAAATTTAGAAAAATGTAGAAAATGATTGATGTGTTTTAAAATATTTAAAGTCTACAAAACCATTTTTATAGTTATTAAAAATAATTCTATAATTAATTTAAGGCCTAAAAAGGCTTAAAAATAATGTTTGAGGGTGCCCGGGTTCGAACCCGGGACCTCTAGGTTGGAATGGGGATGGTTTACCAGTGAACTAAGGCTCTCAGCCGCGATATGAAGCCGTTTCTAAATATTAAAACAAACAACACTATAAACCCCCAATTCCACATAAACCCTAGGTTTGATTTCAACCCAATTGAACATGAATTCGAATACGAGTCTTATAGTAAACATGGGGCTTTCGATCAGTGGGTGAAACCGAATGATGGGTGGGTGTGATAATTACCCGATTTGAAGATGAACTGATGAAGAACAGATGATGCTAAGGCCGCGACACACGTTCGACTGGTTCGATGTTCGATGTTTCGATGTTCAAACGATGATGTTAAACAAATTGGTTGCACAGAAGTTTCCAAAACCTTGTTGTACAAAAGCCCTTTGTCAATTTCAGGAATTGAAGTCCAGAGGATGGTGTTCGAGTAGAAGATAGGTCGCGATGATGATGGGTGATCGAAGGTGATGTTTGAGCTTGTTTTAGGTGGAATTGAACGTTGTAATCGATTAGAGATAGATAAGAGGTGGTTCATGAATTGTGATTTAATGATTGAACGGGTACGAACTTAAAGGTTTCAGTTACTTCGAATTGAAAAAGCTTTGTAACCGGTTTTAAACACAATTTAGGTAGTTAATGGAGTTCGATTCGAGTCTAGGAACGTTTGGCATGGTTTTGGGGGTTTCAATTCGAAGGAAAAAGGGGGTTTGAGGGCTGCCAGACTCCGGCCGGAGGGTGGCCGGAGTGGTGGCCGGAAAAACGCGAATAATGGGGGGAAGGGGGTTTGGATTTTCATTAATTACACCTTTGGTCCCCAAGGTTTGTAGTTTTACATTTTATGTACAAACCTTATTTTTTAATGTTTATAAAATAACAAAAACAACCCCTAAATTCTTAATTAAGTTTATGTTTTAAACATAGTTAAGTTTAATAACCCTTATAAATTATAAGTAACCTTATTAAAAGTAATCTTATTATTACTAATTCTATTATTCATTATTATGACTTATTATTATTGTTACTTTTATTAATATTAACATTATTATTAATTAATATTTATATTTTTAACTTAATGACAATAATGAATAAGCACAAACAACACATGAGTTTCAAAATTGACAATAATAACCCTTGTAAGAGTAAACGGAGTTAACTTTTAGTTAACAAAAATACGAGATGTTACAGTCTCCCCAACTTAAAAGAATTTCGTCCCGAAATTAAAAGAAATGAAACTATACAAATAAGAACGGGTATTTCTTCTTCATGTGCTCCTCACGTTCCCAAGTAAATTCGGCGCCACGTTTATTTTCCCAACGAACCTTGACGATTGGGGTTGTTGTGGTCCTAGTCTTCTTCATTATGCGATCCATGATTTCAACAGGTTTCTTGACAAAATGCAATGACTCGTCAATCTGGATGTCTTCCAACGGAACATGCAGACTTTCGTCGGCCAAACACTTTCTCAAATTTGAGACGTGGAACACGGGATGAACTCCACTAAGGCCGGAAGGTAGCTCTAGTTTATAAGCCACTTTCCCAATCCTTTTCAGGATTTTGAAAGGTCCTACAAATCTTGGAGCCAGTTTGCCCTTCTTTCCAAAGCGAACCACCTTTCCACGGTGAAACCTAAGAAGAACCATCTCCCCAACTTGGAATTCAATGGCTTACGTCGCTTGTCAGCATAGCTCTTTTGACGACTTCTCGCCACTTCAAGGTTCTTGCGAATGATAGAAACTTTATCGGTCATCTCTTGTATAAGTTCAGGACCAGTGATGAAGTTTTCACCAATGTCGGTCCAACAGATCGGTGAACGACATTTTCGACCATAAAGTGCTTCAAACGGTGCCATCTTGATACTCGAGTGGTAACTATTGTTATACGAAAATTTCGCGAGCGGTAGATGCGTATCCCAATCGCCACCAAAGTCAAGAACACAAAGGCGTAGCAAATCCTCCAAGGTTTGGATCGTTCGCTCGGTTTGACCATCAGTTTGAGGATGATAAGCCGTGCTTAGGTCCAATTGAGTACCCAAGAGTTCTTGCATAGACGACCAAAAGTGTGAAGTGAAACGAGCATCTCGGTCGGATATGATGTGCAGAGGTACCCCATGACGACTTACAATCTCATCAACGATATACGAGCTAACTTTGATGTCTTGTAAGTGTCACGTATGGGTATAAAATGTGCCGACTTGGTCAATCGGTCAACGATCACCCATATGCTATCATGTCCTCGAGAGGTTCGGGGTAGCTTGTTATGAAGTCCATGGATATGTGTTCCCATTTCCACATAGGAATCTCGGGTGCTCAAGTAATCCACATGGACGTTGATGTTCGGCCTTTAACCTTCGTACACGTGAGACACTTAGCTACATAAAGTCGATATGTCTTCTTCATTCCAGGCCACCAATATTGACCACGTAGGTCCATATACATCTTATCGGAGCCAGGATGAATAGAATAACGAGTTTGATGAGCTTCGTTCATGATGAAGGTACGGAGGTTATCGCGATTTGGAACCCAATTCGATTTGCAAAGTACATCAATCCATTAGGTTTCGTTTCCAATTGGGTTAGAAGATTATGTTCCAATTCATCCTTCATTCTTCCTTCTCGTTGTACCATTTGTTGAGCCTCCAGGATACTAGACTCGATGTCACTATCTATTCTCAGTTTTGTAGCAGTACGGTGGTCTCGTTGACATCTAGTCGGATCTCAGTATCGAACTCCCCAAAGTGTCAAACCATTGACGTCGATCGCGAATTTCTGGAATGAGATCATATTGTTGTGAATCTTTCGGCTTAGTGCATCGGCTACAACGTTAGCTTTACCAGGATGGTAACGAATGTCACAATCGTAATCACTAATCAACTCCACCAACGACGTTGTCTCATATTGAGATCTTTTGATTGAAACGTGTTGAAGGCTTTTGTGATCGGTGTTAGACTATACATTGCGTACCATACAGGTAGTGCCTCCAAATCTTCAAGGCAAAAAACAACAGCACCAAGCTCAAGATCGTGTGTTGTGTAATTCACCTCGTGAACCTTCAATTGTCTCGATGCATAAGCTATGACCTTCCCTCGTTGCATGAGAACACAACCAATGCCTGTTTAGATGCATCACAATACACGTGTGAAATCGTCGTTTCCATCGGGTAGGGTCAAGATAGGAGCATTGCACAACTTATGCTTTAACGCTTCAAAAGCTTCTTCTTGCTCGGAACCCCACTCGAATGGTTATTCTTTTGTGTCAAAGTAGTGTGAGCGTTTCGCGATTCTCGAGAAGTTGGCAATGAATCGCCGATAATAACCAGCAAGACCAAGAAAAGAACGAACTTCGGTAGGAGTTGTAGGAACACACCAATTTTTCACAGCTTCCACCTTTGCAGGGTCAACGTGAATTCCTTGGCTATTCACCACGTGTCCTAGAAATTGAACTTCCTCGAGCCAGAAATCACACTTCGAGAACTTCGCGTACAATTGCTCTTTCTTTAACAACTCAAGAACCAATCTCAAATGCAGTTCATGATCGGTGTTGGACTTGGAATAGATAAGTATGTCATCAATGAAGACGATCACAAACTTGTCTAGATAAGGCTTGCATACTCGGTTCATGAGATCCATGAAGACAGCAGGAGCATTGGTTAAACCAAAAGGCATCACCATAAACTCATAGTGCCCATAACGATAGTAACGGAACGCGGTCTTGGGATATCATCATCATGGACTCGCAATTGATGATAGCCAGAACGTAAGTCGATCTTCGAGAAGATAGCAGCCTTGAAGTTGGTCAAACAAATCATCGATACGAGGAAGAGGATAATGGTTCTTGATGGTAAGCTTGTTAAGCTCACGATAATCGATGCACATACGAAACGTTCCATCTTTCTTCGTCACGAAAAGAACAGGTGCACCCCAAGGCGAAGAACTAGGACGGATGAAGCCCTTCTCGGATAGCTCTTGAAGTTGACTAGAGAGTTCTTGCATTTCCGATGGGCAAGCCGATATGGTGACTTAGCCACGGGGTTTGCTCCCGGTATCAAGTCAATTTTAAACTCGACTTCACGCACGGGAGGTAAACAACTAAGGTCATCGGGAAATACTTCAGGAAAGTCTCGTACGATAGGGACATCCTAAGCTCTTTCCCTTTGACTTTCGTGTTGACCACGTAAGCCAAGAAGGCCATATACTTCTTGCTTAAGCACTTTCGGGCTTGAGTGCAAGACATGAGTTTAAGCCCTTTGGAAGATTTTCACCGAACACTTTCAAAGTATCTCCAGAGGGTAACGGTATACGAATGCACTTCTCGAAACAAATGATCTCGGCATGGTTTTTGGCTAACCAATCCATACCAATGATGACGTCGAAGCTTCCAAGTTTCATAGGGATAAGATCGATAAGAAAATCATGCGTGTCAAGACTCAAGATGCAATCACGAATAACGACGTCGACGGTGATCGGTTCTCCATTGGCAACTTCAACGGTAAGAGGTCTTTCTACTTTTCGTATGTGGCTTAGCAAGTATGGGTTCAACTCTAACGAAACAAAACTCTTATCGGCTCCAGAATCAAATAGGACATACGCATAAGTTTTATAATAAGGAACATACCTGTTCAATTTTAAAGGTATTTAACGACATAGGTAACACATGAAAGAATTAGGTCACAAAAGTTAAAGGTAATTAACATACCATTCACCACATCGTTGTTTGCTGTGCTTGGTTAGCGTTGATGTTGAAAGCACGTCCTCGGGCTTGTGGAACATTACCCACAAGACGAGGGCATTGTGGGCGGAAATGACCAGGTTCCCCACAGTTGTAGCAAACACGGTTTGTGACCACGGCGGCGTTGTTAGGTGCACGGTGACAAGTCACCACCAAGTGACCATATTTACCGCATAAAGTACAGATACGGCATGGTTGATTTCCCGGGTGATGATACCTACAAATGTTGCACATAGGCTGAGGACCAGCATAAACCCTAGCCCAAGGCACTTGTGCCACAGGTGCAGCCGTAGGTACAAGTTGTATTTGGGGTTGTTTGGGTGCAGCCACGGCATAGTTGCGTGCCGGTGTGAACTTGCGCTTCTTGTTGTTGTTGTTGTAAGATGGTTCAGCTTTAGTCTCCTTAACAGCCTCGGTAGCCGTCTTCTCTACCTTCTTTGCACCCTTCACGACATGGTGCCCGCTCGTATATGGTTCTCGGTGAGTTGAGCGGTGATAGTAATGGCTTCTTCCAAAGTTGTGGGCGACTACCCACCACAGCATCTTGAATTTGGGGTGGTACACCCTTAATGAACTTCTCGATGTTGCGGGGGACAGTGTCGACCATGTGAAGGCAGCAGTACTCAACTCATGATGCCTAGTTGAGTAGGCCAAATGGTCACCATCGTTTTGCTTCAAGTTCCAAAAATCTTCTTCCAACTTTTGCAATTCACTTCTTGGGCAGAACTTCGCGATGGCGATGTTCTTGAACTCTTCCCAGGTAAGTGCTTGCACAGCTTCAGGACCACGGTTTCTCTTCTCGCTATTCCACTAGGTAAGTGCCCTTTGTTGGAGCACACTAGTGGCATAACGAACCTTGAGCGTCTCGGGACACTCACAATTGATGAAGGTATTCTCCATGCTTTCGAACCACTCAAGAAGACCAGTGGCTCCTTCCTTGCCACTAAAACTAGTGGGCTTGCAAGAGCTAAAGTGTTTGAAGGTGCAAGTTTGATTGTTCCCGTGTTGGTTGTTCCTGTTTTGGTTGTTGCTGTTCTCTCCATGACCATTACCATTGTTGCTAGCGTTGGTCATTAAGGTGCTATGAAGTTCAGCAACCATGGTCGGAATGACAGCAGCCATTTGTCGAGCAATCATGGCGGCTAACTTACGATCGGAACTTCCACGCTTTCCATGATGACGAGACATGCTGGAATATACAAAATGAGTAGATATGAGAATTGGAATACAAGGATTATAGTTCAACAAGGATAAGGCATAAGTTGTAAGGCACATGGAATGGTTCCATTTGGTAACGCATTACCATTTGGAAACGTTGACACGTCAAGGTAAGTTGACCCACTCGCCTTAGAAATTTGTGTATGTTGATCATAGTTTATCACTCATCCCAGAAATCCCCAGGTAAGCATAACTAGTCCCGTAGGATTTATGCGATATGCTTGCCTTAGCCCGAGGGCCTTTTGCCAGGAAATCCAGAATACAGGTGTCTATGTGTCACACAAATTTCTTAGGTTCATGAAATCAAAACCTTGATGAGATTTTACATAGATTAGACATAAGTCTAAGGATCCAAGTCATAAGCATAAGTATACAAATCCACGTGTCGTCGAGAATAAGATTAAGAAGTTTCATTTGTCGGGGAGAGTCAAAGTGCCAAAGGTAAGTATAGGGAGACGAGTAATAAAGTTTAAACAATTACAAGGCAAACCTATGCTAAGGCATCAAGTTGCACATAAGTAAGGTATAGCATTATGTAGCATGTAACAATATATATATTTCCAAAAATATAAATATTTTTCTAAGAGGTTCATTCATAAGCTATAGTCTAGGTCACCATTTCTAATAACCTAAATCCCTATAGTTATGGGCTCTGATACCAATCTGTCACACCCCCAACCTTGACGGCGGAAACGTCGAGATGTGAGGGTTAGATTGTTCACAGCCACATAACGCTATAATTAAATTGCAAATATTATTATCATAAGTCTTAAAATGAAATACAAGCATAAGTCTCAAACATGAAATAAGTTCCAAACAAGACTAAACATTTCATAAACATTTTATTCATTAACTAGGTCCAAGTCCTAGTTTTATTGCAAGCTTCAAATGTCCACTTTAAACTTGGGGGTTTCCTGAAACATGATAAAATAAGAGTCAACTAAAAAAATTGGTGAGTTTCCTAGGTTTTCATACATAATATGAAAAAGGTTACAAGTAGCAATTCATGTCATAGGTCATAAGCAAGTAAGGTTATAGAACACATATCGTTACAACCAAACCTCGACTTGATTACAAGTATAAAAGATTGGCTAAGTGTATTTGGTTCCCATGATGAACAAGCATACGTCATCAGGAGTCGGCAATACCTCGACTTTAGCACCAAATAGGCTTGTCAGGCCCAAAGATCTAAGACGTCGCCAGGCTAGCAATAGTTAATGATTGTAAACAAACTATGTATCTCATATAATCACTTACAATACACAAATAACCATGACAAAATAATAAGTTGAATTGCAAGTGCTTTTACAAGTCTCAAACGTTTATAAGTGTATGATCTATAAGTATCATGTTTCACCCCAAAATAGTGTGAAAATATGAAAAAGGGGCAAGGAAACTCACATGGCAAATAAGTATAAGAATGATGATTAATAAGAAATAATAATAACGTTCCAACGCAATCCTTCAAAAGGTACCTAAGAATATATATTTACAAGGTTTAAGTTGAATAATAATAATAAGTTTAACGTTCTAACGTGGTCTAGGGTTTAAGTGGAATTTTGGGGATTTTTGTTAGATCTTATAATAAAAAAATGTACTATTTATGTCCTTTTATTATAATAAAAATCAATCCATTTATAATAACTATTAAAGTTTAAACGTAAAATTTGAATAAACATTTGAAATAACGTGATTTAAACAATGATCATCCAAAGACAACATTTAGACTAATAATAATAATTTATTAATTACTTTTTAAAAATCTATTTTAGTAAAATTTAACCAAGAATAACCTTTGTTAAAATATTTTATTAATTGGGTATTTAATTATTTAAATTTAGAAAATTTGTAGAAAATGATTTGATGTGTTTAAAAATATTTAAAGTCTACAAAACCATTTTTATAGTTATTAAAAATAATTATATAATTAATTTAAGGCCTAAAAAGGCTTAAAAATAATGTTTGAGGGTGCCCGGGTTCGAACCTGGGACCTCTAGGTTGGAATGGGGATGGTTTACCAGTGAACTAAGGCTCTCAGCCGCGATATGAAGCCGTTTCTAAATATTAAAACAAACAACACTATAAACCCCCAATTCCACATAAACCCTAGGTTTGATTTCAACCCAAATGAACATGAATTCGAATACGATTCTTATAGTAAACATGGGGCTTTCGATCAGTGGGTGAAACCGAATGAATGGGTGTGATTAATTACCCGATTTGAAGATGAACCGATGAAGAACAGATGATGCTAAGGCCGCGACACACGTTCGACTGGTTCGATGTTCAAACGATGATGTTAAACAAATTGGTTGCACAGAAAGTTTCCAAAAACCTTGTTGTACAAAAGCCCTTTGTCAATTTCAGGAATTGAAGTCCAGAGGATGGTGTTCGAGTAGAAGATAGGTCGCGATGATGATGGGTGATCGAAGGTGATGTTTGAGCTTGTTTTAGGTGGAATTGAACGTTGTAATCGATTAGAGATAGATAAGAGGTGGTTCATGTTAAATTAATTCGATTATTATTATGATTTAATGATTGAACGGGTACGAACTTAAAGGTTTCGGTTACTTCGAATTGAAAAAGCTTTGTAACCGGTTTTAAACACAATTTAGGTAGTTAATGGAGTTCGATTCGAGTCTAGGAACGTTTGGCATGGTTTTGGGGGTTTCAATTCGAAGGAAAAAGGGGGTTTGAGGGCTGCCGGACTCCGGCCGGAGGGTGGCCGGAGTGGTGGCCGGAAAAACGCGAATAATGGGGGGAAGGGGGTTTGGATTTTCATTAATTACACCTTTGGTCCCCAAGGTTTGTAGTTTTACATTTTGTGTACAAACCTTGTTTTTTAAGGTTTATAAAATAACAAAAACAACCCCTAAATTCTTAATTAAGTTTATGTTTTAAACATAGTTAAGTTTAATAACCCTTATAAATTATAAGTAACCTTATTACAAGTAATCTTATTATTACTAATACTATTATTCATTATTATGACTTATTATTATTGTTACTTTTATTAATATTAACATTATTATTATTTAATATTTATATTTTTAACTTAATGACAATAATGAATAAGCACAAACAACACATGAGTTTCAAAATTGACAATAATAACCCTTGTAAGAGTAAACGGAGTTAACTTTTAGTTAACAAAAATACGAGATGTTACAGAGGTGAGGCCGGAGGATACAGTTCTGGCAGAGGAAGTGTATCCAATGGCAAGTTAAAAGTCGACAAAGTAAACTTTGTCAAACAGCTTGAACATAATCTTTTAAGTGTTTCTCAATTCTGTGACCAAAAGCACCAAATTATTTTCACAAAAATGAGTGCATTATCCTCAAACCCGGGATGACAATTCCTCAGGAATTGGTGCTTCTTAGATCTCCCAGGAAAGGGGATATGTACAAGCTGGATATGAACAATGCTTCCCCATTGGGTGAAGTATCATGTTTTCTTTCAAAAGCTGATGGTGATGAGTCAACTATGTGGCATAAACGAATGTGTCATGTTAATTTCAAAACCATGAATAAATTGGTTAAAAATAACTTGGTATATGGTGTGCCTAAAAAGGAATTTTCTGCAAAGATAACTGTGTTGCATGTCTGAAAGGAAAACAACATAGAGTATCTCATAAATCCAAAGAAGTTAACTCTATCACCACTCCATCACACTTATTGTAGATGGATCTATTTGGTCCCACAAGTATAATGAGTATTGGAAGGAAATCATATTGTCTTGTGATTGTTGATAATTTTACTAGATTCACATGGGTATTCTTTTTTAAGAACTAAAGATAAAACTGTTGAAACTTTAAAATCTTTTATTCTTAAAATAGAAAATCAAATTGATCACAAGGTTAAGATTATTAGAAGTGATCATGGGACTGAGTTCAAGAATAAAGTTATTGACTCATTCTGTAACTCAAAAGGGATTGCCAGACAATATAGTGCTCCTAGAACTCCTCAACAAAACGATGTTGCTGAGAGGAGAAATAGGATACTTATTGAGGCTCCTCGAACCATGTTAGCTGATTCAAAACTGCCTCTAACATTCTGGGCAGAGGTAGTCAGCACTGCATGCTATGTGCAGAATAGAGTTCTTATAGTTAAGCCACATGGAAAGACCCCTTATGAGCTATGGAACAAGAGGCCACTGTTCATTGGCTTTCTTAGGTCCTTTGGCAGCAGGTGTACCATACTTAACACAAAGGACAATTTGGCTAAATTTTTTGAAAAGTCGCATAATGCTATCTTTGTTGGATATTCCTCTAACTCTATTGCTTATAGAGTTTACAACATTAAAAGTCAACAATTTGAGGAATCATATAACATTGTTGTTAATGAGCACACTCCTTGTGTTAGGAGAATGGACCTGATCATATCTTTGATTTAGAATTATTTCTAAACTATTTTAAACCTTCTTATGAGAATGTTTCAGCTAGAACAGGTACTCAAAGTGATTCTAATGATGACCAACTGTTTGAGTTACCCAGACATCTTCCAAGTTTTCCAAGAGATGCTGAAAATCAAGCTCCCACTATTGGAAGATCTGATAGTATAACTATTTCAAGAACCAGTGGAACTTCAACAAGTTGTCAACAAAGTAAGCCTCAAAACTCATCTAGCAACAATGCACAACACCAAGTTTATGGAAGTAGCATTTTGAAGGAATAGGCAACTGCTAATGCTGCTCCACAGCCAATTGATACTGATGTTGTCTCTCCTTCATTCAATCAGTCATCATTGAATGAATGTGAGACATCAGCTGGACCAAGTGATCGAATCCCTAAGCAAAATCTTTCAACTTTGGATCTATCCATGCAACTGGATGTAATCCCTAGGCTCAGGATTCATAACACTCACCCAACTGAGAACATCATTGGTAATGTTTCAAAAGGCGTGAGAACAAGGGGACAAACTCATAATGGGAATGTGTGCTTGTACTCATGTTTCTTATCATAGATGGAGCCAAAGAAGGTAGAAAAATCCTTGAAGGATAGTAGTTGGGTTGAATCAATGCAAGAAGAATTGCTTCAATTCATGAGACAAAAGGTTTGGAACCTATGTCCATTACCATCCGGTCAAGTACACATTGGCACAAAGTGGGTATTCAGGAACAAGAGATGGTAGAGGCTTGATTATCAAGAACAAGGCAAGACTGGTAGTTCAAGGATACACGCAAGAGGAGGGAATTGATTACACTGATGTTTTTCCACCTGTTGCAAGACTTGAGGCAGTGGGGATCTTTCTTGCTTATGCAGCATCCAAGAACTTTACAGTCTACCAGCTTTATGTCAAGTGTGCTTTTCTATACGGGGATATAGACAGGGAAGTCTATGTGTGCCAGCCTCCAGGATTTGAAGACCCACATCACCCCAACTATGTGTGCAAATTGGATAAAGCTCTTTATGGGCTGCACCAAGCACCTAGGCTGTGGTATGAGACTTTGTCTCAATTTCTCCTTAAGAATGGTTACACCAGAGGTACCATTGACAAGACTTAATTCATAAGAAAGTCCAGGAAAGACATTTTGCTCGTACAAGTCTATGTTGATGATATCATATTTGGTTCCTCAAATGACCAAATGTGTAAGGACTTTGATAGCATTATGAAGAAGAAGTTTGAAATGAGTTCCATGGGAAAAATGGACTTTTTCCTTGGAATTTAGGTAAAACAAATGAAAGAAGGGTTCTTTATCAATCAAAAATGCATCCTAGGGTCTCCACTAAGGCAGCACACCTAGATTCCTGGATTTGCATGATCACCTGAAAAGATATGCTCAAAACAGTCAACATAATTGCTGGTGAGCTCGCAGGTTTAAGTAATAAAAATGTAAGTGATGCTGTAATAAGTGAGCGTAATGGAATACCGTGAATACAGTTATATACACAAGTAAAATCACATGACATGAGCTTTGCAACCAAACCTAGCGATGTACACAAAGAAATTGTCGGCATATATTCACCCAAGGGCCCGTTCCTGGGGCCACTGATGGTACCAACTAGTATACCATCGAACAAGGGTGGGGGTGTCAACCCAGTAGTACTACCAATACCTAACCGTCGGTTCCCACACTGGAATTAAATAGTTGCAAAGATAGAACCACACAGCAGACCCAAGCATGTATCAGATAAGTACTTGTAACACAATATCACGTTGATTCCTTGTATGTAAAAATGTAAGTAAGTTGTACAGCATTGAAAATGGTTAAGCATACTTTTCCCCCAAGTTGTAAATGATTGAAATATTGTATAAGCGTAAAAAGGGGCCACGAAACTCACTTGTTAAGTGGTAAGTATGTATGATCAATGTAATCCCAAATGTTGAATGCAATGAACAGTCAAACACCTATTGACAGTTATTGTAAGCATTAATGATAAGAAATATGCGCATAATAATGTTCGGTCGGTTCGGGTTGTATCGGCTGGGTCGCGTGTAACTCACACAAACAGACACACGTACTAGACCTTATGTAGATCCAAGTACAAGAAATTGTCGCCATTGATGATGATGTTTGAGTAAAAGTTTCATTGTTATTGATGAAGTATTGAATAAGTGTCAATAGTTATAAGTCGGTTGATAATTGTAAAGCGTTAGTTTAATTTGTTTAGAATAGTATTTGTGCCCTTTTTAGCGTTGACTTTAATATTTGTGGCCGAACAATGGCTACTGTGTTAATGTTACCTCAACATCACACGTCATACTCACACCACGCACAAGAAGGAAATCAAACACAGCAGTTACAGTCGCACGACAAGACCAGACGCACGACTCAACCTCCATACGTACGAATCAACCCTCAATCGTGCGAATCAGCTTCATTCGTACGATTGAGCCTTCATTCGTACGACTGGCATTCAGTCGTACCACACAACACCCAATCGCACGACTCAACCTCCATATGCACGAATCAACCTTCAATCGTGCGAATTAGCTACTTTCGTACGATTGAACCTTCATTCGTGCGACTGGACTCCAGTCGTGCGAATCACGCACATTCGCATACACTCAGTCGGTCACCTGACTCAATCGCATACATTCATTCATACGCATGACTCAATCGCATACATTCATTCGCACGCATGACTCAATCGCACACAATCACACAGTCGCACGACTCAGTCGCACGACATGCCTAGTCGCACAACCCAGTCGCACGATTGACTCAGACGCATGGTTCAGTCGCACGACTCACCCAGTCGCACGGCTCAATCGCATGACAGACCCAGTCACCTGGACAGCAGAATCGCGACTGTGGTCGGGCTGAGCAGCCCCTCGGCTGCTCTAAACGCGAGTTTTACACCACAAGGACTTCCAGAAACACTCAACAAACATACACAAACATGAAACACAAGCAGAAAGACCTCACACGCACCCATACGACCTTGTGTGTTCGGGTTGAACCCGAACACCCGAAACCCTAGTTTGGACAGCCGTGAAAAGGCAAGAAAAGAGACAACCAAAGTCGTCTACCTGCTAGAAATGAGTAGACTAGGCTGTAGATGAAGTCTAGACGACGAAAACGAGCTAAGCGGGTCGGTTTTGGTGCTAGAATGGAGAAGATGTGTGTGTAGAGAGGATGAAGAGATGAAGAAGATGATGAAAATGAGGGATTAGGGCTGGTAATGGGTTTATATACCCAGCCCAGGTTTGCAAAATTACGAGTTTAGTCCCTGCACTTAACCCCCAAGTTTCCCAAATTGGTTCGGTTGAAAAACGACTTTATTAGGTTAATTATATTAGTTATAAAAATGCATTTAATGATATTATGACTTAAGAAATGGTTTTATTTGGTGACGTTTAATATATATAAAAATGATATATTTGGCGGTTACGATGATAAAGTTTTAAAAGTTTTTAAGGTTTAACATATGATTATAACGTATACACACGCACAATGATGATAAAGCACACATGATATCCACATAAAGAGTTAAATGAAGATGAGAAATGATCGATCAAAGAATGGTTAACGGAAAATCACGTTAATTGACGGACCTTAAGGTGACGGATGTCACAGTATCCCCCAGTTGAGAGAATTTCGTCCCGAAATTCAGCTGGAGTTAGGTCCAAGAGTGTCATCCTCGAAAAGATGTGGATATTTGAGTTTCATCTGATCTTCTCGTTCCCATGTAAACTCTGGCCCTCGTTTTGAATTCCACCTTACGCGAACAATAGGTATTATACTGCGCTTCAGTTGCTTGACCTTTCGATCCATGATCTCAATGGGTTCCTCAACAAAATGAAGCTTTTCGTCAATCTTGATTTCCTCGATTGGCACGTGAAGGGATTCATCGGCCAAACACTTCTTGAGGTTCGACACGTGAAAAGTATCATGCACACCGCTGAGTTTTTGTGGCAACCTTAATCGGTAAGCCACTGGACCAATTCTTTCAGTAATCTCGAATGGTCCAACGTATCTTGGGGCTAACTTCCCTTTCTTTCCAAATCGGACGACTCCTTTCCAAGGGGAGACTTTGAGTAAGACTCGATCCCCAACGTTGAATTCTAGAGGCTTCCGACGGTTGTCGGCATAGCTCTTTTGGCGATCTCTTGCGGCTTTTAGTCGATCTTTGATTTGAAAAATCTTGTCTGTTGTTTCTTGAATGATCTCTGGGCCTGTTAGCTGACTTTCACTAATTTCGGCCCAACAAACGGGAGATCTGCATTTCCTTCCATACAACGCTTCGAACGGCGCACACCTAATGCTTGTATGGTAGCTGTTGTTGTAAGAGAACTCAATCAACGGCAAATGAGCATCCCAACTACCACCAAAATCGATTACACACGCTCTCAACATGTCTTCTAGCGTCTGTATAGTTCGTTCACTTTGGCCATCTATTTGAGGGTGATAGGCTGTACTCATATCTAATCGAGTGCCCATCGCTTTCTGTAATGTCTGCCAAAACCGTGAAGTAAATCTGCTATCACGGTCGGATATGATTGACACCGGCACCCCGTGCCGTGTCACGACCTCTTTGATGTACAATCTCGCCAACTTATCCATCTTGTAGTCTTCTCGGATAGGCAAGAAATGTGCTGATTTCGTCATTCGATCAACAATGACCCATATCGAGTCATGACAGCTGCTTGTTCTAGGGAGTTTGGTAATGAAATCCATAGCTATGTTCTCCCATTTCCACTCGGGAATTTCAGGTTGCTGTAATAATCCCGATGGTTTCTGATGTTTAGCTTTAACTTTCGAACACGTCAAGCATCTGCTGACGTATAAGGCAATGTCTTTCTTCATGCCTGGCCACCAGTACAGATCCTTGAGATCGTGATACATCTTGTCTGCACCAGGATGAATAGAATATCGCGTCTTGTGGGCTTCATCCATGACTAAGGTACGTACACCTCCCCATTTGGGTACCCATATGCGATTCATGAAGTACTGTACACCATCATCCTTGCGAATCATCTGTTTATCTAACCCTCGGAATTCTTCTCCCGCAAGGTTTTCTTCTTTCAATGCCTCACTTTGTGCAATTTGGATCTGAGCTTTCAAGTTGGTTTGAATGGTCAACCCCAACGCTCGTGCACGTAGTGGTTTCACACGTTCTTTACGGCTTAAAGCATCAGCCACCACGTTAGCTTTCCCCGGATGATACCGGATTTCACAATCGTAGTCACTGAGAAGCTCTACCCAACGTCGTTGGCGCATATTAAGTTCCTTCTGATCTAGAATATGTTGGAGGCTCTTATGATCAGTGAAGATGATGCATTTGGTTCCATACAGGTAATGTCTCCAAATCTTGAGTGCAAATACTACAGCGCCCAACTCAAGATCATGAGTGGTATAGTTCTTTTCATGCACTTTAAGCTGTCGCGAAGCATAAGCAATCACCTTATCCTTCTGCATTAATACACATCCCAATCCTTAATGTGACGCATCGCAGTAAACCACAAAATCATCAGTTCCGTCTGGGAGAGACAATATAGGCGCGTTGCACAACTTCTCTTTCAACGTTTGGAACGCTTGTTCTTGTGCATATCCCCAATCAAACTTCTTATCTTACTGAGTAAGCAGGGTTAATGGTTGCGCGATCTTTGAGAAATTCACGATGAAGCGACGATAGTAACCGGCCAATCCTAAAAATTGTCGTATCTCTGATGGTGTCTGGGGCGTATCCCATTTCTTCACCGCTTCGATCTTGCCGGGATCTACATGAATCCCGTCCTCATTAATCACATGACCCAAAAACTTCACTTCCCGCAACCAAAATTCACACTTTGAAAATTTGGTGAAAAGTTTCTCTTCCCGTAGCAGCTCCAGAATTATCCGAAGGTGTTCTTCGTGATCCTCTTTTGATCGGGAGTAGATAAGTATATCGTCTATGAACACGATCACGAACTTATCCAAGTAAGGTTTGCACACCCGATTCATTAGATCCATGAACACAGCTGGTGCGTTAGTCAGCCCGAACGGCATGACCAAGAACTCATAGTGCCCATAACGAGTCCTAAACGCTGTCTTTGGTATGTCGTCCTCTAAAACCCTTAGTTGATGATAACCAGAATGAAGATCGATCTTTGAGAAATACGAAGCTCCCTGTAACTGGTCAAACAGATCGTCGATCCTGGGGAGAGGATATCGATTCTTCACAGTTAACTTGTTCAGTTCACGGTAATCGATGCACATGCGGAACGATCCATCCTTCTTTTTGACGAATAGTACCGGTGCTCCCCACGGTGAATGACTCGGTCGAATAAAACCCTTCTCCAGTAGTTCCTGTAACTAACTAGACAACTCTTGCATTTCGGATGGCGCTAGTCGATATGGCGTCTTTGCTACCGGTGTAGCTCCAGGAACCAACTCTATACGGAATTCCACCTGTCGTGGAGGAGGCAAACCAGACAAGTCATCTGGGAATACATCTGGGTAATTCCGTACCACTGGAATATCTACTAGTTTCCTCTCTTCGTCTTTGTTTTCAACCACATGAGCCAGAAAAGCGTAGCACTGCTTTCGTAGACTCTGGCGTGCTTTCATGCATGAAATAAGCTTCAAGTTCCTTCCCGGTCGTTCTCCCTGAATCTTGAGTACTTCCCCGTTTGGCATAGGGATTCGTACTACTTTGTCCCGACAGACAATCTCTGCTCCGTTTTGCGACAACCAATCCATGCCCACAATCACGTCAAAACTTCCTAGCTCAAAGGGTATCAAGTCTATATCAAAGGCATGATCCTCTAATGTTAACGTGCACTTCCTAATAATCTCATCGGCCTGAACAACCCTACCATTGGCCATTTCTACTGAGTAGCTAGTTTCTAGCCTACTAGGACTCAAATCAAGCAATTGCACAAACTCAGAAGATATAAAACTATTGTCTGCTCCAGTATCAAATAATATAGATGTGAAGTGATGATTGAGTAAGTGCGTACCCGTGACAACATTCGGGTCCTGACGAGCATCGTTGGCTCCAATGACGAATGCACGCCCCCGAGCTGCATTCCCCTGAGTAGTCGGGCCTTGATTCCCAGCTATGGCCATCACTTGCTGCTGGTTGTTTCCCTGTTGACCCGGTGCCCGATTCAGCCTGGGGCACATGTTTCTGTAATGATCGGGGCTTCCACACTCATAACAAGCCCTTGCATTCCCGGCGGGGTTAACCGCGTTGACGGGTGCCACCAGATTCGGCGCAGTTCTACAGTCTCTTGCCAAATGCCCCGGGCGCCTACAGTTCGCGCACACCCGGCACTGCACTCCTGGGGGATGATGATAGTTGCACCTGTCACATTTGGGGTGCGGCCCCACATACTCTCTTTTGGCCTGAGACACGGCCACAAAATTCCTGGTCGTCTTGACCCTCTTATCAAACTTTCTGGCACTCGACCGGCTCGATTCCCTAACATCCTTTCGCTTCTCTGCTCTTCTGCCCAAAACCCCTGTTCTCACCATCTCGTCAGTCAAAGCGCCAGCTTTTAGAATTGCGCTCTGAATAGTAGGAGGAGCGGCTGCTGTAACCATCGCCCTAATTTGAGGCGCAAGTCCCCAAATGTACCTCTCAATCCTCTTTGATTCCGGCGTGACCAGATGCGGAACCAACCTTGCCAGCTCATGAAAACGGTCAGTATAAGCTGCATGCCCGGCCCCCACCATTGCATGATTCCAGAACTCATGCTCTAATTTCTGCATCTCGTTGAGGGGGCAGTATTCCTCGGTGATCAAAGCTTTAAACTCATCCCATAACATCTGCATCGCAGATTCTCGTCCTCTAGCTTGAACCTGGGTGTTCCACCAGGTTAGGGCCTTACCCTGCGGTGAACATGTGGCATACTTAATTCTTTGGTTGTCGAGGCACTCACTGATGTCAATCACTGCCTCCATCTTTTCCAGCCACCTGGTTAGGGCTATCGCCCCACCTTTCCCATCGAATTCCCTCGGTTTGCAAGCCACAAACTCCTTGTGTGAACACCCCCGACGTGCATTAACAACCCCAGTCTCAACACCGGCTGTACCACCATTTCCGGTCTCCTAGTTGCTTTCGTTTCCGTTCGGGTTTCCGTTTCCCACCTCAGTTTCGATCCCACCATGGGCTCTTTCTCCATTATCTCTATCATCGTTGCCACCATCCCCGTGAGGGTGGTGTTGCTGGAGTGCGTCGCTCACTTGGGCCACGATAGTAGGAATCAGTGCGGCCAACTGTTGAGCGATCAGGGCTGCCATGTCAGCGTTCCCTGTTCCCTGATTGTTACTGGCAGGAGCATCACTTGTTCTTGGTGCTCTGCCTCTGCCTCTGCCCCTTGGGGCTTCACTCCCGCCACTATTGCTGCGGGTAACTCTTCGAGGCGGCATTTTCTAATCATAGAAATAGTAAACATGTAAGCTTAAATCATTTCAAAGTGTATTATCCATAACACTCATCAAGTCCAGTATTCCATGTCAATATCACACTTATTATCATCACACATCGCATGTAATTCGTGTAGTTCTCACACCATGAATTGGTAATGTCTTAACAATAGTCCATCATAATAGTCGTAAATCCATGTATATAATCACGTTTAGTCTAGCGGAGGTTGTCTATTTCTTCCTCTTTCGAGGTTTCAGACATAACCTCCTCAGGGTTAATCTTAATGTCCAAGGTCAAGCGCAATAGCATGATCTGTGAAGATCTCTTCGGGTTCAATACCCGGATCTAATAAACTAACTCGGCGCGCAGAGGGAACGGATTTACACATGTGAAGATCTCTTCGGCCTACCATATTGATATACTTTTGTAAAAAAAATCGTACATCCGTTGTTTACATATGTGTAAATCTAGTTATACACATGTGTAGTACTGGATTTACACATGTGTAAATCCGATATTACACATGTGTAAAACTAATTTCGTTAAAAAAAACGGGAAATTTTTATTTTTATAAATTTTTTTATTTTTTTATGAGAAGAGGGAAAGTAGGGGAACATTTTTGTGTTTTTATTTTTTTTATTTTTATGTTATTTTTTGATTTATAAATTTTTTAAATATGTTTTTGTTAATTACAATTTTGCCATTGAGAACTAGTGGTTGAGATTGGTTCCTAGAGTTCTCACAGAAAAAATTAGTTCTCATTTGATCCCTCCCCTATATATATATATATATATATATATATATATATATATATATATATATATATATATAATATATATATATATGTATATATATATATATATATGTATATATATATGTATGTATATATGTATATGTATGTATATATATGTATGTGTATATATAGATATATGTATGTATATATATATATATATATGTATGTATATATATGTATGTATGTATAATATATATATATATATGTATATATATATATATGTATATATATATATATGTATGTATGTATATAGATAGATGAGAGGGATATATATATATAGATGTATGTAGATAGATAGGGAGGATAGAGAGAGGGTAGGTAGAGAGGAGAGATGGAGGGATAGAGAGAGAGAGAGTATGGAGGGAGGAGATAGATGAGGGAGGGAGAATAGAGAGAGAGATAGAGGGGAGGAGATAGAGATAGAGAGAGAGAGAGAGAGAGAGAGAGATAGAGAGAGAGATGAGATAGAGAGAGAGAGAGAGAGAGACAGACAGACAGAGAGAGAGATAGGAGATAGAGATCTAGGGATAGATAGATATATGAGATCTAGAGATATATATAGTATATATATACATACTATATATATATATATATACATATATATATATATATATATATATATATATATATTATATATTATATATCTATATCTATATATATGTGTGGTGTGTGTGTGTGTGTGTGTGTGTGTGTGTTGTGTGTGGGTGTACATGTATATATGTAAATATTGTATTTTGGGTTTGGATTTGTATCTTCTTATTTTTATACTAAAAAACAATTCACAAAAATAATTATAAATATAAAATATTTAATAACTTGAACAAGTTAAATATCTAATTTATCTAAAATCATTATTCGAATCTAAAAAAAGTTTTAACTGATAATATTTTAAAAAAAAAAATTTTAAAAGAAGGATATTGGTTCTAATAATGATAATGTAATGTAAATAACTGATTATGATATTAGGTCAACGACTCCTTCAATTCCTTCGATTTCAATTCATTCGAGTTCCTTCGGATTTGATTTGAATGATCTTCCTTCAAACCCTTTTATTATCATGTTTTTTGCTTTTATTTATATAAATATACGGTAAAAAAAATTTACGTTACCATTGAACTTTTCTTCTAGATCCGGCACTTGTTGCTTTAGTCCACAACTTAAATTTACGACTATGCATATCATACCACTTTAGCACAACATTGTGTTTGGTTCTTGGAAATCTGGCTTTCTTTTTGATCTTGTCGGGATATAATTGGCATGATCGTACCTCGTATTTCATGCACTCAATTTTTTTTAATCTATTTGCCGAATCTTCAAAAGTTCAACAATTTATCCATGTTTTCTTTGTTTATCATAGAATACCATCTAAAACTAAAAAATAAAAATAAAAGTCAAATAAGTGTCAACTAAAGGGATTTTTACCAACAAGAAAAATGCATGACGTCAGGGTTAGTATGCATATTATTACGTATAATTATTACTTATGAACAACCTAATATAGACATACGGGCCGAGAATGTTAACTATTTGATAATAAAAGATTTCAATGCGTATTTACGAATTATGACACATCCTCCATTGGTAAGGATTTCATCCTCGACTAATAATGACAACCTTAACATAACTTAGAACTTAAAAGAATGAATGAATTTCGTCTTTCACGTTATAAAACTTTAATTAATTGAACTTATAAATGACATGAACACATGTAAATAAACACACATAAGGTTAGAAAAACACAAGGTTTTTATTTTTTTTTAAACGGCAAAAGACATTTTATTAAACCAGCAAGGAGCTAGAGAAACGATTACATAATACAGGCAGACAAATTAAATCACACCAATGATCTAATATAAAGATTTATGTTTACCTCTATGTTTCACCCACATAAATGATGACACTAAAACGTCCCCGAACACCAGCTCCAAGTCCCGATTTCTTATGTCGAAACATCTATCATTCCTCCACTTCCGTATATGCCAAATTGTTGCTTGAATAATCACATAAATTATGTTTTTAAACGCCAGGTTCCACTAAATGTAGAAAAACACAACTATCTACTTACAATAGTGATATCTAAATGTAGAAAAACACAAAATATCTACTTTATTTTAATAACAACTTTTTTCTCCTAACCATAATATTAACTTAAACCAATGCATATTGAATCCATATTATTTTTATTATTAATAGACGATCACTAATGCCATTAAACTAGTATCATTGACAACAAACACCTAGCAGCTAGAAACATAAAATTAATTCAAAATCCAAATACATTACACACCTGCAAACCGAAAAATTGTACTTTAATAATCTTCTCAAAACCTAATGGCGCCAATTTAAAACCTAATGGCGCCAAATTCTCATCTCGTTGACGAGAAACTCAACATTACATTTTGGAGGGAGAAACGAAAACATTTTAGACTCAAAATCACTCGTCAAATTTTCAATTATGTTCTTCAATGTTCCGATCTCTTCACAGATCCCCAATGTTAGTTCTTCACTGTGTAAGTTCTGCTTCCGACATTTGATTGTTTTTACATCATTTGCAATGTATAATTTATGTATGAAAACTGATCGTATGTACCTGTACGCATGATTTTGATATCAGTTAATCTCTATACGAGATTTTACTCTGTGATTTCTTCTTCTGCGTTCGAAACATAGGGCTTTGTTGGTTACTCAATTTTTAGGTTTAGAAGTGATTTTGAACTTGTAAATGTTAGGAGTTGGGTTATGTTGGATAAAGTTTACTTGAATTAGGCAACACAAATATAAAATTAATCATCAGGATAGGGATTCTCTTCAAGTTATATAAACAAGCTTCTGAGCTGTAATTTTATTATACTGAAAGTGATTTCGTATTAACAAGAGATCAACTTACCTCTTGAAGGTGAGTCGGTCATTTGAGAGCTGATTGAACTTTTAAATAGTTCCATTAAAATTTATGTTTTTAGTTCATTTGTCTGAATGTTTTTGTCACAATATCGGAGCTTGGTTTGATCACATATCCATGCTAGGACTGTATCCGATACATAATATTCATATGCTTTCATTATAAGTAACACATGACTGGTCTTGTTTATGTGAAAACAAAAGAATGTAGATGGAGGAGTAGCACAACACATGACATAGTAAGATGGAAAATGAAGCACATTTTTGTCTATGATCTTATATTCACAAAGTACACGTGCAAGCAGTTATAAATATATAGAAAAGTGGTTGCAGAGAGTGGCATTTTGGTACTGAGTTTCCACTTTCTTTGTGTTTTCAGATTTGGATTTGAAGGGAACGTTGGGGAGGAAGAACATCTTGATCTTGTGATTTTTCTCTAAATAATCGTATAAATATGTGAATGCATTGAAACCTTGTTTGATTTTTAATAGAAAGGAGATCATCCGAGTAGTTTACATTTTTCAATCATATTTGCAATGGAGTGTAACAAAGATGAGGCTTGCAGGGCCAAGGAAATTGCAGAGGAAAAGATGTTGAAAAATGATTTTGAAGGGGCTCGAAAGATTGCATTGAAAGCCAAACAATTATTCCCTGAACTAGATAATATTTCCCAGCTAATTGCAGTTTGTGATATTCATTGTTCAGCACAGAAAAAGATATATGGTGCTGAAAAGGACCTATATGGAATCCTTCAAGTTGAAAATTTAGCCGATGAAACAACCATCCGGAAACAATACCGAAAACTTGCACTTATACTTCATCCTGACAAAAACAAATTTCCAGGCGCAGAAGCTGCTTTTAAACTTATTGGTGAAGCAAATACGATTTTGTCAGATAAAGATAAAAGGTCTGTTTATGACACTAAGTGTAGAGAGTCTACAAGAACTTCTGTTAAAAAGGTTCAAAAGAGTCAAGGAAATCAAACGTCGAATGCTGATCAGAACAGATCCAAAAATGCCCCGCGTAAGAAGTTTAATGGTTTGAATCGTGGTCAACAGTCAACATCAAATGCAAACATTCAGGTATCATTCTGGACATGTTGTCCTTTCTGTAACATAAGGTATGAGTACTACAGAGAATTTGTTAACAGAGCTCTGAAGTGTCAGCATTGCTTGAAGAACTTCATTGGTTATGAAATTGGTGCTCAAAGGGGAACTGCAGGATCTGGTTTTGTGAATGAGAATATGCAGAGTGCAAATCTTGGATCCAAGCCTGTTTTTCGACAGAAAGATGCTCGGAAACAAGAGAAAGTGAAAGTCGATATAAAAAAGGATGGGCAGTTTTCTTCTAGTTTTGCACACAAGAAAACTAAAGACACTGAAGTTAGTGCTGGTTCAAGAACTAAAATGAAACAGGAAGGGGTCACAAAGTCAAAGGTCAATGAACAGAAGCCAATGGAAACAGAAACAAATAAAGACATGAATAGAAAGAGAGGAAGAAAACCAAGGGCAAAATCCAATGGAAGTAGTTCTGGTGAAAGAGAGGTGGCAGGTGGAGGAGTTAGTGGTGATCCTGGTGGTAATAGTGTTGATCAAAGAAGACCTTCTCAGCAAAGCGAACATGTTTCTTACTGTGAAGATGCCTATGATGAGTTAAGTTCTCAAAAAAGATCAAAACCAAGGAAATCATCTGATGACATTGAAGATATGAAAAAGGAACATGTATCTAGTTGTGAGGATACATCTAATGTCAGCATTTCAAATGGCAAATATAAAGTGAAGGGAGAAGAAGCTGTGATGCCTGACAACTCTTTTGAATCTGATTCAGAACCGGAGCTAGTTGACTGCCCGGATCAAGATTTCTGTAATTTTGACAAGGATAAGGAGGAACATTGTTTTGCAGTTGATCAAATCTGGGCATGCTATGATTCTGTTGATGGCATGCCAAGATTTTATGCACAAATTAGGAAGATTCATTCGCCCGAGTTTAGGATGCGGTTCACTTGGTTAGAGGCTGAGCCAGAGGATGATCTTGAGATAAGATGGGCTGAAGAAGGATTACCTGTTGCTTGTGGGAAGTTTGTGCATGGGGAAACAGAGGAGACGAGAGATAGACTCATGTTTTCTCATCAGATGGTATGTAATAAGAAAGGTGAGAGTAACTGTAACTTTTCATATGTCATTGGTCCACAGAAAGGTGAAATTTGGGCTCTTTTTAAGGACTGGGATATTAAATGGAGCTCGGATCCAGAAAGTCATAAGAAATTCAAATTTGATATTGTTGAAATTCTTTCAGTGCATAATGGTTGTGTATATGTTGCTTTCTTGTCAAAAGTGAAAGGATTTGTAAGTGTGTTTCAGAGAATAATCTGGGAAGGTGTTGCTGAACATACGATTCCATCCAATGAACGGTTTAGATTTTCTCATCGTATCCCATTTGCAAAACTAACTGGAACTGAAAGAGCTGGTGTACCTACTGGATCATATGAGCTGGATATGGCTTCCCTTCCTGGTGATCTTGAAGACTATTTTTATTCTAACAATGTAAATATGGCTTCCCAATATTATGAAGAAAAGGTCAAACCAACTACAAATTTCGCTCACACGCCAAAGAAAGACACAAATGGTCTTGATAAGGATTTGTTTGAACTTCGCCAATCACCGAGAGGGGTAAAGAGCCAAGAACAAGAACATACAAACCCCTGTCCCATGCCAGATGTTGGTTTAGATAAGGCCAATGATGGTCAAAATTCTTTTTCAGAATGTGGAATGCAAACTAGTCATGACTTCAGATCAGACAAGCAGATCTGGAAATTTCAAGTAGGTCAGATATGGGCATTTTGGGAACGTGGTAATGAAATTCGTCAACGCTATGCACAAATTAAACATATTGAATATCAACAGTCAAGACTGCATGTATCCCTACTTAAACAATATGACATGTCATGCAGTGGATACAACATGTGTGGTTTGTTTAAAGTGTCTGCTGGTAAACCAAAAATACTTGCAGTGGATTCATTTTCTCATATTCTAGAAGCAGAACCTTGTGGTAATAAGATTTTTAATATATATCCAAGGAAACATCAGATTTGGGCTTTGAGCAAACGACAGGAGGCTGGTGGATGTGAAATTGTTGAAGTTGTTGAGACTGATAAAGTTAGTATAAAAGTTATGTCCTTGACACGTGTGCCTGGTTTCACATCGGTTTTCAAGGCCCCAGTGACACAAAGTTCAGCGGGAAATATTGTGGTTATACCACGGGTAGAGTTAAATAGATTCTCTCATCAGATTCCTGCTTTTTATTTTACTGATGGCTGCTTGAGAGGCTGTTGGGAGCTTGACCCTGCAGCACTTACAGGTAACCTATTACAATCATGCCCTTTCTCTTCATTGTTTGCATCAAATCCCTCACTCATTTAGTTTACCACTACATGAAGCATTTTTTCTTAATATACTGCTGCGTGTTCAGTAAGCTTGTAAAATGTACCAAGTAAATTGATTGACAATATCTTATTGTGATTTAGGCTGTGTGAAGCACCTTAGATTGCCTCTATAGACCATCCTGATGTCAAGGGTTGACTTTCTGTAAGTGTCAGTTTGTCATTTTCTTGGTATTTCATTACAAAGAATTACTGAATCACATAGGTTGTTATTTGTATATATGGAACAGAAATCTCAATTTGCTATCAAATTCTGTACTATTACTTGCCATGGGTGTTTCTATGGGTGGATGGGAAGAGTGATGTAATAGATACATACATGCGCACACATTCATATATATAGTAGAAACACTAGTTTTGCATATTAGATTGTATTTGTTTATTGTTTAACTGTATGAATGCTGCTGTTCTTTTGAATGTTTAATCTGGGAAACTCAGAATCATCATCATAAATTTACAAAATAAATTTCTTTTTGCAGGAGTACACCTAATTGAACCTAATCAAGGTTAGTCAATCTAATTCGAACAGCAAATTGAGGCATCTGTCAGGGCTGTGCATTAACAACTCGCATGGACGTCTGCATGTTGCTAAGATAAAGGTTGACAGTAACTTGTAAGCTTGTATGCAGCAAGTGAATATGTGTAGGACTTTTGAGCCAATTAGAGGCACCTTCTCCACTTTTAGGTGCTCATTTTCCCTGAAACTCAACTTTTGAATATATTTGTTTTCAAGAAATATAGTTGGGGATTCCTAAATCTTTTGAAATAGTTTGATTTTAGTTACTAACATGCAAAAGTTACATAAATTTTTTAGAAAGCGTGTTATCAAAAGCAATATAATTAAGGAGATATATATGTCATAACATCAAAGTCGTTTTAACATTCTCAACAATAATTTGTAAGACACGACATTTCTACAATTTTGGTACATTACTTATATTTCCAAACACATGCCTTGCATTTGCGTGCTCATAACTTTCATTTCATTTGACTTCAACTTTAAACATTTGCTTTTCTTTTGTTGTGGTTCATCACAATAATATCTAACAGCCAAATACTCACAATGTTTACTGAAACGGCCAGATTTGCCACATTTGTAGCACTTATCTTTTCCATCATACAAATTCCATTGTGTTTCTTACTACATGTTCTACTTGTTGGATGATCATTCTTAACTGCCAAGATAACCTTAGATCTCTTTGATGGCATGTTGAATCTTATATCTTGTGTTTCTCACCTATATGTAATAATGTTTATAGCCCCAGCCATTTGAACCTTTAGCCATCTACTAGTACCTTTTTTTTAATGAAAGGAACACCACCCACCACATTAAAAAAGTAGGGTATAATCTCACTTAACCAATGTGTATCCTCTATCTTATCTTGCATCTTATTAAATAAACAAGGAATATTACTATATTATCAGATGATTATATGACATCCGGTGTAGATGACATATTCTTATCATTTGACTGACCAACTCTATGATTATACAACATATGAGGTGAAGATGACTTAGTTTTATCTTTCGACTCACGAAGTTCATCTCTTTCACCATCATGGTGACTATACTTTCTTGTTCATAGCTTTTTTCTTCTTTTGCATGGTATCTTCTATTGAAAATTCGGATGAAGTTATTTGCAAAAAAACAATAATTCATTTCAATTCGTGTAAAGTATGATTATGCATGAAATAATGAAATATACAACTCTTTTACACTACCATCGTTTGATTATGTAAGAACTGTTGGTCTGAAGTTGTGAGAAATGAGTAAAGATTAGTCAATTATAAGCATATGAAGCTTGAGAACCTTTATTATTAATTTCTATAACTCCTTGTAATTTATATGGAATAAAAGTAAAGTAGTGAAGATACAATAATCAGAATGGAGAACTTAGAACGAGGTACACACTTCATTTTGTATGATATGGTTGATGTGGTGAAGGCTTGATCTAGCAAATATTAATCAGGAAGATATCCCACTTATTCAACATGTGCACAAGGGAAACAACTAATACCATCCAATTTAAGTGAATTGAGAATAACAACTCTATCTCTTGTTAATTAATTTCAAACATATTTAAGATTCAAGAAAGTAGAGGTTATGGTGATGATATTATAGGCATAAGTTCTCTAATGTTTTTTCTTCTTAGAATGTCCAAATTACGATGAAGATTTACATGATGAGATGAGAGAAACGTATGTTATACATTACACACTAGCTTTAGTAAACCTATGTATTACACGGGTTGAATAAATAAAATATTAATATAATAAATTACGATCTTACTAACCACAATAGATCAAATAGCAATGGATTTAATTATTAAATGATATTCTAAGATATGATATGATTAAAATTACATATAAGAAATAACTATAAATAATTAAAAAGTGATGTCAACTCTTTAAAATTTTGTTTTAAATTTTTAAAAAAATAAATATTTTGTTATAAAAATGTCATTATAAAAAATTCTTATTACAACTCCCAAATTTGATTCTTTTTTGTTTTTAAAAATTGACTTTTTAAAAATACCAATTTATTTAAAAATAACCTTAATAAATAGACTTCTTTCTATATTTACTAAATATTAAAAAGTATTAAAATAATATTATTAGTAATTAAGGTAATTATTTAATAGGAGAGAGATGCGGCAAAATTTTAATGAGGATGATTATAATGCTGACACGTGGCACCCCTATTTATTCTTTTATTAGAATAGGAAGATTAAAAATAGTTATTGAGGTATGCTTCCATATTTATAGTTTTACATAAGGGCAATATTGTCCATCAAAACATTGCAATGGAGGGTAGAGGTGTACAAACCGGGTTATTACCCAAACCGAAACCGGTTTGGTCAACTCCGGTCAAAACCGGTATGGCTCCAAACCGGTTCGGGTTGGAAACCACTTTCCAAACCCAAAATCCCAACCCTACCAAACCGGTTTGGCTTTTTTTAATTCAATATAATAATTATTTTTTCAAATTCAAAGAAAATTTAAATTTTTTTGTTAAAATATATATATACAATTTTTTGTATATTATATTAATTTATACAATTTGTTGTTATAAAATATATAATCATATTATTATTTATATTAAAGATGTATACTTAAACATTTATAAAATTAATCAAAGAGTCAAAGTGAGATATATAATAAAGTGAACTATATAAAACATTTATACAATTTAAACAACATACAAGTTTAAATAATAGTTTTTAAACTAAACATTTAGCATAGTCGTTTCCTCGTTCGTCCGTTACATACTTGTATGTTTATTCTTCGCCACCAGAACCGGAACTGTTACAAAGGTAGTCATCATATGCTGCTTCATCATTGGTCATTCCAGGTGTCAATACGCTCTTTACCTCGTCCTCGTATAATTCTGCTTCGTATTCCAGTTCTCCTTCAAGTGAGCGTTTGTCTTGTACTCTTTCCGCGACATCCAAATAATCTTTCAAGTAAATTGACATTTCAACCGCTTGTGGAGTGAGTCGAGTTCGTCTTATAAAAATAACCCTGCCACTAACAGAAAAAACAGATTTCGAAACTACCGTGGAAGCTTGGACGGTTAGTAAATCTTGGGTCATGGTGGATAGGATGAGAAATTGATCTTCCTTACCTTTTCACCAAGCCAACAAGTTAAAATTTTTAAAATTTTGTGGAGTCATGGTGGATAAAAAAATTTTAAGACCATACCTCCCGAGTTCACTACTAGGAGTGTTACCATGTTGACGTTTATTACATTCATCCCTTAAAGTATTATATAAATCAAACATCGGATCATTCGAACTTTCGGCATTTGCCGCATGCCTTAAAGCCTCATGGATTTGTGATGTTTTCCCGCATTTTAATAAATAAACATCATATATTTTTTCTAATGGTTTGTTAACAGTAGCTTTTAAAGTTTTACTATACATTAGGCTATCAACTTCTAAATCCAAATTGAAAGTAATTTTATCAAGTAAAGTTTCAACCCCCGACAAATTTAAACAAAGGTTTAAAACAGCAGCACATGTAGTAACCGGAGGCATTTCTTTAAAATATTTTATAAGTTTTTCTTTCATTGAAGGTATCATATCCGAATAAGGTCTACCCCTACATGATATCTCATTTAATTTTGAAGTCATTAAATAAATTTGGTGAAGTACTAACGGACTCGTTGGATAATAAACTCCGGAAAGACACATAGTTGCGTTTTTAAAAATTTGAAGCATTTTTGTTACTTCTTCAATAACGGCCCAACCCGACGGGTGGTAAAAATTTGCCTTTCCACGACTTACCAAACTATTATGAAAGGCTATTAAACTTTCTTTTTGTTCAATAGCTTTTTCAAACATGTTACAAGTGGAATTTCATCGTGTTGGGACGTCCTAATTCGGGTCTAAACATTTGGTATTTGCGTCTTTACAAAACTTGCGAGATCTAGTATATCTTTGGTTATTGCTAAAAATGTCAAATAACATTCTTTTAAAACAATCTTTTACTGTTTCAATCTTTTTTAAACCGTCTTGAACGACTAATCTTATAAAGTGCGCAACACATCGACTATGAAAAAACACACCCTCACACATTGGTTTATATTTTAATTTCAAATGATCTATCGCAAGAGTGTTATTTGACGCATTATCAAAAGATAGAAAATATTTTGTTTTCTAATTTATACGTTTGAATAACTTTATTAGTAAGATAAAAAAAATGTTTTGACCGGTGTGAGGATAATCAAACAGTTCAAACGCAATCGTACGTTTCATCATTTGTCACGAATCGGGTTCAACCCAATGGGTGGTGACACAAATGTACGTCCTGTGAACCATGAGGTGTCGATCAAACATCACTAGTTAAGTTAACACCGGTTTGTACATTTTCAAAATAAGATATTAATTCATTTTTAGCTTTTTTCACATTTTTAAACAATCTCTTCGAAGAGTAGCACGACTTACATTGATGTAAAGTGGTTGGAGAGTTTGTTGAATGAGTCGAGTCAAACGTTCGTTGAATGAGTCGAGTCAAACGTTCGTTGTCGAAATGTTTGAATGACAAGCTTTCTTGAATTACAAAATGCGCCATTTGCTCCCGAACCGCATCAACGTTATAAGCCCATATATTTCCTTCGTTTGTCATCGAAGCTTGACCTTGAGAAGGTTCACCTTTCAACAGCTTACAATATTTATTTGAAATGTGGGTTTTCAACTTATGTTTGCATCTTTTTTGAAAAACTTATGAGAAAACTTGCAACGAGCCTTGTTTGGACCACTAGCCATTTGACATAAATCGTAATTGGACCATATTTCGGGGTTCCTATTTGTAGGAAGGATTGCTACCATCACGTTGCTTGAAGACGCTTCACAACCAATGGATGACTGGGCACTTGATGAAGCCATTTGAGAGATTTTTGAGAGAGTTTTTTGTAAAAGGAAAGTATTCGTGAGAGCGTTTTTGAGATTTTTGAGAGTAGAGAGTGTTATAAGTTATTGTGATTCAACCAAAACCTCCAATACATATATATACTAACCTAATGTGAGTATAATGGTAAAAAAAACCTCAAAAAACGGTCAAAAATGGGTCTAAACGGCTATATAGCTGTTATGCAACGACTATTTTTTAAAAACCAGGTTGAAAACCGGATTGGGGACCGGATTGAAGACCGGTTTGAGAAACGGTTTGGAAACCGGTTTGAAACCGGTTTAGAATTGGACCGGTTTAGAAACCGGTTTCTTTGGTGGGAAGTTCAAATCGATGGGAACCGGTCGGTTTGGGTCGGGTTCAAACCGGTTTGGGTCAAACCGGTTCCGGTTTTTCCGGCCGAACCGGTTTCCAAAACCGGTTTTTTTGCCCACGTCTAATGAAAGGGGCCATAATGCAATTATCAATAAATTGATAATACTACAACTTTATCAATAAGGACTTATATAATTAAACAAACTTATCAAATGTAGTCACTAAGGCCATATACTTGATTAATTTACAACATGTTTTTAACTTATACTCTCAAATCATGTTGTCAATTCTTATTTTTTTAATGTACTTCATTGTTTGTCACTTGTAGTATTTGTACTATTGAGCTTTAGTACAGAGACGAAACACCTTATCACTTTAACTATTCGTTGAAACAATTCTATTAGGTTATTTATCTCAAATAAACTAAACGAGCCGAATAACAAACCTTAAGACAAAGTATAAACGGGTGAAATATATTGTTTAAACAAGAGCCTATTGTTTGAAATTACAACCTACTTATTATATACATATTAAACATAAACCTTTACACAGAACTGAGATATTGTGTATATGTGGTTTACTTGCTGCATCCTTCTTTCCCTCTCAACACATTTGTTGCCTATGTATACGAAAATGGAAAGAACCCATGAAGACGACGGTGTTTCAAGGTTGGTGGTCGGTCATAGTTGGTTTTTAAGGTTCTGGTGTGATCCTCGGCAACAAATGGTTGGTCGGTTGGATACAAAGCACTCAAATAATCGATTTTCGTTTTCTTGAGTTTGTTTACAACCGATCCGTTCCATCTTATTGTGTTGATAGCTTGTATTGTTATCATAGGAAATATTACTCTTTTTTTTAATCTTTGTTAAATTAAACTAATCCAACAGCTCATTTGTAGCCTTAAACCCTAAATATTCCAAACTGGTACGACAGAGATGAAATCCTTTAATATAACACACTGCCTTAATCATTTTAATTAATATAATTTAGTTGATCATTAATAAAAACTAGTCTTAAGCCCCTGCGTTGAGCGGGGGCGTAAAACAACATTAAGTACCACCACCGTCAGTGATCACTAACATCCAAAAAGCTCGTAGTAAAAAAAAAATGAAAGAAAAGTAGGTGTAAAAATGTTAAACATCGTATGCGGAACGTAAAACATATAAAACAATAATTAAGTCGATCTAGAATTAGTATGTTGCGACGGGGTCGTTAAACATGAAAAATATAAGGGTAATAACGTTGAACCACACATGTACGCCGTGGTGAGTTAACTCTCAAATTTTAAACCGAACTTTAAAACAAAAATTTTATTAAAATATGAAAAATATAAGAGACCAAAATTAAAAATAAACAAATATTGGAACCAAATTATAAAAGTATTAGGTTAAGATAAAAAAAAGTTAAGGATAGAAAAAGAGATAAAGATAAATACAACTTATTATTCATATTGTAAAACTCTTTAAGCTTAACAAAATTGATAATTAGAAATATATAAACTTAAAATAAAATCAATTTTCATTTAAAAATGTACCGTTTGTTTTATGAAGATTTTCTAACATTAAACCGAACAGCTATTGTTGAAGAACAGAAGTGTTGCACTACATAGAATACTAGCTTTAACGTATGACCATAGCTGTATTAATTTATGAAGTACACAAATAGTTGTTACATATAAATTTTTTTATACATTTTAGGTGGTTTTCTCTGCGTTTAATATATAGATTAAAAAGTTAAAAATTAAATGGGCCCATCAAATTATCTTTTTTTTAACAGCAATTGTACGACTCTGCTTCGGAGGATAGGTATTATCTTAATCGAGCCCATCAAATTATCTATCGTAAATTAACTAAATAGTCTAATACAAAACTTTAAGTCATCTAATCTACCACTAATTTCTAATCTTAACCCTAAACACTATATATTAACTTCAAAATCCAGATCGTAAAGTTATAAATAAGTAACATGTATTATCATATTATGATGCACAATCAATTGATACGGAATTGCATGAATCATATGATATCACAATCCGTCTAATTAACATGGACCAAATCATTAGGTCATTCATTTTAATTAATCCTACAATTGTACGAGACCATACAAGGTTACAATGTTTTCAACTATATATAGAATCACACATTATCTGTACGGTGCATTTTTCACGCCTTAAACAAATTATTTTAATGATTCGAGTGCCAAAACACATAGCGTTACAAAACTCACATCCACGCGCAATTTTCTTATAAACAGTTGAGAAAATTAGAAAACAAAACACAATTGACTAATTACAAGGGAAACCGAGGCTAATGATACTAATATTCAAGTCATTAAAGGAACCGATGGATGAGGAGCCTGGTGAGGATTAAAACCAAGCGGTTTGATATCTCTACTTCTCATGTAAGTCAAGAATTGACCCGGTAGCTCTTCCAATAGAGCTTGCACCATTGATCTCCCTCCAACTACGCAATTATTTATAAAATAATAATAAATGAAAATAACAAACTAAAACGGTCTTCTTACAAAAGCTAAAGGCTTGATTAATTCTTAATAGAGGTGGCCAGGATGGGTGGGTGAGACATATTGGGTAATGGGTCAAAGCACGGGTCAAAGCATGGTAGGTGGAATTGAGTTGAGAAGAAACACTTTTTGTTAACTTTTATAAATATTATATAAATAATTTATGTGTTAGATATCATCACATGGGCTAATTACTACAAAAGTATTTCATTTTTAGCGTCGTACGGTGCAGGAGATTGCATGACTTGAAAAATACAGTTTCAGCGACTTTCAACTCATTTTATCCGCCAACCCATTTGACGTGTTTCCATTTTAGCTACATTTTTTTATTTTTCCCATTTGACTCGTGAATAGATAAAAGTAACTTAAATCAAGCTATACATAAGTAAATGGGTTGCATGACTTAAATATAAATGTTACTTACTTTGTACATCACGCATGGGAACAAACTGAACAATATCTCGAGTAGCTATTCTTCCTGTTGAGCTCTCCAAACGTGATCCAGTATCAGCATCCAAAATCTGTTAGATAATATTGTTAGGGTTCCAAATCACATACACAGTGATGTTTGTAGGGAAAAGTACATAAAAGACCACAATAGTTAAGTGGATCGACAATTTGTCTACATCCATGTCATTGCGAGTATTCTTGTTAAATAAACTGTAAACTTAGCACAAAATTAGTTTGGTTATTCTGTAATATGTACAGGTGGCAAGATGTGCAAGTGGGGCAGGATGGATACCCTTTTGCATGGGTTAAGTGGAGCTGACCTGAAACACTTTTCCAGATTTCTTATATAGAAAGTGTGTAAAATGTGATAGCAAAGGTTATATATCTCAATATTAATCTAATTCTTAAAATAAGATGTAGTGGTATATGAATTAAAAATACACTTTGTGGGACTTTCAACATGTTCAGCTTGTTTAACCCGTTCCCTTTTCAGCCGACCTTTGTTTTATTTTAACCCTAAGACCCTTTAAGAATAATACACTTTGTGCGACTTTCAAGTTTCAACATGTTCAGCTCATTTGACCTGTTTCCTTTTCTGCCAACCTTTATTTTTTATTTTACCTGTTAGATCCTTTAAAGATAATACATAACCCAGGTCGGTCTGTTCATAAATAAGTGGGTCAAAATTGCCGCCTCTAAAATTACCATTAATAAGCCTAACTTTAGTAGTATAACTTTTAATCATTTACCTCCATTTGTTTAAAATCAGCATTACCCACACCAACAATTAGAACTGACAGGGGCAGATCAGAGGCCCTGACGAGTGCGTCTTTAGTCTCTTGAAGATCAGTAAGAACTCCATCCTAAAAATTAAGATACAATTTATATAATTTGTAGAAACAAAACTAGCAATACGTATATAGAAATGTTTTGCTACATGTTTACCGTTATGATTAGCAAGACAAAGTACTTGGCGGAATTGGTTGAGAGGGATTGAGCAGCTATTTCAGCAGCTTGATTTACTACTTGACCAAATAAAGTGGGTCCATGAAGTGAGACAGTATGCAACGCATTTCTATAAGCAGCCATTATGCCTTGTACTCCTTCAACCTGTGAAATAATGTGGAAATAAATCTCCTTATTTTGAGTACAAGTGAATCTACCTTAGCATAATCAATTAAAGTCAGCTGACTTTTATTGATTTCTTCATCATCATGTATCAACTCTGCTATGATTCACAGTGTGAAAAATGGTACAGATGGCAAAACAGGCAGGGTGGGTCAAAACAAGTAATTTTAAGTGCAGGTTAAACAGTTGGGTAACAGCTAAGATAAGATCTAGTTTCAATAATTCCAGAAGAACAGCTAACAGGAATTCTACGAGAAAGTAAAAAATACACTTTTTGCGACAAATTGTTTGCAATTGCCAGATCTAGTATAAAAGTAATGATGGGAGATTCCATGTTCATTTCACTGACCAATGAAAAGAGTGTTTTACCTCGAAGTTACCAGCATTTCCATTCAGGTTGAAACAATGAGATACAGTGCCGTTATATAATTTCCCACCAAAACCCCAAGCAGGAAAACGTTTATCAGAATCATAAACTTGTATGACTTCCCCAACCTCCATAATAGCCTGTACTCAGAAAAATTAGATATATTATGAAATAGATAGAGATTCTTCCACTATGTAACATAAAAATGCAAGTAAGAAACAAGATTCAGAGTGGTGTAAAGCCTGAAGAGCCTAATGTATCTGTTATTCAATGTTGTAAACAAATAGAGGTGGCAAAATGGATACATTTTTCAACAAATCAAAATGGGTAATATTAAATGGGCTTGGTTAAACCAGAAACAGTTGTTATCCAACTTTTTTGTAAAAATTAGTGTGCCGAATATAATTAAAAAAGTTAAGAATTTTCATTAGTAATCTAACTATTTTATAAAATGATCTAGAAGGTTGTATGCACTTGAATACACTTTGGGTGACTCTCACCCCCAATTGACCCGTTTCCTATAAAGTGAATTCTGTTAACTTAACAAAATAGATAAAACAAAAACAGAATCCACTAACTCATAAGTAACAGGGTCGACATTTCCAACTCTATATGAAACACTTTTGTGAACAGAAAGATTTACTTGGAGTTGACGCAAAAAAATGGCAAATACATAACCTGCTGGTATGCATTTAAGCGGCCAGAATAGTCAATGTAATGCAATGAATCCGGGCTTCGAGGATCACCATTAGAAGCTGTGAAGAATTAGAAATTGCAAGAGTGAATCATTAGTAGATGTTATATGTTAGCATAATTAGTTAGAGCATTCTTACCCGTAAAATCAACAGCAACCATGAAGTTCAGTTCAAACCCACTAGAAATATAATCAAGAAAACTATGTAATTCCTTCTCTTCATATCCATCCACAAAAAGTTTACCCTTGAGAACCTATATAACATGTAAACAGAAGAATCTTCACATATGATTTAGATGTAATTTCATGTACTTTTAGTGCTTCATTAATTTCATAAGTAAAATAGTTGTAGTGCTTCATAATTTCAAAGTAAAATAGTTCTCATACAATTTTCAAAGAAAAATGCAGGAGGGCTAAGTACCCATTCTAAGTTGTATTACAACAAATGAACACAATTTACCTTCTCATGATCTTTGTGACGAGAAGATGGAAAGACAAAATTTGCACCTACATTTGCTTTGTAAAGATTTTCCATATCTTGAATTGATGTATGCAATTTACTGTAAATAATAAAAGCTTTCACATTATTTACCTATAATTTCATTATCACCACAAATTAATTAGGGTAGGCTATAAATTAAACCATGTGGTGGCCATTTCGACCCATTTGTTTACGGGTGGGTGGGTTAGGTTAATTTTATCCTTAACTGCTCACACAGGTACAACCAATATGTTAGCTAAAAGAAAACAGGACAAACTCGTAGAAAGTCACCCAAAGTGTACATCATATGTTCAAAGATGATATCATTATGGAAAGAATGTAATTTTGTAATCAATTATATATGAGACTATTGTTTTGAAATATAGCAAAAAAGTGTTGTGTCAACTAGTACGACCCAATCCAAACAAAAAAATACTGGTGTTAACTTGTTACCCAACTCACCATATTGCAACATCTAATGAACCCCAAAAACATTTATAAAGAGGTAAAACTCAGTAAGCCGCCACATGCATAGTATTATTTGAAATACTCGTACGGTAAGAGGGCAGGCTAGCAGGCAATTTTACAAAAGTGAGACGTGTCATTTATGAATACAAAAATTACCCAATAAGTGTGTGCTTGCCATCGGTATTGAAGTCAAAACACTCTATAATTAGAGGGTTATCCTGTAAAAATAGAATAAAATATAAGTAAATCAGTAGTAAACACAAGACAAAGCTGCTTAAACAAAATCATCCGATAAGGATGAATTTCAGGAAAAAAAAGAAAAAAAAAAAAGAAAGAAAAGAAAACAGATTAACACATAGATACTAAAAAGAGCCAACTTCACCTTGCTCACATATTGCTGCATAGTTATACATAGTGGCTTCCATACTGGGTCCAAATTATTGTTCACTACTTCTGTCTTGCAAATTGGAATAGGACTTCCGGCCTCAACAATCCTAGAGATTCTTAAGAATGGATCCTGATGAGGTAAAAACAAAATTTTATAAATGGATCCCAAGGATCATAATGACCATATTATATTACGACTTTTTTTGGTTTTCAGTAAAAGTAGTTACACTTTTGGAGAACCGATCCTTGTTATCCAAGTTTGAACATCGGAGTCTCATCTCAATAGCCATTTTGGAAGCAATGGTTTCCTCTGCATGAACAGTTATTGAACCCAAATTTCCAACATCATGCCCGTTTCTACCATGAAGTTTTAGGGTCATACTTCGGCTTCGGCGAGTCATGATCTGCCAAAGTTAGATGAGCAGGAATCAGCTTTAATCAGGTTTATTTGTTAAGGCTGCAAAATATTCGATCAGGTGCACTGTGTATAAAGGGATTTGGGTCAAAGTCAGGAGTCAGGACCAGTTGGCCCACTATCATTTTCATTTCCTTCATCATTTCATTAAAACCAATATTTTATGTGCAATTTTAAATTTATGCATTTATTACTAAAACTACTAATTTGCAGCATCAAAAGTATAATAATCCATTCCAATCGCAATAGAGATGCAACAGGCCATAAGAATTAAATGCTAGCAACTCTCCTATATTGCCTTAATCCCAAAAAATAGATTATTATCTAGATAGTATAGTTTTTGTAATCATATTTAAAACTTTAATTGGATATAAAAAAGTGTCAGTGGTCACCCAACCTGATTTGACCCTTAAATTCTTTAAGCCCATTTTATTTATAGTCCATTTGAACCTGGTTGAATATGTTGTTCCACCCTACAAAACCCAAAATTTAACAAAAGAAACCCGAACGACTAGATTATGTGCATTTAGGCCAATATTTTCCCTTCTAAGATACTGTAAGGTTTGTCAAGTTAAACATCCTAAAATGCCTCAGTTACAAAGACTTGATAAGCGTTTGTAAAAAGTGAGCCAAGTATATTCACTGGTTTAGTGATCTTCATACAAATAAAACACGATTCAAACTCATATAAAACTAGGAAGGAAAGGTTGCCTGTAATTCTGGATGGGCACGATAATTATTAGACATGTCCAAATTAATTAGAAAGTCAAATTAATGACTATAATATTTTTTATAGTGATAGTGACTCCCTATAACTACAGGTAAACTTACCTCTGACAAAACACAGTTAGCTTCACCAACAAAATCTTGGTCTTTTAGGTCCAGCATCTGTGCAAATACGCAAAAATAAAGATGATTTAAGACAAAAAAAAGACTGAACAAGAATAAAGAACACATATGGGAATCAACCAAAAACAAAATTCCAAGTTGGAAAAATGGATGGTTCCAATGGGGTGGATAATTGGTGAAAACAGGTAAATTATTTGTATGGGGTGGGTTGGGTAGACCCGGATTTTCTATAACTTATTGTAAATAATTAGTGTGTACAATATGATTGCAAAAATTATATCCTATGAATAATTATCTTCTCTTTAAGAAAATGATTTATAAGATTTTATGCGTTTAAATACACTTTTTAAGACTATTGACTCGCAAGAACTATTTGACCGGTTAGAGATAAAGCATTACACGAATCAACATATTCATGAGTAAATTAGATAAAATATCCACCTCTAGCAAAACTATTTAAGGGTTAAAAGAAAAGTTTTATAAACCTTTGTTGACAAATTATGATACTTCGTATCCACATCATACACCCGGAAGCTGAAAATTAACACGGAGATATGCAGACATTTTACTAATATTTAAAGGTATCACACCAAATAGTATGAACAACTAAAAAGATTAGCAGGATGCTTACACCAATGGCTGAATAATCTCAAAGTGAAACAAAACGTTGATTTTCTGTATCCACATGGGATTCAAGTTGTTCATGATCACCTCTGTGCGACCAACTTCCTCCAGAGTTCCATCTTTCTTCTTGACATATACAACTGCCATAGGGTCACTCTACAATTTAAAAGAAAGTAGCATTAGATTTGTTGAATTGGACAACAAACAACAGGAAAAAATGCAGATGCGTTGTGCCTGCATTGAAGAAATTGATAAAGAATACGCACAAGATATAACAAGAATTGAAACACAAAGAAGATTAGAAGAAGCTTATCATGAAATACATAAAAACAAAAAACGATAATATAAAAATAAGATCTAGTTGAAGTACCTTAGACATGATGTCAAGATCACGTAATTTTGAAGCTGATAAAGATAACTGCGATTTCATTAGCAAGGAATCAGTACATATAGAGATAGAACATACAACTACTAGCATATAACATAAAGCTGAATAGAACGTTAATGTGTGTTTGTGATCTAATATCACTATCAACACAATAAAGAACAAGAAGGAAATGATAACTAATGTACATTAATGACATCTTGCGGATAGATGAATAGTCTTTAAACTTAATTAGTAATATTATTCCACAAACATAAGAAAACACCTAATATGATTAGGCATTTAGGAATAAAAACCATTCGATTGATATCAAAATTAAAAATACTCCCCAAATATGATATAAACATCTAATATAATTAGCAATTAAAATCATCAGATTAATATCAAAATTTAATAATAATAATAAATATCTTCCAAATCAACTGATTAGAAAATATTATTAATATTATATGATGAAGTTGTGCTGGGATGCTGGATGATCTTGGGAATATAGTCCAAACGGAAAAGAAAGCGCAAGACTGGCATCAACGTATAAAGAAAAAATGGAGAAATGAAAAGATGCATAGAAGAAAGGAGAAGCAGAGAACTACATAACTAACTAAGCAACTAACACCTTTGAATACTAGGCAACCACCTCAAGCATGTGCCTAGGCTGAAGCGCTCACCTCACTTGTGTGTCTAATAAAAGAGGTGCACCTTGGATATGTTTCCGGCACGTAGGCCTCACTGCTACTCACCTTGCATAAATCTACACTGAAGCGCTCGCCTCACTTGTGCTATGATGAAAGAGGTGTGCCTTGCACTCTTGCTGATCTTGCATATGTAATATGTTCAAGATGCCTTCATGCCAGCTCGCTTTTGACTACATAGGTGACTATCAACGACCAAAGGACATGTAGCCTAATGGAACCAAGGTGAGTAGGAAAGGTATCCTCCCCTTGTAGCTGATGGTTCAAGCCCATGGTGGACGAAAGGTGTATATTCAGGAGTAGGATTAGAGATGGTGAGTTAGCTACTTTTGCTAAAAAAAGGTCATAATCAAAAGTCTTTGGGAGTTTTGTGATGTGAGGTTTTCAAGTGTGGAAAAAAACATCATGATTTTTTACTTATTTAGTGTCAAATCACATAAGAAGTGTCCACAAGACCCCATTGCATATATACCTATAACATCAACTACAAAAACTGACTTCCTTCTCCAAACCACAATAATCAAACAATGCACTTCTAGGTTTTAGAAATTGACATATGAATTTTAACCTGATCAAACTAAATTTTCAAACAATGCCCCAAACAACACTAAACAGATATCAATTCAAACTTCTACCAACCGAACACCTTAATAAATCAAACCATAACCAAATCACCAACAGAAATTCATATACCTCAATTCTAGTGTACAGCGGTTGAAGGCCTTTCGATCGATAGAAGAAATCAACAGCATCATCTGCTGCAGTACTAGATGAAGAATTAACAACAACGCTGCTACTCGGACCTCTTTGGTGCTGTAGGTTACCGCCACCGCCACCACCACCGCCACCGCCTACGGCGGCCTTTCCGCCGCTAACGTCAGAAAAACACCCTCCCATTCTTCACAATTGTGCTCAAAATCAATCAATCAAGTTCTGATGAATATGATTCAATTTCAACTGACAGTTAGGTTTGAGAATATCAATTTTGAATTCAAATCACCGAATAAACTTCCAACTTATATAGTTGTATGCGTGTATGTATTTATGTTGACTCTACGTGTAACATATACTATTTAAGGGTAGTAGATGGGAAATAACGCGTGAAAGTAAATAATGGGAAAATTTCTTAACATGCGAAAATTAATAATTGAGAAACTTAATCAACATGGCGATTTAAATAGTAAGATAGGAAAATCAAAATCAAGAAAGACGTTTTAAAAAAGCGTAAGATATACGATTTTATACCGCGTAACATCCCTAAACATAGCATTTGTGTTGTCTTGATAACTTGAAATACCTTGAGTCATAATAGATTTTTCGAGCGTTTATTATAATTCTACTTTTCTAGGTGCAAATATTTAATTTAGGACAAAATACATGAATTCTTCTATCATTGTACCGCATCATATGTACCGTATATGATAATCTACGTAGCTTAATTTTACAAATGCAAACATCTTTTACCTTCTATTTATTCCTTTTTGACCCGTTGATAATCACTTTAGAGTCTACGTTAGTATGATATATTCACTACCATCTGACAAAGATCATTAGCAGTTATTACATAGCCAATTACCTGTCGTTAATGTCATATGTCTCTAGGCTTAAATTACAGTTCGAATTACATGTGGTCATTCAACATAGCTTATGTTAAATGACATAAACATCAATAATTTACACATCCAGTGATCATATAAGCATACTTTAGACTCTCAATCCAATAGGTTTAGCTTCAATGAAGCACCATATTTACTAATGAACTAAAATGTTTAAGTTAGAAGCATTTTATTCCATAATACCTAATTCATATAAACCATGGTTTGATACCACTTTGTAAAACCAAGTTTCTCAAAAATATGATTTGTGTTATACAATTTAAAGATACTTCGTATTATTTTTGGTGGAATAATAAAGCTTCAAAATAAAGATTATAAAAAAAGGTTGAATATGATTTAGCGCATGTAATCATATCTAGTGTAATTAAGGATGCTTTTACTAAGATTTTCATCCAAGCATTATTCATAAATATTATGAAAGTTAAAGATATGATAACTAGGTTAAACAAATTCACATTAGATCATATAGTGATTCGGAGTTAAATATGTGTATAAGAACTAGTATACTAATAGGTGGTGCTATGTGTTATTCAATTGTTTGAGGTTATATAAAATCACATTAGATCATAACGAGTTATTTTAATGTTAGAGAGATGTGCATGATGACTACTATATTAACGGGCCTTGTCATGTGACTTTGAGTTGGTTAAGTTACAAAATGCCATATTAGGTTATGACGAATCATTTTAGGAATAAAGAATGAGTATGATGACTAGTATACTAATAGCCCTTAACGAGTCTTGCATGTGTTAGTGAGTTTATTAGGTTGCATAGTCATATTAGGTCTCGGTTCAGCGTTAAAGATACGTGAATGAAAACTAGTACGTTAATATCTTTAGATTACGGACTATGATAACCCAATCCAACCCATCATTTCATTATAAGTTAATTCGTTCTTCTTTCTGTCTTCCGCCAATACAACCCAACCTAGGGTTATTCAAATGGCTCGACGCTCAAAACTCGCTCAAACTCATTTGAAAAAATCTTGGATTTTTGCTCAATTTAATTTTGTCTCGGTTGTAAACGAATCTAGCACGAGCAATGTAAGGCCCCGTTCCCGGGACGCTTACAGTTGGATTCTCATCGCACATAAAACATATAATTACATTTATATTTCATGAAACGTTGCAGCAGAAACATTTAAACAAAACATTTCATTTAATAATAAAGGCTTTTGCAATTTAATACATTGTTTTTCAATTTCAAAATACATGTTCCATTTCATTACAAAAGCATTATAAATATGGATGTCATCCAAAAGAGCTGAGTAACCGCCCCGTGCCATCCTCTGCAACATTACCTGCCAACTGGAAACACATAAAAGTCAGCGTTGCTGAGTGAGTTCTAGTTTTATAATAAAACATACTTTTCTTTCATTAAACCGTTCCTTACATTCATGCAATCACACATCATACGTACACATAGATAATATTTATTATCTTCATCATTCATTCGTTAACTTCTGTTCATTCATCGTGCGTCATTAACCCTTCACATTCTTTCATCATTACATCTTTTTTTTCCATCAAACCATAAACTTTACCCTTCTGTTCATGGTACTGGACCTAGGCCTATCATAGACCTTCTATAACGGTGCATCGCACCTCTGGCCACAGTACCTAAGGTAAAGTTTAGGTGTACTATTGTCATATGTAATACCTTTCTGTTCATGGTACTGGTCCTAGGCCTATCATAGACCTTCTATAACGGTGCAGCGCACCTCTGGTCACAGTACCTAAGGTAAAGTTTAGGTGTACCATTGCCATATGCAATACCTTTCTGTTCATGGTACTGGATCTAGGCCTATCATAGACCTTCTATAACGGTGCACCGCACCTCTGGTCACAGTACCTAAGGTATGCAGCAATGGTTCTATACAAATGGTCAATCACAAAGAAAGACCCCGATGTGCATCCTCCCGGGGTAGCGAACCCACACACCGTTGGGCTAACACCTTAATTGGCGTGTCCCGATATCCAATGCTTGCAAGACTTTTGTTACATTCCATCGTTTATTAATGCATGCATTCATTTATCATGTTCCCCTTTTATTATCTTCCACTTTACATTACATAATACTTTCATGTCATTCATTAACATTCCACGTAAAGCCAAGGGAAAATAATCATACATAGTAATAAGGAACATCAACATACACAATCAACATCATCATACAGGGCATAAGATAAACGTACATAACAACATACATAAGCAATAAACCCAAATCGACAACATGCCCCAAACACTAACTATGACCTCGAAAGTTAACTTACAGGAACCTCCGGGAACCTCTCATGCCATAACCTACCTCTACACAACTCCCCGAAAGTCAGAAGGTTAAATTAGGCTCTTTCGGGTGCACGAGCTCTATTTGTGCGTATGGACACCCTTCAGTCGCATGGCCTTCCATGCGAATGAACACTTAGGCGTATGTACATCAGGCGAATGGACCTATGCGGATGGACCTATGGGCTAATGGACTCCTAGGCGTATGGACTCTTAGTCGCATGACCTTCATGCGTATGGCCTTCAGTTGCATGACTTCAGGCGCATGGGCTTCAGTCGCATACCCTTCGTACGAATGGACCTCAGTCGTATGGCCTCCAATCGCACTCCAGTCGGTCGTCTAGCCCTAGCTGATGCAGAATGCAGTTCCAGCCGAACGCAAACTGCCCTTTTTGGCCTCCAAGCTCTTCCAAACTCGATTTTAGCCCAAATCAACCATCCTAAACCTTAGAAACACCTACCACAACACCATTCATGCATACACAAGCCTGAAATCCAACCCCAAACGCATCAAACACATACACATACGCATACAAACGGGTTCAACACCCAACTTGTTCAAAAACGGGTTTTGATGTGTTCCAGCCCCAAAATCGTTTGAAAACATGTAAAAAGGGTTCCTAGAACTCACACAAATGATCCCGATGAGAAGAGCTTCGATTTAACCCACTACACTTCAACTTTCACGCTCGAATCCAAACGAACCAAGCTTTTCTCCCTTTTCTCCTTCTCTTCCTTCTTTGGCTGAATTTTACAAGTGTGGGGGAGGGTGTGAGATGCCTTCCCCCTTTTATACCCCCTGCTCATCCAACCTTCTCCCGTTTTGGCAAGTTTGTTCCCTCGACTTTGGACTTTATTTCTTTTTCTTCTTTCGCCGGCTTGAAAGAAAATTTCCGGATGTTACAAGTCCACCCCCTTATTTAGATTTTGTCCCCGAAACCTGTTATTCCTCGAACAAATATGGACAATGCTGTCTCATCTCTTCTCCAGTCTCCCACGTAGGCTCAGATCCCTTTTTGTGCTTCCACTGTACGCGCACAAGTGAACCACTCTATTCCTCAGCCTATTCTCTTTTCGATCGATGATTGCCACTGGTTGCTCCATATAATTGAGCCATTCGTCTACCTCAATATCTTCCAGTGGGAAAATCATATCTTCTTCTGCCAAACATTTCCTTAGATGAGATACATGGAACGTCGGATGGATTCCACTTAACTCATCTGGTAACTCTAACCTATAGGCCACCTCTCCTACACGAGCAATGATTCGGAAAGGCCCTATGTACCTCGGGCTCAACTTGCCCCGCTTTCTAAACCAAATGATACCTTTCCAAGGTGAGACTTTCAACATAACTCTATCACCCACCTGGAATTCAATCGGTCAACGTCTTTTATCGGCATACGACTTCTGTCTATCTTTAGGCTTTCTACCTAGTGAACCTTCAACTGTCGTGTGCATAGGCTATAACCTTTCCTTCTACATTAACACACACCCCAACCCCGATTAGGAAGCATCAGAATAAAACACCAGATCCTCACTTCCATCGGGTAATGACAGAACGGGAGCTTGAATCAGTCTTGCCTCCAATTTATCGCCTTCTCTTGAGCTTGACCCCCATACAAGTTTCACATCTTTCCGGGTCAACTTAGTTAGTGGGGAGGCGATCTTGGAGGAGTCTTGAATGAATCTTCTGTAGTAGCCCGCCAAACCCAAGAAGCTACGAATCTCGGATGGCGTCTTAGAAAACTTCCATTGCATCACTGCCTCCACCCTTGCCGGTTCCACCATAATCCCGTCGGGGTTCACTACATGACCCAAAACTGAACCTCGCGCAACCAGAATGCGCACTTGGAGAACTTTGGCATACAATTTCTTCCTTCTCAGCGTCTCCAACACCTCTCGAATGTGATCGGCATGCTCCTCCTCGCTCTTTAAATAAATCAGGATATCCTCAATAAACACAATCACTGATTTATCTAACATCGGTCGACACACTCGATTCATCCAATCCATAAAAGCAGCCGGCGCATTGGTCAAACCAAAAGACATAACGAGAAACTCGTAGTGTCCATAATGCGTGCGAAGAGCTGTTTTAGGAATATCCTGCTCCTTCACCTTCAACTGATGATAACCAGATCGAAGGTCTATCCTTGAAAACCAACTGGTACCCTAGGGCTGATCAAACAGATCATCAATTCTTGGTAGGGGTACAGATTCTTTACTGTCAGCTTATTCAACTCACGGTAGTCTATACACATTCTCATACTACCGTCTTTATTCTATACAAATAAGACCGGAGCACCCCAAGGAAAGATACTCAGTCTAATGAACCCCTTATCAAACGGCTCTTGCCATTACTCCATCAACTCTTTCATCTCAGCTGGAGCCAACCGATAATGTGCCTTAGCTACTGGTTGAGCACCTGGTATCAAGCCAATCTGAAACTCAATCTCACGGTCCCGTGGCACACCTGGTAAATCTTCTAGAAACACATCCGGAAAGTCACACACAACCGGTACATTAGACAGTTGTGGTGTTAGCGCATCCACATCCTTTACGTAGGCCAAGTAGGCACTACATCCAGGCCTCACGCACTTTCCCGCCACCACCATCGAAATCACTTTCGGGACCGTCATGACTCGATCACCTTAAACCGTTATCGAACTCCCATCGGGCGCTGTCAAACGAATCATCTTCTTGCGACACACAATGTTCGCCTCGAAGTCTGCTAACCGATCCATTCCAAGAACCAAATCGAAAGGCGTATCTATATTCTTATTACTAGCAGGCAATATAGCACAGGTAGTAGCAGGAATAAAACTTTTACTATCGCCAAAATCGAACGACACAAAGGCTAAAGGTTGATTTACTAGAAACGTACCTGACACAACATCGGGGTCCGTACTAGCCTTCTCCTAAGTCATCGCGAAAGCTCTGTGCTCGCCTCCTGCCCTCCAGTTCTGGTCGTCTTCCTTGCTCAAGAACTCTCTGCTCTTGGTTCCTTGCAGTTCCTGCTTATGTGACCCCTTCCACTGCAGTTATAGCACCGTACCACCCCACACTCTCTTGCCACATGACTGGGCCTCCCACACTTGAAGCAGAGATTTGATCCCCACCTACACTCTCCTTTATGTCTATTCTCGCAATTACCACATCTCTTCACCCCCATATTGGATGTGACCACACGTCGGTCATCCACCCTCGCAGCCTTGTTATTTGGAATGAAACCCTCACTTTCAACCCGCTTTCCTTTCCAATTCTTGTCACTGCTACCCTTCTTGTCCACTTCCATCACAGTTGTTTCCTTCACCGCCCTAATTACCTCAGTCACCATAAACGGCAGAATCGTCTGCATCGCTTGTTGAACTCCCGCAACCATAACCTTTTTCAATGCGGTCCTCAAGTTAGCACTATCATCACCGCCTTCCGGGTGATGGATTTCAGGCTCTTCGAGTGCCATTTCAGCAGCCCTAGTCATGCTCCTCGTGACACGCGATCCAACACCACGTCCACCACAACCTTCACCTGACACAGCCTTCGAAGATCTACCACCGGCCATCCTCTAAACACACTATAAAATTCAAACACTAACACGGTCATTCAAGGAAATAGCGCAGTTATGTCAAGTATAGTAAGTCCCTAATTACAGTGGCCAGTTGTGATTAGCCACTTACTTTACTTTTCATACCCCGAGCATTACCTATCCTGACTACATCAGTATCTAAATCTACATACAACACATTGTAACACCCGGTTATTTATTATTTTGAAGCCGACGAATGAAGAAAAAGAAATAAAGTCCAAAGTCGAGGGACCAAACTCGCCAACGAAAGAAAGTCGGGTGAGTGGGAGTATATAAGGGAGAGGGCAGCCCTTACCCTCTCCCCCACACTCACAAATCATCTAAAGAAAGAAGAGAAGAGAGAAAGAAGAGAAAAGAGGAAAAAGTGTTGGTTCGGGTTGGTTTGAGTGGCCAAAATCGTTGAGGAGCGAGTCAAATCGAAGCCCTTGTCGTTGTGCTCGTTTGTATGAGTTCTAGGACCCAACTTTTAATTGTTTTCAAACGATTTTGGGGCTGGAAAGCATGACAAACCCGTTTTTGTATGTGTGTGTTTATCACCCATTTGGGTGTGTTGCGTGTGATGCGTTTAGAGTTTGTTTCCGGGCTTGTGGGTGCTTGTATGGTGTTGTGGTATGCATTCCTAAGGTCTAAGATGGTTGATTTAGGCTTAGAATGGGTTTGGATGAGCTTGGAGACCGAAAATGGCAGATTGGGTTCGGGATGAACTCCTTTCTGCATCAGCTAGGGCTAGGCGACCGACTGGAGGCCATACGGCCGATTGAGAGGCGATTGAGGCTCATTCGCACAATTGAGGTTCATTCGCACGATTAAGGGTTCATTCGCACGATTAAGGTTCCATTCGTACGATTGGGAGTCCAGTCGCATGGGGAGTCATACGACTGAGGGTCCAGTCGCATAGGTGCTTAGTCGCATGAATCCATTCGCATGAGGTCAGTCGCATAGGTGCTCATTCGCATTAGTTCCATCCGCATGAGGTCCATACGCACGACTGGGTGTTCATTCGCATAAATGTTCATCCGCATGAGTCCAATCACATGATGTTCAGCCGCCTGGAGGCCATGCGACTGAAGGGTGTCCATACGCCCGAATAGGGCTGTTGCACCCGAGGAGAAGCGTAGTTCGACTTCTGACTTTCGGGGGAAAGTGTAGATGTAAGTTTTGACGAAAAGGTTCCCGTAAGAGCATGTAAGATGACTGTTATGACCTTAGGGAGCATGCTGGGCATGATGATGATGATGTTGCATGTTTATGCATGTTATGTATGTATGATGTGGCCCCGTATAATGATGATGACTGTGTATGATATGTTCCTTATTAGGATGTTGATAGGATCGGATCAATTAGGTTAGAATTATGCAGCGGAATATCACAGATTGAGATCAAATTCAAGCAAGAAAGGTAATGAATATGCAAGACAATCAATCACAATTATAGAGAGAATATTTCTGTTAAGGGAAAGATTTCATTCACGCATAATGCTTTGGTTAAAAATACAGCTAGGTCAGCATCCCTTATATAGAGGAATGTGACGTCTGCTGATGTCACTTGACAGTGACATCTAACAGAATTACAAAAACAACTGAAATAAGCAAACTACTGAGATGTTCTCAACAACTGATTACATCTCAGTGAATGCTAAGTACAATTACATAAAACTACTGACTAATAACTACTGAAACAATAAACTACTGAAATATAAAATTACAAGTACTGAAAAGTAAAACCATCACAACTACTGAAGTTAACAACTTCAGCTGTTGTGACAACTGCTGATCACTCTGGTCTTCAGTCTTTGTCTTCAGCACTTCATCTTCAGACTTTGTCTTCAGTTCTTTGCTTTCAGACTTTGTCTTCAGACCTTTGTAATCAGCTGATGTCTTCAGCTGATGTAACTATCTTCAGCAGTTGTAATGTCTGTGGGACTTAGAGGTTTTTCTGATCAGGCTCATTGGTTCTTTTGGTCCAACAAACTCCCCCTGAACCAATGCAGCCAAAACCTCTAATTTTATTGAAGATCCCACTTATTCTTTGGCAAAAATACTCTCTTGATCAGCTTCAGAGGTAAACAAATAAGCACAGGCCAGGGAAAAGGTTTCTAATCATTTGATTGGCTAAGTATGGAAGGGAACTCTGTCTTGGGGAAATTGGACACAGAGTCTTGTCCCAACCATGAGACCTATTTCCCATTTATGAGTCTGAAAGACTCCCTTGCATAGGCCTCAAGGAGAACAACTTGTTCTTCCTTAGTGAGTTCTTCTGCTTCTCCCTCAAAGAAGAACTCAGGCCCATAGTACTCAGACAGGTACCTTACTGTCTTCCCATTCTTTAGCTCAACAGTTGTTATCTCTCTATATGCGAATTCATCTGGATGAGAGCCTTCAAGTAACAACTGGAGTTCACTCTTCTGAAGATCTTCAAGTCTTTTATACAGCAACCCCTTCTTGATCATTTTGTTATCAAGAATAGACATAGGGGTTGATTTGGAAGTGTGAGGTCTCTTGAATTATTCAATGATTTCCCAGGGTGAGACTTCCATGGCCAACATGATTGCAGCATTCAAAGTCTTTCTTACTTGGCCATGATATCTACTTGGTAAATTTTTCTTGTGAATTCTAGAACTTACCCTGGGATCTGGCCAAATCCGCACTCTCTCCTTTTGATGTTGAAAAGTATGCCTGAGAGTGTACAGCCTTTGAGCTTGAATCTTCATAGCTTGAATGGATGAGGACTAAGGGAAGTCCTTGTCAACCATCTTGAGAAACTGCTCATCATGCTGCTTCTGCTGTTCTTCTTCTTCAATTTTGACTTTAACTGTCAGCCTTTGAGTTTTAGGAGTTATTGGTTGTGATTAACTCCTAGGCTTCAGTTTCTTCTTCTCAAGAACAGCAGATATGGGCAGATTGTCTTCTTCATCCTCCTCTTCTTCTTCTTCCATCCTCAGCAACCTTCTTTTTCTTTTTGGTGCTTCACTGGTGGACTCTTGGATAGGTTTCTTGGGTGAAGGAATTGGTTTAGATGGTTGTGAGGTTGTTTGTTTTGGAGGTTGAGAGGTTGGTTGTTTTGAAGGTTTAGATGTAGGCAGTTTTGATTGTGAGGTTGGCTTGGAGGATTGTTTAGGTAAGGGGGATTTGAAGGGCTGCTCTATCATTTTGTTGGTGAGGGTGGCTTTTGACAACTTGGCCATATCAGTTCTCTTCCCAGCACCAGCTTCATCCAGAGCTTCAATGATTAGGCCTTTGTTGAAGCTTTCAGATGAGCATATCTTGGTAGTTATTTCCAAGATGCTATCTCTGGACCATGATTTAATCTCTATGATAGGTCTTCCCAGATGTTTAGACAGAAATCTAATCATAGCCTCTAGTCTCTCCCTTTCTTCTTCATTACAACTTGCCCATCGATCTTCAATTTCTTGAATCTCAAGTCTCCTGATCTCTGAGTCAAGTTTAGCAGTGTCAAATCCTTGCCTGAAGAGCTGATCAATGATCCTGTCCATGGATCTGCTGTGTTGGTCATCAGCTTCTTTGATCATCTCATCTAGCCTCTTCTCATCTTCAATTTTATCACCAATACTTTTCTTTCTTTTGTAGGTGATGATCTCTTTGCCTTTGTTCTCTTCCTTATCTTCTTCCTCTTCAGCTCTTTTCCTTTTATCATCCTTTGCTGACTTAGAGTCCCTCTTTTTGGTTGCATTGGGTTCAGGGGTTTGAATGTCAGAAAGGTGCTTGGACACAGCATCAGTCACAAGTGAGGTAATATCTGAGGAGAGCCTCTCATCAATGGTTTTATGAACAATAGATGTGATGATGGGTGTGATGAGAGGTAAGGAAGATTTGAATGCAGCAACCATTTGCTCAGAGGGGTTCTCTCCCTGAGAAATGGTGCCTGAACCTGAGGCTAGTGGTTTGGTTGAGTTGAGTGGCTCAGTGTTTAGGGAAGCTTCAACAGAAGCTGCCATCTGTGGGTTTATTGGGGCAGATGGTCTTGATTCCTGAGGCAGGATAGGAAGCAGATCTTTCAATCTACAAACTTTAGCCTCAAGAATAGTGTTTTGGGCTAAGACTTCAAAGAAAAAGCCCAGGTCATCATCAGTATAAACTGAATCACCTGACCTCTTGAGTGAATCAGGATGAACATGTGCTGAGTGTAAATCAGTAATCACATGTGCCCCTTTGTCTTGGAACTGGGGAGTTTCTGTCTCAGGAGCAAGTCCTTCATTGACAGTTGCCTCTGGTGAGGTCTTAGAGATGATACCAGCTTCATCCTGTTCATGTGCTGAAGCAGGGGAACAGGTAGCCTCACCAGATGTTCTAGTCTCCACATTTACACTGGGAGACTGAACTTGATAATCCCTATGCTGTTGGATATCAACTACATTTTGATCCTCTCCCTCAGCTATTGAGGTTTTCCCAGTAGTAACAGGTATCTGGGGAGGGGTAGAGGAATGTAGCTGAGTCAGCACTTGTGCAATGACTGCAGTTGGGCTTGTAGGGGCGGTATCAGTGGAGATGGTGGTGAAAAGGTTTGCACCTGGGGAGATTGGTGCTCTTCAATGGTAATCTTCTCAAGTGAGATAGATTCCAGCAATGTGGTTTCCCCTATATTGGTTGCCTCAGGATCCTGTTGAGAGGATACCTGAGTGGTTTCAGCTGGTGGAGTCATTGAGATTACAAGGGGATTAAGACTTGTAGTCTCATCCTGCGTTTGTGCTGCAGGGGCATCATTAGGGGACTCAACTCCCTGAGTAGCCTTTTTGGTTTTCTTTGGTTTGGGTTTGGAGGGGACTTTAGATTTGGAGGTGGAGGCTGTGGGTTCCTTCTGCTTGGGTTTGAGCAGTTTGGCAGCCTGTTTGAGTTGTGGGTTTGAGTTGTGCCTGGAGTATACCTCTGGTAAAACCAACAGAGCAGGGACTCCAAGGCCAACAAGGCCATCAGATTTTCATTGATTCAAAATGATTGCCATAAGAAACCTTGGATATAATATCCATCTATTTGCCACAGGTTTCAATGCCAAATCTTTAAGTTCCAAAAAGATAATATCAGAAAAATTTAGATTTTGGTGCTCAAGGATAGAATATAATACCTGTTGCCATCTGGAAGACATTTGATCCCAAGAGGATGTTTTGGGAGCCAGGCAGACATTGATCATGTGAAATATGAGCCGCTCAGCATCATGGAAATGCTTCTTCAGTATGGTAGTAGCACTTAGGTCACCTTCATAACCATGATTGGCAAAAGAAAGATCAATGGTGCCTTTTTGGGTACTTGGAGGGATAGGTTGCATCATTGAGGTCTAGGGTTTGACGAATGATCTCAGGAGAGATGATCACCCGTTTCTGGTTAACAAAAGACTGGAGAGTGATGGTGGCATCATTCTCATCAGTATGAACGGTAACGTTCGTCCAGAACTGGCACAGGGTATCAGGGTAAATGGTTGGATTGAGGAGAAAGGCTGTGCGGTATTGGGAATCGATCATCAAGTCGATAGCAGCATCAAACTTGTTCCAGAATGGTGATTTGGTAAGATGAGCAACACAGTTCCGTCGAGATTTAATTTGCATGGTCGCCATTAATGGAAGATGAACGTTTGGAAAGTGAGTTATGAAAAGGTTGAAGTTAGGGTTAGGTATATATAGGTTATGAAACGGCTGAGGCAAAACAACTGAAAGTGTTGTTGCTGATCATCAGATGTTAGAAAACAACTGAAGACATGGTTTTAACTTTCAGATGTTGTAAACAACTGAAGACTTGGTGTTGGTCATCAGTAGTTGTAAAACTACTGAAGACATGGTTTTGGCTTCAGTTGTTTGGAAATGAAACAGTAGTTGTCGTCAATTCACAAAGTTCAGCTGTTTCAATGACCTTGACACTTACTCATCAGATCATCTGATTTTCAGATGTTTCATTGGTCATCAGTACTTATTTATTACAAAAGACATCAGTAGTTTGAACTACATCAGTATTTTGAACTAATAAGATACTTCAGTACATCTAAGTAATTAAGTCTTCAGTAGTTGTAAAACTACTGAAGATAAAATAACTTGTCAGTACTTATTTTTGACAAAAGAGTACTACTGCTCATCAGTATTTATGAACTAAGAGCATCAGTAGTTGTCAAATAATTCTAGCTGCAGCATACCAAGCCTGAGTACAAGATTATGAAATGTTGCACTATCCAAAGGCTTAGTAAATATATCTGCAAGCTCATCAGCACTAGGCACAAACTTTGGATCAATCAGACCTTTTTCATAGCAATCCCTAATGAAATGATGTCTGATCTCAATATGTTTGGTTCTAGAATGCTGGACAGGATTTTTAACAATACAAAGAGCTGAAGAACTATCCATTAATAATGGAGTCTTAGTCTCTGTAATGTCATAATCCAATAACTGATTTTGAAGCCAAAGTACCTGAGATGTACAGCTTGCAGCTGCAATGTACTCTGCTTCAGCTGTTGATGTAGCAACTGATGTTTGTTTCTTACTCTGCCAATAGACCAAATAGTTGCCTAGAAATTGGCATCCACCAGAAGTTGATTTTCTGGTTAACTTACACCCTGCATAGTCACTATCAGAAAAAGCAACCAATTTACAAGAGTGCCCAGTGGAATACCATAGTCCTAGTGATTTAGTTCCCTGCAAATATCTAAAGATCCTTATGACTGCAATCATATGGGAATCCTTAGGAGCTGCCTGAAATCTAGCACAGACACAAGTTGCAAACATAATATCTGGTCTAGAAGCTGTTAGGTACATCAAGGAACCAATCATACATCTGTAAAGAGTTTCATCAACTGCTTTACCTTTTTGATCAGCATCCAGTTGTGTGTTGCTGCACATGGGAGTAGAACAGGATTTACAGTTTTGTAAATCAAACTTGGTTAACAAATCTTTTGTGTATTTTGACTAATGAATGAAAGTTCCATCAGTCAGTTGTTTAATTTGTAAACCCAGAAAGAACTGTAATTCTCCCATAGCACTCATTTCAAACTTTTGTTGCATCAATTTTGTGAATGCATCACACAACTGGGGATCAGATGATGGAAAAATAATATCATCAACATAAATTTGAACAAGGAGCTTATGCATGCCAGCTTTCTTTATAAACAAAGTTTTATCTATGGAGCCTCTAGTGAAATTATTTTGAAGAAGAAAATTAGATAATGTTTCATACCAGGCTCTAGGTGCTTGTTTCAACCCATAAAGAGCCTTATCAAGCTTATACACCCAATCAGGGTGTTTATGATCTTCAAAACCTGGTGGTTGACATACATAAACTTCTTCTTTTATTTTACCATACAAAAATGCACTTTTGACATCCATTTGAAAAACTTTAAGGTTATGAAAAGCAGCATAAGCTAAAAACAAACGAATTGCCTCCAGTCTGGCCACAGGGGCAAAGGTTTCATCATAATCAATACCTTCCTCTTATGAGAACCCCTGTACAACCAGTCTGGCCTTGTTCTTGACAATTTGACCTTTTTCATCAGTTTTATTCCTAAACACCCATTTAGTGCCTATTGCACACTTACCTGGGGGTAGAGGAACCAGTTCCCACACTTGCTGTTTTTGAAATTGAAGAAGCTTAAGCTGCATGGCTTCAACCCATCCATTGTCCCTTAAAGCAACATGATAATTCTTTGGCTCTTGCTGACTAATGAAGAGAGCATAGAGACAAAAATTGGACAATTGACTTCTTGTTGAAACACCAGCAGTTATGTCACCAATGATCTGGGACACAGGATGATTCTTCAATTCTTGATAAGCAATAATATCTGTGCAAGTGTTTGTAGAAGATTCAGCAGCAGCAGATGTTGATGTAGACTCTTGAAACCTAGACTGAGATGGCAGTTCAAATGAAGTAGAGGATTCAGAGATTTCATCAGCATTTGTTGTGGATGGAGCTGCTGAGGCTACAGGAACATCAAGTGTAGTAGAACCAGGCAGATGATCACTACAACTTGCATTTGTATCTTCAGTTGGAGATGATGGATCTTCAGAGACCATAACAGGTGGAGGCTGATATGGAACATATTGCAGTATGTCCAAGTCAAACATCTCAACAGGGTTTTGAGGAATCTTGTCTTTTGGTGATTCATTGAACTTGACATGCAAAGTCTCTTCAACAATCTTTGTTCAGCAGTTGAACACTCTGTATGCTTTGCAAGTAGATGAATACCCAACAAAATACCCTGCATCCACTTGGAATCAAACTTCTGAAGGATACTTTTTGTGTTAAGAATATAACAAGGACACCCAAAAGCTCTAAAGAATGAAATCAAAGGAGCCAAATGATATAAGAGCTCATAAGGAGTCTTCATCAACCTCTGATTCACTAATACTCTATTCTGAACATAGCAAGCTGTATTGACAGCTTCAGCCCAAAAGGTTAGTGGCAACCCAGAGTCAGCCAACATTGTCCTTGCAGCTTCAATCAGGGTCCTGTTCTTTCTTTCCACCACTCCATTTTGCTCTGGAGTTCTTTGAATACTATATTGTCTTTTGATTCCCTTAGACAGATAGAATTCATCAAGAGTGTGATTTCTAAACTCTGTCCCATTATCACTTCTCACACACTTAACAGGAAGTGAATGCTGCTTCTCCACATGTAACACAAAATAGATAATACTTTGAGCTGCTTCATCCTTGGAGTGCAAGAAGAAAGTCCATACATATCTAGAGTAATCATCCACAATTACCAGATAGTACTTTTTCTTTGCCATGCTCATTACTCTCACAGGACCAAAGAGATCCATGTGCAGTAATTGCAAGCATGCTGTGGACTTAGGTTCTTCTATAGAAGGGAATGAAGCTTTGTGTTGTTTTCCTTTCAAGCAAGCTGGGCAGGTATCATCACACTTGAACTCTTTCAATGGTAAGCCTCTCACTAATCCATGATGAATGAGCTGATTCATGTTTTTGAAATTCACATGACCCAGCCTTCTATGCCATAGTTCAGATTCTTGAGGAGAGGCTTTGGAGAACAAACATGGATGGCCTTTTAGATCTATTTTCTTTGATAGATCTAAAGCATATACTCTACCAATCCTGTTGGCCTTCAGGAGAGTATACTCATCCAATATTTTGTCAATCTTGTGCAAAACTATGGAAGACAGAATCCGACAGTTTTGACTTGTGAAAAGTGTAACATGCCCTTTATCACACATTTGACTGACACTCAAAAGGTTGTATTTGAGGTTCTCCACATGGTTGACATCATCAAATCTTATCTCCCCATTTGAGACAAAACCCTTCCCAATGATGTAACCTTTTGCATCATTTCCAAATGAAACAAATCCCTTCTTCCTTTGGGAATAGTCATGAAGAAGAGAGCTGCTCCCTGTCATATGCATAGATCCTCCACTGTCCACATACCAGATGCTTCTTTGGCATGATGAAGAACCGTGCATTTAACACAAACATTAGTTAGCTTTGGAGACCCAAACCTTTTTGGTTTTGGGTCTGTTTTCATCAACAAATGTTAAACTAATAGGTTGTGCATGATTAACAACTTTTGAAGATGTAGATGATGCTGAAAAGGATTCCTTGGATTTTTGCTTGGGTATCCTTTTCAGTGGTTTAGACATAGAAACATCCAATTGGTTAACTCTCCCCAATAGATGTTGAATCATCATCACAAGTTGTGTCTGATTTGTTGATAGAGTTTTCAACTCAGTTGACACATCAGTACTTGTGGATGATTTGTTCTTGTTATTCTCTACACCCTTCTTTTGAAAAGACACAGACTTAGTCTGAGTTTTCAATATTCCCTGAGGAATATTTCCAGCTGTTGTTTGAAAAACCCCTTCTTTCTTAGTGGCATTTTGAGAAAGCTTAGGTTTATCAGAATGAGATGATTAAGGTACAAACTTGGTTTGAAATTCATTTTTCATTTTCTACATTTCCTGCTTAATGATTTTCTTTTTATTGAATTTTAAACCCTTGCTATACCAGCACTCATCAGTCAGATGATTGAACAAACCACATATTTCACATGGTTTTGTTTTCATCTTTTCTTGAACAACTGCTGAAGTTGAGGAAACTACTGAAGATTTGTTCTTCAGTACTTTCTTCCTTTCAGTACTTTTGGGAAGTACTGAAGGATTTTCAACAACTGAAGATTTCTTCTTCAGTGATTTGCTATCAGTATTTCTTAGAATCCTGATAGATTCTTCAGCAGTTGTCAAGGATTGCATATTTTCTTCTGATTTAAAATGCTCTTCAGGTGTTGTGTTTTGCCCTTCAGTACTTTGAGTACCTTGTGGAACAACACCTGAATTTCTCAGCTTCTTCTGGATCAAGTGTTTCGAAGTAGTAGGATCATCAGTTATTTGATTAACTAAGATACTCACACTATCTTCATCCTCAGATTTTAAATTTTCAATAGAGGATGAAACACCTGATGATGTGGTTTGGGAATGACCCTCAACCTCAAATTGTACTTCTGACTTAGGAGTAAAATCTGTGGGAGGTATGGTATGATTATACCCAATCCCAAACTTCACATTTGAAGCAGTTTGCTTACTGAGAAGCATTTCAAATCCCTTGCAGGATGTTACCCATCGTTCACAATCAACTTGGGTAGCTGCAAGTGTATCCTTGAGATTCTTGTGATTTTCTAGAATGACCTCTACCTTAGCCTTTTCATCAGTAATTTGACATTTAAGCTTATAAATCTCTTCATCCTTCTCTTTTAACACAGACTCAAACTCAGATTTCCTTTTAGACATTACCTTTTCTAGGTCAAGATTTTGATTAATTAAAGCTACATTTGCTTCCCTAATAGAAACAAAAGCAGCTATGCATGATTCAGAACAAATCTTGGCCTTAGCCTCAGAAGATACCTGTGGTACCTGTGATGAAGAACCTTGTGATGATGTAGGATTGTCATCAGTAGATTCCAGGGCCATTAAAGCAAGGTTTCCAAAAGAATTGTCACCACCATGTTGACCAGCACCAGCAAATTGCTCAGAATAACCAGAGACATCATCTGGTAGGCTGCTCCAGTCAACAACCTCAGGGGTGAAAAAGCTCTGATGAGATTGAGGTTGAGATTGCTGATTTGATTGAGAAGGCTGAGAATCAGGTAGAGCATGTGGTTGTTGAGCCATTGGTACTGAAACTTGACCAGACTGAGGCATGTAAAAGCATGGATAAGGATATGGCATGGGGCTTTGAGGGACAAAGTATGCAGGAGATGATTGATGCTGAGAATGATGATCAGAACTGGTAGGATGTTGCCCTTTGGATTGTAAACTATTACTTGGAAAAGTCACAAAGGGTGCAGATGAGTTAGATCCAGATGATCTACACTCTCTAGCAAAATGTCCAAGTCTGTGACACTTGTGACATCTCAACTTACTCTTGTCAAAACCAACCTTGGTTTTGCCAGAGAGACCAGGAAATTTCCTACCTGTTCTCTTATAAAATTTTTGAGATCTGATATTAATCAATGCCATTTGGCTCAAAATATCCATCTCTTCAAGATCATCATCAGCTATTCCCTTCAAATCATCCATCACAAAACACAAATTATCAGCATTAAAACATGAGTTTCCCTCAACTCCAACAAAAGCATGATTTCCACTGTTTGAAGAGAAATCAATATGCTCATCATATGAACTTTCAGATGAAGCATATTCAGACTCATGACCAACCAGAGCAGTATTACCTGGTACAAAGTCATCAGTGAGCTTTCCAGATGAAGATAGTTTCCTTTTCTGTTCTATCTCTCTCTCAAATGTTAAGAGCTTCCCATGAAGTTGGGTGAGAGATAGAGTATCCAGATTTGCACTGGAGCGTAGGACAATGGTGTAAGTGTCCCATCTCTCAGGCACGGATCTGAGGAATCTATTATTCATCTGGCTGTTTGTGTATTCATGTTGAACCATTTTAAGCTCAGAGATTAAACATGAAAACCGCTCAAACTGTTGAGTCAGTGTCTCACCCTTCCTATGAGAGAATGTCTCATATTGCTGGGCAAGGATTTCTCTATTGTTTGCTAAGACCTCATCAGTTCCTCCAAATTGTTCCTTTAGAGCAACCCAGAGATCATAAGCAGTTTCATGATGCATGAGCCCAGAATAGATTTCATTAGGTATTGCCATGGCCAGAATTCCATGGGCTTTAGCATCAATCTCAAACAGTTTTAAATCCTCATCAGAATATTGTTCCTTCTTTTTAGGAACCATCTCCTTGGTTTCAGGATTACTCACCATAGGCTTGTATGGTCCATGAACCACAGACTTTCAACAACCTGAACTGTTAACAGACAGGTGATGGAGCATTCGGCGTTGCCATATGTTATACTCACTCCTAACAAGCATAGGAGGCTTAGTTGAGGAGCCAGTATTGTGAGGATCATTCATTGAAGTAGTCATTTTCACTAATTCAATTGAAGTCAAGGAGATTAAAAATTGGTCTGGTTTGAAAACTCAACAATATACTTAGAAAACACAATTAGAATCACAATTAATGAACCGGAAGCACAGAAAATTAATCTCTATAGTCAATTCTTGCAAAACTACTAATTCGATCAACCTTTGCTATCAAAAGAATAGTTTCAATGATCAATTGTTAGATCGATCAATGATTAACCTGCTCTGATACCATTTGATAGGATCGGATCAATTAGGTTAGAATTATGCAGCGGAATATCACAGATTGAGATCGAATTCAAGCAAGAAAGGTAATGAATATGCAAGACAATCAATCACAATTATAGAGAGAATATTTCTGTTAAGGGAAAGATTTCATTCACGCGTAATGCTTCGGTTAAAAATACAGCTAGGTCAGCATCCCTTATATAGAGGAATGTGACGTCTGCTGATGTCACTTGACAGTGACATCTAACAGAATTACAAAAACAACTGAAATAAGCAAACTACTGAGATGTTCTCAACAACTGATTACATCTCAGTGAATGCTAAGTACAATTACATAAAACTACTGACTAATAACTACTGAAACAATAAACTACTGAAATATAAAATTACAAGTACTGAAAAGTAAAACCATCACAACTACTGAAGTTAACAACTTCAGCTGTTGTGACAACTGCTGATCACTCTGGTCTTCAGTCTTTGTCTTCAGCACTTCATCTTCAGACTTTGTCTTCAGTTCTTTGCTTTCAGACTTTGTCTTCAGACCTTTGTAATCAGCTGATGTCTTCAGCTGATGTAACTATCTTCAGCAGTTGTAATGTCTGTGAGACTTAGAGGTTTTTCTGATCAGGCTCATTGGTTCTTTTGGTCCAACAGATGTATGTTTATCTTTCTTGTGGCTTTACGTGTCGTGTTAATGAATGAATGAAGTATTATGTAACGTAAAGTGAAAGATAACGAAAGAGGAATATGAAGTAAGAATGCATGCAGTATTGAATGATGAATGAACGAAGGAAAGGCTTGCAAGCACATATATGAGGTGAGCAACCCTGTTGTTGCAAGAGACTCGGATAGCGTGCAATCGTTGAGATTGCCATGAGGTGAGCAACCCTGTTGTTGCAAGAGACTCGGATAGCGTGCTATCGTTGATATTGCCATGAGGTGAGCAACCCTGTTGTTGCAAGAGACTCGGATAGCGCTATCGTTGAGATTGGCAATGAGGTGAGCAACCCTATGGTTGCAACAGACTCGGATAGCGTGTAATCGTTGAGATTGCTAATGAGGTGAGCGGCCCTGTTGTCGCAACAGACTCGGAAGAATGAACGTATAAAATGAACGAAAGTTAACGAATGTAATGAAAGATAATAATGATATTATCTGTGTATACGTATGATGTATGATCGCATGAGAAAAGGAATAGTTCTAATGAAAGTAAAGTATGTTTTATTATAAAACTAGAACTCACTTAGCAACGCTGACTTTTTTATGTGTTTCCAGTTGGCAGGTAATGTTGCTGAGGATGGCGCTGCGAGGCTACTCAGCTCTTTTTGATGGCATTCATTTGTATAGGGCTTTTGTGATATAATGCAACAATATATTTTGTAACTGATTTTAACGATGTATTATTTGGCAAAAGCTTTTATAATGTAATGAGATGTCTATTTTGATAATTCCGCTTTTTATGAAAGTTAAATGTAATTATTTGTTATATGTGCGATGAATGACCAACTGTAGGCGTCCCGGGAACGGGGCCTTACAAGTTGGTATCAAAGCCAAAGTTTAAGTGAAATGGGTAAAATTTTCAAATAAACCTCAACTTAAACTGAAAATGGGACGGAATAGGAATGGAATGCCAATCTGAGTAACTGCGTGCCATCAGGTATTTTCGTAAAGTTAACCGGTTTTATGTGCGCATGGTATGTGGTTATGTGTTGTATGTAGATTTAAATATTGATGTAGTTAGGACAGGTAATGCTTGGGGTATGAAGAGTAAAGTAAGTGGCTAATCACAACTGGCCACTGTAATTAGGGACTTACTATACTTGACATAAACTGAGCTGTTTCCTTGAATGACCGTGTTGGTGTTTGAATCTTTCAGTGTGATAGAGGATGGCTGGTGGTAGATCCTCTAAAGCTTCTAGGGGTGGAGGTCGTGGTGGGCCTGATGCTGAACCGCGAACCAAAAGAGGAAGGCCTAGAGTCGAATAGGTGGTTCCTGAAGAACCTGAGACCCCTCATCCGGAGGCTAGGGATGAGAGTGCAAACTTAAGGGTATCGGCAAAGGAGGCTGTTGTTGAAGAAGTACATCAGGTCATGCAGACAATCTTACCGTCTGTGGTGACCGAAGTCAACAAAGCTGTGAAAGAAGGAGAAAGAAAGGAGAGAAACAGGGCCTCGGGGGAGAGGGAGCAACTGGAGCCTGAAACGATTTTCTCCGATAATGAGGAAGAGGAAGAGGATGAACCCGTGCAAGAGGTGGTACGAGGCTGTAACTACGGGGCGTTCATGAGGTGCAAGCCCCCAACTTTCAATGGAAACGGCACTGCTGCTGCTGCTCACCGGTGGGTGAGGGAAATGGAGGCTGTACTTGATATCAGCGAATGCCGGGAAGACTAGAAGGTGAAGTTCGCTACCTACTCTTTTGTGGATTCGGCTCTGTGTTGGTGGGACAACATTGTCCAAGTCGAGGGTAGCAGGGCCATTGGGAGGATGAGATGGTCCGAGCTGAAAAAGTTGGTAATTGAGGAGTTTTGTCCTCATCGGGAAATGGACAAGGTCGAAAGGGAGTTCTTGCAACTGGAAGCAGGAACCATGACACACCAGCAGTACACCACAAAATTCAACGAGATGGCACGTCTGGTGCCGGATCAGGTGACGCCTCTGTCACGAAAGATTAAGAGGTACATACAGGGTTTGCCGGTGGATATTCGCAGGCACATGATCGCCGCCCGACCGAGCACGTTTAGGTCGGCGGTGGATTTGGCAGGGAGACTGTATGATGAGAGAACAGTGGTGGTTACTGAAGGCAGCAAGAAGGGCGGTGGCGATCGAAACTGGCTGGGGAAGAGGTTTGGTCGGGGTGATACCTCGACGGGTAATAAGAAGGCACGGGTGGATGACCGCCTTGTGGTCACATCGAGTGCGGGATCAAAAAGGTGTGGCAAGTGTGGAAAGAAGCATAGTGGGGAATGCAGATTTGGGTCGAACTTGTGCTTCAAATGTGGGAAGGCGGGGCACATGGCAAAGGACTGTCGTCTATTCCGGTGCTTTAACTGTGATGAAGAGGGTCATATGAGCAAGGATTGTAAGAGGCCGAGGGCTGAGAGCTCCGGGGCGAAGAAGACAGGAGGTGAAGGACCGAGGGCGAGTGCCAAGGCATTCATCATGACATTGGAGGAAGCTAGGACGGACCCTGATGTCGTGTCCGGTACGTTTCTGGTGAACCAAACTTTAGCTTCTATGTTATTTGATTCGGCTGCTAGTAAAAGTTTTATTTCTGCTGCTTTCTATGCTAAGCTGCCTGTTAGTAGTAGACGTGTTAATGCGCCCTTTGATGTAGAAACTGCCATAGGTAAGTCTACCAAGATTTCTGAGATGATAGAGAACTGTGATGTGGAACTTGAGGGTCATAAGTTTCCTGTTAGACCGTTCGTGATGACCTTAGGTGGTTTCGATTTGGTTCTTGGGATGGATTGGTTGGCGGACTTCGAGGCGAACATTATGTGTCGCAAGAAGATGATTCGTTTGACAGCGCCTGACGGTAGTTCAGTGATGGTTTATGGTGTTCGGGTTACTACGATTCCGAAAGTGATCTCGATGGCGGTGGCGGGAAAGTGTATGAGGCGTGGATGTAGCGCTTACTTGGCCTATGTAAAGGATGTGGATACGCCAACACCACAACTAGCCGATGTACCGGTTGTGTGTGACTTTCCAGACGTGTTCCCAGAAGACTTATCAGGAGTGCCACCTGACAGAGAGATCGAGTGTCAGATTGATCTGATACCGGGTGCCCAACCTATTGCCAAGGCACCGTATCGGTTGGCTCCGACAGAGATGAAAGAGTTGATGGAGCAGTTGCAAAAGCTACTTGATTAAGGGTTCATTAGACCGAGTATCTCGCCTTGGGGTGCCCCGGTCCTGTTTGTAAAGAAGAAGGACGATAGCATGAGGATGTGCATTGACTACCACGAGCTGAACAAGTTGACGGTGAAGAACCGATACCCCTTACCTAGAATAGATGATCTGTTCGATCAGCTTCAAGGTGCCAGTTGGTTTTCAAGGATAGATCTTCGATCTAGTTACCATCAGCTGAAGGTGAAAGAGCAGGATGTTCCTAAAACAGCTTTACGTACGCGCTATGGTCACTACGAGTTTCTTGTCATGTCCTTTGGTTTGACCAACGCGCCAGCTTCTTTTATGGATTTGATGAATCGTGTGTGTCGGCCGATGCTGGATAAATCAGTGATTGTGTTTATTGATGATATCCTGATTTATTCGAGGAGCGAGATTGAGCATGCCGGTCATATTCGGGAGGTTCTGGAGACGCTGAGGAGGGAGAAGTTGTATGCTAAATTCTCCAAGTGCGCGTTCTGGTTGCGCGAAGTTCAGTTCTTGGGTCATGTGGTAAATCCCCACGGGATTATGGTGGACCCGGCGAAAGTGGAGGCGGTTATGCAATGGAAGTCACCAAAGACGCCATCCGAGATTCGTAGTTTCTTGGGTTTGGCGGGCTACTATAGAAGATTTATCCAAGACTTCTCTAAGATTGCTTCTCCACTAACTAAGTTGACCCGAAAAGATGTGAAGTTCGTATGGGGTCAAGCTCAAGAGAAGGCGTTCGAGGAACTAAAGGCGAGTTGACTCAAGCTCCAGTTCTGTCATTACCCGATGGAAGTGAAGATCTGGTGGTTTATTCTGATGCTTCCTACTCGGGGTTGGGGTGTGTGTTAATGTAGAGAGGAAAGGTCATAGCCTATGCATCCCGACAGTTGAAGGTTCATGAGGTCAATTACCCCACTCATGACTTGGAGCTGGCAGCCGTGGTCTTTGCGTTGAAGATTTGGAGGCACTATCTTTACGTGACGAAGTGCACCATATTCACTGACCACAAGAGCCTGAAGTACTTCTTCGAGCAGAAGGATCTGAACATGAGGCAGAGACGGTGGTTGGAACTTATAAAGGATTATGATTGTGAGATCCACTACCACCCGGGCAAGGCCAATGTGGTGGCTGATGCCCTTAGCCGGAAAGAGAGGCCCGAGCCGATTCGGGTGAAAGCATATCAACTAATCATGACCTCTGATGTAATGAAGCAAGTCAAAGAGTTTCAAGATGAGGTATTGAAAGAAAATCATCTTAACTCTGAAAGAATGAGAGGTCTGGTTGGGGAATTGGGTGAAAACACACTCGGTGTTAGAACCCGATTCGGTCGTGTGTGGATTCCTTATTTTGGGGATCTACGGGTGAAGATATTGGATGAAGCTCACAAGACTCGATACTTCATTCACCCAGGTGCCATGAAAATGTACCAAGATATGAAGAAGGATTATTGGTGGCCGGGTATGAAGCGCGATGTGGTGGAGTATGTGAGTAAGTGCCTTACTTGCTTACAGGTGAAGGCCGAGCATCAAACGCCGTATGGGAAGATCCAACCTTTGGATATACCGGAATGGAAGTGGGAGCACATCACCATGGATTTCATTACGAAGCTGCCGCGTACCCCGAAAGGGTACGATGCCATTTGGGTGATAGTTGACCGTTTGAAAAAGAGTGCTCACTTCCTACCGATCCTCGAGACATATTCATCTGAGAGTTTGGTTGATCTGTTCATCAGGGAGATTGTAACTCGTCATGGTGTGCTGGTGTCTATTGTATCTGATCGTGACACCCGGTTTACATCTAAATTTTGGAAGAAATTCCACGACGCTATGGGGACGAGGTTACATATTAGCACGGCTTATCATCCCAAACTGATGGTCAGTCAGAAAGGACCATTCAGACATTGGAAGACATGCTTCGGGCATGTGTGATTGATTTTGGGGGAAGTTGGGATGACCACCTGCCGTTAGCCGAATTCTCATATAACAACAGCTACCATGCCAACATTGGTATGCCACCATATGAGATGCTATACGGTAGGAGATGCAGAACGCCCATTTGTTGGGGTGATATTGGTCAGAAGGAATTGGGGAGCGTCGAGGTAAGCGAGGCTACGACTGAGAAGCTTGAGAAGATTAAAGCCTTCATGAAGACATCCAAAGACAGACAGAAGTCGTATGCTGATAAACGACGCAGGCCGATTGAGTTCTAGGTGGGTGACCGGGTTATGTTGAAGGTCTCACCTTGGAAGGGTATTATCCGATTCAAGAAGCGGAGCAAGCTGAGCCCAAGGTATATAGGCTCTTTCCGAATCATCGCCCGAGTAGGAGAGGTGGCCTATAGACTGGAGTTACCCGATGAGTTAAGTGGAATTCACCCGACATTTCATGTATCTCATCTGAGAAAGTTCTTAGCTGAAGAAGACATGATTGTTCCACTGGAGGATATCAAAGTAGACGAAAGGCTCAATTACGTGGAGCAACCAGTGGCAATCATCGATAGAAAAGAGAAAAGACTGAGACATAAAGTGGTTCCTCTTGTGCGTGTACAGTGGAAGCACAGGAAGGGATCCGAGTCAACGTGGGAGACTGAGGAAGAAATGAGACAGCATTATCCACGTTTGTTCGAAGAATAACAGGTTTCGGGGACGAAGCCTATTTAAGGGGGGTGGACTTGTAACGCCCGGTTATTTATTATTTTGAAGCCGACGAAGGAAGAAAAGAAATAAAGTCCAAAGTCGAGGGACCAAACTCACCAACGAAAGAAAGTCGGGTGAGTGGGAGTATATAAGGGAGAGGGCATCCCTTACCCTCTCTCCCACACTCACAAATCAGCCAAAGAAAGAAGAGAAGAGAGAAAGAAGAGAAAAGAGGAAAAAGTGTTAGTTCGGGTTGGTTTGAGTGGCCAAAATCGTTGAGGAGCGAGTCAAATCGAAGCCCTTGTCGTTGTGCTCGTTTGTATGAGTTCTAGGACCCCACTTTTACTTGTTTTCAAACGATTTTGGGGCTGGAAAGCATGACAAACCCGTTTTTGTATGTGTGTGTTTATGACCCATTTGGGTGTGTTGCGTGTGATGCGTTTAGAGTTTGTTTCCGGGCTTGTGGGTGCTTGTATAGTGTTGTGGTATGCATTCCTAAGGTCTAAGATGGTTGATTTAGGCTTAGAATGGGTTTGGATGAGCTTGGAGACCGAAAATGGCAGATTGGGTTCGGGATGAACTCCTTTCTGCATCAGCTAGGGCTAGGCGACCGACTAGAGGCCATACGGCCGATTGAGAGGCGATTGAGGCTCATTCGCATGATTGAGGTTCATTCGCACGATTGAGGGTTCATTTGCACGATTAAGGTTCCATTCGTACGATTGGGAGTCCAGTCGCATGGGGAGTTATACGACTGAGGGTCCAGTCGCATAGGTGCTTAGTCGCATGAATCCATTCGCATAAGGTCAGTCGCATAGGTGCTCATTCGCATTAGTTCCATCCGCATGAGGTCCATACGCACGACTGGGTGTTCATTCGCATAGATGTTCATCCGCATGAGTCTAATCGCATGATGTTCAGTCGCCTGGAGGCCATGCGACTGAAGGGTGTCCATACGCCCGAATAGGGCTGTTGCACCTGAGGAGAAGCGTAGTTCGACTTCTGACTTTCGGGGGAAAGTGCAGATGTAAGTTTTGACGTAAAGGTTCCCGTAAGAGCATGTAAGATGACTGTTATGACTTTAGGGAGCATGTTGGGCATGATGATGATGATGTTGCATGTTTATGCATGTTATGTATGTATGATGTGGCCCCGTATGATGATGATGACTGTGTATGATATGTTCCTTATTAGGATGTATGTTTATCTTTCTTGTGGCTTTACGTGTCGTGTTAATGAATGAATGAAGTATTATGTAACGTAAAGTGAAAGATAACGAAAGAGGAACATGTAGTAAGAATGCATGCATTATTGAATGATGAATGAACGAAGGAAAGGCTTGCAAGCACATATATGAGGTGAGCAGCCCTGTTGTTGCAGGAGACTCGGATAGCGTGCAATCGTTGAGATTGCCCATGAGGTGAGAAACCCTGTTGTTGTAAGAGACTCGGATAGCATGCTATCGTTGATATTGCCATGAGGTGAGCAACCCTGTTATTGCAAGAGACTCGGATAGCGTGCTATCGTTGAGATCGGCAATGAGGTGAGGAACCCTATGGTTGCAACAGACTCGGATAGCGTGCAATCGTTGAGATTGCTAATGAGGTGAGCGATGCTCGTTGTTGCAAAAGACTCGGAAGAACGAACATATAAAATGAACGAATGTTAACGAATGTAATGAAAGATAATAATGATATTATTTGTGTATACGTATGATGTTTGATCACATGAGAAAAGGAATAGTTCTAATGAAAGTAAAGTATAGAACTCACTCAGCAACACTGACTTTTTATGTGTTTCCAGTTGGCAGGTAATGTTGCTGAGGATGGCGCTGCGAGGCTACTCAGCTCTTTTTGATGGCATTCATGTGACATCTCTTAATTTTGTTAACTTAGAAGTTAACTTTGTTAAATCTTAAAAGGGCCTTTTATGCCATTTTGAAACTTTGGAGTTTGTTATACTTAATAATTAATTTGGTGATTAACAAATTAATATAATAATAATAACATTATAAGTGTTATAATGTTTGCTTATTATTATAAAATTAAAGGTGTTAATAATCTTAAATAAAATAATAACTATTATTATTATTATAATAATGACACTAATAATAATAATATTAATGATAATAATATTAATAACAATAATAATCATAATAATAAGATTAATAATAATAATCATATTAAAAGTAATCTTGTAAAAAAATAGAAACAATATAAGTGTTATTATTTTAAAACTTGTATTTAACTAGCTTTAGCATAAAATAATAACATTTTAAAACTTCAGGGTCTAAAGTGTAAATTAGCTAAAACTAAAAACAAAACTTTAAGTTCTTGTTGTTAATTGTTGAAAACACAGGGACCATTTGTGTAAATAATGGAAACCAACCCCCCCCCCCTTGTGCAACCCCGTATTTCCGGTCGCCGGCCGGCCAAGTCCGGCGCGGCGCCGGCGACCCTTAAATCCACTCGAAACCTCTCCGATTTTGATACCAAATCATTCCAATCGATTCGCAGACATGACTCGAACTCAATTACAGTCTTTAATTGAGTTTAAACAGCCGTTATGAACCTAAACACGATGAGTAACCGTCGACTTCATCAATCGATCCGTTCGAACATTAATTCGCCATAATACCCTAATTATCTCAACATAAACAACCATCTGGATACCTCTAAATGAATACTGGTCTCAATTACACATGAAACGAATGCGAACTTCATCTTTGATTCCTTTCACTGGTCGCGACTTGCAGCCAGTCGAACACCTCTCTTCGAGTCTCCAATCATGTAATTGATTGAGGGCTTTGATTCGTGGGTGTCTGGAAAAGCTTCACACTAAATTAATTGATATATCATCAACGAATGACCATCGTTCGCTCACCGTTCGGCCGCGAGTTGTTCTTCGAAGTGGGTGTCTCCAATCGATCATCAAACGGGTAATTTTTATACATATACATGAGCGTTTAACCATGGGGAGCAAAAGCCCCATGGTTGATTGGGTCAACAACAACAAATTGATGCTCGATTTGCATCAAGAATGAATTAGGGTTCTTGGGGAAATTGGGAATCATATGAAACTTGTGTTTTTAAAAATTAAAATCCATTCCTTGGCAGGCTTAGGCGCCCTTGCCTACTGGTTAACAAAGCATGCCCACATCCTTGAGGTCCCGGGTTCGAACCCGGGAACCCTCAAACATTTTTTTGGGCCTTTTTAGCCCTCAAATTAATTGTAGAAAATTTTTAAAAAATATAAAAATAGTTTTTGCAAACCTTAAAAATTTCCATGAACATCAAATAATATTCTGGATTTTTCTAGTAATTTTAAAAATTAAATAACTTGTTTTAAAAACATTTTAACAAACATTATTTATGGTTAAATCCTATTAAAAGTGGGTCTCAACTAATAAATTAGTTTCGGTTCAAACGTTATTCCTTTAAAATCATGGTTATCTTAAAATGTTTATTTAAATTTAAACCTTGATTACAAATGTTTTCTTTTAAAAATAATTAAATAATTATTTATATGCTTATGAACTTGATACAATAATTTAAAAAAATCATTTAAAATAATAATGGACATAATATTATCTTTATTAATCTCTAAAATTTGGGAAATTATATACTATTCTTAGAAAATTATTAAGATTTAATTACATCATTATTATCTAATTTTATTTCTAAAATACTTAATCATATAAACCTATATAATTCCTTCTAATGAAATCAAAATGTAAATAACTACATTATAAACTTATTGCTTAGCAAAAAAAAACCTTAAAAATATTAACACCCTAATTCTTGTGAACGTTAATCGTATTGTTAACCTTAATCTTTATCTTGTAAATTATATATTTAGGTGCTTGTAATGGATACTTTGGATTATCTTTTGGATCTTACTTTAATCTTTTATATCATCTTGTAATGCCTATATCTATGTGAGTATTTCCATACCCCTTTTTGCTTATTTTCACACTTTGGGGCGAAACATGTTAATTTATTATCATTGCACTTGTAAACTTATTTGAGACTTGTAATCTTTATGACAATTCATCATGCAAAGTTATGGTTAGTTGAACTTTTGTGGTTACCATGTTATGGCGTTATATGTACAATCATTAACTATTGCTAGCCCAGCGAAGTCATAGATCTATGGGCAAGACAAGTCTGCTTTGGTTGATCCAAGTACACTTAGCTGATCGTATAATCTTGTAAACGTTTGAGATTTGTAAAATTTTGTCGAGGTTTGATTGTTGCATTGTTCATAACATCCCTAATCACTTTATTCACTAACTTATGACTTGAATTGCCATCTTTTATATAATCTATGTATTAAAAACTATGGAATGCTCACCAACATTTTTATGTTGACCTTTTATTTTTAACATGTTTCAGGAATACCTCAAGTATGTGTTATACTCTTTGAAGCTTATCACATCTAGGATTGGACCTAGAGATAAAATGGATGATCATGTTATTTGTAGCATTTGTACATGATGTATTCTTTGTTGAAACTTTTGCTTGTAATGTTACAATTGAATCTTATGATTAATATATTCGGATTTAATAAATAGCGTTATGTGGCTGTGAACAATCGTAACTCTCACATCTCGACGTTTCCGCCGTCAAGGTTGGGGTGTGACAATCCATTTGTATAGGGCTTTTGTGATGTAATGCAATAATATATTTTGTAACTGATTAACGATGTATTATTTGGCAAAAGCTTTTATAACGTAATGAGATGTCTATTTTGATAATTCCGCTGCAATGTTTTATGAAAGTTAAATGTAATTATTTGTTATATGTGCGATGAATGACCAACTGTAGGCGTCCCGGGAACGGGGCCTTACACACATAAATCACATAACATGCGCACGTAATACCGGTTAACATTACGAAAATACCTGATGGCACGCAGCTACTCAGATTGGAATCCCATTCCCTTTCCATCCCATTTTCAGTTTAAGTTAAGGTTTATTTTGAAAATTTACCCATTTCACTAAAACTTTGGCTCTGATACCAACTTGTAAGGCCCCGTTCCCGGGACGCTTATAGTTGGATTCTCATCGCACATAAAACATATAATTACATTTATATTTCATGAAACATTGCAGCGGAAACATTTAAACAAAACATTCCATTTAATAATAAAGGCTTTTGTAATTTAATACATCGTTTTCCAATTTCAAAATACATGTTCCATTTCATTACAAAAGCATTATAAATATGGATGCCATCCAAAAGAGCTGAGTAACCGCCCCGTGCCATCCTCAGCAACATTACCTGCCAACTGGAAACACATAAAAGTCAGCGTTGCTGAGTGAGTTCTAGTTTTATAACAAAACATACTTTTCTTTCATTAAACCGTTCTTTACATTCATGCGGTCACACATCATATGCACACATAGATAATCTTTATTATCTTCATCATTCATTCGTTAACTTCTGTTCATTCATTGTGCGTCATTAACCCTTCACATTCTTTCATCATTACATCTTTTCTTTTCTATCAAACCATAAACTTTACCCTTCTATTCATGGTACTGGACCTAGGCCTATCATAGACCTTCTATAATGGTGCACCGCACCTCTGGCCACATAGACCTTCTATAATGGTGCACCGCAACTCTGGCCACAGTACCTAAGGTAAAGTTTAGGTGTACCATTGCCATATGCAATACCTTTCTGTTCATGGTACTGGACCTAGGCCTATCATAGACCTTCTATAACGATGCACCACACCGCTGGTCACAGTACCTAAGGTAAAGTTTAGGTGTACCTTTGCCATATGCAATACCTTTCTGTTCATGGTACTGGACCTAGGCCTATCATAGACCTTCTATAACGGTGCACCGCACATCTGGTCACAGTACCTAAGGTATGCAACAATGGTTCTATACAAATGGTCAATCACAAAGAAAGACCCCGATGTGCATCCTCCCGGGGTAGCGAACCCACACACCGTTGGGCTAACACCTTAATTGGCGTGTCCCGATATCCACTGCTTGCAAGACTTTTGTTACATTCCATCGTTTATTAATGCATGCATTCATTTATCATGTTCCCCTTTTATTATCTTCCACTTTACGTTACATAATACTTTCATGTCATTCATTAACATTCCACGTAAAGCCAAGGGAAAATAATCATACATAGTAATAAGGAACATCAACATACACAATCAACATCATCATACAGGGCATAAGATAAACGTACATAACAACATACATAAGCAATAAACCCAAATCGACAACATGCCCCAAACACTAACTATGACCTCGAAAGTCAACTTACAGGAACCTCCAGGAACCTCTCATGCCATAACCTACCTCTACACAACTCCCCGAAAGTCAAAAGGTTAAACTAGGCTCTTTCGGGTGCACGAGCTCTATTTGTGCGTATGGACACCCTTCAGTCGCATGGCCTTCCATGCGAATGAACACTTAGGCGAATGTTCATCAGGCGAATGGACCTATGCGGATGGACCTATGGGCGAATGGACTCTTAGGCGTATGGACTCTCAGTCGCATGACCTTCATGCGTATAGTCGCATGACTTCAGGCGCATGGGCTTCAGTCGCATACCCTTCGTACGAATGGACCTCAGTCGCATGGCCTCCAGGCGCATGGACCTCAGTCGCATAACCTTCGATCTCATGCCTTACAGGCACATGAACTTCAGTCGCATGACTATCATGCGTATGGACCTCAATCGCATGACAATCGTGCGCATGGACCTCAGTCCCACGCCAATCGGCCGTATAGCCTCCAATCGCACTCCAGTCGGTCGCCTAGCCCTAGCTGATGCAGAATGCAGTTCCAGCCGAACGCAAACTGCCCTTTTCGGCCTCCAAGCTCTTCCAAACTCGATTTTAGCCCAAATCAACCATCCTAAACCTTAGGAACACCTACCACAACACCATTCATGCATACACAATCCCAAAATCCAACCCCAAACGCATCAAACACATACACATACGCATACAAACGGGTTCAACACCCAACTTTTTCAAAAACGGGTTTTGATGTGTTCCATCCCCAAAATAGTTTGAAAACATGTAAAAGAGGGGTCCTAGAACTCACACAAACGATCCCGATGAGAAGAGCTTCGATTCAACCCGCTACACTTCAACTTTCACGCTCGAATCCACACGAACCAAGCTTTTCTCCCTTTTCTCCCTCTCTTCCTTCTTTGGCTGAATTTTACAAGTGTGGGGGAGGGTGTGAGATGCCTTCCCCCTTTTATACCCCCGCTCATCCAACCTTATCCTGTTTTGGCAAGTTTGGTCCCTCGACTTTGGACTTTATTTCTTTTTCTTCTTTCGTCGGCTTCAAAGAAAATTTCCGGGTGTTACAAGCAAAGATACTCTCGCTCGTCGCTCGATCGGTTTTGCTTGAATTATTTTTTAATTTAGTTTTTATATATTATATATTTGTTAATTTATTTTGTTATTTACTAATTACCACTATTTTATTTATTTAATGAAAAAAGTCAACAACCCTTAATTTAAAAGCCTTAATTGTCTAACCAAATTATCACTTCACATTTCAAAACCCTTTCACCATTTCACCCATCACCACTTACCAGCCGTCCACCGTATACCCCTACCTCTTTGTTGATTGCTGAGCATCGACCTTTGGCACTCTGACCTGCAACCACCCGACTTTTGATACTCCAACCTACGACTCCGACCTCCTGTAATCCGATCTGCAACAGTCCAGTCGCGCATCCACCTCCGATAGTCCGCCTCCGAAGTCCGACCTTGTTCAAGTTGTTTCTAATCACGATATCTTGAGGTTAAATTTTTCTTTGATGATATGGTTCTTAAAGAACATTTGTAGAAGCATTGGGGAAGTACCAGGATTGAAATTTGAACGTTAAAACTTTTGAATAAATTATTAGGGGTTGTTTGGCAACTTTTGAATGATTAAATGCTGAACCAATAAGAGGTATGAATTATTAAGTGCTGAACCATTAAGAGGTCTGAACCATTAAGAGCTAGTATATCGTTTAAATATACAAATGCAAATGTCTGACCAATTCAGATAAGAGGTCTTAACCATTCAGTATTAGACCTCTTAACCATTCAGCACTAGTATAATACTTAACCATTCAGAGGTAAATGTCTGAACCATTCAGACATTTGCTCGCGAAACAAATAGTCTGAACCATTTAGTGCTGAATCATTCAGACATCTGAACCATTAAGATGCTGCCAAACAGCCCCTTAGTCTTGTTTTAAAGTGTAACACAAAATCGAGCAAAACCTAGCACTCGTTTAAAATCGAACCAAGTTCGAGCATGTAGTTTACGCTCGAATTTGTAATTTCGAACCGAACCAAGCCGAGTTCGAGCAGAACTGCGTTCTGTTTGGTTCGGTTCGTGAACAACCCTAACCCAACCTAACTTAATTTTACCCATGCGTTCACAACCAACTTAACCCAACTTCTTTATAAATAAATACGGTTATGATTATATTTAAAAGTTAAAAAGTATATTTTATTTTGAAATTTTGTAATATAAAAATAAATAATAAATGGAAAAGACAAAAAAAAAAGTATTCTATACTCATCAAACATACTTAATACACCAAAAACTACAAACCTATAGTATATTGACACGTGTCAAATAAGATAGACAAATAACCTTTTTATACTTATATTATATTAAAAGATACGATTTATTGAAACATATTCCTTTTAAATAAGTTATTAGAATACAATAAATTAAGGGTAAACTTAATTGTAAAAGAAGAAAAAGGAAAAATAAAAGTGAAACCAATGTCAATTTGACATGTGGCATAGATAATAATTGCAACCTAGGTTGCTCTTGTGACCGAGTCGAAAGTATTCTTGGATTTCTCTTTTTTTAAAAACATCTTCCAACCCATCTAAAGATGAGATCACGATACTGACTAGTCTTAATAAGTAAGCTAGTTTACATTACATAAAGCCAAATTAGTTCATACTCAGTCATTTTGATGGCTAATCACATGTTTATGATGATTAGTAATCTCATAGGCGTTGTCATATGTTAGTAGGTTGATTTAGGTTAAAGAAAATCACATTAGGTCCTAACAAATCATTCCTGTTAATGAAATATGCATGTCATGTTAGTACATTACTAGGCCCTGTTATTGTTAGTAAGTTGTATATATTACATAAAATTAAATCAAGTAATAATAAGTTATTATGATGTTAACCCATGTGTATAATAGTCAATACACTAATGATTCTGAATGTGTCTTATCACGTGCTAGCAAGTTGTTTTAGGTTATATAGAATCAAACCGAATCATAAAAGTCATTTGTTGTTAAAAATATGTGTTAATGACCATGAATACACTGTATACCATAGTCATATGTTAGTGAGTTGTTTTTTGTCACATAAAAATCAAATTAAATCTATGTAACTCAGTGTACTTTATATTTTCTTTTAGATAAGCCAATGATGTATAGGTAAATAGAAACACCAACCGTCGGTGATTTTTATTAGTAAAACTCAGTTTTTTGATAGTAGTAAATACAAATGATTGAGATTATTGTAGTTTATAAAAAGATGAATCAGATCTAACTAAATTAAAAAAAAAACAACGTTTAAATAAGTAAGAAGGAAGAAGAGATTATTCAAAGCCACCGTTTTGCTTGATACAATAACGTGGCTTAATAAAGAAAAATACATAAAACTTATGTTCCTAATACTTAAGTTTTAATATTATAGTGATAGGTTTAAACGAATATTACAAGTCATTGAATTAATAAGTATGTATATGTTAGTTATTAAAAATATAACATGTTCATTTGTTACTATATGTTTTAAATAAGACCCTAAGCCCGCGCGATACAACAAATTTGATACAACACATTTATCATACTCATTTGTTACAGTGTGATAGTGACCATAACGTGAAAAAGTAAATAAAAAAACTTATCAAGTTGCAACAACTTAAATCTATAGATCGAAGCATAGATATAAAATAATTTTATGTCTCATGTTGAGGCGTAAACATGACTTAACATTTAAACACCATAATCGTTAAAAAATAAATTAACAAAGAAAATAAAACAATTTAAAAAAAAAGTTTATATAAAATATATAAGAAAAGTAAAAGAAAAACGTAAAGAACAAAAAACCTAGTTGGTCACCCTTTGTAGTCAAAATGTCATGACCGACTTTAGTAGACGCACACCATATCACCAAAGCCACTGACTCACTTTGTCGATATGACATATGACACCAAAAAAATACTCTATATTGAATACAATTTTGTTTTTAATAAAATAAAACTAACAATAATTAAACACAACTGCAAATTAGTTTCTTTAAGTTATCAAACAAATTTTTTTTTGATAAATCATAGGTAAAATAGTTTCTAAATAACTTTTTAGCTTGCAAGTAAGTATGGATTTTGGTGGTGAGCATCAGTGTCACGTGATAACGGTAAAACAACTTTTTATGTGTTATATATGTATTATATAATCGTTTGATGCCTTGTATTTTCAAAACTGTGACATGACGAGCAAAAATATAGAGAACTAAGAGGATTTAATTTGAACTTAGTTCTTGATTCTATTATAACTAGAAATTGAGACACGCGCGTTGCCGTGGGTCTCTTTTGGGTTTGGTTTTTTTACAAGATTGTGATTCACGCACTGTTACAAGTAAAAATAATTATATCAAATTACAAAAGAGTACGGGTCTTAAACAAAATTGTTTAAAAACACAATAGATAAAAAAAAGTAGTTTAAATGATTTTTTAGGATTATTAAGAAACTAACTTATATCTTTTCTACTCTTATATTTTTATAAACATTCCTTAAATATTTGTTGATAGTTGATGATAATAAAAGCATCCAAATTTATACAATGTTAATTTTATATTTTATATTTTTCTCTTTTTTTTTCACAAGTAAAATTTGTAGTTTATTTATTTTAAATAGAGAAAATTGCAAAAATAGTCCTTGTGGTTTGATCATATTGCAAGTTTGGTCCATAGATTTTTATAATTGCAAATTTAGTCAAAACATTTGGAAGTTTGTTGCAAATCTAGTCCCCACCGTTAGTGTCCATTGGTTTTTAACGATCTGGGGACTAAAAACTAACGGACACTAACGGTGGAGACTAAATTTGCAATAAATTTTTGTGGTTAAAACTAAAAGCATTAAATGTTGACTGCATCAACCGACCAAAGTTTGTAATAAGTATTATAATTAGAATTTTAGTTAATTGATAATTCGACCAATCTGATAAAAAGTTTATTGAAATTATATAACAAACTAAAAACTAAAATCTGTTGTCAGTAACATGAGGTCGGATGTTGTTTATTAAATACTGTCATTGTAGAACTTAAGAAGTGTAATGGTGGCGCGCTTCGATGGACGCCTGGTGGCGCGCTTCTCTTCCATCGAAGTGGATTGGGTTCGTGACGCATCCCTTCTTATTTAATTTTTAGGCTTACTCTTTGTTTTTAATGTTTTTTTTTTACTTTTCTGCTTTTTTAAATGTAAATTTTTTATTATTATTTAACTAAATAATTTTTTATAAAAAGGATGAATTAATATACTTTTATTCATTAAACTTGAGAATGTCACAAATTTATATAGTTTTATCTTTTCATTATTTGCTTCTACTTAAACAAAAAAAAAATTATTTCTTTTTCTATTTTTATTTTATAAATATCTATCTATGGTTAGTTATATACACATTGTTTATTCTTATACTTATAAAATCAGAACATAATCATCTGTTTTTATTCTGGCTTCCATGTTTTGTAACGCTATTGAACATATCTTTGTGATGTTATTTTTTTTTACATTTATTGTCTTTTTACTTTTAATCATTATAAAATAGACCGTAATCAGCTGCATTTAAACTAGCCTCTGCGTTCCTTATTGCTTTCCAAACGCCCCTTGCTATATTATTTTTTTTATTATATTATTTATGTTTTCTGTACATTTTATTCAAAATCAATCCGAGAATATACCAATAAACATTTGACTTTTATTTTAACGTAAAGTATGAGTACGGGTTGAATACTACTGTCTTAAAACTCCAAAATCATGATCACACAGATTAAACGAACCTATGGATATATCCACCTCATTTCGCTATCATGTATGATTATTCTCATGTGTATCTTCTATATTATTTCTGAATCTCTTCTCATAAATCACATTTAAATGCCATTGACGAAGACTTTGGTAATACAAGTCAAAGTCTATGGATTTAAGGTACTTTTTGAAATGGATAACTAAGTTCCAACGTATTCTAGACTTACGTAATGGAGGTGACGTTGTTTGTTTATTCTTCTAGCTTATTATTAATTTATATCCCCTTGATTTTGATTACTTGTTAGGACCGGCTAAATACTACTTCATATTCTTTTTTATTGATTTGATTGAGGCTTAGCATGAATAATTACTAGAAGGGTGCCCGCGCAATACGACGGGGTGTCATTTTACATCCGGCACGTGCATTTAATATTTTATTATTTTTGTAGTAGTTTTATAAAAGTCAATTATGTTTTTTCTAAGCTAAAATTTAAAACACCAAATAAATAGGTTCTGCATGACTACTTGTACATATATGCATTGACTTATTGTATCTCACAAAATATAGATCGATCTATTCAGTGAAAAGTTTACACAAAAACATTTAAGAAAAAACACATGTTAAGTTGTAGTCTTCAAACGTTTGTAAATGTGCTAGATTAAAAGATATAGCTGAAATATTAAAACAAAGTAAGTTTTTTGTGGTTTATGGGAAGATAATATAAAATTTTATGCAAGTGTTAGTAAATATAAGATCATTATGTAACTAATTGTAATGTATAATATGTAAATAATGTTATAAATACTATTTTACTCTCAAAAGTGGTTGTATCTTATGCATTGAATAAAGTAATTATTTTTAATTTTAAAGTATATTAAAATACCCATCTCATATTCTTTATATATAGTATAAATTAAAACTCTTTGTTTAAAACTTTTTATCACCCGTTTAACACTTCATATGCCCATCAACGCTTTTAAATATCCGTTCATAATAGTTTTAACAACCGTTTAAACTATTGGCAAGAAGGAGTTTACATTGAGTAAAAATACAAATGATGACATGTGAAAATGTAGTGAACTAATAATCTCATGTGCATTAACTAATGTATTAATTAAAAGAACTTTATAAAATAAGAGCAAGATAGAAATTATTACATAGAACATTTGTATCCTACTTGTGGCGAACCCAAGAATTTTCCCAATGGGGGTCGGAAATTTTCAATTTTCAAATGTCTATATCAAGGATTTTGTATATTTCTGTTCGATTCGGTTCGGTTCAATCATGTTAGGTATAGGTTGGGTAAGATTATGATATCAAGTCCATTATACATGATAGAAATACACCGGAGTCATGAAAAATGTAATATAGAGCAATTTAACTTATGTGAAATAAAGCAATTTAACAAACCAAAGTCCCGAAAAATTATATTTTATTAACCTAACCTTATACCTTCATATCTGCAACTACTACAAAATATAAAATCTTCTTTACAAATCACATCTTCTTTAATCTTTTTGATTTGCAATCATCGAATTGACTAACTTTTTCTCACTATTCTTCTTCTTATTCTTAGCTTCTTGTGAAGCTACTTCCATGGCTACTTCAAATCTATTTTCATGGCTACAAAAATTGGATTTTTTTTTACATATTAAGAATATGTTTTCTATCTTCACCTCTTCTCTTCTTTCTTTTTTTACTTCTTTCGGAGGGTTGGTGTTAAAATTTATTGGGTGTCATTCGGGATTTGAGTGTATACGTACCGAAGACAAGTTTTATTCATGGCTGTCGGCTGACCCCCTACCCGCAAGGGTAGATCTACCCCTATATTCTACGCATCAAAAGTTGTCTTAAGCATTTGTAAATTACCATTTTGTCCTTAAATACTTTATAAAGCAATATAGATATAGATATAGATAAAAGTTAGTTATACACACAAACAAAAAGATATATAGATAATTAGTAGTAATTATAAAAGATAATAAAATTAGAATTAACACGATTAAGTTAAGTGTAGATTTCTAAACGTGGTGCGTATATTTTGGGATTATTCAAAGAAAAAAGACTCTAAAACTAAAAAGTATAAGATGTAATCTCAACCATCAATATTTTAATCAATGGAGAGATCAAATTGTATTAAACAGTTTTTAGATGGTTATTTTAAGACTAACCACTTTTGTTAATTTTTTAAGAGTTCATCCATATTTTTTTAATGTTCATAACTTTAATGTACGTCATTGTTTTTTATAAAAATTATACCACATAACCAAACATTTTTTATCTTAAAATGAGTATAATATTGTTATATAAAAATAATAGTATATTTTTTTACGTTTTTAAGTTCATATCTCGTCATTGTGTCTGTAGTATAGTTCATTGTGTCTTTTTGTTAATTATTATGCTTTTCTGAATACTATTGTGTTTGTTTAAGATGATGAAGTTAAAAAAATATATATGATAGTGCAATAAAATTATTGTGTATCTCTAATATGTAAAACACAATAATAGATTAACAACTAGTTAATCTAAACATAAAAAAAGCAATGACAAAATAACATAATTTCTCATTGTGTTTTTCTGATCTTTATTGTATTATCTTAAATATTATAAGCTTTGAAAAGTATATTAGTAAAATAACATCATTGGGTCTTCTTATTATAAAAGACAATAATAGATTAAAATGTGTTTATATAGTCTATAAAAAACAATGATAAAAATAACATATTGTGACAACTTTAACACTATGAATTTTAAACATACATTGATGAAAGTATATCATTGTGCAATTCTAATCATAAAATACAGTGATAGATAACAAGTTTATATAATCTATGAAAAACATGACCGAATAACATAAAATGATCTAAAATGTAAAACACAATGATGAATACATATACCAAATGTTGTAAAATATACGACACAATGAACTAATATTTAACACAATGAACGTATAAGACACAAAAAGTGGCGTATTTGACACAATGATCAAAATTCCATCATCTATAAACCAATAGAAGGACACATGTCAAGTCCACAATTCTTCTTAGGTTCTTTAGATTAAATACCCTTTTTATATAACCCTACCCATATTATTTTAAGGTAACTTTACATAATAGTAACCAAGTTTGATAAGTGTTTCAATTAAATCACTCAAGTAAAAAAATATTCCAATTTAGTCACTTAACTTTCATATTATTTTAGCATGCTTTTCTTTTTGTTTCAATTAGGAAACCTTTTTTTATGTTGAGATGGAGTAGTGATATTGATTTTATCTTTATTTCTTTTAATATAACTACTATGTTATTTAATAATTTAGATATAAATACACATATTAGGAAACTTGACTCTTATATCTTCTCATTCATTTCTTCCGTAACACAATAAAAATCCAATGATAAATGATTTGATGGTTTAATGATCTAAAATGAGCAAAATATGCATGAATGACATAATTGAAACACGTTTGAAACTTGGTTATTATTCTGTGATATTTTTCGTATTATTTTTTATATACAAATACTTATGGTAACTTCATATAACTGTAGTAGCAAATTATGTAAATAGAGAGATGTAGATACATTGCTATTTGTATTGGTTATGAAGGGAATGTTGTGATACAAAATGAGTTTTTATGTAAAATGTACAAAGTGTTTACATAATTATTCAATTTTTCTTAAGTCATAATTCCACCCTATCATGTGTGATTATTTTACCATTCTTGCATGATAAGTATCACACAAGTGTAAATCGCTCTTGTTTGATAACTAGTGAGGTTGCCCTCGCGTTGTGTCAGGGTAAGCTCATCTACTATTGTTTAGTTCGAGGGAGTGATACTAATCTACAACCCGAGAATTCTTTGGTTCGAGGAGTGAGGTTACCTTCTCGATTTAGCATATTCTTGAAAACCTTTGTATCTAGGTAATACAAATCACAAGTTTTTAATGCTTGCATATCAACTTTATATAGAATATCAATTGTTGAAACTTAGACTATAACAGTAGGTTGCAAGTTAAGTAAAAATGTAGAATTTATAGTCACCCATCCACAAATAAAATAATGGCCCCATTAACGATTCTTCAAGTTAACCTTGTACAAAAACATGGGCATTCCACTATTACTAAAAAAATGTTATTAAAATATAGATATCCAAATATATATCCTTGGTTCAGGCTCTTCTAAAACCAACTCAAAAGAATAAGAGCTAGGAATTCGAGGCAACAATCAACTTACAGAAAACTAGAGGAAGCCTCGAAAAGCGAAGGCCGAGCTATAGGTCAAGTGACCTACATCGAGTTGGTGGCTGATTGGGCTTTTTATTTGATCAAAGCAGAGTAATCAATTAAACCCACATCAAAATTTACCAGTTTCTTCAAACATAATGCAACACAACATCATAACCATTAGTGATATTGAAAGAAAAATAGTGTAACATATCATAGAAAAGATGCCATGAGGGCAATTTTTAAATAACCATTTTTGAACTACTACAACTCCATATTCATCCAAAGAAAATCAAAGATCCTAGTTTCGTCACCAATTTCTTTGCCAACCTTCGCATTACTATGTCTGGTTGAGTCCAGATGATGATTAACAAATAGCACAGAAAAAAAGCCTAAATAACAACCTAAAATAGCGAGTAGAAGCCCAAATATGAAACATACATAGCCACCCACAAACCCAAATTTCTTTATTAAAACATAAATACACACACAAACCTGATTCAAAAGTTAAAGCATCAAGAACACCTCAATTGCCGCCATTAGAAACCATAGGTTGCCGGTTCGCTTGTATCCGCCATCCACCGCCAAGCAGCCTCATCTCCATCTTGCCATCATCAGTTACCTTTGATTCATTGAGAGAGAGAGGAGAACCGGAGAAGGTTGATAAAATGTGCATTTCTCTCTATCTCATACATCCTATCGTACACAAATACAGGTGAAGGATATCGATCATGTTTGGCAAACTAACTTTTTGTTTAACTTTTGACTTATTAACTTTTGAAAAGTTAATAAGTATATTTGAAAAATTTTAAAAAGTTGATTTTAAAGGGTTAATAAGTTATTTTTGAGAAGTTAATAGAAGTAACATTTGAAAAGTAACTTTTCAAAAGTTACTTTTTGATGAAATAAGGAATCCCAAACATGGGCGATATGTGGTGAAAAAAGTCTATCTTGAGTCACCTACATGTGATTTGAACATAAGCAAAAAGATGATTGTACTTTATGTTTAACCACTTGTGAATCACTATTAAGTTGGTTTGAAATGTAAGTAGTTTATAATTTTATGCACTTTTTATACATATTGTATTGAAAAAAGTAATTTGTATTATAAACTTTTGCTAGTTATGACATTTGACCTAAATTGTAAAATAAACTAGCTTTTTACTCGCCGCGCTTTGCGACGACGTGATAAAGCATTGACTACAATTGACACGACTTGTTTCCAAGTTAAATTTACATCAAAACATAGAATAGCTCAAAGTTATACCATTGAATGAAATTATATTTGACCTGACTCTTTTCCAAATAAAAATTATATGTTTTGACAAACAAACATAGAATAACTCAAAGTTATACCATTCAAAGTTATATCATACAAAGGCAGTTCCCTCTATCATTGTGTTTTGTGATTACTATAAACAAAAGTAAGGATCAATTATTATCAAGAGTTATTATTATTTTTAAAACTACCACTTTTTACGCACGTACAACTGAATATCATATTACAGGATCGGTTTTTGTCACTCAACACAAATATTAACTCTCAAATTCACTAACTCACCCTCGGTTTGATAATGCAGAATCCTTACAGAGTTGATAATAATATACTAAGTAAGATAGAACACAAGAAAATAAATTTTCTAGATACTTGTATATATTACTTCTCAAATCAAAGTATTACAAGGCTCTTAAAAACATATTATCTTAATTACAATGAGAAACTATATATACTACTACCTACAACCGGATATACTGGAAACCTATGACTAAAGCAAATACTACATTGCTAAAGATAAGGTATCTTAGATAAAATATTATCTAAGAATTGGTAGTCATGACATGTCCATGACTTACCTTTTGTCACCAATTAAAGTTGGTAACTGTACTAACTGATAAGGAATGAACACTAGAATAAAGTATGGTCAACTACATGGGCGTGGAAAAGCACCATGTAGTATATCAGAGATTTACAGCGGAGTGTCAGAAGGACCATACTTATGTCCACTGGTTCATAGTAGGTTCTTTCAAAGGTTAATTGGCTTCGGAAGAACAAGTTCTTCTGAAGCCACTTATACTTCGGAAGAACAAGTTCTTCCGAAGCCACTTATACTTCGGAAGAGGCTACTTCTTCCGAGGCTTGAGATATTCTTCAGACCTTCATACTTCGGAAGTCATTGTCTTGATTTCTTCTAAGTGTTGAACTTCGAAAGAAGGAAGACTTTGTCTTCGGAAGTTGAAGTTCCTCTTCGGAAGCTCTTTCAGACTTGACCTTCGGAAGCTCATCATTTGCCTTCGAAAGTTCAGCATTTACCTTCGGAAGATCTTCATCAGTTGCACCAAAAATTGTCTAAGTGTTTGTTTTGGTTGAACCAGCCTTACTTGATCCAAAAAACTCCCCCTAGGCTGATGCTATCAAAAACTCACTTGTTTCTACTTCTAAAAACTTTCAGCACCAGGGAGAGACGATATTTATCTTTCTCTTTGTTCTTCCCAGATGTGGTGCTGAGAAGTTTGTACAAATCATTCATGGACAGAAGATCCAGTCTATCACTTTGAATGATATGTACCCTCTGTTGTAGCCCTCTGAAGAGAGTTAGTTGACGGGAGTTGTACTCATACTCCCATTTAACTATAGACTCTAGTTCAGGACCTTCAACCATTTGAAGAAAGGCTTTACCTTTGGTTGCTGATCCTTCCTTTTCATCTTTCTCTTTTAGTTTCAACTCTTCTTTAATCTTGGTCCTTGCGGTCAACTCAGCCAGATGAAGACTGCTCAGATGATTTTTGATGTAAGCAGCTATCTCAGAGTTGGAGGGATTGGAGAATGGTTTCTCTACTAACTCAGCAATATCCAATCTACTTAAGTGTAGCAGAGAGGAGGCATTCAGCCTGTTTATCTCACCATTCTCTCTTTCCATAACAAAGTTGTGAGAAGAGTCTTCGAACCTCTACTGGATTATTTTCTTTCTAGACACAAGGGGCTGACTAGGTACCTTGTCCCCTTTCTTCGAATCCAGTAGAGTCACCAGCCTTCTTCTTAGCTTATTCTCTTCTTCATTTAGCGAGTCAGAGTTGAGGCCAAAGAGTTTAACAGCCTGGTCCAGTGTTCCTCTTGGCAGATCAAGGAATTGTTATCTAGTGAGGGAACGTGAGGAGCCGTCAACATAGGTTAGCTTGACTGACCCCTCCTCACAAGAGATATCGCTCAAAGTAGTACATTTGATGAGCTTCGTCTTGATCTCCTTGAATTCTTCTAAGGAGAGAGATTTGGAAGGCTGAGAGGATGACTTGGGTGGTTGTTGGGTAGGTAATGATGTTTGGGTTCTAGGGAGTGTTTTGGGTTTAAGGATGGGTAGTTGAGGTGGCTGTTGTGATTGAATGTGTGAGGAGGAGGGTATGGTTGATGGTGTGAGTTCAGGAGTGTATGACTCAGAGGTTGGCTCGGTTTTGATGGGGAAAGGGAAAGGGATTGGTTCTGTCACACCCCGACCGAAGGCGGAATCATCGGGGCGGACGAATGGGAGACGATTGCTCATAGCACATGGAACTAATTAAGTTAAAATAATGTTAAATGTCATTATTCTTTAAACATTACAAGACAAATATGTAATTACAAATCAATCAAGATACAACCAATAACATAAGTATTTCAATTAATCTAGGTCCAAGTCCTATATGAGCACAAAAAGATCTTCAAGTAGTAAACCTGAAACATGATGAAAATAAAAGGTCAACTAAAATAGTTGGTGAGTTTCCAAGGTTTTCATACATAATATGATAAGGTTAAAAGTAGCAATTCATGTCATAAGTTATAAGTTAGCAAGGTTATATAACACATATCATTACAACCAAACCTCGACTTGATTACAAGTATATAAGATTGGCTAAGTGTATTTGGTTCCCATGATGAACAAGCATACGTCATCAGGAGCCGGCAATACATCGGCTTTAGCACCAAATAGGCTTGTCAGGCCCAAAGATCTAAGACGTCGCCAGGCTAGCAATAGTTAATGATTGCAAACAAATATGTATCTCATATAATCACTTACAACACACAAATAACCATGACAAAAATATGAATTGCAAGTGCTTACAAGTCTCAAACGTTTATAAGTGTATGTTGTATAAGTATCACGTTTCACCCCAAAATAGTGTGAAAAATGTAAAAAAAGGGCAAGGAAACTCACTTGGAAAATAAGTATAAGAATGATGATAAGATTAAACGAGGCTCCAACGATTTTTTTTACAAATTACCTAAATGTATTGATTCCAAGATTAAGTTCAATAATAAGATTAACGAGTAAACGTGAACTAAGGTTTCAATTGGAATTTGGGGGTTTAATTAATTAAGAAAAATAATGAATCGTTTTTGGTTTAATAAAGATAAAATAAATCAATTAAGTTTAAGAATAGTTAAAAACGTCTCAACAATTTAAGTTATTGATTTAATAAAAATTAAGTATAATATGTGAAAAGAACTAATTAATTTAATAATTAATTATTTAAAGCTTGTTAACAAGAATTAATTAAATACTTATTTAAATGACGTTAAAATTATTTAAAATGGTTTTATAAAGTTTTGGGCTTTTAAAGTGATTTAACACAAAGGTTTTATAATACAAAACCCTAAAAATATAAGAATAAAGTAAATAAAAGTTAACGAGTATATTTATTAACTATTTATGATTTAACATGGTTAAATAAATCATTGAATAATTAATTATTTAAATAATCATTCAAATAATCATTTGCATAATTAATTATTTAAATAATCATTAAACTATAATATTTTTATAACATAAATGACTTAGTAATATTTTTTTATAACTTTTTATTATTAAAAAATATTAATTAAATATAAGAATTATAAGTGTTAAAACTTTTTAAAAATTAACTTGATATTTTCTGTAATAATTTAATTAAGAAAATAATTTTATTGTAATTTATTACTATAATATTAATTTTCTGAATTATAAATTATACAAAAAAAAACTAATTAAAAACAAAAATGGCAGAGGCCCGGTTCGAACCCGGGACCTCTTGCCTATTGGGTTCACGAATTACCAGTTGGGCTGTAGCCCATATCTGCTTAAGATTCAAAAAAATTTTATAAATCTATTAATTAAAGAAAACCCCAAATTACTCAAGAACCCTAGAATGGAATTGTTCCAAATTGAACCCCAATCCGTTATTGTTAATGCCGATTATCATGGGGCTTTTGATCCCCATGTAAAACCGAGTGTAATGATATGCGTAACTTACATTATTGAGTTTGGATAGATAATCACAGGTTTAAGAACAAGTCGCGACTGAATGAATCTGCTTCGGGACGGTTTTTGGTGATAATAATCCAATTAAATGGGTGTACAGCTTCCTTAGATGATGATGATGAGAAGCCCTAAACCAATTTCTATTGAGATAGTCTCGAACAAGGGTCACGGCTAGTTGCAGGTAGCGAATGAAGTTGTTGATCGACGATGATATGAGTGAGTGTTTTAGATAAAATTGAGAGGGGTAAACGATTAGAGATAGGAATTAGGTTCTGTTAATTAGATTATTATTGAGTTTTTAATGCTCGAACGGCTAAGAAGTTGAAGATGTTTCGGTTAGGCGTTCGATTAACATAGTAACCGGTGATTAAACACATTTAATTGGTGCATTCAAGTTTGAAGTGGGTTCTAGAAAGGTTGGGGAACGGTTTAGAGTTAAAAATCAATTTTATTTAGGAGTTTTTGGGGTCGCCGGAGCCGCGCCGGGGCTTGCTGGCCGGCGACCGGAAAAATGGGGTTGGGGGGGGGGGGTTGGTTTGGGTAGTTTAAATAAATTACAGTTACGGTCCCTGTGGTTTAGCAAGGTTATTATTTTATGCAAAACTTTTAAAACCAAGTTTCAAGAATTATATTTTGAACCCCAAACTTATAATCTCCTTGTTTTCAAATTATTTAAAACTTCATTAAATAAATCACTAGTTTATAAAACTTTTATAGACTTCACATGTATTTGTAGATGTTGATACATGTATGTCCCTAGATCAGGATATGAAATGTAATAGATCTTGTTTATCTGATTCTGATGTAATTTGAAATGATTAATGAAATGATAGTGATTGTTTGTGATTTGTGATGTCTAATATTTCATTAATGAGTCGATATTAAATTGGTTAATTAGGTTTGTGATTGTTTGAATGGTTACACATAATGTTATATTAATTAATACATTCAAACTAACACAATGAAGTTCTCATGCGAATGGCCCATGCGAATGGACCACACGCATGAATAACTTCATACGATTGACTCAGTCGCACGACTGAACCAGGAGACTGGATCAGTCGTATGACTAAGACATAAGATTGGCTCAGTTGCACGACTGAACACTCAGTCGTGCGGATGAATCAACCGCATGGTTCAATCGCACGAATGAACCATACTTATGGTCCAGTCGCCCGAATGAACAATACTAACCTATAAATACAACCCAATTCATGAAAAACGTAAGCATTTATTCTATTTCGACTCCAGACGTACCCTAGCCGTCCAGAAGCCTCCCAATTCGTTCTCCAAGTTCACAGAACACCTTAGATCGATTCCAAATCGATTTCTAACGTTGGATTCAATTCTTGATTGATTCTTCGTGTGTTCTCACTGATTGGATCGCCAATCAAATAGGATTCCGCACTATTTGATCTGGTTTACACGCTAATCACTCGGTATTTCGTTCAAATACCAAGTCCAAACAAGTGGTATCAGAGCTTTGGCTCTTGATTACGTGTGATTCAATCAAGATTGATAAAAAGTTTGTGTTTTTGCACTAAAAACACAATCTTTGGTGTCAAAAGTGATCTTGGACGTTCCCTGCTCATCAAAGTTTGGTTTCTACGGACTTAGGCGATTAGACCTTGCGAAATTTTGAATTTTTACGGCTAAAACACGTTTAACCTAGAAATTTTCGCAAAACAGCAGCTTCAGTCGCACGAGTGAGCCATTCGCACGACTGGACTCCATTTGCATTGCCCATACGCACGATTGGACCTAGTCGCATCTTCATTCGTACGATTGAACCATTCGTTCGCAGTGGTCATACGCACCAGCTTCATTCGCACGACTGAACCAATCGTTTAGTTCAGCCGCACGATTGAACCAGTCGCATAGTTCATACGCACGGATAGACCAATCGCATCCTTCAGTCGCACCAGTTGATAAGTTGTTTTAGTAGACTAAAAGTTATTTGACATGGAAGATCAAATGTCAGCCTTTACTGCTGGGAAGGACTCTAGGATCCAGAACCTGCTGTTGCTTGAGAGTGAGGTGGGTAATCACAATAAACCACCAAAGCTCTTAACGTTAGATGAGTTTCCCCACTGGAAACAACGTTTTGAGATCTACCTCAATGGAGTGGATCCGAATCTGTGGGAAGCCATCGAGATTGGGTATAGTACACCGGTGGGAGCTGATGGAGTAAAGCTTACGTTAGGAGGGATGACAGACGCACAAAAGGTTAAGTACAATGCAGAGAAGAGAGTTTATGCATTGATTACACAGTCTATCCCTAAAGACATTTTCCAACAGTATTCAGAAAATAAGCAGTCCAAGAAACTATGGGATGAGCTGGAAAAGAGGTACGACGGGAATGCTTCGTTGAAGGCAATCAAGGCTAAGGAGTTAAAGAAGGAATTCGATAACTTCTCATCGATGGGAAACAAGAGTTTGGACGATGTCATAGATAGATTCTACCATCTGATGAGTGAACTGCATACACATGGGGTGGCTACTACCATGGAAGAAAAAGTTACTAACTTTGCAGACGGATTGCCTGAAAAGTGGGCTTCATTCGTGTCTAACCTGAGACAGAATGGAATGCTGACAAAGCTGGATATTAATAACTTCATTCTAAAGTTGCGAGAAGAAGCACTTAGGATGAAGTACAGAGCTCAGAAGTCTTCGTACACTCAAAATCCAGCTTTGTACAATGCCACGCCTCAAGCTAAGACATCTGGAGCACCTCTCCAGACTGCATTTGTGTCTAGCTCATCGGGTCCTTCACATGCTTCTCCTTTAGGATCAGACACGTCGGGGTCTTCTAGTACCCACTACATTGGATCTGAAGCAAACGCTACTAGACTGAAGACCGAGAACCTCGGTAATGTGACTGTGGAAGTAGCTCGAGAGCATATGGATCTTTTGGCTGCAGTGGTTCATTCTTATGATGGACTTGTTGCCGGGAAGATTGGAAACTGCCATCTGGCAGACGAGGACTACGAGCAGGTGGACGAAATGGAGCTTGAGAGAATGGACATAATGTGGGCCTTAGCTAGTGCTGTCTGGAGGGCGAAGAAGTTTGTTAAAAAGACCGGACAGAACTTGGTAGCTACTAAGGATACCACATGTGGCTTTGACAAGAGCAAAGTGACCTGTTTCAACTGTGGAGAGAAGGGGCACTTCAAGAGAGAATGTGTCAAGCCAAAGAAGACGGGTAACGGGAACCCATTCTCGTCCTTCACTCGCCAAGACAAGCAAGCTACCAGTTCTACTTCATCAAGCAAGGATCCAAAAGCCTTGACTGCTCATGATGATGAAGGACAGGATTGGAGCTTTAGGTTTGTCTCTCTAGGGGAATCAAACATTGTGAGAGTAGAAGACATTAACGATGATTCCGCGAGTGAAGGAGATCTAGCAGTTGAGATAGCGATGTCAAATATTGAAGAGACAACTGCAACTGAGGTCAGCTACAAGCCTAAAGAGGAGACTACCACGTCAAAGACAGAAAATACAGAATCACCAGAACCAGAGACATCTGATGCTGCGTTGATGGCTAACTCTTCTGAACCAACTCAGGTAAGTACCACTGACCAACTGTTTAATAATCATGCTTGTTCTGACTGTGATACTTTTAGAAATAGCATAGATGAGAAATTTGCTAGGTTATTAGATCATAATGATAACTTAGTAAAAGATTTGCAACTGTGCACTGAGGCTAATAGAGTATTAAAACAAAATGTGCATAGTTACAAAGAAAAGATAGACCTTTTGACTAAACAGCTTAGGGAAACCAAAGTAGTTGCATTTAACCAAACTAATGACATTAGGTACTATCTAAACTCCCTAGAAGACACTAAGAAGCAAAAGGCAGTTCTAGAAGTAGAAGTAAACTCATTAAAACAGAAACTGCACAGTTGGACAAGTTCATCACACATAGTCCAACACTTAGTGAGAGAAAGAAACAACAGGGAGGGATTGGGTTACAAAGTGGTTCCACCACCACCTGAGACCTTGATGAACACTAAGACTAGACCAATTAATAATAACCCCATCAAGGATCACCTCGTTTTACCTGCCCTTGGGACTGGAACTGATTGGTTGTGGTGTCTACTCCTCTTGTTAGTGATCCAGATTCCTCATGTTCATCTATTGAATCTGGAAACAAACAAAAGAAGGCCACTTCAAAGGCAAAGGGTAAATTGCCTTGTGTTAATCTGGAAAAGGAATTTGAAAAGGTTAACTTAAAATCAGGGTCAAACAGAGTCAAATCAGAACCTAAAAAGACTTCTAATGTTAATCTTTCATATATTTCAAGTCAAACACCAGTTAACAAAAAAGAAAAAGATGTTAAACATGTTAAAACAGTTAACTTTTTAAACAAGAGAAACATCAAAAGAACCAGAGTCAAAACCTAAATTGAGTGATGTTACTAGAGTGTCACACACTTCTCCACAAAGAAAGTTTAATCATAAAGTTGATAGCAGGTCGTGCTACAACTGTGGAGAATGTGGACACATTGCTTCCTTTTGTCCTTACTATCAGACACCTAGGAAGAAGATTGAACTTCAGGACTCAAAATCTAGGTCTTCTAAGAGGAGTTCTTTAACTCCACCTAGAAGAACTAGTGAACCTAAAGTTCAACCCGTTAGCCAGTCGACTGTTTATCACAAACAGGCGTTGCACAAATCTGGCTTATGGAAAGAGAAGTCATCCTGCGTGTCTGATAATGATGACAAGAAGGAACCTGAGCTACCCTCACCCTCTAAGGGTCAATGGGTTGAATTCATGATGTGTGATGCCTCTGGGAAACCCAAGCCAGTAAAGGCTTGGGTTCCTAACCTAAACTAAACCTTTACATTGTATGTGCAGGGTGTTCGCTACAGTGCTGAGACTAACACGTGGATTGTAGACAGCGGAGCATCCAGGCACATGACAGGAAACAGGGCTCTTCTATCAACGTCAAGCAAATAAAAGGAGGGCATGTTTCGTTTGCTGGAAACAAGGGAGGCTATATCACAGCTCAGGGAGAAGTGGGGAATCAGAAAGTTAAGTTTGATAAGGTGAACTACGTTCAACAACTTCAAAATAACTTACTTTCTGTTTCCCAAATCTGTGATAAGGGTTTAAAGTCATCTTCGACAACAAGAAGTGTTACGTGCTAAAGAAAGACTACGTGATCCAGAGGACCAAGTTCTGATGACTGCTTCAAGATATAAAGACCTTTATGTTTTGGATCTGTCAACAGCTGCTACAACGGATCATGAGGTTCAGTGCTTTCTATCTAAAGCTACTGAGAAGGATTCCATCTCCTGGCATAGGAGAATGGGACACATTAGTCAAAGGAAGATGAATCACTTGATTTAGAAGGATCTTGTGAGAGGAGTTAATGTCAAGAATTTCCAGCTTCCTGACTTTTGTGTAGCTTGCAAGAAAGGCAAACAGACGAAGAAGTCTCATAAGGAAAAGAAAGTTCATTCAATAGAACTTCCTCTTGAACTTCTTCACATGGATCTGTTTGGTCCAGTCAGTACAAAGAGCATTGCAGGCGACTTGTACTGTTTTGTGGTTACTGATGACTACTCAAGGTTCTCTTGGGTAATGTTTCTGAAGTCCAAATCAGAAACATTTGAGTCATTCAAGGAGTTAGTAACCACACTGGAATCTCTCTACAAGCTGAAGGTTAGACAAGTACGCTCAGACAACGGGACGGAATTCAAGAACCAGTGGATGGAGGCTTACTGCAAGGAAAAGGGAATTGTGCATCAATTCACTTCTGCCTACACGCCTCAGATGAATGGCGTTGCTGAGAGAAAGAACAGAAGCTTGATAGAGACAGCACAGACTATGCTGGCAGACTCGAAACTGCCTATCCAATTCTGGAATGAGGCAGTGGCGAATGCATGTTATACACTGAATCGAGTTCTGATGTCAAGCGCCACGGAAAGACATGTTACGAGCTACTACAAAGACGCAAACCGAATTTGGAGTATCTCGAACCATTTGGCGCGCCGTGCACACTTCTGAAGAAGACACAAGAAGGTAAATTCAGCGAGAAGGCGGATGAAGGAATCTTTCTAGGATACAACATACCGAACAAGAGGGTTTACAACAACTCAACGGGTCTAGTAGAAGTGTGGTGTAATGTTGACGTTCAGAGATATACCACACCACCTACTGGCAAAGGACCCGCCTACTTTTTCGACTATGATGGATTCTTCAAGTCCTTCAACATCCCTCTCTCTCCCTCGGATGACGAGTTAGCTACTAGAATGATGTATGATATCTTGAATACACCATCTAGCTCACAGGGAGAATCATCTACTCAGTCAGGGGGAGTAGTCGACGACAGTGACTCCTCCTCTGAAGATGAAGCTGAAGAAGATGACCAGAACAGTCAGGAGGAACAGGTTCCAGTTCCTGAAAGTCCACAAGCATCTACCAGTGATGCACCTTCTACTTCGGAACCTCAAACTCCAACTACCTCAGATGCAGAACCAAATGTTCATAATCTTGGCTCTGAGGTAGCTGTTCCTACTACTCCAGGATCACGACTAAACGTCTATCATCCCCTAGACAATGTCATTGGGGATGTCAGATCAGGAGTACAAACCCGAAATCAGCTATACTCAGCTGATTACGCCTCGGTTATGGAGAAGGGTTATATTCATGATGGTGCTTATCGGTGTTTTGTCTCGCAGTTTGAGCCAAAATACGTCAGTGATGCACTAAATGATGAGGCGTGGGTGAGTGCCATGCAAGAAGAACTTCTTCAGTTCAAGAAGTTAGGTGTGTGGACTCTGGTTGATAGACCTAAAGGTGCTAAGGTCATTGGCACCAAATGGGTCTTGAAATGCAAGAAGGATGACCAAGGGGTCATTATCAGGAACAAAGCTCGATTGGTGGTTCAGGGATTCCGCCAAGTCGAGGGAATTGACTACAATGAAGTGTTTGCACCCGTGGCAAGGATGGAAGCCATTCGTATCTTCCTTGCCTATGCATCGTACATGAAGATTAAAGTCTACCAATTAGATGTGAAGAGTGCATTCCTTCATGGGGAAATCAGAGAGACAGTCTATGTCAGTCAACCCGAGGGATTTGAAGATCCTTATCATCGGGATAGAGTTTACAAACTCGACAAGGCTTTATACGGGCTTCATCAAGCTCCAAGAGCCTGGTATGAAAAACTCTCGACTCATCTTGTGAAACACGGATTTCGCAGGGGAGTCATTGACTGCACGCTGTTCATCAAGAAAAAGATGGAGACCTACTGCTCGTACAGATTATGTCGATGACATAATCTTCGGTTCAAAGAACGAAGAGTTATGCAAAGAGTTTGAAGCAGTTATGAAGAAAGAGTTTGAGATGAGTGCTATGGGGAGATGAAGTTCTTTCTCGGGTTACAGGTGGATCAGACACCAAATGGGATCTTTCTACATCAGACCAAGTATGTAGGAGACATTCTCAGTCGTTTTGACATGGAGAATGCTTCTGCTGCTGGGACTCCACTTGCTACGAATCATGATATAGCACCTGATGAAAATGGAGATCTTGTAGATGCCACGATGTACCGAGGAATGATTGGATCCCTCATGTATCTCACTGCCTCAAGACCTGATATCATGTATGCTACATGTTTATGTTCTAGATATCAGGCTAAGCCTAAGGTCAACCATCTGATCGGGGTCAAGAGGATATTTCGTTATCTGAAGGGTACACCCACACTTGGGTTGTGGTATCCTCATGATGATGACTTTGAGCTCACGGCGTATAGTGACTCGGATTACGGGGGCTGCAAGATGAACTACAAGTCTACATCAGCAGGGTGTCAATTCTTTGGGAGAAGATTAGTTACCTGGCAGTGTAAGAAGCAGACATCGGTTGCATTGTCAACCTGTGAAGCCGAATATGTTGCTGCTGCAAGTTGCTGTTCACAAATCATCTGGATTCAACAGCAAATGCGGGATTACGGTTTAAAGTTCTCTTCTACTCCTATTTTTGTTGATAACTCTGCTGCAATTGCAGTAACTAAAAATCCGGTCCAACATCCAAAGACCAAACATATCGGTATTAAATACCATTTCATAAGAGATTTTTTGAAAAGAACTTAATTGATGTGGTAAAAATTAATACTGATTTTCAACGCGCTGACCTCTATACTAAAGCCTTTGATAAACCACGTTTTCAATATTTGCTAGAGGTCAACGGCGTTAAAAAGAAAAGTGATGTTATTCCTGATGATGATCATGTGTAGTCCGATGTAGTTTAGTTAATTTTCCTTTTATTTTATTTTATTTGTTTATTTTAGTCTGTTTAAATTAAACTCATGTTATTTTGCTGTTTATTAAAATCCTAAAATAATTAAACCAGTTATGATTTTAGTATTTTAGGGGGAGAATAAGTCAGCAAGTAACATTAAAAAAAAATTGAGGGAGAAGGAGTGGATAGCTGATATAAGGTAGATCGTATCTGTGATACCGATTCAAACCCTTTGGAAAATGATAGTACACAGGAACAAATCAAGAGGGACTTTAAAATTTAATTTAGAAAAGATGCAAAAATTCAAAGTATAAGTCTGTGTAGTCTAAGCAATATAAAAGGGAAGATGATAGAAAAACTGATAACTCCTAAGGTACACAAAGAGAGTAGACCTAGAGGTTGCTAGACCACAAATGATATGTCGGTAGATTCAACACAATAGATGATTAGACCTGACTGGTGATTTCAAGATCAAACTAAGTTGTTCAACTGACTGTGGGCTTCCATCTTATCACTGGTTAACACAATCAACAATATTCCAATAAGGGGTAATGAGCATGTAAACGCCACAAATGTGTGCGGATGACCATAAAAAGAGCATAGCACGAAAAAAAATGAAAGACAAATGCTATCAAACTAATGACTTATGTTGTTGGTGCATTTTGTGCAAAATAAAATTAAGCTGCTCTAACAAGGAGATAGGTTGTGTGCCTCTCTGCTGTGCGATGGCACTGACCTGAGGATAAGCATAACCTAGATATTCTAGAATTCATTGTTGTTTGCCGCCTCTCTGCTGTGCGATGGCACTGACCTGAGGATTGGCTTCTCTTTGAAAGCTCTAAGAATAGTCTCTTCTTGTAATAATACCCGTAGACCGCTCAAAAGCTCCTGAGGAATGTTGATTACCATATAAGTGTGGGATCCACAAATGTTAGTTGAAATAATTAAACCTAAAACTGTCACCAGTTTGTGTCAAAAGTCTGTGTATGGATTTAAGTGGACAAACATATTGACAATCATTGTGGCTGCAATTCTTAAAAGTTCAAATCAATGTGGTTATCTAAGAGTTCCAGTATGATTTCCTAAAGTTGCTAACGACTCTGGATGAAAACCAAGAATTGAGCATCAAAAGATTTTGATAACAAGTCCCAAATGATTTGACTTGCCTGTATGATTCCAAAATTGAATTGGTCCAGGTGTGGTCAATCTAAGTTGAAGCTGCCTATTCCGGAACCAAATCCCGTAGATTTCTATCTTAGGAGTTATCCCTCACAAAAAAACAAGAAACAAGTTCATTTTTGTACTTTAGTTTAAATCTTCTAATTTATTTAGTAATTTTAGTTTGTTTGTTAGTCGGACTACATTATGAAAATCAGTTTGGGATAAATTCACAAAAAGGGTCATGTCTGAGATGACCACATGAGTTTTCAAAGTTTAAAAGGGTCACGTCTGAGGTGACAAAGTGTTTAAAAGAGTCACGTCTGAGGTGACTAAATCGTTTAAAAGGATCACGTCTGAGGTGATCAAAAGGTTTTCAAGTTAAAATGATCATGTCTGAGATGATCAAAAGCTCATAATGTTAATCTCAAAAGTTAAAAGGGTTTTAAAAATGGCAGAAAATTCACTAAGTGTGACCCATTCGCACGATTGGACCATGAGTATGGACCAACCATGCGAATGGCTTCCATTCGCACGACTGGACATGAGATTGAGCCATTCACCCGAATGGCTTATCAGAATGTTCCATTCGACCGAATGGAAGGGGGCGAATGAGTCAGTCGACCGACTGAGACTCAGTCGGTCAACTAAAGATGCGAATGAAAGGGTACGAATGAGTCAGTCGACCGACTGAACCTCAGTCGGCCAACTGCATGCGACTGACTGGGCCAATCGCACGATTGAGCCTCAGTCGCACAAATGAACTGAGCGAATGAGGCCAGTCGGCCGATTGAACTCAGCTTCAGTATTTAAAGGGGCACAGTCGATCGCATTTTACTCATCACTCCCAATCGCTCCCAAATCGCACTTCTTCCCGTTACTCTGCCAAAATTTCATTAGACCTTGTTTTCACATTGCTGTTGATCTTCTGACGTTCGTTGACTTATCTACAGGTAGTTGGCATTGATATCGCACCGAAATCAGAAGGAATGGAACCCTAATTTGATGTTATTCGAATGAAAACAAGAAATGGACTATAAATGACCTAATAACCAACCTAAACTAAGCAAAATGTTAAAATTAAGTTTAATAGGTTATTAGTGACTAAGGGGCGAGTCTATTGAACCGGTAACCCATGTTAAATCACTTGTTTTGATCAAGATTCGAATCATAGACGACTGAACAGTGGGACATGCGACTGGTCGTCCGGATGAACTCCAATCGCACGATTGAATCTTGCGATTGGGTCAATCGGCCGAATGAACCATGCGAATGAGCTCAGTCGGCCGACTGAACAAATCGCAGACTCAGTCAGCAGACTGAACTCAGTCGCATGTCACATTCAACCGAATGAGCTCAGTCGCATAAAAGAACAACCGACTGACTTCAGTCGCATGATTCATTCGCACGAATGAATCAGAATGAACTTAAACATTACACTTAGAACTGAATTTAGATGTATTATGTACTAATGGTTCTGTGTCTTATGTTTCAGGCAAATGGCGGATAATGGTCCATTAATCCAAAGCACAACATATGTGCTCACTTGGATCATACTACTCGGAACGGGGCCGAGTTCACAGAGATTATAGCTTTCCTTAGACGTTCCCGGATACATAAGGCTATATCCACACCGTGCACGCCCTACAGATCATTACACCAGGCATTCTGGGAGAATGCCTCCGTGGATCGTTCTCGTGAGCCCTACAGTATTCGGAGCTCTATTCTGGGTCATGATATCGAGGTTACTGTTGCAGACATCCAGAGAGTTCTTGAGTTTGGGGACGATGCTGATCACCCCACCAGATTTCATCCATTGACTGTCCGAGGATGCTTTCTCAGGATCAAGTACGCTGGGGACATAAACTCGGGTGTGCTCAACAAGAGCAACCTGTGCCCCCAGTACAAGTACTTGGCGCATGTGATCCTAAAGTGCATTGCTTCGCGGAGGGGTCGACGACCTATCAGACCAGATTCAGAATGCCTACGTGGCACTGGTGCTGAACCACCATTTCAGCTTTTCGAGTATGATCTTCTCTTATTTGGTGGAGAACCTGGAGGCAAAGGGGAAGAAGGATTTTGTATGTATCCCAACGGAGTGTTTCTACAAGCTGATCTTCAATAGAAAGCTGCCACATCTTCCCAAGAGAGTATGATGCATTCCTTTGGGAGATCATGGATGGCACGACTTAGTCGTATGAGGGTGTATAGGGGCAAGCAGGTGAAGCCCCAGGTTAAGAGGTTGATTGGCCACCTGGCCAATGAGAGATATGTGGCGCCGGGGAGACGCAAATGGCGTCATGATGATAGTGATTCTGATGAAGAGAGGCTACTGCTCCCAGAGCATGATTCTGACGATGACGACAGTGGGGACGCTGGGGATGATATGCCTACTCCACCGAGAGGCACAGTTTCTGATGTTGTACCTCCAGTGTCCGCCCCAGCTGGAGACATAGCCGAGTCTGCAGGATTCCATCAGGAATTTGTTCCTGATGTGGAGGAAGAGGAGTCTGACGAGGAGCCTCTAACACGAACTGTGGGAAGCAAAGTAGTTCCCACAGAATATGGGCTAAGGGCGGTTGGTGAATGCCCAAGAGACTCCGGAGAGACAATTACTGATCCGAGTTATGCACCGGAGTCAGCTAGCAGGGTTGTAGGGGGAGCATCCACCTCAACGGGGACGAGGAGGAAAAGGATGGCACAGCCCCACGGTCAGAAGAAGAAGAAGCGATGTTTGACCTTCGTTACCACCACAACCTCTACTGCTACCACCACCACTACCACTTCCACAGCCATACCATCCACCACCACAGCCACCACAGCCACCACAGCTACTACTACCACCACCACACCTCCCATCACTGTACAGATTCCATCTACCACCATACCTTTCACTCCCACATCACCTCCACCATTTCATAGACCCATCTTCACTACAGCCACCACCACCACCACTACCCACCAAGTTGGACCCTCAGCCCATCCCTCTCATACTTATGGATCACCTCTACCTCCAATCGGGGTAGAGGAACAGCTGTCTGCGCTTAACCGGATGGTGATGCACCTATTGGCTGCAGATGAGGAGAAGGCGGCTCAGATCCGCCAGCTTGCTGACCTTACTGCTGCACAGTCTCACCAGATAGCAGAGCAGGCTCGAGTGATAGAGGAGCAGGCCCAACAGATGGCTGCTTAGAGCCATGAGATAGCCCAACTCCAAGCACATAGTGTCACATCTACCAAAAAGATAGAGGAGTTAGAGGAGGCGAAGAAGACGATCATGTTAAAGCTCAAGGGATCTAAGGAGGAGCCCTTGAAGATCAAGGAGGGGGACGGAGATGATGGTGATGATGATAATGAAGATGATGATGAGGATGAGACAGAGGAGGAGGAGGAAACTGAAGGAGAAAGGACAGAGGAGAAGGATGATGATGATGATGCAGAAGGAGGGGATGCAGCTGCATCGGCCTCTGCTTCAGGTCAAGAGAGGAGGTCAAAGAACAGACAAGACCAACCAGCTTCTTCCTCTGCTCCTCCAAGTGATGAGCCGATAATACAGGACAAAAGTAAAGATTAGATGTTTATGTATTTATTTACTTTTGTATTTGAATCATGTATTGCAAACTATGTATTAAATGTTTATATTAAGTTTAATGCATTTCTTTTTTGATTAATTACTAATGGTTGATGTGTTGAATGTTGTAATCAAATAGATCCAAATTACCAAAGGGATGAGTTTGATGTTGCTCCCCTTCAGCAGGTCAAGACTCAGCTAACAATGATTCTTGATCTGCAAGGGATCGTAAGGAGGTCGGTGAGTTATACCCCTAAAGAAGGGGAAATAATTCACGACCTATCAAACGAGCAACTCGCAGAGATCTTCAAGCTCAATCTAGATGAGATAGTGAAAGATGCTCCGACATGTGACTCGACCAGTGACGAAGAGCTCAACGATGTTGATGAAGTCGAGATTGAAGATGTCACTGCCGAGCACTACCCTCTGTATGCTGACAATGAGGGAAATGTGGTCCCCAATCTGGGTGAATCCCTCGTCAGTGATACCTTTGAGGTGTTAGACAAGATGGAGCAAGAGTCCGAGAAAGCAGAGGGAACAGCCCAAGCCTCAAATGATGATGTCGATATCCGAAAGACTGAGTGGGCTGCGTGTTTTGAAGAAGTTAGAGCCCAACGCGCTGCACCGAAACAGGATGCCTACACCAAACTCTACAGAGTCAAGAAACATCACAAGGTGTCTGGCAGGATCATAGCATGGGCGTATTTTGAGGATCTTAACGTATATGCAGTTAAGAGGGAAAAGGGCATAGAGTACTTCAGATTCCCACATGATCTGAAGACTCTACCAGGTTTTGAGCTCAACCAGCTGGCCAGACTAAAGCTTTTGTATGCTGACCCGAGGAAGATGTCAGGCTGGTTTGAAGCTGCCCTAAGGAAGGAGTACCACACCAGGTGGGTTAACTTCAGACCCCAACAGCCTACTAGGTATATCAGAAGGTCTGAGGTTGATGCCATTACTGGAAAGCCTAAGATAGTGTTGAAGTGGAGTCCTCCGCGCACAATGTCAAGAATCATGCTCAAGGAAATGCCACAGGACTTCACTCCACACTTTAAGTGGTGGTATGTTGGATCTAGAGAGGCTGTTGCAACCAAAACCATATCACTTAGAAGATTTTGAGTACAACATACAAAGGACTTCCGAAGCCAAGTGTGGGACTTTCGAAGGAAGAAGGAGCTCTTCCGAAGTCTAAGTGTAAAATACACTTCCGAAGGAAAACTCCAACTTCCGAAGATAAAGAAGTTACTTCCGAAGAATCAAGACTTGAAGACAAAGTTCTGAAGTCAACTTCCGAAGTATAAAGAAGTCCTCCAAGCCTCGGAAGCATAGAAGCATCTTCCGAAGTATAAGTGGCTTCGGAAGAACTTGTTCTTCCGAAGCCAATTAACCTTCGCAAGACACTTCTATTATCCAGTAGACATAAGTATGGTCTGTCTGACAGTCCGCTGCAAATCTCTGAGATACTGCATGGCGTTTTCTCAAAAGCCATGTAGTTGACCATACTTTAATCTACTGTTTACCTTTTTATGTTATGTACAGTTGCCATCTTTAGTTGGTGACAAAAGGTAAGTCATGGACATGTCATGACTACCATATCTTAGATAATACTTTATCTAAGATACCTTAACTATAGCATTGTAGTATATGCTTTAGTCGTAGGTTTCCAGCTGGTATCAAGTATAACCGGCTGTAGGATCTAGTATATATAGTTTCTCATTGTAACTCTTGTTGTATGCTTGTAAGTGTCTTGTAATCTTGAGTTGAGAAGTAATATATACAAGTACCTTGAAAATACTCCTGCTTGTTCCCTTAATTACTTATTATATTATTATCAACTCTTGTTAAAGGCATTGCTTCATCTTGTTTGAGTGATATCATAAGTGAGTTTGAGAGAATTACAAGTGTTAAGTGACAAAACCCGATCCTGCAATTGGTATCAGAGCTTTTTAGGCTCTTGATTGTGAGATCTTACCATCCTAATCAACCAGTTTTTCACTCCTCCTTATACCTCACTCAAAAATGGCCCTCATCAAATCTGAAGTTGAAATGGGAACGATGACCAAAGCTCCCATCATCGACCCTGAAAACTTCAGGTCTTGGAGCAGAAGAATGGAAGGCTTCATCAGATACCAGGATAGCAAGATGTGGCAGTCCATCGTTAATGGCCCGTACAAGCCAAAAGTTGCTGGTGGAAACGGTGCCATGATCGAGAAGGCCGTTGAAGACTACTCCGATGAAGACAGGAAGAAGCTTGACATAGACAGCAATGCTATGACTGTTCTCATGACTGCAATCCCAAACTCCATCATGGTGGGGTTTGAGCATTGTAAGTCAGCCAAAGAACTCTTTGATGCTCTTGCTCAAATGTACTCAAGCTCTAATGATTCAAAGAAGGACTCACTGAAGCAGCAGTTTGAGAACTTCACCTATGTTGCTGGAGAAACTTTTAGCCAGCAATATTTCAGGTATATGGATCTTATCTCCTCCCTCCAATCTGTGGGAATCACTCAAGAACTTAGAGACCTTACCAGAAAGTTCATGAGTGCTCTACCCAATGAGTGGACTTTCTACTGTGTCTCCATCAAGAGAACAGAGAATTTAAACACACTCACCATGACCGAACTCTATGGGATCCTTGATGGATACCGTTTGGAAATGGAAAGTAAGAAGGGTCACCAAGCAAGCAGACCCTTGAGCCTTCCTGCTAGCAACGCTTTAATGGTTGCTGAAGGCTCAGGTATCTCCCAGTCTCAGCAGTACCTGTCATACTCCCAGCAGCCATCTTGTTCATCTGGGCCTTACATCACATTCCCTGAGACTCCAAGGTCTCATCAAGCTCAGCAAAGCTCCTTTCAGGAGGGCTGTGCGTTTGTCTCAGGGAGTGGACACTCCAATGATCATCAATTCTGCTTTGATGATCTTGAGTGCTTCAGTCCAGATGACATAGAGTATGTGGACATTGTCCAGCAAATGGCTCTTCTAACCTACAGAGCGAAGAAGTTCTTTAAGAGAACTGGAAGGCAATTCCCTCAAAACCCAATCACTAGCAAGTTTGGGTTTGACAAAAGCAAGGCTAAATGTTACAACTGTAACCAGCTTGGCCATTTTGCAAGGGAATGCAAGGCTCCCAAGTCCAACCCGGGAACCTCACAGGCCTCCACACATCCTTCTACACCAAAGCCCAACGGAAAGTCAACTGAAACAGCAGCAATGGCTCAAGAAGTTGACTGGAGCTTTATGGTTCAAGATGTGACTCCTGCTCAAGCACTCATGGCAGGAACAGATGAAAATAAGGTATATGAACATCTCTGTACCCCTGCTTGTATTGCTAAGGTTAAATTGTACCAGGACTACAATATGGAAATTAAATCCGATATTGAGTCTTTAAATGTGCTAAAATCTGACTTTAAAAGAGCTGAATCTGACTACCAAAAGAAAATTGAGGAGTTAGAGAAAACTGTATCTCTTTTAAAACATGAACACACCAACTACAAGACTCAAATCAAGGATTTAATATCCAAATTGACTGAGGCTCAAGCCCAGCTTGTCACAACTGAGGCTCAAGCCAGGAAGTATGCTATTTCCGAGCAAAACTTCCAAGCCATACTTGCATCATCCTCTCACTCCAAACTTTGTTATCAAAACAAAAGTGGGTTGGGAACCAATGAAATTGCTCCACCACACTCTTATGAGTCTATAAGACAACCAAGGTGTGGTACTGAAGAGCAAGAGGTTCCATCTGTTGACCCACCTTGTAAAGAGTCAAAGAGTGATGCAACTGTGGAGACCATGACCATCACAGGGAAGGAACAGGTAATTGTGCCCTCCCCGGCCAATGATGATCAAACCCTGACCACCAAAGCCAGAAGAAGCAGGGCTAAAGCAGCCAGAAAAACTGCCAAGAAGGTGGCTGAATCCAAGCTGAAGATAGACCCAAAGCAAAAGGGTGTATTCATATCAGCAGGATTCCAGGTGGTTGGACCTTCTGATTCAGGAAAGGAGTATAGTACCAGTACTCCTATCCTACCAAAGGATCAGAAGTTAAAGGGAAAGGTTGCTGATGAGGAGAAAAAGAACAAGAAACAGCAACCCTCTAATTCCCAGAAAATTAACATTGCATGCATAATGTGTGGTCTGCAAAACCACATGGCTAAAGATTGTTACTACAATCCTGCTAGCACACATTATGCAAATAATGTTAAAAGAGAAGGAGTCAGGGAAGGTTTCACATTTGGACCATATCAAATGGTTCAAGTGATGAAAAAGGGAAAGCTTGTTTCCGAAGCAAGGCTTCTCTCGGAAGAAAACTCTTCTTCCGAAAGGAAAAAGGCTTCGGAAGTGAAAGCTGCAAAGACTCACAAAAGAGTCCCCTTGAAACCATCCCAGAAGAAGACTGCTTCGGAAGAAAAGGTGGTGAAGGTCTCTTCCGAAAAGAAAAAGCTTCGGAAGAATGCCAAGCTACAAAAGCTTCATCAAGCTCATCTTCTATGATCAACCAAGGGATGGAATGGAAGATCAAGGAAGATGCTGTAGCCCAAACCTCTTCTTCAAAGACATCTATTGAACCCCCATGCATAAATTTTGGTTCAATCATGTCACTCTCATTGGAAGAACCCAAGACCAACAAGGCTTGGGTTTCCAATCAAAACTAATTATCTCACCTTATGTGCAGGGACATCCATATGACAAGAATAACAACATTTGGATTGTAGATAGTGGATGCTCCAGGCACATGACAGGGAACAGATCTCTCCTTCAACAATTTCAACATTATGATGGAGGTCCTGTCCAGTTTGGAGGTGAGGCCGGAGGATATATTTCTGGCAGAGGAAGTATATCCAATGGAAAGTTAAAAGTTGACAAAGTTAATTTTGTCAAACAGCTTGAACACAACCTGTTAAGTGTTTCTCAGTTTTGTGATCAAAAGCATCAAATGCTTTTCACAGAACATGAGTGCATCATCCTCAAACCTGGGATGACAATTCCTCAGGAATTGGTGCTTCTTAGATCTCCCAGGAGAGGGGATATGTACAAGCTTGATATGAACAATGCTTCCCCAATGGGAGAAGTATCATGCTTTCTTTCCAAAGCTGATAGTGATGAGTCAACACTATGGCATAAACGAATGTGTCATGTCAATTTTAAGACAATGAATAAATTGGCTAAAAATAACTTGGTACATGGTTTGCCTAAAAAGGAATTTTTCTGCAAAGATAACTGTGTTGCTTGCCTGAAAGGGAAACAACACAGGTCTTCTCATAAATCCAAGGTTGTTAACTCTATCACTACTCCATTACACTTATTGCACATGGATCTATTTGGTCCCACAAGTATAATGAGCATTGGAAGGAAATCATATTGCCTTGTGGTAGTTGATGATTTTACTAGATTTACATGGGTATTCTTTTTAAGAACTAAAGATGAAACTGCTGAAACTTTAAAATCTTTTATTCTTAAAATAGAAAATCAAGTTGATCACAAGGTCAAAATAATTAGAAGTGATCAAGGGACTGAGTTTAAGAACTTTGTTCTTGACTCATTTTGTAACTCAAAAGGGATTGCCAGACAATACAGTGCTCCTAGAACTCCTCAACAAAATGGTGTTGCTGAGAGGAGAAATAGGACACTTATTGAGGCTGCTCGGACTATGTTAGCTGATTCAAAGCTGCCTCTAACATTCTGGGCAGAGGCAGTCAGCACTGCATGCTATGTGCAGAACAGAGTTCTTGTAGTAAAGCCACATGGAAAGACCCCTTATGAGTTATGGAACAAGAGGCCACCGTTCATTGGCTTTCTAAGGTCCTTTGGCAGCAGGTGTACCATACTTAACACAAAAGACAATTTGGCAAAATTTGCTGAAAAGTCAGATGATGCTATCTTTGTTGGATATTCCTCCTATTCTAAAGCATACAGGGTTTATAATATTAAAAACCAACAATTTGAGGAATCCTCCAACATTGTAGTTAATGAGCACACTCCTTGTGTTAGGGGGAATGGCCCTGATCATATTTTTGATTTAGAATTGTTTCCAAACTATTCTAAACCATCTTGTGAGAATGTTTCAGCTGGAACAGGTGCTCAAAGCAATTCTGATGAAGATCAACTGTTTGAGCTTCCCAGACCTGCTCCAAGTTCTCCAAGAGCTACAACAAATCAAGTTCCCACTATTGAAAGATCTGACAGCATAACCATTTCAAGAATAGTGGAACTTCAACAAGGGATTCACCTGATGATCTTCAAGTCTCCTCAGGTGATCCTGCACAACACCAAGCTGATGGAAGCAGCATTTTGAAGGAACAGGCAACTGTTAATGATGCTTCACAGCAAAGAAATGATGATGTTTCTCTTTCATTCAATCAGTCCTCATTGAATGAGATTGAAACAACAGCTGGACCAAGTATTCAAGCTCTGGAGCAAAATATGTCCAACTTGGACTGTCTTTGCAACTGGAGGTGATTCCAAGACTTAGAATTCACAATACTCATCCAGCTGAAAACATCATAGGGGAAGTCTCTGAGGGTGTGAGAACAAGGGGACAAACTCACAATGGGAATGTCTGCTTGTACTCATGCTTCTTATCCCAAATGGAACCCAAGAAGGTGGAAGATGCCTTGAAAGATAGTAGCTGGGTTGAATCAATGCAAGAGGAGCTGCTTCAATTCAAAAGACAAAAGGTTTGGAACCTATGTCCGCTACCATCTGGTCAAGTACCTATAGGCACCAAGTGGGTATTCAGAAACAAAAGAGATGACAGAGGCTTGATTATCAAGAACAGGCAAGACTGGTGGTTCAAGGATACACTCAAGAGGAAGGAATTGATTATACTGATGTCTTTGCACCTGTTGCAAGACTTGAGGCAGTTAGGATCTTCCTTGCTTATGCTGCATCCAAGAATTTCACTGTCTACCAGCTTGATGTCAAGTGTGCCTTTCTATATGGGGATATAGATATGGAAGTCTACGTATGCCAGCCTCCAGGATTTGAAGACCCACAGCACCCAAACTATGTGTGCAAATTGGATAAAGCTCTATATAGGCTGCCCCAAGCACCTAGGCTGTGGTATGAGACATTGTCTCAATTTCTTCTGAAGAATGGTTATACTAGAGGTACCATTGACAAGACTCTCTTCATCAGAAAGTCTGGGAAAGACATTTTGCTAGTTCAAGTCTATGTCAATGACATCATATTTGGTTCCTCAAATGACCAAATGTGCAAAGACTTTGAGAGCATTATGAAGAAGAAGTTCGAGATGAGTTCTATGGGAAAAATGGACTTTTTCCTTGGAATTCAGGTAAAGCAACTGAAGGAAGGGTTCTTCATCAATCAATCTAAGTATGTCAATGATATCTTAGAAAGATTTGATATGAAGGATTGTAAAGCAGCAAAGACACCCATACCCAGAAACCATGATTTATGCCCTGATTCTGAGGGGGAGGATACTGATCAACATCAGTATAGAGCAATCATTGGTTCTCTGATGTATCTCACAGCAAGTAGACCTGATATCATGTTTGCAACTTGCATTTGTGCAAGATATCAGGCTGCTCCAAAGGTGTCTCACCTAATTGCTGTCAAGAGAATCCTCAGATACCTCAAAGGAGCACCTAAGTTAGGTCTCTGGTATCCAAGAAATAGTGATTTTAATCTCTATGGTTACTCTGATAGTGATTATGGTGGCTGCAACATCAACAAGAAATCAACATCAGGTGGATGTCAATTTCTTGGTGGAAGGATCATCTCATGGCAATGCAAAAAGCAATCCTGTGTCTCTACATCAACTGCTGAAGCTGAATACATTGCTGCTGCAAGTTGCTGTGCTCAGCTGCTGTGGATTCAAAACCAGATGATTGACTATGGATTCAACTTCATGAGCACTCCTATCCACATTGACAACAACAGTGCTATATCCATCACTGAAAATCCAGTGAAGCACTCTAAGACAAAGCACATTGATATCAGGTATCATTTCATTAGAGATATTCATGAGAAAAATCTTATAAAACTAATCAAAGTTGATTCAAATGAACAATATGCTGATTTGTTCACCAAAGCATTTGATGAACAAAGATTTAAATATCTCATTACAGCTATTGGGATGATAAACATTGATTAGTTAATCTCAATTGAAAACCTTTTTAATGTGTAAAGTCTTATGTCAATACAATCTAAGCCCTGTTACAAAAGATCCTTTCTTATTTATCTAAGTATAAGTTCTTCCGAAGAGAAATTAGCCCTTGGAAGATATCTAGCATAACTTCCGAAGCAAATTTCTCATAGGATAATTTTCTTCTCGGAAGTGTACTAAGTCTCGGAAGAAGCGATTGAGTTCATCTCAGATCTACTTCCGAAGCACTTAATACATTCCACCTGAAAGCAACATGTGTTTTCGGAAGTACGCAATTTACCTTCGGAAGTACATTTGCCTTCAGAAGAACATTACCTTCGGAAATACTTTATGCTCGGAAGAAAGATTTTAATGTGTAACGGAAATCTTTTGGGCCCCACTCTGTAAAAAGTAAAGATTTTGTTAATGATGTCGGATTATTTAAATGGTCTAACCTTACCGCCCCTGTCACATCATCCACTAAACCCTCACATCATCTTATCCAAACCACCCTTTAAACCACCATTTCACCCATTTAAATACTTTCGGTTAATCACTTACACTCTTTTTACCAAATTCACTGCCCTAAAAGCTTTCTTCTTCTCCAATCTACCTTACTCAGAACTTTTCTACTACTATCTTTCTCAAATGGCCTTAAACCCTCAGCACAATCAGGTCGCACTCCTTGACTCGTCAAGGGATGCTGACTTCTCTGATATCATTTCTTTCTTAGCCCAATCTTCATACTACACAGCCTTGACCGTAAACCCTACCATCTTCTCCAACCAAATGTCCGAATTTTGGGCAAATGGTCGGATTGAAACCCTAAATGGGGTTCGTGCTATTAGGTCAAGTGTTTGTGGCCAAGAGTTGGTCATCACTGAACAGATCATCAGGGAGCATCTTGAGCTCCATGATGAAGGCGCACCGACGGAATTCCCCAAATCTGAGTTAGATAGTTCTTATCTCCAAATGGGATACGGTGGAGATGTAAGCAGGTCAACAGTCTACAAATTCAACTTCTCCTACAAGTGGAAGTTCCTGCTGCATGTGGTTCTTCACTGTCTATCTAACAAATCCGGGGGATGGGATCAAATTCCCTATGAACTCGGGTGCTTAGTTCACGGGTTGGTACAAGGCCTTCGCTTCAACTACTCAAGGTTTGTGCTGACTAACCTTATGGGAAATCTGCAAAGGGACACATTCTTTATGTATCCCAGATTTCTCCAGCACATAATCAACTGCGAGCTAGATCAGGGTAAGCTTGTCTGTGCAGCTGCTCTGTCTGCTCCCCAAATGAGGCCGACCATCTTCAAAGTCTTGAAGAGAGTGTCTACCAACTACACTGGAAGGGATACCGCACTACTTCCAGGTATGATTGAGCCAACGGCTCCTGGTGACATCCCTGTTAACCCCACAGGTGATGAACCCACACCAGCAACTACCCTCACCATTCCAAATCTACCTTCTCCTCCCATCACTGTCACCTACCAGAGACGTACCAAACGAACCCTTGTTCAATCTACTCTGATTGAACAAGCCCCTCCTCTTCAAACCAAAAAGGCTAGAGTGGAACAAGGGGCTCCCACTCAGCCAGAGGTCCACCAATCCTTCACTATTGACCTCAATATGGGTCTTGAGTCTCCTCAGTCTCAGACCCATGAGCCCAAAACCCCAGCTGATAGCCCTCAGGGTGAGTCTCTATACTCCCCTGAGCAGCCACATAGGGACAGCTCAATGCCTTTTGACATTGATCAAAGTCCCGGGTCCTTAGGTCTTCATTCCTTTTCTTTCACTGACCTATTGACCGGAGCTGGTGAAGAGACTATGTCTCTCAAAGGTGATGAAGTTGATCCACTACACCCTATTAAGGATCAACAGAGCCTAGAGAAACCTCTTGTCTCTAGCCCACACCAGCAAAGCCCTACTGAGGTGAGTCCCACTGATGTGGAGGGGACTCATGTAGATTCAGCTGCCACTACTGAAGGAGCCTCAATGGATCCTCAGGACAGTGGTAACAACAGTCAGACTGAATCTACGGCAACCATGCCCTATGATGCCTCTGAAAGAGACATCATTGTGCAAGGGAAACCAGGGTGCCAAGAAACCACATCTGGTGGTGAGGATGAACATACTAGGTATGTTACCTCATCTCCCCGTGATTCTTCAAAAGAAGATGAGGGAAGTATGCAACTCACCATAAGAGACCTACTTTCTAAAGTCTCAAACCTTGAATCAAAGGTTAAGACTTTAGAGGATAGGTCTGCCACTCAGCAACTTGAGATTGAAAGTCTCAAGGCCAAACTAGCTGAGACACAGATTGAGAGATCTGTTAGGCATGTACCAGTTCAGGTCTCCTTGACCTCTTCCTCTAGCTCATCTACCTCTCAAGATGATGCTACCAAAAAGGGGAGAATGTTGAGAGACAAAGCCAAAGACAGGATACCATCAGTCAAGCTCTTACTTCTTTGAGCCAAGACAACAAGCTGCCATCTTCCCTGAGCCTCCTCCAGTTGTTTTTCAAGTGGATCAAAGGATGCTTCAGGATCTAAATAGGATCTTCAACAAGTTCCTTTTAGAGTCCCTGATTGAACAACCCAGTCCAGATATGTCTGTGATTTACTTTGGAGCTCAAGAGCTTCAGAGGTTGAATGCACCTCCTACCACTGTTGAGGAAGTTGGTCAACCTAAGGCCCAAGTGGAACCTGAGATTGATTTCGAAGGGGAAACTAGGACTGATGGCCCAGCAACTGAAACAGTTGGGACAGAAGGTGTGTTTTCACAGACTTCCGAAGCACAATTCGAAGCCTCGGAAGAACCAACACAAACTTCCGAAGCTGAGATTGCTGCTGCGGAAGGACTATTTTCTCTTTCCGATGATCTAATAGTCACAGATGCAATTCTGGAACTTGCATCTGAGGTTAATAGGGAGGACTTTCTCAGCCAACCATTAGCTATAACATCTGCATTGACCTCAGCTCCTACCTCCACTACCCAACCTGGATCTTCTATCCAAGAACCACCAAAGTCTAGCACTTCCGAAGACATAAAAGGCAAAAGGAAGATGACTTCGGAAGAGCTTCAGGAAGAAGAAAGGTTGGAGAAGCTCAGAAGGAAAGGAAGACTGCCAACTGGGAAACTGTTAGCTGCAAGTACAAAAGCAGCTGCAGCCAACCAAGAGGCAGTCAACAATAGAAGAAGAGTGGAGGTAATTGATAGACTTGTCAGTCTAGGGGCTGCTTCGGAAGATGTACTCCTGCTACCATTAGAGGAGCTGATAGAGCTTGAAAAGGCAACCTTGCTGCAAAGACAGCAAAAAGAAGAGGCTGCAAGGTTGGCCTTGGAAGAAGAAAGGCTGAGAAAAGAAAGAGAAGCTGATCTGCAGCTCAGGAGAGAAAGGATCACTTTCCTTCTCTCCAGAGGATTCTCTCAAGAGGAGTTGTCTCCACACAATAGTGATACGATCTTATGGCTCTTCAACAAAGAGCAAGATCAAATGGAGAAGGAGAGATAGAGAGCTGCAAGGGAGAAGCTGGTGGAGAAGAAGAAGAGAGAAGAAGAAGAGAGAAGAAGAGGCTGGACTGTCTGCCGCCAAGAAGATAGGTGAGAAAGCTTGGATGAAGAACTATCTTAAAGCTCATGGCTTCTCTGGCAGGCAAGTGGGTCCAATGTCTGAGAAGACTCTCCAACGACATGTCAGTGACATCAAGGCTGACATTCGTGCGGGGAGAAGAAAAGAGATGTATAGAAGGGGACAGGGGATGACCTTCAAAGCCACCTCTCAGCCCAAAATCCAAACCCAACCTCAACCTGAACCTATACCCTTTCCCTTCCCAATCAAAACTGAACCTGAACCCTTCACCCCTGAACCTACACCATCACATCTACCAACTCCTTCACCTCAACCACCTAAACTACCCACCATCCAACCTAAAACCTTAGCCAGAACCCAAACCCCTAAACCTACCCAACAACCAATCAAACCATCCCCTCAGCCTTCTAAACATCTCTCTATGGAGGAATTCAAGGCGATCAAAACTAAGCTCATCAACTGCACTACTCTGAGCGACATCTCCTGTGAGGAGGATTCAGTCAACCTGACTTATGTTGATGGATCCTCAAGTTCCCTCACAAGAGATGAGTTTCTTGATCTGCCCAGAGGAACTTTGGACCAAGCTGCAAGACTCCTTGGCCTCAATTCAGATACATTGAATGAGGAAGAAAAGAAGCTGAGGAGAAAGCTGGTGACTCTGCTGGACACAAAGAAAGGAGATAGGGTACCAAGACAACCTCTTGTACCCAGAAAGAAGATAGTCCAGTGGAGGTTCGAAGACTCTTCTCACAACTTTGTTGTTGAGAGAGAGAATGGTGAGATTAACAGGCTGAATGCCTCATCTCTGCTACACATAAGCAGATTTGATATTGCTGAGTTAGCAGAGAAACCATTCTCCAACCCTTCAAACTCCGATGTAGCTGCCCACATCAGAAATCATCTAGGCAGCCTTCACATGGCCGAACTCACTGCCAGAAGCAAGGTCGAAGAGGAGTCAAAACTGAGAGAGGAGGAGGAAAGGAAAGGATCAGCAACCAAAGGCAAAGCCTTTCTTCAAATGGTTGAAGGTCCTGAACTTGAGTCCATAGTTAGATGGGAGTATGACTACAACTCCCGTCAACTAACTCTCTTCAGGGGGTCACAACAAAGGGTACATGTCATTCAAAGTGATAGACTGGATCTCCTATCCACGAATGACTTGTACAAGCTTCTCAGCACCACTTCTGGGAAGAACAGAGAGACAGACAAATATCTTTTGTCCCTGGTGCTGAAAACTTTGAGAAGTAGAAATAAGTGAGTTTTGGTAGCATCAGCCTAGGGGGAGTTTGTTGGATCTAGAGAGGCTGTTGCAACCAAAACCATATCACTTAGAAGATTTTGAGTACAACATACAAAGGACTTCCGAAGCCAAGTGTGGGACTTCCGAAGGAAGAAGGAGCTCTTCCGAAGTCTAAGTGTAAAATACACTTCCGAAGGAAAACTCCAACTTCCGAAGATAAAGAAGTTACTTCCGAAGAATCAAGACTTGAAGACAAAGTTCTGAAGTCAACTTCCGAAGTATAAAGAAGTCCTCAAAGCCTCGGAAGCATAGAAGCATCTTCCGAAGTATAAGTGGCTTCGGAAGAACTTGTTCTTCCGAAGCCAATTAACCTTCGGAAGACACTTCTATTATCCAGTAGACATAAGTATGGTCTGTCTGACAGTCCGCTGCAAATCTCTGAGATACTGCATGGCGTTTTCTCAAAAGCCATGTAGTTGACCATACTTTAATCTACTGTTTACCTTTTTATGTTAAGTACAGTTGCCATCTTTAGTTGGTGACAAAAGGTAAGTCATGGACATGTCATGACTACCATATCTTAGATAATACTTTATCTAAGATACCTTAACTATAGCATTGTAGTATATGCTTTAGTCGTAGGTTTCCAGCTGGTATCAAGTATAACCGGCTGTAGGATCTAGTATATATAGTTTCTCATTGTAACTCTTGTTGTATGCTTGTAAGTGTCTTGTAATCTTGAGTTGAGAAGTAATATATACAAGTACCTTGAAAATACTCCTGCTTGTTCCCTTGATTACTTATTATATTATTATCAACTCTTGTTAAAGGCATTGCTTCATCTTGTTTGAGTGATATCATAAGTGAGTTTGAGAGAATTACAAGTGTTAAGTGACAAAACCCGATCCTGCATGGTACTACGATTGGAGAACAGCAGAAGCGGTCATAGTCCTAAGCAAAGAGGGCCAAATGGATACGATCAGGGTATTCGACCCGATGTGGCTTACAAACTTGTCAGCAAATGATGTCTACGCGCTATACAAGTGGCCACTGTTCTATGATACGCAGGATATTGTACAAGCTCTCCAGTTCCAGAACGTTATACGACTCTGCTTCGCGTTTGAGATTCACACGGGAGTCATAAAAGAGGAGAAGTACAAGAAATACAAAGAGGTAATGCAGAAAGCAAGATAATAGAGAGATCTAGGTCCAAGGGAGAGTTTGTTGATACATGTATGTCCCTAGATCAGGATATGAAATGTAATAGGTCTTGTTTATCTGATTCTGATGTAATTTGAAATGATTAATGAAATGATGGTGATTGTTTGTGATTTGTAATGTCTAATATTTCATTAATGAGTCGATATTGAATTGGTTAATTAGGTTTGTGATTGTTTGAATGGTTACACATAATGTTATATTAATTAATACATTCAAACTTAACACAATGAAGTTCTCATGCGAATGGCCCATGCAAATGGACCACACGCATGAATAACTTCATACGATTGACTCAGTCGCACGACTGAACCAGGAGACTGGATCAGTCGTATGACTAAGACATAAGATTGGCTCAGTTGCACGACTGAACACTCAGTCATGCGGATGAATCAACCGCATGGTTCAATCGCACAACTGAACCATACTTATGGTCCAGTCGCCCGAATGAACAATACTAACCTATAAATACAACCCAATTCGTGAAAAACGTAAGCATTTATTCTATTTCGACTCCAGACGTATCTTAGCCGTCCAGAAGCCTCCCAATTCGTTCTCCAAGTTCACAGAACACCTTAGATCGATTCCAAATCGATTTCTAACGTTGGATTCAATTCTTGATTGATTCTTCGTGTGTTCTCACTGATTGGATCGCCAATCAAATAGGATTCCGCACTATTTGATCTGGTTTACACGCTAATCACTCGGTATTTCGTTCAAATACCAGGTCCTAACAGTAGAATATAAATATTTTATTTTAGTTTGATAATTTACATTCATAAATGAAGATAAGACATCATAAATTTATAAAACTTTCTTTTATAAATTATAAAATATTATATAAATCATAAAATTATAATAACTTGCTCAAATGGTTTGATAAATAATAAATAATTAGTTTAAAAAAATTGTGGATGTTACAGTCTTCCCTACTTTAAGAAATTTCGTCCCGAAATTTAATCACAAGCAGACTAATTTCAAAGAGACGAGGAGACTTGGATTTTATCACGTTTGCAAGTGACACTTGGAACGTTTAAATAAGTTTAATTATGATGTTTTGCTATACTTAAGTTTGTTCAATTTCATGGTTTATGATTTTATGTGTTTCTTGACAAACGATAAAAGATTATTAACTTAAAATTTTTAGTAGATAAACGTTTGTATTTTAAACGGTTCAAGACGGTTAGAAAGGTTTTGTCATGGGTACCACACTAAGTTTTAGATCAATACAAGGCTTAGCTTGACGACATAAATATAATATGGTCAAGGCACTTTTGGACAAGATATGGAATTTATAGGAGCATCTCAAGAAGATAACTTTAACGGGGTTTCAGGATGATCGATTGTTGTTTAATTATGTCTTTGAGATTTCAAAGTTTTATTGGCTTAAAGTTGATACGAGAATCGTGTTTGTTATGATTAAGGATTCAAGTTATAATAAGTGCATCATTATAATAGCTTTTCAGGATAAGTTCGGTTTTGAGGGGAAGACGTTCGGAAAGATTATTAAGGGCCGTTAAGAGATTTGGGATAATGAGTTTAAGATTCACGGAAACAAAATCAATGAAGAAAAGAGTCAAAATAACAAGATGTTTCGAGTGTAACGTTCGGTTTACAAACCAAAACATTACGTTGACTTATCAAAGTATTAAGTCAACTACAACTTTAATGAAGACATGCGTACCTATAAGCGGACACTCATCCCAAGGGTTCCCAGGTAAGGTAAACGGATCCATCAGTTGATTTGGATTTATATGAATACCTTGGCTAGACAGAACACCTCGAGATACAGGCATCCCACTCTTCCAGCATTACATGTTTCAAGTTATAGGACATAGACTTTGACGAGACTTGAAAACCACAAATAACGATTCAAAAGTACATTTTTGAAAACCATTTGATTCAGGCATATAATGCCTTAGAATATGATTTAAGGTTCGTGTGTGCATTGATAAGATTCATAGTATAAGAATAAGCACATAAGGCATATAATCACATAATCAGGTATAAACACATAAGACACATAAAATCCTATCTAAACATATAAAATACATGAGAGGACTCATATGTAAGGGTACTTAGTTATAGTCTAGGTCATTCCATTTCTAATAACCTAAATCCCTATAACCATGGCTCTGATACTAATCTGTCACACCCCGACCGACGGCGGAATCATCGGGGCGGACGAATGGGAGACGATTGCTCATAGCACATGGAACTAATTAAGTTAAAATAATGTTAAATGTCATTATTCATTAAACATTACAAGACAAATATGTAATTACAAATCAATCAAGATACAACCAATAACATAAGTCTTTCAATTAATCTAGGTCCAAGTCCTATATGAGCACAAGAAGATCTTCAAGTAGTAAACCTGAAACATGATGAAAATAAAAGGTCAACTAAAATAGTTGGTGAGTTTCCAAGGTTTTCATACATAATATGATAAGGTTAGAAGTAGCAATTCATGTCATAGGTTATAAGTTAGCAAGGTTATAGAACACATATCGTTACAACCAAACCTCGACTTGATTACAAGTATATAAGATTGGCTAAGTTTATTTGGTTCCCATGATGAACAAGTATACGTCATCAGGAGCCGGCAATACATCGGCTTTAGCACCAAATAGGCTTGTCAGGCCCAAAGATCTAAGACGTCGCCAGACTAGCAATAGCTAATGATTGCAAACAAATATGTATCTCATATAATCACTTACAACATACAAATAACCATGACAAAAATATGAATTGCAAGTGCTTACAAGTCTCAAACGTTTATAAGTGTATGATGTATAAGTATCACGTTTCACCCCAAAATAGTGTGAAAAATGTAAAAAAGAGGCAAGGAAACTCACTTGGAAAATAAGTATAAGAATGATGATAAGAGATTAAACGAGGCTCCAACGATTTCTTTTACAAGTTACCTAAATGTATTGATTCCAAGATTAAGTTCAATAATAAGATTAACGAGTAAACGTGAACTAGGGTTTCAATTGGAATTTGGGGGTTTAATTAATTAAGAAAAATAATGAATCGTTTTTGGTTTAATAAAGATAAAATAAATCAATTAAGTTTAAGAATAGTTAAAAACGTCTCAACAATTTAAGTTATTGATTTAATAAAAATTAAGTATAATATGCGAAAAGAACTAATTAATTTAATAATTAATTATTTAAAACTTGTTAACAAGAAATAATTAAATACTTATATAAATGACGTTAAAATTATTTAAAATGATTTTATAAAGTTTTAGGCTTTTAAAATGATTTAACACAAAGGTTTTATAATACAAAACCCTAAAAATATAAGAATAAAGTAAATAAAAGTTAACGAGTAAATTTATTAACTATTTATGATTTAACATGGTTAAATAAATCATTGAATAATTAAGTATTTAAATAATCATCTAAATAATCATTTGCATAATTAATTATTTAAATAGTTATTGAACTATAATATTTTTATAACATAAATGACTTAGTAATATTTTTTTATAACTTTTTATTCTTAAAAAATATTAATTAAATCTAGGAATTATATGTGTTAAAACTTTTTAAAAATTAACTTGATATTTTCTGTAAATTTAATTAACAAATTGTAATTTATTACTATAATATTAATTTTCTGAATTATGAATTATACAAAAAAAACTAATTAAAAATAAAAATGACGGAGGCCCGGTTCGAACCCGGGACCTCTTGCCTATCGGGTTCACGAATTACCAGTTGGGCTATAGCCCATATCTGCTTAAGATTCAAAATAATTTTATAAATCTATTAATTAAAGAAAACCCCAAATTACTCAAGAACCCTAGAATGGAATTGTTCCAAATTGAACCCCAATTCGTTATTGTTAATGCCGATTATCATGGGGCTTTTGATCCCCATGTAAAACCGAGTGTAATGATATGCGTAACTTACATTCTTGAGTTCGGATAGATAATCACAGGTTTAAGAACAAGTCGCTACTGAATGAATCTGCTTCGGGACGGTTTTTGGTGATAATAATCCAATTAAATGGGTGTACAACTTCCTTAGATGATGATGATGAGAAGCCCTAAACCAATTTCTATTGAGATAGTCTCGAACAAGGGTCACGGCTAGTTGCAGGTAGCGAATGAAGTTGTTAATCGACGATGATATGAGTGAGTGTTTTAGATGAAATTGAGAGGGGTAAACGATTAGAGATAGGTAGAAGATCAATTAGGTTCAGTTAATTAGATTATTATTGAGTTTTTAATGCTCGAATGGCTAAGAAGTTGAAGATGTTTCGGTTAGGCGTTCGATTAACATAGTAACCGGTGATTAAACGCATTTAATTGGTGCATTCAAGTTCGAAGTGGGTTCTAGAAAGGTTGGGGAACGGTTTAGAGTTAAATATCGATTTTATTTAGGAGTCTTTGGGGTCGCCGGAGCCGCGCCGGGGCTTGCCGGCCGGCGACCGGAAAAACGGGGTTGGGGGGGGGGGGTTGGGTTGGGTAGTTTAAATAAATTACAGTTTTGGTCCCTGTGGTTTAGCAAGGTTATTATTTTATGCAAAAATTTTAAAACCAAGTTTCAAGAAATATATTTTGAACCCCAAACTTATAATCTCCTTGTTTTCAAATTATTTAAAACTTCATTAAATAAATCATTAGTTTATAAAACTTTTATAGACTTCACATGTATTTGTAGAATATCAATATTTTATTTTAGTTTGATAATTTACATTCATAAATGAAGATAAGACATCATAAATTTATAAAACTTTATTTTATAAATTATAAAATATTATATAAATCATAAAATTATAATAACTTGCTCAAATGGTTTGATAAATAATAAATAATTAGTTTAAAAAAATGGTGGATGTTACAGGTTCAGGTTGAGGTTGCGGTTATGGTTGAGGTTGAGGTTGAGGTGTTGGTTTGGAAGTCATCCCCTGTACTCTTCTGTACATCTCTTTCATTCTTCCTCAGCGAATGTCACCCTTGATGTCACTGACATGTCGCTGCAGGGTCTTTTCTGACATGGGATCCACTTGCCTGCCAGAGAAGCCATGGGCCTTGAGATAATCTTTCATCTAGGCTTTGTCACCCATCTTCTTGACAGCTGCAAATTCAGCTTCTTCTTCCTTCTTCTTCTTCTTCTTCCTTAGCTTTTCCTTAGCAGCCTTCTTTCTCTCTTTCTCCATTTGATCTTGTTCTTTCTTAAAAAGCCATAAGATCGTATCATTGTTGTGAGGAGTTAGTTCATCAAGAGAGAATCCCTTGGAGCTTAGGAAAGCTATCCTCTCATTCCTAAGCTGTTGGTCAGCTTCTTCTTCCTTTATTTTCCTTTCTTCCTCTAAGGCCAACCTTGCTACTTCTTCTTCTTGCTCAATCCGCAGCAGGGTTGCCTTTTCTAACTCAATCAGCTCCTCCTATCGTAGCAGGAGCATATCTTCACTAGTAGCTCCTAGATTGACAAGTCTGTCAATGATCTCCACCCTCCTTCTATTGTTGATAGCCTCCTAGTTGGCTATAGCTAGGGGTGTTCATCGGATCGGATAACAGATTATTCGGATTTGAAAATTTCAGGATCCTACCAAAATCCAATTCGATCCGAATAAGGATTTTTCTATCTGATCCGAATCTATCCGAATTCAATTTGGATCGGATTCGGATATATCCGAATAACATTAATTTATCCGAATAATCCGAATAAACCAAATAACAATTTTTTTCTATTTTTTTGTTTTTGTTTTTTTTTTGTTAATTTTTTATTTTTAATATTTTATAAGTTGGAAATCAAAATAAAAGATATAAAACGAAAAAAATTAACTTGTACGCAAATTTAAAATTAAAACATAATAGGTAATTGTCTAGAACCCGAAGATTAGAATCTCTAATTTAGAACGACGTTCAATTATTGCATAATTATTTAAGATTATGACTAGAATGTGTAACTATTCTTGTGTATTGAGTTGAAAACATGATAAATAGTTTAGTATTGAGTATTGGGCTAGAAATATAGTTGAAGTTGTTGGATCTAGAAAGGCTGGTGCAACCAAAACCAAATCACTTAGACTATTTTGGTGCAACTAATATAGGACTTCCGAAGCTAAGTGTGGAACTTCCGAAGGAAAAAGGAGCTCTTCCGAAGACAAAGTGTAAGACCAACTTCCGAAGGAAAACTCCAACTTCCGAAGACAAAGTATTCACTTCCGAAGATCAAGAATTAGAGTGAAAGATTAGAAGTCAACTTCCGAAGTATGAAAAAAGTCCTCAAGCCTTGCAAGTACAGAAGCCTCTTCCGAAGTATAAGTGCTTTGGAAGAACTTGTTCTTCCAAAGCCAACTTACCTTCGGAAGACACTACTATTATCCAGTGGACATAAGTATGGTCTCCCTGACACTCTGCTGCAGACCTCTGAGATACTGCATGGCGTTTTCTCAAAAGCCATGTAGTTGACCATACTTTATTCCACTGTTTACCTTTATCAGTTAGTATAGTTGCCAACTTTAGTTGGTGACAAAAGGTAAGTCATGGACATGTCATGACTACCATATCTTAGATAATACTTTATCTAAGATACCTTAACTTTAGCATTGTAGTATATGCTTTAGTCTTAGGTTTCCTGCTAGTACTAAAGTATATCCGGCTGTAGGATCTATTATATATAGTTTTTCATTGTAACTCATGTTTCATGCTTGTAAGAGTCTTGTAATACTTTGAGTTGAGAAGTAATATATACAAGTACCTTGAAAATTATTTCCTTGTGTTCTTTGCTACTTATTATATTATTATCAACTCTTAAAAAAGATTCTACTTCATCTGATTTTAGTGTAATATAAGTGAGTTTGAGAGAAATCCAAGTGTTAAGTGACAAACCCGATCTTGCAATTGGTATCAGAGCTTTTTAGGCTCTTGATTGTGAGATCTTACCATCCTAATCAACCTGTTTTTCACTCCTCGTTACACCACACTCAAAATGGCCCTCAACAAGTCTAAAGTAGAGATGGGGACAATGACTAAAGCACCCATTATCACCCCTGAAAACTTCAGGTCATGGAGCAGACGGATGGAAGGCTTCATCAGGTATCAAGACAACAAGATGTGGCAATCTATTGTCAATGGCCCGTATAAGCCAAAGGTGGCTGGTGGAAACGATGCCATGATAGAGAAAGCTGTTGAAGACTACTCTGATGAGGACTGGAAGAAGCTGGACATTGACAGCAATGTTATGATTGTTCTCATTACTGCAATTCCCAACTCCATCATGGTGGGGTTTGAGCATTGCAAGTCAGCCAAAGAACTGTTTGATGCACTTGCTCATATGTACTCAAGCTCAAATGATTCCAAGAAGGACTCACTGAAGTAGCAGTTCGAGAACTTCACCTACATTGCTGGAGAGACCCTCAGCCAGCAATACTTCAGGTACATGGATCTCATTTCTTCCCTTCAGTCTGTGGGAATTGCTCTTGAACTTAGAGACCTCCCAAGAAAGTTCATGAGTGCACTTCCCAATGAGTGGACGTTCTACTGTGTCTCTATCAAGAGAACAGAAAACCTGAACACACTCACCATGACCGAACTCTATGGCATCCTTGATGGATACCGTTTGGAAATGGAGAATAAGAGAGGTCATCAGACAAGCAGACCCTTGAGTCTTCCTGCTAGCAACGCTTTAATGGTTGCTGAAGGCTCAAGACCCTCCCAACCTCAACAGTACCTGACTTACACCCAGCAGCCATCCTGTTCTTTTGGGCCATATATCATATTTCCTGAGACTCCAAGGTCTCAACAAGCTCAGCAAAGCTCCTTTCAAGATAGCTGTGCTTTGTCTCAGGAAGTGGACACTCTAGTGATTATCAGTATTGCTTTGATGATCTAGAGTGCTTCAGCCCGGATGACGTGGAATACGTGGACATAGTCCAACAAATGGCTCTTTTAACCTACAGAGCAAAGAAGTTCTTCAAGAGAACTGGAAGGCAATTTCCCCAGAACCCAATCAATAGCAAATTTGGGTTTGACAAAACCAAGGCCAAATGTTACAACTGTAACCAACTTGGTCATTTTGCAAGGGAATGCAAGGCTCCCAAGTCGAATCCGGGAACCCCACAGGCCTTCACACATCCCTCTACACCAAAGCCAACTGGAAAGTCAACAGAGACAGCTGCAATGGCTCAAGAAGTTGACTGGAGCTTTATGGTATAGGATGTGACTCCTGCTCAAGCACTCATGGCCGGAACAGATGACAAATCTCTGTACTCTTGCCTGTATTGCTAAGGTTAAATTGTATCAGGACTACAATATGGAGATTAAATCCGATATTGAGTCTTTAAATGTTTTAAAATCTGATTTTAAAAGGGCTGAATCTGACTATCAAAGAAAAATTGAGGAGTTAGAGAAAACTGTGTCCTTATTAAAACATGAACACACAAACTATAAGAATCAAATAAAGGATTTAATATCCAAATTGTCTGAGGCTCAAGCCTAGCTTGTCACAGCTGAGGCTCAAGCTAGGAAGTATGCTATTTCTGAGCAAAACTTCCAAGCGATTCTTGCATCATCCTCTCACACAGTACTTTGTTACCAAAACAAAGATGGGTTGGGAACCAATGAAATTGCTCCACCACACTCTTATGAGTCTATAAGACAACCAAGGTATGGTACTGAAGAGCAAGAGGTTCCATCTGCTGACCCACCTTCTCATGAGTCAAAGAGTGATGCAACCATGGAGACCATCACAGGGAAGAACCAGGTAATTTTACCCACTCCTACCGGTGATGATCAACCCCTGACCACCAAAGCCAGAAGAAGCAAAGCTAAGGCAGCTAGAAAAACTGCCAAGAAAGTGGCTGAATCTAAGCTGAAGATAGATCCAAAGCAAAAGGGTGTATTCATCTCAGCTGGATTCCAGGTGGTAGGAAACTCTAATTCAGGAAAGGAGTGTAGTACCAGCACTCCTGTCCTACAAAAGGATCAGAAGTTAAAGGGAAAGGTTGCTGATGAAGAGAAAAAGAACAAGAAACAACAATCCTTAAATTCCGAAAAGATTAACATTGCATGCATAATGTGTGGTCTGCAAAACCACATGGCCAAAGATTATTACTACAATCCTGCTAGCACACATTATGCAAATAATGTTAAAAAGGAAGGAGTCAGTGAAGGTTTCTCATTTGGACCATATCAAATGGTTCAAGTGATGGAAAACGGAAAGCTTGTTTCCGAGGCAAGGTTGCTTTCGGAAGAAGGTCCTTCTTCCGAAGGAAAAAAGGCTTCGGAAGCTAAAGCTGTCAAGACTCAAGAGAATAAAAGAGTCCCCTTGAGACCATCCCTGAAGAAGACTACTTCGGAAGAAAAGGTGGTGAAGGCTTCTTCCGAAAAGAAAGAAGCTTCGGAAGAATGCCAAGCTGCAAAAGCTTCAACAAGCTCATCCTCCATGATCAACCAAGGGATGGAATGGAAGATCAAGGAATATGCTGCAGCCCAAACCTCTTCTTCAACGACATCCATTGAACCCCCATGCATAAATTTTTGTTCAATTATGTCACTATCATTGGAAGAACCCAAGACCAATAAGGCTTGGGTTTCCAATCAAAACTAATCATCTCATCTTATGTGCAGGGACATCCATATGACAAGAATAACAATGTTTGGATTGTAGATAGTGGATGCTCCAAGCACATGACAAGGAACAGATCTCTCCTTCAACAATTTCAATATTATCATGGAGGTCCTGTCCACTTTGGAGGTAAGGCCGGATGATATATTTCTAGCAGAAGAAGTATATCCAATGGAAAATTAAAAGTTGACAAACTTCACTTTGTCAAATAGCTTGAGCACAACCTGTTAAGTATTTCTCAGTTCTGTGATCAAAAGCATCAAATGCTCTTCATAGAACATGAGTGTATTATCCTCAAACCCGGGATGACAATTCCTCAGGAATTGGTGCTTCTTAGATCTCCCAGGAAAGGGGATATGTACAAGCTGGATATGAACAATGATTCCCTAATGGGTGAAGTATCATGCTTTCTTTCCAAAGTTGATGGTGATGAGTGAACACTATGACATAAACGAATGTGTCATGTAAATTTTATGACAATGAACAAATTGGCTAAAAATAACTTGGTACATGGTTTGTTAAAAAAGGAATTTTCTGCAAAGATAACTGTGTTGCATGCCTGAAAAGGAAGCAACACAGGGCATCTCATAAATCCAAAGTTGTTAACTCCATCACCACTCCATTACACTTATTGCACATGGATCTGTTTGGTCCCACAAGTATAATGAGCATTGGAAGGAAATCATATTGCCTTGTGATTATTGATGATTTTACTAGATTTACATGAGCATTCTTTTTAAGAACAAAAGATGAAACTGCTGAAACTTTAAAAACTTTTATTCTTAAAATAGAAAATAAAATTGATCACAAGGTTAAAATAATTAGAAATGATCAAGGGACTGAGTTTAAGAACCACGTTCTTGACTCATTCTGTAACTCAAAAGGGATTGCCAGGCAATATAGTGCTCCCAAAACTCCTCAACAAAATGGTGTTGCTGAGAGGAGGAACATGACACTTATTAAGGCTGCTCGGATCATGTTAGCTGATTCAAAGCTGCCTCTAACATTCTGGGCAGAGGCAGTTAGCACTGCATGCTATATGCGAAACATGGTTCTTGTAGTTAAGCCACATGGAAAAACCCCTTATGAGTTATGGAACAAGAGGCCACCGTTCATTGGCTTTCTAAGGTCCTTTGGCAGCAAGTTTAACATACTTAACACAAAAGACAATTTGGCACAATTTGCTGAAAAGTCGGATGATGCTATCTTTGTTGGATATTCCTCTAACTCTAAAGCTTATAGAGTTTATAACATTAAAAATCAACAACTTGAGGAATCTTTCAACATTGTAGTTAATGAGCACACTCCTTGTGTTAGGGGAATGGCCCTGATCATATATTTGATTTAGAATTGTTTCCAAACTATTCTAAACCATCTTGTGAGAATGTTTCAACTGGAACAGGTGCTCAAAGTGATTCTGATGATGACCAACTGTTTGAGCTTCACAGACCTATTCCAAGTTCTCCAAGAGCTGCAACAAATCAAGTTCCCACTATTGGCAGATCTGACAGTATAACTATCTCAAGGAATAGTGGAGCTTCAACCAGCGGTTCACCTGTTGAACCTCAAACTTCATCAGGTGACACTACACAACACCAAGCTGATGGAAGCAACATCTTGAAGGAACAGGCAACTGTTAATGCTGCTTCACAACAAACAAATGATGATGATGTTTCTCATTCATTCAATCAGTCCTCATTGAATGACTTTGAAACAACAGCTGGACCAAGTGTTCAAGCTCCTGAGCAAAATATGTCCAATCTGGATCTATCTTTGCAACTGGAGGTAAATTCTTAGACTTAGGATTCACAACACTCATCCAGCTAAGAACATCATAGGGGAAGTCTCTGAAGGTGTGAGAACAAAAGGACAAACTCACAATGGGAATGTCTGCTTGTACTCGTGCTTTTTATCCCAAATGGAACCCAAGAAGGTGGAAGATGCCTTGAAAGATAGTAGCTGGGTTGAATCAATGCAAGAGGAGCTGCTTCAATTCAAAAGACATAAGGTTTGGAACCTATGTCCGCTACTATCTAGCCAAGTACCTATAGGCACTAAATGGGTTTTCAGAAACAAGAGAGATGATAGAGGCTTGATTATCAAGAACAAAGCAATACTGGTGGTTCAAGGATACACTCGAGAGGAAGGAATCAATTATACTAATGTCTTTGCACCTGTTGCAAGACTTAAGCCAGTTAGGATCTTCCTTGCTTATGCTGCATCCAAGAATTTCACTGTCTACCAGCTTGATGTCAAGTGTGCCTTTCTATATGGGGATATAGATAGGGAAGTCTATGTATGCCAACCTCTAGGATTTTAAGACCCACAGCATCCCAACTATGTGTGCAAATTGAATAAAGCTCTATATGGGCTGCACCAAGCACCTAGGCTGTGGTATGAGAGATTGTCTCAGTTTCTCCTGAAGAATGGTTACACTCGAAGTACCATTGATAAGACTCTTTTCATAAAGAAGTCTGGGAAAGACATCTTGCTCGTTCAAGTCTATGTTGATGACATCATATTTGGTTCCTCAAATGACCAAATGTGTAAAGACTTTAAGAGCATCATGAAGAAGAAGTTTGAGATGAGTTCCATGGAAAAAATGGACTTTTTCCTTGGAATTTAGGTGAAGCAAATAAAGGAAGGGTTTTTCATCAGTCAATCTAAGTATGTCAATGACATCATAGAAAGATTTGACATGAAAGATTGTAAGGCAGCCAAAACACCTATACCCAGAAACCATAATCTCTGCCCTGACTCTAAGGGGGAGGATACTGATCAACATCAGTATAGAGCAATTATTGGTTCTCTGATGTATCTCACAGCAAGTAGACCTGATATCATGTTTGCAACTTGTATTTGTGCAAGATATCAGGCTGCTTCAAAGGTGTCTCACCTAGTTTCTACCAAGAGAATCCTCAGATACCTCAAAGGAGCACCTAAACAAGGTCTCTGGTTTCCAAGGAATAGTGATTTCAATCTCTATGGTTACTCTGACAGTGATTATGGTGGATGCAATATCAACAAGAAATCAACATCCGATTGATGTCAATTTCTTGGTAGAAGGATCATCTCATGGCAATGCAAGAAGCAATCTTGTGTCTCTACATCAACTGCTGAAGCTGAATACATTGCTGCTGCTAGTTGCTATGCTCAGCTGCTGTGGATTCAGAACCAGATGATAAACTACGGATTCAACTTCATGAGCACTCCTATCCACATTGACAACAACAGTGCTATCTCCATTACTGAAAATCCAAAGAAGCACTCCAAGACTAAGCACATTGATATCAGGTAGCATTTCATTAGAGATATTCATGAGAAAATCCTAATCAAGCTAATCAAAGTTGACTCAAATGAACAATATGCTGACTTGTTCAACAAAGCCTTTGATGAACTAAGATTTAAATATCTCATTACAGCTATTGGGATGATAAACCTTGATTAGTCTATCTCATTTGAAAACCTTTTAATGTGTAAAGTTTTGTGTTAAAACAATCTAAGCCCTGTTACAAAAGGTCTTTCTCTGAAATTTTCTCTAAGTATAAATTCTTCCGAAGAGGAATTAACCCTCGGAAGAATTTTACATATCTTCCGAAGCAAATTCCTCCCAGGATAATTTTCTTTCCGGAAGAGTTGTTAAATCTCGGAAGAAGCGATTGATTTCATATCAGATCTACTTCCGAAGCTTATAACACTCTCCATTCGGAAAGCAACATATAGTCTCGGAAGTAAAAACTTTACCTTCGGAAGTGAATTTGCCTTCGAAAGAACATTACCTTCGGAAAAACATTACCTTCGGAAATGCTTTATACTCGGAAGAAATACTTTAGTGTGTAACGGAAATCTTTTGGGCCCCACTCTGTAAAAAGTAAAGATTTTGTTAATAGTGTCAGATTATTTAAATGGACTAAACCTTACCGCCCCTGTCACATCCTCCACTGAAACGTCCCATCATCTTATCCACAACCACCATTTCACCTATTTAAATAACTCCAGCTAATCACTTTCATCTTTTTACCAAATTTACTGCCCTAAAAGCTTCCTTCATACCCAATTCACCAAATTCCAAACTATCTTCCTGTAACTTTCTCAAATGGCACTAAACCCTCCGCACAACCAAGTCACACTTCTTGATTCTTCAAGGGATGCCGACTTCTCGGATATCATCTCCTTTCTAACCCAATCTTCTTATTACACTGCCCTGACTGTTAATCCCACGATTTACTCAAATCATATGTTTGAATTTTGGTCAAATGGTCAGATTGAAACCCTAAATGGGGTTCGTGTAATAAGATCGAGCATTTGTGGTCAGGTCGAGCCCTTTTGTAATAGGGCTTTGATTATATTGACAAAGACAACACACATTTTAAAAAGGTTTTCAAATGAGATAGTTGATCAATGTTTATCATCCCAATAGTCGTAATAAGATACTTAAATCTTTGTTCATCAAATGCTTTGGTGAACAAATCAACATATTGTTCATTTGAATCAACTTTGACCAGTTTAATCAGATTTTTCTCATGAATATCTCTAATGAAATGATACTTGATGTCAATGTGTTTTGTCTTGAAGTACTTGACAGGATTTTTTGTAATGGATATAGCACTCTTGTTGTTAATATGGATAGGAGTGCTCATGAAATTGAATCCATAGTCTATCATCAGGTTTTGAATCCACAGCAGTTGAGCATAACAACTAGCCGCATCAATGTATTTAGCTTCAGGGGTAGATTTTGAGACACATGATTGCTTCTTGCATTGCCATGAGATGATCCTTCCACCAAGAAATTGACATCCTCTTGATGTTGATTTCTTGTTGATGTTGCAGCCACCATAGTCACTACCAGTGTAGCCATAGAGATTGAAATTGGAGTTCCTTGGATACCAGAGACCCAATTTAGGTGCTCCTTTGAGGTATCTAAGGATTCTTTTGGTAGCAACTAGGTGAGACACCTTTGGAGCAGCCTGATATCTTGCACAGATGCATGTTTCAAACATAATATCAGGTCTACTTGTTATGAGATACATCAGAGATCCAATGATTGCCCTATACTGATGTTGATCAGTATCCTCCCCCTCAAAGTCAGGACAAAGATTGTAATTTCTGGGTATACGAGTCTTTGCTGGCTTGCAATCTTTCATATCAAATCTCTCTAAGATGTCTTTGACATACTTAGACTGATTGATAAAGAACCCGTCTTTCATCTGCTTTACCTAAATTCCAAGGAAAAATGGAGCTCATCTCAAACTTCTTCTTCATAATGCTCTCAAATTCGTTGCACATTTGGTCATTAGAGGAACCAAATATGATATCATCAACATAAACTTGTACGAGCAAAATGTCTTTCCTAGACTTTTTTATGAATAAAGTCTTGTCAATGGTACCTCTGGTGTAACCATTCTTTAGGAGAAACTGAGACAAAATGTCATACCACAACCTAGGTGCTTGGTGCAGCCCATATGGAGCTTTATCCAGCTTGCACACATAGTTGGGGTGTTATGGGTCTTCAAATCCTGGAGGCTGGCACACATAGACTTCCCTATCTATTTCCCATATAGAAAGGCATACTTGACATCAAGTTGGTAGACAGTAAAATTCTTGGATGCAACATAAGCAAGAAAGATCCTCACTGCCTCAAGTCTTGCAACGGGTGCAAAGACATCAGTGTAATCAATTCATTCCTCTTGAGTGTATCCTTGAACTACAAGTTTTGCCTTGTTCTTGATGATCAAGCCTCTATCCTCTCTCTTGTTCCAGAATACCCATTTTGTGCCTATTGGTACTTGACGAGATGGTAGCGGACATAAGTTCCAAACCTTTTGACATTTGAATTGAAGCAATTCCTCTTGCGTTGATTCAACCAAGCTATTATCTTTCAAAGCTTCTTCTACATTCTTGGGTTCCATCTGAGATAAGAAGCATGAGTACATGCAGACATTCCCATTGTGAGTTTGTCTTCTTGTTCTCACGCCTTCAGAGACATCTCCATTGATGTTCTCAGCTGGATGAGTATTATGAATTCTGAGCCTAGGGATCACATCCAATTGTATTTATAGATCTAGATTGGGAAAGTTTGACTCAGGGTTTTGAACAGTTGGTCCAGCTAATGTTTCACACTCATTCAATAAGGACTGATTGCATGAAGGAGAAACAACATCAGTATTAGTTGGCTGTGGGGTAGCATTGACAGTTGCTTGTTCCTTCAGAATGCTATGTCCATCAACTTGGTGTTGTGCATTGTCACCGGATGAGTTTTGAGGTTCATTTAGTTGATAACTTGTTGAAGCTCCACTATCTCTTGAGATAGTTATGCTGTCAGATCTGATATTATGGGAGCTTGATTTTCAGCAACTCTTGGAGAACTTGGAAGAGGTATGGGTAACTCAAATAGTTTGTCATCATCAGAATCACTTTGGTACATGTTCCAGCTGAAACATTATCACAAGAGGGTTTAGAATAGTTTAGAAACAATTCTAAATCAAAGATGTGATCAGGGCTATTCCCCGTAATGCAAAAAGTGTGCTCATTGACGACAATGTTAGATGATTCCTCAAATTGTTGATTTTTAATGTTGTAAACTCTATAGGCAATAGAGTTGGAGGAATATCCAACAAAGATAGCATCATCCAACTTTTCAGCAAATTTTGCCAAATTGTCCTTTGTGTTAAGTATGGTACACCTACTGCCAAAGGACCTGAGAAAGACAATGAACGGTGGCCTCTTGTTCCGTAGCTCATAAGGGATTTTTCCATGTGACTTAACTACAAGAACTAAGTTCTGCACATAGCATGCAGTGCTGATTGGCTCTGCCTAGAATGTTAGAGGCAGCTTTGAATCAGATAACATAGTTCGAGCAGCCTCAATAAGTGTCATATTTCTCCTCTCAGCAAAACCATTTTGTTAAGGAGTCCTAGGAGCACTATATTGTCTGGCAATTCCTTTTGAGTTACAAAATGAGTCAAGAACTTGATTCTTAAACTCAGTCCCTTGATCACTTCTAATTACCTTGACCTTGTGATAAATTTGATTTTCTATTTTAAGAATAAAAGATTTTATAGTTTCAGCAGTTTCATCTTTAGTTCTTAAAATAATACCCATGTAAATCTAGTAAAATCATTAACAATCACAAGGCAGTATGATTTCCTTCCAATGCTCATTATACTTGTGGGACCAAATAGATCCATGTGCAATAAGTGTAATGGAATGGTGATAGAGTTAACTATTTTGGATTTATGAGATGTTCTATGTTGCTTTCCTTTCAGACATGCAACATAGTTATCTTTGCAGAAAAATTCCTTATTAAGCAAACCATGTACCAAGTTATTTTTAACCAATTTATTCGTGGTTTTGAAATTGACATGACACATTCGTTTATGCCACAGAGTTGACTCATCACCATTAGCTTTGGAAAGAAAGCATGATACTTCACCCAATGGAGAAGCATTGTTCATTTCCAGCTTGTACATATCCCCTTTCCTGGAAGATCTAAGAAGCACCAATTCTTGAGGAATTGTCATCTCGGATTTAAGGATAATGCACTCATGTTCAGTGAAAAGCATTTTGGTGCTTTTGATCATAAAACTAAGAAACACTTAATAGATTGTGTTCAAGCTGGTTGACAAAGTTTACTTTGTCGATTCTTAACTTTTCATTGGATACACTTCCTCTGCCAGAAATGTATTCTCTAGCCTCACCCCCAAATTGAACAGGACCTCCATCAAAATGTTGAAATTATTGAAGAAGAGATCTGTTCCCAATCATGTGTCTAGAGCATCCACTATCTACAATCCACATATTGTCATTTTTGTCATGTGGATGTCCCTGCACATAAGGTGAAAGAGTTTGTCTTTATTGGAAACCCAAGCCTTATTGGTCTTGAGCTTTTCTAATGATGAGGATTTAATTGAACCAAAGTGTGTGCATGGGGGTTCAATAGATGTTTATGAAGAAGAGGTTTGGGCTGCAGGATCTTGTTTGATCTTCCAATCCATTCCGTGGATAATCAAAGTAGATGAGCTTGATAAAGCTTGTTGATGGGTGCGGATAGTATATATATTTTAATAAAGATTTATCGCACAGATTCAGTTTTAATTGGTTATTACTAGTACTAAACCACACACACAAAAGGCAAGTGTACCTGTCGTGTGGTAATATAGTGTTGGTAAGAACCGAGTATCAATCCGTGGACACACCTAGCCTACTCAACAAACTTGACGTTTGACTATCAGATTTGGTTTTTGTTAAAGAAAATGATAAGTTGCATTGGAAAGATTTTTAGGGTTTAAAAAAATTAATAAAAATAAAGTAAACTAAGATTTGAAGCGTTTGGATTTAAAACCAGAGAATAAAAGTTATTATCCTAATTAGATTCCACTTATGTAACCGTGATGAATTGGTGGTGTGATTTAAAGATATGGATTACTGTAATTATGTTAATGTTTATAAAGATGAGCTGTCGTGATTTCTCGTCTATCCTGCTGCCGTAGTGACTAGGATCATGTCAGGTTGAGTTTTACTGCTTAGATCAAAGCCCTAGTAATGTAGGTAAATCTTTTGTGACCTATTTGACATACGATTTCTGTAAGGCCCTGTTCCCGGGACGCTTACAATTGGTCATTCATCGCACATAAAACATATAATTACATTACATTAAGAAATCATTGCAGCGGAAACATTCAAAAATGACATCACGTTTCATTATAATTACTTTTGCCAAATAATACATCATTATCCGGTTACAAAATTCATGTTTGCATTACATCACAAAAGCTATATAATTGGATGCCATCCCAAAAGAGCCGAGTAGCCTCGCCGTGCCATCCTCAGCAATCATTTACCTGCCAACTGGAAAATGTAATAAAAGTCAGCGTTGCTGAGTGAGTTCTAGTTTTAATAATAAAACATACTTTACTTTCATTAAAACCATTCCTTTTATCATGCGATCATTCAACATACGTATACACAGATAATTTCATTATTATCTTTCATATCATTCATTATCTTCCGTTCTTTCGTTCATTCTTTCTTCCGAGTCTTTTGCGACAACATGGTCGCTCACCTCAATGGCAATCTCAATGATTGCACGCTATCCGAGTCTTTTGCACCCCTAAGGTTGCTCACCCCAATTGCCCATCACGATAGCAAGCTATCCGAGTCTTTTGCAACAACAAGGTTGCTCACCCCAAGGCAACATCACGATAGCACTTACTCGAGTCTTTTGCAACGACAAGGTTGCTCACATCATAGGCAATCTAAATGATTGCACTTCATCTGAGTCTTTTGCAACACAAAGTCGCTCACCCCAATATATATGCTTGCAAGCCTTTCTTTCGTTCATTCATCATTCATTAATGCATGCATTCTTACTTCATGTTCCTCTTTCATTATCTTTCGCTTTACATTACATAATACTTCATTCATTCATTCATTCATTAGCATGACATGTAAAGCCACAAGAAAGATAAGCATATATCATAATAAGGAACATATCATACACATTCGTCATCATCATACAGGGCAACATCATACATTCATAATATGCATAAACATGCAACATCATCATCATCATCATCATCATCATCATCATGCCCTACATGCTCTCTAAGGCCATAACCATCCTCTTACATGCTCTTACGGGTTACTTAACGTCAAAACTTACATCTGCACCTTTCCCGAAGGCCAAAAGCCAAACTACACATTCCTTCGAGTGCAACAGCCCTATTCGGGCGTATGGACACTCTTCAGTCGCATGGCCTCCATGCGATTGAACATCAAGCGACTGGACTCATGCGGATGAACATCTATGCGAATGAACATCCAATCGTGCGTATGGACCTTGTGCGAATGGGATTACTACGAATGGGCACCTATGCGACTGACCTCATGCGATGGACTCATGCGACTAAGCATCTATGCGACTGAACCCTCAGTCGTGCAATCCTTATGCGACTGAACTCCCAGTCGTGCGACTGAAACCTTAATCGTGCGATTGAACCCTCAATCGTGCGAATGAATCCCAATCGTGCGAATGACCTTCAATCGCCCTCATTCGGCCGTATGGCCTTCATTCGGTCGCCTAGCCCTAGCTGATGCAGAATGGAGTTCATCCCGAACCCAATCTGCCATTTTCGGCCTCCAAGCTCATCCAAACCCATTCTAAGCCTAAATTAACCCTCCTGGACCTTAGGAATGCATACCATAACACCATACAAGCACACACAAGCCCGAAATCATACTCTAAATGCATCATACACATCACACCCAAATGGGTCAAACACACACACTTGTAAAAACGGGTTTTGAACATTTTCCAGCCCCAAAATCAGTTGAAAACAAGTAAAAGTGGGGTCCTAGAACTCACACAATCGAGCACAAAGACAAGAGCTTCGATTTGGCTTGCTACTCGACGGATTTGGACACTCGAATCCCCCGAAACACCACTTTTCTCCCTTTTTTCCTCTTTCTCTCTTCTCTTCCTTTGAAATCTGAAAATATGTGAAGTGTGGGGAGAGTGGGCTGCCCTCTCCCTACACATATCACCACATTACCCAACTTTTCTTCGTTGGCGAGATTGGTCCCTCGACTTTGGACTTTATTTCTTTTCTTTCTTTGCCGGCTTCAAAATAATAAATTTCCGGGTGTTACAATTTCTGAAAACATAACTTAATGTTAAAAAGAGAGTTGATCAAGTTCCTTCCTAACATACCATTAATTTTAGAAAACCATAACAATTTTTGAAGATTTCTCAAACTAATAAAAGGGAACCCGCAAATGATTAGAAAGTTAAAGTGATATTATTTCTAATAACCATTTCTAGTTCATTAGCCATAGATTTATTATGAAGACTGGTTTCGCGAATGAAAGTTAATCATACGGTTTTCAACCTTGTATGACAATCACAATCACAAACCATAAGTTTATAACTTCCCGTTCAAATGTAGATGCTACCCATACCAAGACCACAATAACATTAACATAATATTTATCACACTATTAGTTCATCACAAATTACATAAGTTTCATCCGATTAAGATGATAAAAAGAGTTTAGCTCATAATGAGCTTGAACATAACAACAGATAACAAAGAAGATAGATATGTAATCATCGGTGAAATGGAACAATCAAACCGATAATCCACAACAGATGACGTTTAGACGATCCTGAGCTTCTTCCAAGTTTTGTATGCACCTTCCGAGCCTCCAATTGATCTTAAAGTCTTGATTCCCGAGAGAATTCTGCAGAGTAATTCTCCCACCAAAGCTTGCCAAAAATGGTGAACTTAGGCTTCTATTTATAGGCTTTCTGGAGTGTTTAAGCACGGCCCCGTGCTTAAAAGACACGGCCCCGTGCTAGTACAATGCTTACGAAAGTTGGTCAGCTCGTACATGCAGGTTGTGTCGGGCACGGCCCCGTGCTAAATGGGGCACGACCCCGTGTTGGAGGTGGGGCACGGCCCCGTGTCTACTTTTAGGGGAGAGTACTTTTGTCCTTGTCAGATATCCAAGCACGGGGGTGTGTTAATTTAGCACGGGGGTGTGTTTCTGGCAAGGCATGGGGGCGTGCTTAATGAGGCATGACCCCATGCTTGGACTCCAAAGCTCGGATCACTTCAATTTCTTGTTAAATATGCTTCTTTTGTCCATCTTGCCCTTTTAAACACCTGAAAACACAATTTAACACTTTTAAGTACATTTTCATTATTTTAAGGAAGATATTAAGGAATAATTGATGTGCTTTTGATAGGATTTTTATGTATAATTTGGAGCACATCAAACATCCCCACACTTGAACTTTGCTTGTCCTCAAGCAAAAATCACTTAAAATGACAATTGCACCAAAAACCAAATAAATCAAATTATAAACATGTCTTTCGTGAAATACGCAAGTAAACATTATTTTCATCCAAATATAAATATTCTAAGCACATGTAAAATGATATCCTAGCAAGCAATAGGTTGGTTAGTAAAGATTATTATCATGTAAAAATCCACACTTCTCACAAGATGCACTCACACTCGGCTAAATATATGGAGTCATAATCAGGATTAAGTATGACTAATATACTCAATTGCCTAGTATGAATACGTGTGAAATCATATGCTTGTTAAGGGATCGAATCTCCACCTACTTAGATATTTACTTGCATAAATCATTAGGTCTTTGATGGGTTGTAACTTGGCTCGGGCTCGGGTATGGAATATTTGGAAAAAGTGGCTAATTGTTAAAGACGACAGTCTTAGCTTATTTTTCTAACATAAACTACAAGGAAAGCAATAAAAGGTTACCTATACAATACTTCAAGCTAGAAGGGATATGCTAACTTAAGGACTCATTTAAGGTCAGATTGTCAAGACCGTATTTTGCTTTCAAGAACCATACTTCATCTTTTACCCGAAGATACACAAAACTTTCCTTTCTCAAGGATCGTTCGGCTTGAAGCCTAATAGCACCCAATTGGATTAGTTCTGTGTATTCGTATTGAGATTCAGTTTGATTCTTTTTGCATTTTCCATTATCGGACCAATTTCCACAGTTCGGGCATCTTTCATATCTTTTTGCCAGTCTCTTTATAGCACTTTTTGAAATCCCACAAAATGGCGGAACTTGTTCCTTTTTTCGCCATTTCATTCTTGCGTCGGACGTGAGATTGAAAATTTATTCGCGGATTTCCGGGGGAAGTCCCGGTTTTGCGTGATGAAGGCAACAAAGCAAATTGAAATCAAAAGAATGCATTCCAGTTCTTTAAGGTCTGCCGGTAAAAGACCAAATTTATTTATTATTATTATTATTATTATTTTAAGCCAAAAACGTGTCTTTAACGAAAACGGGTTTTGTTGAAGGCTTTTTGGTTAAGTGACTTGGTGACTCGGGTGATTGAAAGATAAAAACGTTTAAGCTCAACGGGGCTAACTAGGGTTGATGTTCGGGTAAGGAAAATTAAAGAAAATGGTTGGGGCTCGAATGATTAAGGTTTCCTAGTGCCTAACTCATTTTTATGCAACAAATACTAATTAAGGTCTTGAAATGTATACCCAAAGCAAGTTCTAATCACACGTATCATATGGCACCCTCAATTAAATCCAGAATGAAAGTAGAATTGCAATTTGCAAAAGCTTGTTTAAGGCTCAAAAATAAACTCACATACGGATGGAATTGGGTAAAAGTGTTTCATTTTACATGATTAAATATTTTACTAGATTATTTATTTTAAGGATATCACAAAAAAAAACATTTTCAATTTTATTTGGACGTCATGAATTTACTTCTTTATTTTCTGAAAACGTATATTTATAATTTGGTTTATCAAAAATTATATTAAATTTTTTTGGTTTCTTGTCACAAAAATTACTTGGTAAGTGATCTTTTATTAAAAATTTTAATTTTGGACCTTTTTAGCAAAGTCAAATGCATTACTCCCATCCCCACACTTAAAATTCACATTGTCCTCAATGTGATTAACATATTCAAGATCGAGAAAGGGTAATGAAATAACTCCCCTAAAAATGATGAATTTTTCACTTGTGTTTGGTTGTCCTCGCGTTATTAGAATCCTTGGTATCACCTGAAATGTCACCAATTTATTGAAAGCATTAAAATCCTAAACACACAAAATAAAAACAAAAACGACATAAATTAAAAGATAGATTGGCACGAAACAACTGTGTCGAGCCCCCGAAAATGATACGGTTTTCAAGGGCTTTGTGGTGGGATGTCCACCCACTCATGGTACATTCGGTTCCTGATGTACGTGACATCGTTGCTCAGGTCATCGACTCGGGAATGCAGATTTTCGACTCGGTTGAAGGCTCGTTGGGCATATTCAAATGATCGCCTTGCATGGTCGCTGGTGGTTTGGATTGACTCATAAAGGTCTAACATGGTTGGGAATTCTCTTGTACGTGAACTTGAAGATCCAGCTCCGGCTCCTTCCGGCTGTATCGGCATGTCGAGGTCCATGATTATTTCTTCGGGATCCGCCGGATCCCAGATTTGTCCCTTCTTATCCATGAATCTCGGCTGCCCATTTGGTAAGCTCGTCACCATGTACATACTTGTGCAAATGCTCAAGTCTAACAATCCCGGCATCACTCCTTCAGTTCCCTCAGTGTTACAACCATATCTCTCGTATAGGTTTAAAATCCAGCTTCCTCCAAACATGGGTGTTGGAGCACCTGCAATCGTATTCCTGGCAAAAAGATTACAAAACAAATACCCAATATTACATGGCAACTGATTAACCATACAATATAAAATGAACAAGTTCTTCAAATTAACAACTCCCTCGCTTTGACCACGAGCTGTTATGGAATGACTAAGTAACCAATGAATATATTGCAACAGCGGGTCTCGTATCTGGCTGCTTTTTGTTTTACTCGAGTTGAACCCTCTAGTTCCAATCCGCTCCCAAAATGCTTTCCGCATTGCACCACTTTCCGCGTCTTTACTTTCCTCGTCCGGGAAGGTATGGTATGCCGGAATTCCAGATATTGCTTCCTCCTCCATTTCTTGTTCCGTGTAGATCCCAAGATAGACACCAAACAAGGCAATGGATGTTTATGCCAATGTCCAGCTAGTCTGAATGAAACTGCACTATCATCCCAAGGGTCAGAGTCTTTCATGCTAAATCTGAAAGATGCTAAAAATTCAAGAGTTAGTTCATAAACGGAAGGTCTATTTTGTGAGAATAAACGCTTCCACTGAACACTCAATAAATTATTATATCTTTCTAGCTGTCCAACAGCCGCCAGTGTTTCTTCATTTGCTTGTAAGTGGGATCTTTCGACCCTTTGTAGTAGTCTTTTAACTCTATCACGACACCATCTCTTGCGGCTCCCTTCAAATTGTAAGTAGGGATGATCCATGATCCTGAAATTTTAAAAATAAGTTAATCTATACAAAACAAATTTCTTGAACAGTTTCATGATGTTAATGAAAACCATGTGTTTTTCAAGACATCATAATGATTCGTCTCATGTTCAAAAATAGTTGAAAATGTATCATCCAAGGAAAAATTGTTCAACATGGGGGTGCGTTTTGTGAAATGTGGGGGTGCGGTTAACATGTTTAGGCATGAAATCTTGACTCGAGCATGCGTGGTTTTGTTTGTAAACCTTTGATTAAGCATGGGTTTAACATTCTCTTGCTTAAAAATCAAAGATTATACGTTTAACATTTTAAACACTTGTTAATAAATCAAGATACTCAAAAATATATATAGTGTTTTACACCACTTATGAATTCTTGTAACTTGAACATGATTGTCAAAGATTTTACCACGAATTATGAAGATAGTCTTGTTAACAAAGAAAACAAACTAATTAACTAACTAAACATACTAATAACTAACTAAACATACTAATTAACACTAATCTACTACAAGAATAAACATGAACAAGTAGGTTAAAAGCATTCATCATTCTATAATACGTTTAAGAACAAGTCTTTACACATAATTGCTAGGATTTCGGTTGTTTAGAGACCTAATCACCTAACTAGATGTAAATGACTATCATAATCATAGGAATTATCATACTAACCTCTTGATCAAATACTCTTGAAAGAACTCTTGAAAAGATGAAAGAAAAATGGAAAACAAGGTGAAAATGGAAGTGGATACGACTTTGCAGTCAATTGAGCTCGGTTTTTAACATGCAAAATTGATGGGAAACAAGACAAAAGGCTGAAAATTTTCAGGTGGTGTCATCACTTGTCAAGCACGGGGGCGTGCCTTCTTAGGCATAGGGGCGTGCTCATGTATTGTTGTTCGGTTTCAGTCTTTTGTTACACGATACTGTTACTCCAGGAACATCAAACTTGAATCAAATCATGAAGGTTATAGATCAAATAATGATAATCACAATAAAACCCTTTGATCTCTCTTGATTGCTAATAATATTGTTTACAAGTCAATCCCTCAATCAATTGGTCATGCAACCATCAACCAACACTAATGACAATTAACCTATTTATAGTCTAGACTAATATTCACTAATTGCACTTAACCCCCTAGACTTAGGCTAATTAACACAAAATTACATATAAAGCATAAAAATGACTAAAAACAAGACAAAATATATTTTGTTCACATAAAATATATTTATTACAATAAAACTCCTAGTCATTTAAATCTTCAACGTCTTGTCTCGGTTCCTCGTCTCGAGCGTGTCGGGTTTGACTTTTGTTGACTTTGACCATGACGTTGACTTTTGTTGACTTTCATTGTGTTGATAATATAGACTATCTTTTCCAGCTCCAACAGATACGTTAAAAATCCGAGAATCTGAAACAGCAAAACCAGACTCTTTAACGCGCATCAGCGCACTTAACACATCATGGAATGCATCTAAAAGAAGCCTCCACACATTTCTTGTGGAAGGTTTGGGATGGGATAGTGAGAAGTGCGGTTGCTTAATTCCGCAAGCTGACTATTAATGGAAACGAGTTCCTCGCCCATCTCTTGAACTTTTTGGATAAGTTCAGCTAAGCGTTAGGACGCAACGAGGTTCATTTCAGTCAATTGCTTGATAAGTTCATGTAGCTTGAAGAAGTATTCTTGAGTCGTTGGCTCTCGCGTTTCAGAACGCGATTTCTTCGCAGGATTCCAGTTTGAACTTCCGTGACTTGATTCTTTCATTTTTTCAGACGTTTTTAAGCAGGAATGGGTGTGATGAAAGAATGGAACAAGTGTGGTATTTATATACAGGTCGTGGAAAGTGAACACAGGGGCGTGCTTGGCTAGGCACGACCCCGTGCTTGTCAGAATTCGTCTTAAATTCGACCTGTAACGTTCCAGAGTCGTCAGCGGAGATCGTGGAAAAAAAATTTCAGAGACACGGGGGCGTGCTTCATGAGGCACGTCCCCGTGCTTGTGCTTGTGAAGTCATAAAAATTTTTAAAAAGTAAGAAAAATGTATGTACAGGTTCCGCGTTTAAGTTTCAGGTTTTCGGCATGACCCTTCCCCACATTAGTTTTCGTCCGGGCGGAGGTGTAATTCCTCCGAAGGAATCTTGGTTGGTCCATCATTATACGGTTTCAAACGATGACCATTTACTTTGAAACTTAAACCTTCGTGGTTATAAATTTCAATGGCACCATTCAGAAACACGTTTTTGATCGTATAAGGTCCAGACCAACGTGATTTTAGTTTTCAGGGAAACAAACGTAAACGATAGTTATACAGTAAGACATGTTCTCCCACATGAAATAGTTTTGTGTTCTTTAATCGAGCATCAAGGAATTTCCTTGTCTTTTCTTTGTAAACCCTAGCGTTTCGTACGCTTGTTCTCTTAGTTCCTCCAATTCGTGAATTTGTAGGAATCGATTCTTTCCTGCAAGGTCTTGGTCCAGGTTTGCGGCTTTAAGTTCCCAAAAGGCCTTTTGATCTAGTTCCACAGGTAGATGACACGACTTCCTATAAACTAATTTAAACGGTGTTGTGCTGATGGGAGTCTTATAGGCTGTTCGAAAAGCCCATAATGCATCATCTAACTTGGTAGACCAGTCCTTGTGGTTTCAACCTACAGTTTTCTCAAGGATTCGTTTGATGCCTCAGTTAGTGACTTCGGCTTGCTCATTAGCTTGTGGATGGTAAGAAGTTGTAAAGCGATGGTGTACTCCATAACGCGCCATTGCTCGTTCGAGCTGATTGTTACAGAAATGAGTTCCTCGGTCACTAATTAGAGCTTTGGGGGCACCAAAACAAGAAAATAGTTTCTTAAGGAATCTGACAACGTTTCTAGCATCATTAGTAGGCAGGGCTTGAGCTTCAGCCCATTTTGAAACGTAATCAACTGCTACCAAGATGTAACAATTCCCGAATGACACCGGGAATGGCCCCATGAAATCAATACCCCATATAACATACTTGAACTGGTTTCTGAGGAACATCAAACTTGAATCAAATCATGAAGGTTATAGATCAAATAATGATAATCACAATAAAACCCTTTGATCTCTCTTGATTGCTAATAATATTGTTTACAAGTCAATCCCTCAATCAATTGGTCATGCAACCATCAACCAACACTAATGACAATTAACCTATTTATAGTCTAGACTAATATTCACTAATTGCACTTAACCCCCTAGACTTAGGCTAATTAACACAAAATTACATATAAAGCATAAAAATGACTAAAAACAAGACAAAATATATTTTGTTCACACAAAATATATTTATTACAATAAAACTCCTAGTCATTTAAATCTTCAACGTCTTGTCTCGGTTCCTCGTCTCGAGCGTGTCGGGTTTGACTTTTGTTGACTTTGACCATGACGTTGACTTTTGTTGACTTTCATTGTGTTGATAATATAGACTATCTTTTCCAGCTCCAACAATACTCCCCCTTAGTCTATCATTATCAACGTCTTCATATGAATTCAGCCCCGAGAAATCAACACTAGAAAGATCTTCAATTTGAATCTTTCTGAATCTGATGAGAAAGATTTTTCATCTCATAAGCTCCCCCTATTTATATGCTCCCCCTTTTCGAGTGCAAACATTACAAGGATGTTGGAACAAGTTTCCCAAATCTCTAATCTTGAGTGCTTTAGAAGATGTAGGAGGAGGATTCCTAGCTCGGTATCTTCTGCAAACTTGAGGAACAGGTTCTCTGATCAAGTACACTGCTCAATTGATGATCGGCCATCACTTAAAGCAAAAATCTGAAACACATTCACAAACACAATCTCGACATTTCTAATTAGATCATTTCATTTTAACAAAATAAACCCGTGTTTATCTGTGTTTGAAAACAAGCGATCTCGTGTTAGTTTGTGCTCAGTTTGTATGAAATGCATGAAAAATAATAAAATGTAATCAGCATAATTTGGAAGACCTAAATGAATATTGAAATGAAAATTTATTATAATTTTTTTTTATTATATACATATATTATAACATTTTTTTTCTATATGTATATTTTTTTTGTTTTTGTTTTTGTTTTTTTTTTGTTTTTGTTTTTTTTACCTTTTTTTTTTAAACCGAGAACTGAATCGATCATGAGATCATATCCTCAAGATATGCTTTAGCACAAAGATAAACTTAATCATCGACAAGCAATGAGATCATACTGATAACTGAATATAATCACAGTCTTTGAATGATTTTTGAAATTGTCAAACAGATCAATAACGATTACTGGTATGTTTGTCCACTTAAACTCATGCCCTATCTTTTTCAACAAGCACAAGATGATTCGTTAAGATTCGATTAAATGCTTTAGAATGCTAGGACCCCACAATCATTTGGCGAAAACCCTCACCCAACCTCAGGATTTCTTGAATTTTGTAACGATCTTTACAGAGCAAGGCTTGTACATTAGTGTGCAAGTGATTATCGACAGAATATTGCATTCTGTGATGAATTCATCATTTAGATAATTTGACACTACTTAGACCAAAATGGTGAGAGCTCCAGGTCTATACTCACGTATAACAAAGGAGATGACCATTTAATCATGTGCCGATGAGAGCTCCAGGTCAGTACTATCGTACAGCAGAGGAGATCATCACTCCAGGTCAGTACTTCCGTACAGCAGAGGAGATTAGCACAAATACAAGACACATAAATACACCAATCATGGCTCAAAGATATGGCTTATATGATTTGTATCATGGTGGGAGAAAGATCAATTCTCAATCCAATTTTTGTCGGGACTCAGTTTTTGTGCAGGCCAAAATGATTGCGTAAATCCAGACATCCTTAAGCATTATGTTTTAATTTAAATCATTATGCTGTTGTCTACTTTATTCTTCAGGCTGAGTCTACCAAGCATATCATTAAAGAATCTGTTTGTTTTTCTATTATTTGTAATTAAAAATAAGATGTAAATCAGATAACAGCATCAGTTACTATCATTTCTCATTTTAAAAACGCAAGTCATGCAAAAACAAGCATTTCAAGAAGATATACAATCATTTCTCAATCATCTCGAATCAAGTTCTCAGTACACTTTTCATTTTTATTTACTTATACTCTCCCCTTAAATTTTTATTTTTGCAAACTTTTCCTTTTTTTTATTTTTATTTATTTATTTTTATTTTTTTTTATTTTTATTTTTTTTTTATTTTTTTTAATTTTTTTTTTTATAAAACTGTACAAAAATAAAAATTTATCAAAGAAGGTCTTCCAAACTACACTGATATGATGATAAAAAATGAATTCTCAAGAAATATGCAGTGATTGTGAAGTGAGAACGGTGATTGTGCATATAAATATCCAGATTGTGGATAAAATACCATGACCTTAACCTGTTTGTTCCGCCTCAAATTTGAATTAGGAACAATCCCTATCAGTAAACCGGATTACTAACAGTCCTCCTGAATTGTTCCTGCACTCATTAACAAATTAGTTTGAAAGGGGAACCCAGTCCATCGAAGTCCTGGGTGTTCCTTTTGCAACGGCAGAAGTAACCTGCTTCAACAAACAATCTGCTGAAATATCGGGGAGAACTATATCCTTCTTTTTAATTTTCCAAATTTGTTTTGGTTCAATTAACTTGAATTTGAATGAATTAAATTTGGAAATCATTTTCTGTTTAAGACCAGAAGGAAAAGAATTTTGTTTTAAACCTTTGGTCATTTTCATCTTTGAATCATGTGAAACCGGCTTCACATGAAAAGGTTTGGATGGAGGGTTTTTCATCCAATCATTCAAAGATGTGTGCTTTTTATCTCTTAATCCAGAGAAGCAACCCGTGTTGCCTTTACCATCTGGAACATTCTTTGTAGACTTGCAGCTTGAGAAGCAATTCGTTTTGCCTTTACCATTCGTAGCAAGCCTTTGAGGACATTTCTTAACCACATGACCTTCTTTTCCACACTCAAAACAAGCCTTGAAAGGCTTTTGATTCTTTGTAGTTCCGTGTTGTGCAAGTGCTGAGAAGGATTGCTTTGAGCTTGTAGTAGATTCTTGCTGGTTTTGGCATTTGCTATGCTGAATAGGGAATAGGATTTTCACTGATTGACTGGATTGCTTTGCAATTGGATAAGAGATCCGTATTGGTCTTGATTCAGCTTTTGGAAGCTTTTGTGACTTGACAATGTTAGGAGACATCTTGATCTGTGAGGAACCAACACGCACCTCTGTGATTGATTCATCATCTGAGCTTGTCCAGTCTCGTATACACAGATCATTCTCCAACGGATCTTGATTGACATCTCCTATGGTGTTGGCTTCGCTTGTAGGATTCTCATTGCCTGATGATTCAACAACTATTCCTTCTTTTACAAACCTGACGGGAACAAACGAAGGAATGTTACCTGATTTGAATTTGTTGAAGAAAGTTGGAGAAGCAACTGAAATTGGTGTTGTTGTTGGAACTTGATGATTGGGTGATTTCGGATTTATCTCTTCTTTCACAACCCTGACAGGCTCAAAAGTAGGAATTTCACCAGTTGTAGAATCATAATCATCTCGCACCTCTTTAAGATTCACACCGCTCAAACCTGCATGCAAACTACTATTAGATTGTTCAAACAAATCATTTTTAGGATGAGGTTTGGGAATTGGTGAATAACATAAAGTAGAAGGAGGTGGAACTGAATTAAATACAGTTTCACTATCAGATTTATATCCAATCCCATGTTTCACCCTCGCCCCTTGTTGTTTAGCAATAAGCTCATCCTTTTTCATGTGTGAAAGGGTTCATTTATCAAGCTTTGTTTGAAGCTGAGTTGTTTCAAATTGAGCTAAAACAGCCCTTTCTCTCAGAATATTAATTTCAACGTTACGCTCCAAAATGGTTCTTCTTAAAAGATCATTTTCAGTTAATGCTTCATTAAGTTTTCTTGAAAAAGCAATTTCATTTTTCTTTAATTCTTGATTGATTGTTTTTAATTCTTTTTCATTTTCCAATAACAATCTGTTTGCCTTATAAATCCCAAATAACCGGATTTTGCATGACGAAGAACACATATCCTGAACAGTCTCATAAGGAAGACCCATGATAGTTCGTTCTGCAGCTAAGCTCTTTTCACAGTTGCAAACCCTTGTGATTTCTTGTTGTTCATCTTCTTTGACCTTCAGCATCTCTTCAACCTCAAATTCTTTCTTTCTTTTATCAGCTTTTCCAATCTTATCATCATCGGTTCTCACAGACTCCGGTTTAGTATCATTGTCGACTCTTAGAGCTTCATAGTTCTCTTCAACAGTTTCACTGGATTCAAAATTTAAATCCGAATCAGTTCTCAATAACTTCAACTTTTCAATCATCTCTGTTTTGTAATCAAGTATGCTTGTTACAGAAGAGACAAGATCAGTATTAAGCGCGTTAGTTTGATGTGGGAACACGGCTTGTTGAAATTCGTTTCTTTGGATATCTAGCTCGAGAGATTTTAGTCTGTTGATCATATCCATAAGTTTTGTGTCGACATAACCTCTTTCTTGCTTCAGCATTTTAACTTGATGATTCCAGTCGGATGGAAGAGACTCGAGAAGCTTTTGAATTTGTTCATGATTACTGAGATCAGGCACATGCTTCTTTAGATTATTTGCTACTTTTAAAAATCGATCAATTAAATCTGACAATTTTTCTTTCTTTGTACCTGCAAAAGAGTCAAACCGACTTTGTGCCATTGTGAGATTATCTGATTTAAAGTCTTCTGAAGATGACATGATTGTAAAAATTTTGAACAATTAAATGCCCCAAAAATATTTTTCCCAAAAAGTATAAAATAATTCTCCCCCGGGAAAAATATTATTTGTAAATGTCACGCTAGAAAATCTTAGCAACTGGGGTCAAAATCAGTGAAAATTTCTTTATCGGAATGAACTCAATTAATCCCAACTAGGGGAAAAAAATCATCTTTAACATTCGAATTTCGCTGAAGAAATGATAGTTTCGCTGAAATTATAGTTTCGCAGAGCTAGTTTCGCTGTGAACTCTAGTTTTGCTGAGCCGACAGTAGTTTCGCTGGAAATTTCGGCAGCAGTTTCGCTAGCCGAATGTCACAAATGGCTTAGTTTCGCTGATAAGTTCGCAGGAAACAAGCTTGAACTTTCATTCAGAGATAAATTCGGCAGCAATTTCGCTTGATGATTGGTCAAAAACACTATTGAACTTTCGTTCAAGGGAGTACTTTCGCTGAAACTCTAGAAAACAACTTCAGATCCAAAATAAACCATAATTTCGCTGAATGAAGATGACAGTTTCGCTGTAAGAACAGCAGTTTCGCTGGTCGATCTCAAAACCCTTTTTCACCTCAAAATCAATCTGAAATCGCCCAAATCTCAATGGATTTGAAATCTGATGATTAACAGAGCTTTCCCAACCAATAATAAGCAAACTTCAATCAATTTCCATATCAATAACACTCAAATCTAATCCGAATTTGATGAAAACTTGATATTGAACAAAAACAACCAAAACCTCAACTTTTCTCTCTAAAAATCTTCAAATCTTCAGTGAATTTGATCCAAAATGGCTCTGATACCAAATTGTTACTCCAGGAACATCAAACTTGAATCAAATCATGAAGGTTATAGATCAAATAATGATAATCACAATAAAACCCTTTGATCTCTCTTGATTGCTAATAATATTGTTTACAAGTCAATCCCTCAATCAATTGGTCATGCAACCATCAACCAACACTAATGACAATTAACCTATTTATAGTCTAGACTAATATTCACTAATTGCACTTAACCCCCTAGACTTAGGCTAATTAACACAAAATTACATATAAAGCATAAAAATGACTAAAAACAAGACAAAATATATTTTGTTCACACAAAATATATTTATTACAATAAAACTCCTAGTCATTTAAATCTTCAACGTCTTGTCTCGGTTCCTCGTCTCGAGCGTGTCGGGTTTGACTTTTGTTGACTTTGACCATGACGTTGACTTTTGTTGACTTTCATTGTGTTGATAATATAGACTATCTTTTCCAGCTCCAACAGATACGTTAAAAATCCGAGAATCTGAAACAGCAAAACCAGACTCTTTAACGCGCATCAGCGCACTTAACACATCATGGAATGCATCTAAAAGAAGCCTCCACACATTTCTTGTGGAAGGTTTGGGATGGGATAGTGAGAAGTGCGGTTGCTTAATTCCGCAAGCTGACTATTAATGGAAACGAGTTCCTCGCCCATCTCTTGAACTTTTTGGATAAGTTCAGCTAAGCGTTAGGACGCAACGAGGTTCATTTCAGTCAATTGCTTGATAAGTTCATGTAGCTTGAAGAAGTATTCTTGAGTCGTTGGCTCTCGCGTTTCAGAACGCGATTTCTTCGCAGGATTCCAGTTTGAACTTCCGTGACTTGATTCTTTCATTTTTTCAGACGTTTTTAAGCAGGAATGGGTGTGATGAAAGAATGGAACAAGTGTGGTATTTATATACAGGTCGTGGAAAGTGAACACAGGGGCGTGCTTGGCTAGGCACGACCCCGTGCTTGTCAGAATTCGTCTTAAATTCGACCTGTAACGTTCCAGAGTCGTCAGCGGAGATCGTGGAAAAAACATTTCAGAGACACGGGGGCGTGCTTCATGAGGCACGTCCCCGTGCTTGTGCTTGTGAAGTCATAAAAATTTTTAAAAAGTAAGAAAAATGTATGTACAGGTTCCGCGTTTAAGTTTCAGGTTTTCGGCATGACCCTTCCCCACATTAGTTTTCGTCCGGGCGGAGGTGTAATTCCTCCGAAGGAATCTTGGTTGGTCCATCATTATACGGTTTCAAACGATGACCATTTACTTTGAAACTTAAACCTTCGTGGTTATAAATTTCAATGGCACCATTCAGAAACACGTTTTTGATCGTATAAGGTCCAGACCAACGTGATTTTAGTTTTCAGGGAAACAAACGTAAACGATAGTTATACAGTAAGACATGTTCTCCCACATGAAATAGTTTTGTGTTCTTTAATCGAGCATCAAGGAATTTCCTTGTCTTTTCTTTGTAAACCCTAGCGTTTCGTACGCTTGTTCTCTTAGTTCCTCCAATTCGTGAATTTGTAGGAATCGATTCTTTCCTGCAAGGTCTTGGTCCAGGTTTGCGGCTTTAAGTTCCCAAAAGGCCTTTTGATCTAGTTCCACAGGTAGATGACACGACTTCCTATAAACTAATTTAAACGGTGTTGTGCTGATGGGAGTCTTATAGGCTGTTCGAAAAGCCCATAATGCATCATCTAACTTGGTAGACCAGTCCTTGTGGTTTCAACCTACAGTTTTCTCAAGGATTCGTTTGATGCCTCAGTTAGTGACTTCGGCTTGCTCATTCGCTTGTGGATGGTAAGAAGTTGTAAAGCGATGGTGTACTCCATAACGCGCCATTGCTCGTTCGAGCTGATTGTTACAGAAATGAGTTCCTCGGTCACTAATTAGAGCTTTGGGGGCACCAAAACAAGAAAATAGTTTCTTAAGGAATCTGACAACGTTTCTAGCATCATTAGTAGGCAGGGCTTGAGCTTCAGCCCATTTTGAAACGTAATCAACTGCTACCAAGATGTAACAATTCCCGAATGACACCGGGAATGGCCCCATGAAATCAATACCCCATATAACATACTTGAACTGGTTTCTGAGGCATCTCATCTCATGTTGAGATATTGGTTACTCTTTGACATGCATCACAGGTGTGTACCATGTTGTGAGCATCTTTGAAGATCCTGGGCCAGTAAAATCCAGAGTCAAATACTTTCTTGGCTGTTAAGGTTGCTCCATGGTGTCCTCCTGTGGGTCCTTCATGACAGTGCCTTAGAATTTGTTCTGCTTCACTTCCGTATACGCATCTTCGAATGAGCTGGTCTGCACCGATTCTGAACAGATACGGGTCCTCCCAATAGTGATGTTTGATATCAGTAAAGAACTTCTTCTTTTGCTGATAAGTCATTCCTTTAAGAAGGATTCCGCTTGCTAAGTAATTTGCAAAATCGGCGAACCAAGGATGTTCATCGATTGAGGATTGAATGTGCATAAGGAATTCGTGAGGAAAATTGTCGTTTATTGCTGCTTCCTCAGTTTGTGAAGGACTTGAATCCTCAAGACGCGAGAGATGATCAGCCGCTAGATTTTCCGCTCCTTTCTTATCACGGATTTCTGTTGAGTTCTTTATGCCCAAGACACATAGAACATTGATGTGGTTAGTACGTTATGATCCAAGTCGGGTCATACCCAATAACAAGCTTAGCAAACACCAAATAATATTTAATTGATGATATGTTCATACAATTAAATAAATACACCAATTTAGAAAATGGGTTTTCTAAATAAGTTACATATGAGATTGAACAATTTATATGGATATTTTGTTTATAGATATTGTTTGTTATGTTATTTAAGTTACTTAAATAACATCAAATAATAATGGAGTGTGTGTGAGTTATACAATTAAAAGGTTAATTATATGTATAACTCATATTAGTGACTTGTTAATGTGTTAAAAATTGTGTTTTAAGTTTTGGGGGAAAAACCCAAAGTAAAGAGGGTTTTGGCCGCCCCTTTTGGGATGTGCCCCCTTTTGGGTTTTAAATTGTAGTCTTGGAACAATACATTTGACAATTTATTCACTCCATCTTCTTCTCTCTCACACATGAAAGAACCACAAGAAAGAAAAAGGGTTTTCTCCTCTTGTTGAAGTTAATTCACGGCTGGAAGGTTCCAGCAGCCTTTCCTTTCGGGTTTTGGTGTTCAAATCCTAGCAACAAGGTGTTTGTCATAGAGCTTGGGGTATGCAAGCTTGAGAGGACCTTCTATTGGTGCCTTGGTCGTTCTTTCTTGGTCCAAATCATCCTCATCCATTTCGACATATTGCTGCTGAAAGGTAGTTTATGGCTGCCTCTTATGGCTGTCTATAATGTTATCTTTTGTGTTTACATTGCTAGTCTTATTCACATATTAAAGGTCCTTTGTTCTTGGGTTTGTTTGTAACTTTATAATATCAAGATGAAACCCCAAATTTTCAGTTCATTAACTATGTTATAAAGCTTATTACCGCTGCGTTTTTACAAAGTTTAAATGGTTAAACTATGTATCTTGTTCTTACAAACCCCAACATTGGCATCTAGAGCCGGTTATGTGGATAGCTAGCTTGTTTTGTCCTTGAAATATTTCGTTTTATGGGACTTTGAAACCTCTTTTTAGGGGCTGCTATATTCATGTATTATGAAACCCCAAACTTCAAAGTTATATCACACATGCTTGTGATTAAACTTTGAAAGATATGTATGTTGTATTGTTTATTTGTTTGGACAAGATAAAACCCGAAATTTCAGTTTATGTTGGCTGAAATTTCGTGGGTTTTAGGTGGGGTTTCATTGTTGGTTTGAATGATTTGATCATTGTTCATTATGGTGCATAACCTAGCCCTTGACCTTGTGTTATTTGGATGTTTGTAATGGTTGTATTTATTCATTCAATTGGGTTGTATAATCTTTTATTTGTGCTTGGTATAAAGTGTAATTTTTTTTATTATTGGGCTGTAATAAATAGATTAGGTACTTTTCATTTTACTAGAAATCTTGTATTAGGATATAATATCTTGTAATATGAAGATGTACGCGTTAGAAGCACAAAGGAAAGACACAAGAAACATGGAGCATTTGGATGTGGTTTCAAGTGGGAGGTTCATGAAAGCCTTTTGTGTTATGTTTTGTCCCTTAGGAATGTCCTATGGACCACACTTGTGATGGCAAACAAGTGTGGCCACTTTAGATGCTATGGTTATGCACTATTATTTGGTTGATTCTTGGTATTGTGGTTGATTACTTATATATGATGTTTGCTTAACAATCCTTTCCATGATCATAACAAACTATCTAAATGGACATTAATCATTAAAAGGTTATAAAAGTTTATTAAAATTGTTTAATGATTTTAAAGATTAAAAGGGGTTTTAATCAATGTACCATAGGGTATCTTGTTTTTGAAAGCATACAAATATGAATACATAATGTTTTCTAAACTTGTATTATAATATCTCTAATTTTTTTTACAAATAAGATCAACACCGTCCTTTTACACAACACTTGAATCACTCAGGAACTCTCAGTGGGATAAAGGTCACCTAACCATTTTGAGGGAACTTGTGACTTGAGGTGAGAATGCCATATTCGTGGGATAAAGGTCACCTAACCGCTTATTTTGGCAAACTCACACGTGTGTGTAAGTAGGGTGTCTTGATTTGCAAACATGTCAAATGGATCACCTACGATATTGTTTCCAAATGGTGTTGATGGGATTATCATGCCGGCTTTACATATAATGTTTCAAGTTGATCCCATACCTCTAGAAGTTGCAAATGGTTGCAATCGTCAATCGTTGACCACCTTATTAATTTAAATCGTGGGATAAAGGTCACCTAACCACTATTTAAATGTAATGTTGGATTCTGGATTTTAATATGAAAATGACCTTAAAAGGTATTAATTATTAAAATAACAATATCGAAAATACTAAAAATGATCTTTGTTAAATTTTGTAGATGGCCACCAATAATTATGATAATCATGATAATTCATCCACGTCCACCCAATCTTTACGAGTGTCACACCCCGACCAAAGCGGCGGAACATGCCGGGGCGCAACTAAGATTGTTCAAATGCACACGACACTATTAAAGTGACAATATTTAATCAACTCATTTATTTCATAACATGTTCTTACAAATACAAGAAAATAAATAGTTCTTAACTAATAACCTAACGGTCCAAAATAAAGTAACGTCTTTAAATCTTCAATCAACCGATAATCAAACCTGTAGCATTGCATAAAATATGTTTTGTCAACATGTATGTTGGTGAGCAATTCCATGACTTTATTAATATAATATAAGGCAAAAATCCACAACTCAAATATGTGAAACCGTAAATAAAAGCGACAATTGAGGTATATAAATCATAAATAAATGAGGCTCCTTTCTAATTGATAAAACTACCATATTACAAGGAGGAGCGTATGATCATACTTATTGAGGATGAGGATGAGGCTAACCGAGTAAAAGCAATAAACATGTAGCAATTAATCTTATGAGGTATATAACATACAATTAGACAATTATTCTAAGCAACACATAACCTAGAGGTTGTGGGTTGAGGATCTAGGTGTTAAATATGTTTCTTTTTTGGTTGAGTAAGTATGATTGCTACCCCCAAAGTATAGAAGAGAAAACGGGGATGAAATTACTCACATAAAAAAAACGGCGTTGATGAATAACTCAGAATAAAATCCTCAAGCAAGCGAGTCCGACGGTTTAACGTGCGTGTCCTAAATTGAAAGATCTTAAGTAAGTATTGAGTCTTGAAGATGAAATATAAATGGTATAAAAGTTCATAAAAGTAAGGCTTGGGTTTTCGGGAGTTTTAGTTATATTTTAAAAAGTGTGTTTAAATAACGTAAGTATAAAATGAGTTTTACAAGAAAACGGGTCCTTGATGTTTAGTTTTACTCAACCATTGTTAAGTTTTACATACCGGAGTTGGTTTAGTGCTAGTGTGCACGATCCCGTTAATGTAAGCATCAAGATCCGACTTACACTCTCTTAAACCCGAGTTTGAGACTTTAATTAATAAAGAAATTCGCTTAAACCCGATCTTAGTATAAAACCAAGTTTGGTTCCGTCATACCAAAATCTTATTACTATAAATAATATAAAGTGAAACATAAGTAAAACAAATAGTTAGGAAATATTGTTTTGGCGTTTTGAACGGTGACTAGCTCGTTAAGACGATAAGTTCGACTTTTACTCGGGTTTATTTTTACCCGAAACTTGGTTTGAGCTAATATTTGTTCTAACACTTCCAAAATCTTAAGTAATATGAGTAATATAAAGTAAAACATAACTAAAAAGATAGGTTGAACTTTTGGTGGTTTGAACATTGACTAACTCGTTAAAACGGGTGTTCGGTTTTACTCGGTTTTTACCCGAAACTTGGGTTCAGGCCAAGATTTGTTCTATACCTCCATATCAACCATATAATAACTAAAATATCAAGAAAAACTCAGATCTAAAGTGTTTGATGTAACATGGTCGCTTAAAAGTTATTTAAACTGCTTAAACGAGCGTTCGGTTTGGTTCGGTCTTTGACTCGGTATGAACCGAGGATGGTCACCACATGTCCAAAACCATTGAACTAAAAAATAAGGTAAAATTTCCAGATCTAAACTCAAACAAGAAAGTTAAGCGAGTAAAGTTCCCGAAAACGACCCAAACGGGTCTAAAATGCATAAATATGAGTTTGAATACCCACAAGCCTTAAATAAAGAGGAAAATGGTTTTGTAAACATAAAATAACTTAGAAAAACTGAAATATCCAAAAACACATACCCGAAATGATTTGAAATGCAAGATTCGGTTCCATTGACTTTTTAAAGTCAAACTTAAGCGAAACTAGCTAGAACAACTTACAAGATCAAAACTTTTGGGAGAAGAAGATGAAAATGTGCAGGTGAAATGGTTGAGAATGAGTGGTATTTATAGGGAAAAATTAGGGTTTGAGGAAATGGGTAATGCGTTTGTCCGGTGGGTAAAAGGGTGCACTTTGATTCTTTTATTTAAAATTAATTTTGATTTAAATAAATTATGACCAGGTATCTACATGTTTGGAGGGTTCTAGAATAGTTATGGGTTAAGTCTTGGTTGGTTTGGATGGTTAAAATACAAGTCCGGACCTTAAACGAACCGAAAACGTTAAAAAAACGGATTTTGCTGAAACGAACTGTGGGTCACGCCATGACAAGTATGAAACATGATTACAACATAAAATCCATCATTTTATTAATATTCGAATATCCGAAGACCAAAACGAGTCGGGTTCACAATACAGAATAACAAATACAAAGATAGTCGAAAATGACGAATGTCACAACGAGCGATTCTCCAAAAGGAACGTCTAAATCATAACAATTTTATCGATTGGTATCAAAACTTGAAAATCGTTCTCAAGCAAGAGAAACGATCATATGTTTTAGACGACCCCATCCCCGATCAACCTAGTGAGGATGATGAGGAGGCCTATAACGATTGGATAAAGTACACTGAGGACTCTGTCCAAGTGTCTTGCCTTATGTTGGCAAGCATGACTCCGGATCTCCAGAAGGAGTATGAGCATCACGGAGCCTATGACATGATAACCCAACTGAAGGAAACGTTCTAACAGCAAGCGAGGGTTGAGCGCTTCGAAACGGTTCGAGCGTTCCATGCATGTCGTATGGACGACAACCAATCAGTTTCATCTTATGTACTTAAGATGAAAAGTCACATTAACCGCCTCGAAAGGCTAAGCTGTCCCGTCTCAAAGGAATTGGCCACGGATTTGATCCTCAATGGCCTTACCAAAAGGTTTGAGACGTTCGTGTTGAACTACAACATGATTGCTTGGGACAAAAGCATTGGTGAGCTTCACTCTATGCTCAAAACGGCCGAGGCGGCCATGGGTAAAAGGGCTTTACCCGTTCTCACCATCAATGAAGGTGGGAACAAGAAGAGGCCTCATCCCGCACCCAAGGCAAGAGTTACAAAGGGTAAGGGACCCGTAATGGGAAAGGGGAAAGGGGTGGCAAGGGTGCCACCCAAAGCACAGGAGAAGAGGCAAAAGGTTGCTTCTAATGACCCATACTTCAAGTGTGGGGAGATTGGACATTGGGCAAGAAATTGTCCTGTCCATCTCCAAGAGTTGAAAGCAAAGAGGGATGTCGGGCAGACCTCAGGTACTATATACATGATCCATATTGATTTAAACTTAATATCCTCTAACACATGGGTATTAGATACCGGATGTGGAACTCACATTTGCAATTTCTTGCAGGGGTTCAAAAGAAGTAGCAACTTCAACAAAGGGGATGTTAGCCTCTACATGGTCAGTGGGGCTAAAGTTCAAGTTGAAGCCCGTGGTGACTACATCTTGAAACTTCCAAATGGTTTGGAAGTAATTTTGTACAATGTTTTGTATGCTCCTAGTTTGACTAGGAACATTATTTCCGTAGCCCTATTAAAACATTTTGGATATGTATTATCATTTATTGGAAATGAAATCCATGTTACTTTGAATGACATGTTTTACTTTAAAGCTATTTCCATCAATGGTATCTATGAATTGGTTCGTGAAAATACATTGAATGATAGCTTATTGTACCAAACTAGTACCAAGAAACTCAAATCAGATTTGAATAACACTTATCTTTGGCATTGCCGTCTTGGTCATATAAACAAGAAAAGAATACAAACATTACAAAAGAATGGTCTTTTAAAAACAAATGAATGTGATTCATTTGATGTATGTGAGTCTTGTTTACAAGGTAAAATGACCAAGGCACCTTTTAGTGGCAAAGCCGAAAGGGCAAAGGATTTATTAGGTATCATACATTCAGATGTATGTGGACCTTTTAAACCTATGACAAGGTACAATGAAAGATACTTCATTACCTTTATTGACGACTATAGTCGATATAGGTATGTGTACTTGTTAAGACACAAACATGAAGCTTTTGAAATGTTCAAGATCTTTCAAAATGAAGTACAAAATCAACTCAATAAGTCAATTAAAATTCTCCGCACCGATAGAGGAGGTGAATACCTGAATGATGCTTTTAGGGACCATCTTAGAAGTTGTGGGATTGTCTCACAACTATCTCTACCAGGAACACCACAACATAATGGTGTGTCCGAGCGGAGAAATCGAACTCTATTGGATATGGTTCGATCTATGATGGCTAGAAGCTCATTACCTCTATCATTTTGGGGTTTTGCTCTACTCTCTGCGGCCCGTATTTTGAATATGGCCCCAACCAAGAAAGTGGAAAGAACACCTTATGAAATATGGCATGGAAGGGTTCCATCATTTTCATATTTGAGGGTGTGGGGGTGTGAGGCTTATGTGAAGACTCCCACCTCGAACAAGTTAGAAAGTCGTTCCACTAAGTGTCGCTTTATTGGATATCCAAGAGATTCTATGGGATATTATTTCTATGATCCAATACAACAAAAGGAGTTTGTTGCAAAAAAAGGTGAGTTCTTGGAAACCAAGTTCCTTATGGAAGGAACTGGTAGTAGAACTATGGATCTTGAAGAGGATCAAGAACCGCAACCCGATACACGTTTGGTTGACACTAGCACTCAACATGAGGATGTTGAAAATGATCAAATAGTTGATCAATACACAGAAAACGTTCGCAGATCTGGTAGAACTAGTACTCCACCTGAAAGATATGGATTTTTCACTGATGGATGCTATGTGATAGATTCTGATGAACCAATCACATACCATGATGCGTTGTCCAATTCGGATTGTGACAAATGGCTTGAAGCCATGAACGTTGAGATGCAATCCATTTGTGACAATCAAGTATGGGACTTGGTTATACCACCTCTTAACTCCAAAGTAATTGGAAGTAAGTGGGTTTTCAAAAGGAAAAACGATATGCATGGAAACTTGGATACTTATAAAGCAAGACTTGTAGCAAAGGGTTTCACTCAAACTCAAGGGGTTGACTATGATGAAACTTTCTCACCTGTTGCGATGCTAAAATCTATTAGGATATTGTTTGCCATAGCTGCTCATTATGATTATGAGATTTGGCAAATGGATGTCAAAACGGCTTTCCTAAATGGATATCTTAAGGAAGATGTCTATGTGGTTCAGCCTGAAGGTTTTGTCGATCCAAAACATCCTAACAAAGTATGCAAGTTAAAAAAATCAATCTATGGATTGAAACAAGAATCGAGAAGTTGGAATCACCGTTTTGATGAAGAAGTAATTAAATTTGGATTCATCAAGAACGGTGATGAAGCTTGTGTATATAAGAAAGCTAGTGGGAGCATCATCACTTTCTAGTATTGTATGTTGATGTCATACTACTATTTGAAATGACATTCTAACCTTGGAAGGTGTAAAAACCTGGCTTGGAAGTTGTTTTTCCATCAAGGATCTTGGTGAGGCCGCCTATATTCTGGGAATAAAGATCCATAGGGATAGATCAAGGCGCTTGATTGGTTTAAATCAAAGTGCATACATTGATAAGATCCTGAAAAGGTTCAAGATGGAGAACTCTAAGAAAGGTATGGTACCTATTCAAAGAGGAACAATATTGAGCACGACTCAATGTCCAAGCTCAAAGGATGAGCAAGATAAAATGAAGGCAATCCCATACGCATCTGCTATTGGATCCATCATGTATGCAATGATATGCACTCGGCCGGACTTTTCATGCGCCTTAAGCATGACAAGCCGTTACCAGCAAAATCCTGGAAGCAGTCATTGGATGGCTGTTAAGAACATACTTAAGTACCTAAGGAGGACTAAAGATATGTTTCTAATCTATGGATCTGGTGATGAGGAACTCGTTGTAAAAGGTTACACGGATGCGAGTTTCCAAACCGATCGTGATGATTCACGATCACAATCTGGATACATTTTCATTCTAAATGGAGGAGCTGTTTCTTGGAAGAGCTCTAAACAAGATGTGGTGGCTTTATCAACTACAGAATCTGAATATGTCGCCGCCTCATTGGCAGCTCAAGAAGCTACATGGTTGAAGAAATTCATTGCCGATCTAGGGGTTGTCCCTTCCATTCAGGACCCCCTAGAGATCTTTTGTGATAACGAGGGTGCGATTGCTCAAATCAAGGAACCTCGTGCTCATCAAAAGACTAGGCACATTGAGCGGAGATTCAACTACATACGAGATGAAGTTGACAAAGGAAAGATATGTATTCGCAAAGTTCACACAGATCAAAATATTGGGGATCCTCTTACGAAGCTCCTAGAAAAGGCAAAGCATGAAGGTCATACCTGTGCCATGGGACTTCGATATTCTAGTGATTGGATTTGATCTGTGATTTTATATTTGGATATTTGGAACTCCCTTATTACTTGAATAAAATTATTTGGTTATAATATTTCAATGTATGTTCCAAATTTAGCATGTTTAATCCTTGGGTAAATTGTTTACTCTAAATGTTCATAGTCGTTCATACTTGTGGGAACAATTATGAGGGTAAGATTATTATGAATTTGGATTGGTGGATATTCATAAGGAATGAATATAGAGCAATTGGTTGCTGCCAAAGTTCATAGATATTTGTGGGATACAAATATTGGACTGACCCGCATCTCAAATTTTACTACATGGAATCTTCTAGATTGATCTTAAGTAAATTTGAGTAAAGGCGAATATCATTTGGTATCCTCAGACCTAAGATACATATTGGGTTTTGATATTCACCAAGTGTTATACCTTGAGCTAGTTCTTCAGTGCCCTGAAATAATAGACAATACGTAAGGCTATGTTCAGGCGTGACATGAAATGTTTGTGAGAAACGTATGTATTCAAGATGGAATTTGTTTTCGTTGAGAGCAAGATGTCTAAGGCCTGATTAAGTTAAATCAACAAGGAATGATCATTCTATGTCCTTGGATTTAACATGACATCTGCAACAAAAGGATAAATGATTGATTCACCTAAATCATTTCAAGTTGGATACTTGAAGGGGATGATGTTATTGAATGGCTTTAAGTCATGCGTATTAAAGGTAGTGAACCGTTGTTAGGCGGTATTTACTGCTTGCATCAATCTTCTATGAATCTTGTGCAAGTGGGAGATTGTTGAATTCTTTATGCCCAAGACACATAGAACATTGATGTGGTTAGTACGTTATGATCCAAGTCGGGTCATACCCAATAATAAGCTTAGCAAACACCAAATAATATTTAATTGATGATATGTTCATACAATTAAATAAATACACCAATTTAGAAAATGAGTTTTCTAAATAAGTTACATATGAGATTAAACAATTTATATGGATATTTTGTTTATAGATATATGTTTGTTATGTTATTTAAGTTACTTAAATAACATCAAATAATAATGGAGTGTGTGTGAGTTATACAATTAAAAGGTTAATTATATGTATAACTCATATTAGTGACTTGTTAATGTGTTAAAAATTGTGTTTTAAGTTTTGGGGGGAAAACCCAAAGTAAAGAGGGTTTTGGCCGCCCCTTTTGGGATGTGCCCCCTTTTGGGTTTTAAATTGTAGTCTTGGAACAATACATTTGACAATTTATTCACTCCATCTTCTTCTCTCTCTCACATGCAAGAACCACAAGAAAGAAAAAGGGTTTTCTCCTCTTGTTGAAGTTAATTCACGGCTGGAAGGTTCCAGCAGCCTTTCCTTTCGGGTTTTGGTGCTCAAATCCTAGCAACAAGGTGTTTGTCATAGAGCTTGGGGTATGCAAGCTTGAGAGGACCTTCTTTTGGTGCCTTGGTCGTTCTTTCTTGGTCCAAATCATCCTCATCCATTTCGACATTTTGCTGCTGAAAGGTAGTTTATGGCAGCCTCTTATGGCTGTCCATAATGTTAGCTTTTGTGTTTACATTGCTAGTCTTATTCACATATTAAAGGTCCTTTGTTCTTGGGTTTGTTTGTAACTTTATAATATCAAGATGAAACCCCAAATTTTCAGTTCATTAACTATGTTATAAAGCTTGTTTCCGCTGCGTTTTTACAAAGTTTAAATGGTTAAACTATGTATCTTGTTCTTACAAACCCCAACAATTTCGATTTCAAATTCTTGAAGCAGAAGAATCCAATGAATCAATCTTGGCTTTGCATCTTGTTTGTTGAACAAATAACGAAGGGCTGCATGATCGGTGTAAACAATTGTTTTTGAAAGGATTAGACACGAGCGGAATTTATCAAATGCGAAAACTACCGCAAGAAGTTCTTTTTCGGTGCTAGTATAGTTTTCTTGTGAGTCGTTTAGGGTTTTGCTCTCATAATGAATTGGGTGAAATTGCTTGTCTTTCCTCTGTCCTAATACGGCTCCTACTGCGAAATCGCTTGCGTCGCACATGAGTTCAAATGGTAGCGTCCAATGTGGGAAAGCATGATTGGAGCGGTTACCAGTCTTTGCTTAAGCAATTTGAATGCACTAATGCATTTGTCAGAAAATACAAATTGAGCGTCTTTCTCAAGAAGTTGAGTCATTGGTCGAGCGATTTTTGAGAAATCTTTGATGAAACGATGGTAGAATCCTGCATGTCCTAGGAAACTTCTGATGTCTTTCACGGTTGTGGGATGCGAAAGTTTAGAAATAGTGTCGACTTTGGCTTGATCGACTTCAAGCCCTGCTCGAGAGATTTTGTGTCCTAACACTATTCCTTCCGTAACCATGAAGTGGCACTTTTCCCAATTTAAAACAAGGTTAGAGTCTTCACATCTAACCAACATCTTTTCTAGATTTTCAAGACATTGCTCGAATGAGTTTCCAAAGATAGAGAAATCATCCATGAAAACTTCCATTGAGTGTTCAATCATGTCATGAAAAATTGCTACCATGCATCTTTGAAATGTAGCAGGAGCATTACACAATCCAAAGGGCATTCGCCGATAAGCAAATGTGCCATATGGACAGGTGAATGTCGTCTTCTCTTGATCTTCAGGAGCAATAGGAATTTGAAAATAACCTGAGAAACCATCTAGGAAACAATAGAACATTTTTCTAGATAATCTCTCAAGCATTTGGTCGATGAAAGGAAGAGGGAAGTGATCTTTCCTTGTGGCGTCATTGAGTTTGCGATAGTCTATGCAAACTCTCAATCCTGTAATCGTACGAGTGGGAATAAGCTCATTCTTCTCGTTAGTTACAACAGTCATTCCTCCTTTCTTTGGAACAACTTGGACGGGACTGACCCAAGGTGAATCAGAAATAGGGTAAATCAAACCGGCATCTAGCAGTTTGATTACTTCTTTCTTCACCACCTCTTGCATGCTCGGGTTTAAACGTCTTTGAGGTTGAATGACGGATTTGAAGTTCTCCTCCATCAATATTTTATGAGTGCAAAAGGATGGATTGATTCCCTTGATGTCCATGATTTTCCATGCAATTGCTCGTTTGTGTGCCTTAAGCACATTGAGCAACTTGTTCTTCTCATCAATTGATAAGGCGGATGAGATTATGACAGGAAGTTGAGATGTGTTTTCAAGAAAAGCGTATTCGAGATGAGATGGAAGTTCTTTAAGCTCTAAGACTGGAGGGTCTTCGATAGAAGGTTTGGCTTTTGGTTCTAAGTCTTGCTCAATGATCTCAAATGCTTCTTGATGAAATGATGTTTCATCAACTTCAAGTTCTGGAATGATTTGGTTCTCACAGATAGGTTCGGTGATTTGGAACTCGATTAATTGAGCGTTGCAAGCTTCTTTTGAAGAGTTTTCTTCAACTGACAGCTTATGATCGAATCGCAAGCATCAACGTAATAGAGTGAGCCATCATGATGTTGAGGATGTTTCATGGATTGACCTATATCGAAAGTTACTTCCTCCTCGTCTACCCTAAGCGTGAGTTTGCCTGTACAAACATCAATGAGGGCTCGAGCAGTCACTAAGAAATGTCGACCTAGGATAAGAGGAACATTTTTGTCCTCATCCATGTCAAGGATCACAAAATCAACGGGAAATACGAATTTGTCGATTTTAACTAAGAGATTTTCGACGATGCCCCTCGGATATTTGACATAACGGTCAGCTAACTGGATGCTCATACGGGTAGGTCTAGGTTCACCTAGGTTTAATTTTTCAAAAACCGCATAAGGCATAAGGTTAATGCTTGCACCTAAATCAGCTAACGCATTACTGACAGAAAGATTTCCTATTAGGCAAGGTATGGTGAAACTTCCTGGATCAGCCATCTTTTGAGGTAGTTTGTTTTAAAGAACTACATAGCATTCCTCATTCGAAACTACATGTGATAACTCTTCCAGTTTCTTTTTGTTCGACAAGACACCTTTTAGAAACTTAGCGTAGTTTGGCATTTGTGCTAAAGCCTCCACCAAGGGCAGATTGATGTGGAGTTGCTTGAACAACCCAAGGAATTTGCCATATTGTGCCTTCATTCTTTGTTGTCTCAAACGACCTGGATATGGAGGTGGTGGAACATAAGGTGGTGGTGGAACGTATTTCTTGGCTGGTTCTTCAATAACAACAGGTTGCTTTTGCTTATCACTCGCATTACTTGGAGTTTCAGTTTCTACTTCTTCAAGGATGGGTTGTAATGCGGGTGCATCACCTTGAGTGGTTTTGCCACTTCTGGTGGTGATGGCTTTGACTTGAGCATTAGGGTTTGTCATAGTGTTGCTGGGCAAAGCTCCTTGAGGTCTTTCAGATAGTTGTTGTGCTATTTGACCTACTTGGTGCTCTATGGTTTGCAATGATGCTTTGTTTCTTTTGATGTCAGCTTTGTTTCTTTGGAACCTCTCCTTATTTCTTCGATCAGATTTTCGGATGTACTCATCTGTGGCTTGTGTGGTTAACAACAACTGCTGCAATAAGTCTTCCATTGATGATGCTCCACGGTCTTGGTTACTACTGCTTGGACCTTGGTATGGTGGTTTCTGTTGTTGGTAAGGTGGCCTTCGGTTGAATCCAGATGATTGTTGGTTATTACCAGCATCTCTGTAATTCGAGTTGCTTCTCCAATTTGAGTTGTTGTTGTATGAGTTGTTTGGGCCTACTACGTAGTCAACATCTTCAAGCATCATAATGCCTTGTTGGCACTCGTTGGTTTTGTGTGAATTTCCACATGTGTTGCATCGTGTTGGAGTTTTCTTCAGCTCGCTTTGCAATTGTTCGAATTTTTTGGTTAGAGCTTCTAATTGGGCTGCAATTAGGGTTTCATAGTCTACTTGATGAATACCTTTAGAACTGGGTTTGGTTCTTAAGGGATTGTAAGCAAAGCTCTTCTTAGCTACTCTTTCTAAGGCTTGCTATGCTTCTGTTGGCGTGACACTTCCGAAATCTCCTCCCGCACTTTGGTCTACCGCTTGCTTGTGGGCTCCGCTGATTGCATCGTAAAAGGTTTGACACTGCAGCCACAAATCAAGTCCGTGATATGGGCATCTCCGAAGGATACTTTTAAATCTCTCCCATGCTGCGTGTAATGATTCATCGTCGTCTTGGCGAAAACTTGTGATGCTGCTTCTTAGTTTGGCAGTGCGATCGGGTGGAAAGTATTTCAAAAGGAATTGTTCAGCCATTTCCGCCCATGTGGTGATGGAACCAGGCAGAAGTGAGTCAAGCCAGTCGATGGCTCGGGCTTGGAGTGAAAATGGAAAAAGTCTTAGTCGAATGGCGTCGTCTGAACAGTTACTGATTTTGAAGGTTGCACAGATACGAAGGAATCGTGAGATGTGAGCATTAGGATCTTCGTCTTGTAACCCATGGAACTGAACAGAGTTTTCTACGAGTTGGATAATACTAGACTTAATCTCGAAATTGTTGGCCGCAATTGCTGGTTGGACAACACTAGACTCGTAACCATTTATCGATGGTGTGGCATAGTCTGTCATCTTCATTTCCTCGTCTTGGTTAGCCATGTCTTCTTCGGATGATGTACCTTCCAAAATGTCTTCTTCAATGACTGGTGTTGCTTGTTGTGGTCTTTCGCGCAATCTTTGACGGAAAAGTCGTTCGAGTTCCGAAAGAGGCGAAACAAGTTCAGGACTAGACGAGTCGGACATACACTAACTTAAGGAAGCATAAACTAACTAAGGCTTAAAATGAATTAGGCAAATGTAGCTAAACTAACTAAGGCAAACTATCTAACAAAAATAAAACAAAGTTTGAACAAAAATATATTAACAAGTTATATACAAGATAGTCAAACATTTAGTTTGTTTTTCAAACTGCCGTGTGTCCCCGGCAACGGCGCCAAAAACTTGATGTGTGCGGATAGTATATATATTTTAATAAAGCTTTATCGCACAGATTCAGTTTTAATTGGTTATTACTAGTACTAAACCACACACACAAAAGGCAAGTGTACCTGTCGTGTGGTAATATAGTGTTGGTAAGAACCGAGTATCAATCCGTGGACACACCTAGCCTACTCAACAAACTTGACGTTTGACTATCAGATTTGGTTTTTGTTAAAGAAAATGATAAGTTGCATTGGAAAGATTTTTAGGGTTTAAAAACAGTAATAAAAATAAAGTAAACTAAGATTTGAAGTGTTTGGATTTAAAACCAGGGAATAAAAGTTATCATCCTAATTAGATTCCACTTATGTAACCATGATGACTTGGTGGTGTGATTTAAATATATGGATTAATGTAATTATGTTAATGTTTATAAAGATGAGTTGGCGCGATTTCTCGTCTATCCTGCTGCCATAGTGACTAGGATCATGTCAGGTTGAGTTTTACTGCTTAGATCAAAGCCCTGGTAATGTAGGTAAATCTTTTGTGACCTATTTGACATACGATTTCTGAAAACATAACTTAATGTTAAAAAGAGAGTTGATCAAGTTCCTTCCTAACATACCATTAATTTTAGAAAACCATAACAATTACTGAATATTTCTCAAACTAATAAAAGGGAACCCGCAAATGATCAGAAAGTTAAAGTGATATGATTTCTAATAACCATTTCTAGTTCATTAGCCATAGATTTATTATGAAGACCGGTTTCGCGAATGAAAGTTAATCATACGGTTTTCAACCTTGTATGACAATCACAATCACAAACCATAAGTTTATAACTTCCCGTTCAAATGTAAATGCTACCCATCAATAGTTTTCCCAAGACCACCATAACATTAACATAATATTTATCATACCATTAGTTCATCACAAATTACATAAGTTTCATCCGATTAGGATGATAAAAAGAGTTTAGCTCATAATGAGCTTGAACATAACAACAGATAACAAAGAAGATAGATATGTAATCATCGGTGAAATGGAACAATCAAACCGATAATCCACAATGGATGACGTTTAGACGATCCCGAGCTTCTTCCAAGTGTTGTATGCACCTCCCGAGCCTCCAATTGATCTTGAAGTCTTGATTCCCGAGAGAATTTTGCAGAGTAACTCTCCTACCAAAGCTTGCCAAAAAAAGTGAACTTAGGCTTCTATTTATAGGCTTTCTGGAGTGTTTAAGCACGGCCCCATGCTTAAAAGGCACGGCCCCGTGCTAGTACAATGCTTACGAAAGTTGGTCGTCTCGTACATGCAGGTTGTGTCGGGCACGGCCCCGTGCTAAATAGGGCACGGCCCCGTGTTGGAGGTGGGGCACGGCCCCGTGCATTATGGGGCACGGCCCCGTGTCTACTTTTAGGGGACAGTACTTTTGTCCTTGTCAGATGTCCAAGCACGGGGGTGTGTTAATTTAGCACGGGGGTGTGTTTCTGGCAAGGCATGGGGGCGTGCTTAATGAGGCACGACCCCATGCTTGGACTCGAAAGCTCGGATCACTTCAATTTCTTGTTAAATATGCTTCTTTTGTCCATCTTGCCCTTTTAAACACCTAAAAACACAATTTAACACTTTTAAGTACATTTTCATCATTTTAAGGAAGATATTAAGGAATAATTGATGTGCTTTTGTTAGGATTTTTATGTATAATTTGGAGCACATCACTTGTGCAGCATGGCATACTTCCGCAGCTTCTTTCTTCTCGGAAGGAGCTTTCCTCACCTTTTCTTTCGAAGCAGTCTTCTTTTCAGAAGGTTTCAAAGGAGCTCTTTTATTCTTTTGAATTTTCTTAGCCTTATCTTCTGAAGCTATTTTCCCTTCGGAAGAATGAGTTTCTTCCGAAAGCAACTTTGCCTCGGAAACAAGCTTTCCTTTCCTCATCATTTGAACCATGTGATAGAGTCCAAATGTGAAACCCTCCTTGACTCCTTCTTTCTTAACATTATTTACATAATGTGTGCTTGCAGGGTTGTAATAACAATCTTTAGCTATATGGTTTTACAGACGACACATTATGCATGCAATGTTAACCTTTGAGGGATTTGAAGACTGTTGTTCTTGCTCTTTGTTAGGACCTGGTATTTGAACGAAATACCGAGTGATTACGTGTTAAACCAACTCAAATAGTGCGGAATCCTATTTGATTGGCGATCCAATCAGTGAGAACACACGATGAATCAATCAAGAATTGAAATCAACGTCAGAAATCGATTAGGAACCGATCTGATGTGTTCTATGAACTTGGAGAACGATTTGGGAGGCTTCTGGACGGCTAGGGTACGTCTGGAATCGTAATGGGATGAATGCTTACGTTTTCCCACGAATTGGGTCTATTTATAGGTTAGTATTGTTCAATCGTGCGACTGGGCCATAAGTATGGTTCAGTCGTGCGATTGAACCATGCGGTTGATTCATCCGCACGACTGAGTGTTCAGTCGTGCGATTGAGTCAATCTTATGTGTCAATCATACGACTGATCCAGTCTCCTGGTTCAGTCGTGCGATTTAGTCAATCGTATGAAGTTATTCATGCGTGTGGTCCATTCGCATGGGCCATTCGCATGAGAACTTCATTAAGTTAAGTTTGAATGTTTTATTTAGTATAACATAATGTGCACTCATTCAAACATTCATAAACCCAATCAATTCAATCACGACTCATTAATGAAATATTAAACATCACAAGTAACAACCAATTCATATCATTTCATTAATCGATACAATTACATCATAATCAGACAGACAAGTTCATTACATTACAAATCATGATCTAGGGACATACATGTATCAACAAACTCCCCCTTGGACCTAGATCTATCTATTCTCTTGTCTTCTGCATCACCTCCTTATACTTCTTGTACTTCTCCTCTTTAGTGACTCCTGCGTGTATCTCAAAAGCAAAGCAGAGTCTTATGACATTTTGGAATTGGAGGGCTTGTACAATATCTTGCGTGTCATAGAATAGTGGCCACTTGTATAATGTGTAAACATCATTAGCAGACAAGTTGGTTAGCCACATTGGGTCGAATACCCTGATAGTATCCATTTGTCCCTCTTTATTCAATACTATGACAGCTTCAGCGGTTCTCCAATCATAGTACCACCATTTGAAGTGGGGAGTAAAGTCCTGTGGCATTTCCCTGAGAGGGATTCTCGACATTGTTCTCGGGGAACTCCACTTCAGCACTATCTTTGGCTTACCAGTTATGGGATCAACTTCAGAACGTCTGATATACCTCGTAGGTTGTTGAGGTTTGAAGTTGACCCACCTGGTGTGGTACTCTTTCCTCAGGGCAGCCTCAAACCAGCCTGACATCTTTCTTGGGTCAGCATACAGCAGCTTTAGTTTAGCCAGCTGGTTGAGCTCAAAACCAGGTAGAGTCTTCAGATCATGTGGGAACCTGAAGTACTCTATGCCCTGCTCCCTCTTAACTGCATAAGCGTTAAGGTCTTCAAAATATGCCCATGAGATAATCCTGCCTGACACCTTATGGTGTTTCTTGACTCTATAGAGCTTGGTGTAGGCATCTCTCTTCGGTGCAGCACGCTGGGCTCTTACTTCTTCAAAACAGGCAGCCCATTCAGCCTTGCGAATATCTACGTCTGCATTGGAGGCTTGGGCTGTTCCTTCAGTCTTTTCTGTTTCCTGCTCCATCTTGTCTAGTACCTCAAAAGTATCACTGACTAGGGATTCACCCAGATTGGGGACCACATTTCCCTCGGCGTCAGCGTACTGAGGATACTCTTCTGCAGTAATGTCTTCAACCTCAACTTCATCAATGTCATTCAGTTTCTCATCACTGGTTGAATCAACTGTTGGAGCGTCCTTCACTATTTCATCGGGATTGAGTCTGAACATTTCTGCCAGTTGCTCATCAGACAGGTCATGAATTATCTCCCCTTCTTCAGAGGTATAACTCACAGACCGTCTCACTATCCCTTGTAGGTCAAGAATCATGGTTAATTGAGTCTTGACCATTTGAAGGGGAGCAAAGTCAAACTCATCCCTTTGAAAGTTTGGATCTGTTTGATATAAACATTCAACACATAAATCATTAGTAATTAATCAAACAGACTTATATTAACTTAATATATATAAACATTTAATACACTTGTTTTCCATTACATGATTCAAGTACAAAATAAATAAATACATAAAACATCTAATCAGTACTTTTGTCTTGAATCTGTGGCGTGTCGCTCGGAGGAGCAGAGGTAGTGGATGACTGGTCTTGTCGATGCTTAGATCTCCGCTCTTGACCTGAAGCAGAGGCCGATGCAGCCGCATCCCCTCCTTCTGCCTCGTCATCATCATCACGTCCTTCTGTCCTGTCTTCTTCAGTCTCCTCATCATCATCCTCTTCCTCATCATCATCCTCATCTTCATCATCGTCATCTCCATCATCCCCGTCACCTTCCTTTAGCTTCAGGGGCTCATCCTTCGACCCCTTCAACCTCAGCATAATAGTCTTGTTGGTCGTCTCCAACTCCTCTATACGTTTGACGGACTGAGCCTGCATGTCTTGGAGTTGGGACACCTCGACTCTCTGCTGGTCTATCACCCGAGCCTGCTCTGCCAGTTGCTGAGACTGGGCAGCAGTCAGGTCGGTCAGCTGGCGGATCTGCGCCGCCTTCTCCTCGTCCGCAGCAAGCAGACGCATCACCATACGATTTAGCGCTGAGAGCTGCTCCTCTACCCCGATGTGAGGTAGAGTGAATCCATGAGCATGTGAGGGCTGGGCTGAAGGTCCAGCATGATGTGTGGTGGTGGTGGCAGTGGCAGTGGTGAATATGGGTCGGTGGGCTGATGCTGGTGAAGTAGGAGTGAATGATCTGGTGATGGATGGGATAGCTACAGTGGTGGTAGGTAAAGTGGTGGATGTGGTAGTGGGAGTAGTGGCTGTGGTGATGGGTGGTATGTCTGTAGTGGTGGTAGTGGTGGCTGTGGTGCTGGAAGTGATAGTCACGAAGGTCAAGCGACGCTTCTTCTTCTTCAATCCATGGGGTTGAGCCATCCGCTTCCTCCTAGTCCCGGTGGAAGTAGATGCTCCCCCTGCAGCTCTGCTTACTGACCCCGGAACATAGTTCGGGTCAGTGTCTCTCTCCGAGGAGTCCCTAGGGTGTTCACCAACCACCCTAAGCCCGTGGTCTGTGGGAACAACTTTACTTCCCACAGTCCTGGTGAGGGGCTCCTCATCTGACTCCTCCTCCTCTATATCACCAGTAACAAACTCTTGATGGAAACCGGCCATCTCTGCGACCTCTCCGGCAGTGGCTGACCCCGGGGGAATAACGTCTGAATCAGTGCCTCTAGATGGGGCAGGCATATCATCCCCGGCGTCGCCGCTATCATTATCATCAGAGTCGGTATCTGGTATAGCTATGTGCTCAACATCCGAATCACTGTAATCGTGGCGCCACTTTCTCTTGGCTGGCGCCACATAGTCAGCACGGGCCAGATGCCCAAACAACCTCCTGACAGGGGGCTTTACCTGCTTCCCCCTGTATACCTTCATCCGACCAAGTGTAGTGTCGTCCATAACCTCAAGAACAACAACGTCCTCCTTCTCCTTCGGCAGGGAGGGAAGCTTCTGGTCAATGATCATCTGTAGAAATCTAGGGTACATACAGAAGCCTTCCTTCCCTTTCCCCTCGAGGTTCTCCACCAAGTAGGTGAATATCATCTTGGAGAAGCTGAACGGGTGGTTCAGCACCAACGCAGCATATGCGTTCTGGATCTGGTCGGAGAGCTCGTCAAAGCCTCCCTTCCTGGATGCTATACACTTCAGCAGCACGTGCGCAAGGTACTTAAACTGGGGACAGAGGTTACTCCTGTTGAGTACCCTGGCATTGATGTCCCCAGAGTACTTGGCTCTCATGAAACATCCTCTGACAGTGAGGGGGTGTAGACGAGTGGGACACTCAGCATCGTCCCCAAACTGTAGAACAATCCTCAGATCCTCCTCAGATACAGTGATAGCCTCACCAAAAATCGAGCTCCTGATTCAATGAGGCTCGGTGGATCTATCTACAGATGCGCCTTCCCAGAAGGCCTGCTGCACTGATCTGTATGGTGTGCAAGGAGTGGATATAGCATGAGCGATCCTGGATCTCTGTAGAAATGTAATAATGCCTGTGAAGTCAGCTGCATTCCTGGATGTCAAGTCCAGGTGAGCACATATGTTGTGCTTGGTGCTCATATTCCATCGATTCGCCATCTGTAACACATAACAATATAAACGTTAGTTTCGTTGGCTAAAAGTATAATGCAACACTTAGACTTTGAATGAAAACTATCTGTCATGCGATTGAGGTTGTACGACTGAAGACAGTCGTGCGACTGAATCGTGCGATTGAGATTCAGACGTGCGATTGACCTCATGCGCACGACTGAGTGTGCGACTGGACTCATGCGCATGTACTCTTGTGCTGTTACACTAGTCGTGCGACTGAGTCTCATTCGCATGGTTCAGTCGTGCGGTTAAGTGAATCGCTCCCTTCAGTCGTGCGACTGAAGTTCATCAGGACGACCAGTCGTCTGTCTCAGGAGTTCAGTCGTTCAACGTTCGAATCTACACAAACTAAGTCTAATAACTCAATTGACCGGTTCTTTAGTGTCGCATTCTCTTTACTAACAACCTATTTTACTCCATTTTAACATATTGCTTAGTTTTAATAGGTTATTAGGGTGTGCAAGTCTCGGTTCGCATTTCACAGTCGGGTTAGCCCATTTAGGGTTCCAATCTTTCGGTTTTTGATGGAAGAAGATCTCAAAATACCTGTATGATGATTAGCGAACGTCAGTAACACACAATCAAAGAGAAAACTATGGCAAATCAAATTTTGGCAGAGTAACGGTAGGGTGTGCGATTTAGGGGCGATTTGAGGGTGATGAGTCTCTGCGACCGACTCCACCTCTATTTATATCAACCCTAGATCCAATCGTGCGACTGAGTTCATACGCACCTTTCAGTCGTGCGAGTGGGACTCAGTCGTGCGATTGGGTCAGTCGCCCTTCTCCAGTCGTCCGACTGAAGTTCAGTCGTGCGACTGACTCACTCGTTCGCACTTAAGCCTCCGATTGGACTAATCGTATGATCCATTCGTTTGGATGGTCCATACTCATAGTTCATTCGTGCGAATGGACTTCATTCGTATGGTTAGTCCATACGTATGGTCCATTCGTGCGAATGGGTCATACTTAGTTAATTTTCTGCTATTTTTACCAATTTACATTTAAACTCTTTTTGATTAATTAAATTAACATTATGAACCTTTGATCATCTCATACATGATCCTTTTATCTTGAAAACACCTTGATCACCTCAGACGTGATCCTTTTAACCACTTTGGTCACCTCAGACGTGACCCTTTTAAAAACACTTTGTCACCTCAGACGTGACTGATATAACCTTTCAAAGCACATATGGTCATCTCAGACATGACCCTTTTAGTGAGTTTATTCCTTCTGATTTTCCTGATGTAGCCCGACACTTGACTCAAATTAAAACTTAAAACGACTAACTAATTTAAGAATTTAAACTAATTACATAATCAGACATATTTTTGGCTTTTTGTGAGAGATAAATCCAGAGATTGATATCTACGGGATTTGGTTCGGGAGTAGATAGCTTCAACCTAGATTGATCACGCCTGGACCAATTCAATTTTGGAATCATACAGGCAGTTCAAATCATTTGGGACTAGTTATTAAACCTTTTGATGCTCAAGTTCTCGGTGTTCATCCAGAGTCGTTAGCAACATAAGGAAATCATACTGAAACTCTTAGATTTTCACATTGATTTGAACCTTTGAGAATGTAGCCACAATGATTGTCAGTATGTTTGTCCACTTAAATCCATACACAGACTTTTGACACAGACTGGTGACTAATTTAGGTTTAATTATTTCAACTAACATTTGTGGATCCCACACTTATATGGTAATCAACATTCCTCAGGAGCTTTTGAGCGGTCTACGGGTATTATTACAAGAAGAGACTATTCTTAGAGCTTTCAAAGAGAAGCCTGTCCTCAGGTCAGTGCCATCGCACAGCAGAGAGGCGGCAAACAACAATGAATTCTAGAATATCTAGGTTATGCTTATCCTCAGGTCAGTGCCATCGCACAGCAGAGAGGCACACAACCTATCTCCTTGTTAGAGCAGATTATTTTATTTTGCACAAAATGCACCAACAACATAAGTCATTAGCTTTATTGCATTTGTCTTTCATTTTTTTCTTGCTTTGCTCTAGTTATGGTCATCCGCACACATTTGTGGCGTTTACTTGCTCATTACACCTTATTGGAATATTGTTGATTGTGTTAACCAGTGATAAGATGGAAGCCCACAGTCAGTTGAACACTTTAGTTTTATCTTGAAATCACCAATCCGGTCTATTTGTCTATTGTGTTGAATCTACCAACATATCATATATGGTCTAGCAACCTCTAAGTCTACTTTCTTTGTGTCACCTTAGGAGTTGCCAGTTTTCTATCATCTTTCCTTTTAGTATTGCTTAGACTACACAGATTTATTACTTTGAACTTTTGCATATTACTAAAACTTAAATTTTAAAGTCCCTCTTGATTTGTTCCTGTGTACTATCATTTTCCAAAGGTATTGAATCGGTATCACAGACACAATCTACCTTATTTCAGCTCGCTACTCCTTCTCCCTCATTTTTTTTTTTTTTTTTAATGTTAACTTGCTGACATATTCTCCCCCTAAAATACTAAAATCATTTCTGGTTTAATTATTTTAGGATTTTAATAAACAGCAAGAGAACATGAGTTTAAATAAAATTAAAATCAAATAGACAAATCAAAAAAATAAAATAAAATTTAACTACACGACATCGGACTACACATTTTCATCATCAGGAATTACCTCACTTTTCTTTTTAACACCGTTGACCTCTAAAATATTGAAAACGTGGTTTATCAAAGGCTTTAGTATAGAGGTCAGCGCGTTGAAAATCAGTATTAATTTTAACCACATCAATTAAGTTCTTTTCAAAACAATCTCTTATGAAATGGTATTTAATACCGATGTGTTTGGTCTTAGGATGTTGGACCGGATTTTTAGTTACTGCAATTGCAGCAGAGTTATCAACGAAAATAGGAGTAGATGAGAATTTTAAACCGTAATCCCGCATTTGCTGTTGAATCCAGATGATTTGAGAACAGCAACTTGCAGCAGCAACATATTCGGCTTCACAGGTTGACAATGCAACCGATGTCTGCTTCTTACACTGCCAGGTAACTAATCTTCTCCCAAAGAATTGACACCCTGCTGATGTAGACTTGTAGTTCATCTTGCAGCCCCCGTAATCCGAGTCACTATACGCGGTAAGCTCAAAGTCATCATCATGAGGGTACCACAATCCAAGTGTGGGTGTACCCTTCAGATAACGAAAAATCCTCTTGACCCCGATCAGATGGTTGACCTTTGGTTTAGCCTGATATCTTGAACATAGACATGTAGCATACATAATATCAGGTCTTGAGGCAGTGAGATACATGAGGGATCCGATCATTCCTCGGTACATCGTGGCATCTACTAGATCTCCATTCTCATCAGGTGCTATATCATGATTCGTAGCAAGTGGAGTCCCAGCAGCAGAAGCATTCTCCATGTCAAAGCGACTGAGAATGTCTCCTACATACTTGGTCTGATGTAGAAAGATTCCATTAGGTGTCTGATCCACCTGTAACCCGAGAAAGAACTTCATCTCCCCCATGGCACTCATCTCAAATTCTTTCTTCATTACTGCTTCAAACTCTTTACATAACTCTTCGTTCTTTGACCCGAAGATTATGTCATCAACATATATCTGTACAAGCAGTAGGTCGCCATCCTTTTCCTTAATAAACAGTGTACAGTCAATTACTCCCCTGCGAAAGCCGTGTTTCACAAGATGAGTTGAGAGTTTCTCATACCAAGCTCGAGGAGCTTGATGAAGCCCATACAAAGCTTTGTCGAGCTTGTAAACTCTATCCCGATGGTAAGGATCTTCAAAACCCTCGGGTTGACTTACATAGACTGTTTCTCTGATTTCCCCATGAAGGAATGCACTCTTTACATCTAATTGGTAGACTTTGATCTTCATGTACGATGCATAGGCAAGGAAGATACGAATAGCTTCCATCCTTGCCACGGGTGCAAACACCTCATTATAGTCAATTCCCTCGACTTGGCGAAAACCTTGAACCACCAGTCGAGCTTTGTTCCTGATAATGACCCCTTGGTCATCCTTCTTGCATTTTAGTACCCATTTAGTGCCAATGACTTTAGCACCTTTAGGTTTATCAACCAGAGTCCATACACCTAACTTCTTAAACTGCAGAAGTTCTTCTTGCATGGCACTCACCCACGCCTCATCATTGAGTGCCTCACTGACATATTTTGGCTCAACCTGCGAGACAAAACATCGATAGGCACCATCATGAATGTAACCTTTCTCCATAACCGAGGCGTAATCAGCTGAGTATAACTGATTTCGGGTTTGTACTCCTGATCTGACATCCCCAATAACATTGTCAAGGGGATGATAGACGTTTAGTCGTGATCCTGGAGTAGTAGGAACAGCTACCTCAGAACCAAGATTATGAACATTTGGTTCTGCATCTGAGGTAGTTGGAGTTTGAGGTTCTGAAGTCGAAGGTGCATCACTCGTAGATGCTTGTGGACTTTCAGGAACTGGAACCTGTTCCTCCTGACTGTTCTGGTCATCTGCTTCAGCTTCATCTTCAGAGGAGGAGTCACTGTCGTCGACTACTCCCCCTGACTGAGTAGATGATTCTCCCTGTGTGCTAGATGGTGTATTCAGGAATATCATACATCATCCTAGTAGCTAGCTCATCATCCGAGGGAGAGAGAGGTATGTTGAAGGATTTGAAGAATCCATCATAATCGAAGAAGTAGGCAGGTCCTTTGCCTGTAGGAGGCGTGGTATATCTCTGAACGTCGACATTACACCACACTTCTACAAGACCCGTTGAGTTATTGTAAACTCGCTTATTCGGTATGTTGTATCCTAGAAAGATTCCTTCATCTGCCTTCTCGCTGAATTTTCCTTCTTGCGTCTTCTTCAGAAGTGTACACGGCGCGCCAAAGGGTTCAAGATACTCCAAATTCGGTTTGCGTCTTTGTAGTAGCTCATAACATGTCTTTCCGTGGCGCTTGACTATTAGGACTCGATTCAGTGTATAACATGCATTTGCTACTGCCTCATTCCAGAATTGGATAGGCAGTTTCGAGTCCGCTAGCATAGTCCGTGCAGTCTCTATCAAGCTCCTATTTTTCCTCTCAGCAACACCATTCATCTGAGGCGTGTATGCTGAAGTGAGTTGATGAACAATTCCCTTTTCCTTGCAGTAAGCCTCCATCCATTGATTCTTGAATTCGGTCCCGTTGTCTGAGCGTACTTGTCTATCCTTTAGCTTGTAGAGAGATTCCAGAGTGGTGACTAATTCCTTGAATGACTCAAATGTTTCTGATTTGGATTTCAGAAACATTACCCAAGTGAATCTTGAGTAGTCATCAGTGACCACAAAACAGTACAAATCGCCTGCAATGCTCCTTGTACTGACTGGACCAAACAGATCCATGTGAAGAAGTTCAAGAGGAAGTTCTATTGAATGAACTTTCTTTTCCTTATGAGACTTCTTTGTCTGTTTGCCTTTCTTGCAAGCTACACAAAAGTCAGGAAGTTGGAAGTTCTTGACATTTACTCCTCTCACTAAGTCCTTCTGAATCAAGTGATTCATCTTCCTTTGACTAATGTGTCCCATTCTCCTATGCCAGGAGATTGAGTCCTTCTCAGTAGCTTTAGAAAGAAAGCACTGCACCTCATGATCCGTTGGAGCAGCTGTTGACAGATCCAAGACATATAGGTCCTTATATCTTGAAGCAGTCATCAGAACTTGGTTCTCTGGAATCATATAGTCTTTCTTCAGCACGTAACACTTCTTGTTGTCGAAGATGACTTTAAATCCTTTATCGCAGATTTGGGAAACAGAAAGTAAGTTATTCTGAAGTTGTTGAACGTAGTTCACCTTATCAAACTTAACTTTCTGATTTCCCACTTCTCCCTGTGCTGTGATGTATCCTCCCTTGTTTCCTGCAAAGGAAACATGCCCTCCCTTTATTTGTTTGACATTTGATAAAAGGGCTCTATTTCCTGTCATGTGCCTGGATGCTCCGCTGTCTATAATCCACGTGTTAGTCTCAGCGCTATACCGAACACCCTGCACATATCAAGTAAATGTATTAGTTTAGGTTAGGAACCCAAGCCTTTACTGTCTTGGGTTTCCCAGAGGCATCACACATCATAAACTCTACCCATTGACCTTTAGAAGGTGAGGGTAATCAGATTCCTTCTTGTCATCAGTATCAGTCACACAGGTTGACTTCTCTTTCCATAAGCCAGATTTGTGCAATGCCTGTTTATGATAAACAGTCGTCTGGCTTACAGGTTGGACTTTAGGTTCACTAGATCTTCTAGGTGGAGTTAGAGAACTCCTCTTAGAAGACCTAGGTCTAGAGTCCTGAAGATCAATCTTCTTCCTAGGTGTCTGATAGAAAGGACAATAGGAAGCAATATGTCCACATTCTCCACAGTTGTAGCACAATCTGCTATCAACTTTATAAGTAGACTTTCTTTGTGGAGAAATGTGTGACACTTTAGTAACATCAATCACTCTAGATTTTGACTCTTGCATGTTTGATGTTTTCTCTGGTTTAACAAATTTAACTGTTTTCACCTGTTTAACTTGTTCCACCTTTTGGTTAACCGGTTTTTGACTTGTAGCATGTGAAAAATTAACGACTGAAGTCTTTTTAGGTTCTGGTTTGACTCTGTTTGACCCTGACTTTAAGTTAACTTTTTCAAATTCATTTTCCAGATTAACACAAGGCAATTTACCCTTTGCCTTTGAAGTGGCCTCCTTTTGTTTCTGTCCAGATTCAGTAGATGAACATGATGTGTCTGGATCAGTAACAAGAGGAGTGGTTACCACATGATCCTTGATTGGGTTGTTGTTTACTGGTTTAGACTTGGTGTTCATCAAGGTTTCAGGTGGTGGTGGAACCACTTTGTAGCCTAATCCCTCCCCATTATTCCTTTCTCTCACTAAGTGTTGAACTATGTGTGAAGAACTAGTCCAACTATGCAGTTTTTGTTTTAAGGAATTAACTTCTACTTCTAGAACTGCCTTTTGCTTCTTAGTGTCCTCTAGGGAGTTTAGATAGTACCTAATGTCATTTGCTTGATTAAAGGCAACTACTTCGGTTTCCCTAAGTTGTTTAGTCAATAGGTCTATCTTTTCTTTATAACTATGCTCATTTTGTTTTAGAACTCTATTGGCCTCAGTGCATAGTTGTAAATCCTTTACTAAGTTATCATTGTGATCTAATAACCTAGCAAATTTTTCATCAATGCTATTCCTAAACATATCACAATTAGAACAAGCATGATTATTAAACATTTGGTCAGTTGAACTTACATGTGTTGTTTCAGAAGAGTTAGCCATCAACGCAGCATCAGATGTCTCTGGTTCTGGTGATTCTGATTTTTCTGTTTCTGACGTGGAAGTCTCCTCCTTTGGTATGTAACTGACCTCAGCTGCAGTTGTTTCTTCACTGTGTGACATCGCTATTTCAACTGCTAAATCACCTTCACTCGCAGAATCATCATCAATATCTTCAACACTTGCAATGTTAGATTCTGGTGAGACAAATCTAAAACTCCAGTCCTGTCCTTCATCATCATGAGCAGTCAAGGCTTTTGGGTCCTTGTTTGATGAAGTAGAACTGGAGGCTTGCTTGTCTTGGCGAGTAAAGGATGAGAACGGATTCCCATTACCCGTCTTCTTTGGCTTGACACATTCCCTCTTAAAGTGCCCTTTTTCTCCACAGTTGAAGCAGGTCACTTTGCTCTTGTCAAAGCCAAATGTGGTGTCCTTAGTAGCTATCAAATTCTGTCCTGTCTTCTTAACAAACTTCTTCGCCCTTCTGACAGCGCTAGCTAAGGCCCACATTATATCCATTCTTTCAAGCTCCATTTCATCTACCTGCTCGTAGTCTTCATCTGCCAGATGACAATTTCCAATCTTCCCAGCCACAAGTCCATCATATGAATGAACTACAGCGGCTAGAAGATCCATATGCTCTCGTGCTACTTCTACAGTCACATTACCGAGGTTCTCGGTCTTCAATTTGGTAGCACTTGCTTCTGATCCAATATAGTGGGTACATGACGACCCTGACGTGTCTGATCCAGAAGGAGATGCATGTGAAGGACCTGACGAGCTAGACACAAATGCTGTCTGGAGAGGTGCTCCAGATGTCTTAGCTTGAGGCGTGGCGTTGTATAAAGCTGGATTCTGTGTGTACGCAGACTTTTGAGCTCTATACTTCATCCTAAGAGCTTCTTCACGCAACTTGAGAATGAAGTCATTTATATCCAACTTTATAAGCATTTCATTCTGTCTAAGGTTCGACACGAATGAAGCCCACTTATCAGGCAATCCGTCTGCGAAGTTGCTTACTTTCTCTTCCATAGTCGTTTCCACTCCATGTGTATGCAACTCGCTCATTAAGTGGTAGAATCTGTCTATGACTTCATCTAAACTCTCGTTACCAATCGATGAGAAGTTATCGAATTCCTTTTTTAACTCCTTTGCCTTGATTGCCTTTAACGATGCATTCCCATCATATCTTTTCTCTAGCTCATCCCACAGTTTCTTGGACTGCTTGTTCTCTGAGTACTGGTGGAATATGTCTTTGGGAATTGACTGAGTGATCAATGCATAAACCCTTTTCTCTGCATTGTACTTTACTTTCTGTGCGTCAGTCATCCCACTTAACGTTAATTTTACTCCATCTGCTCCCACCGGTGTACTATACCCAACCTCGATAGCTTCCCACAGATTAGGATCTACTCCATTTAGGTAGATCTCAAAACGTTGTTTCCAGTGGGGAAACTCATCTAAAGTCAAGAGCTTTGGTGGTTTATTGTGATTACCCACCTCACTCTCAAGCAGCAGCAGGTTCTGAATTCTTGAGTCCTTCCCAGCAGTAAAGGCTGACATCTGATCTTCCATGGTTAATAAACTTAGAATCTAATCAAATCAACTTTAACTGATGCGACTGAAGGATGCGAATGGTCTTATCGTGCGTATGAACTCTGCGATTGGTTCAACCGTGCGACTGAACAGGGCGAATGGTTCAGTCGTGCGAATGAATCTGGTGCGTATGAGCTATGCGAACGAACGGTTCAGTCGGCCGAATGAGGGTGCGACTAGGTCCAGTCGTGCGAATGAGCACTGCGAATGGAGTCCAGTCGTGCGAATGGGTCACTCGTGCGACTGAAGCTGCTGTTTTGCGAAAATTTCTAGGTTTGACGGGTTTCAGCCGTAAAAATTCGAAATTTTGCAAGTCCAAATCGTCTAAGTCCGTAGAAACTGAACTTCGATGAGCAGGGAACGTCCAAGATCACTTTTGATGCTAAAGATTGCGTTTTTCGTGCAAAAACACAAACTTTTATGCAATCTTGATTGAATCAACACGAAATCAAGAGCCAAGGCTCTGATACCACTTGTTAGGACCTGGTATTTGAACGAAATACCGAGTGATTACGTGTTAAACCAACTCAAATAGTGCGGAATCCTATTTGATTGGCGATCCAATCAGTGAGAACACACGATGAATCAATTAAGAATTGACATCAACGTCAGAAATCGATTAGGAACCGATCTGATGTGTTCTATGAACTTGGAGAACGATTTGGGAGGCTTCTGGACGGCTAGGGTACGTCTGGAATCGTAATGGGATGAATGCTTACGTTTTCCCACGAATTGGGTCTATTTATAGGTTAGTATTGTTCAATCGTGCGACTGGGCCATAAGTATGGTTCAGTCGTGCGATTGAACCATGCGGTTGATTCATCCGCACGACTGAGTGTTCAGTCGTGCGATTGAGTCAATCTTATGTGTCAATCATACGACTGATCCAGTCTCCTGGTTCAGTCGTGCGATTTAGTCAATCGTATGAAGTTATTCATGCGTGTGGTCCATTCGCATGGGCCATTCGCATGAGAACTTCATTAAGTTAAGTTTGAATGTTTTATTTAGTATAACATAATGTGCACTCATTCAAACATTCATAAACCCAATCAATTCAATCACGACTCATTAATGAAATATTAAACATCACAAGTAACAACCAATTCATATCATTTCATTAATCGATACAATTACATCATAATCAGACAGACAAGTTCATTACATTACAAATCATGATCTAGGGACATACATGTATCAACACTCTTCTTGTCTTCATCAACAGTCTTCCCCTTTAACTTCCGATCCTTCAGCATGACAGGGGTGCTGGTACTACACTACTTTCCAAGATCAGAGTTTCTAACCACTTGGAATCCGACTGAAATGAATACACCCTTTTTTGGGTCTATTTTCAACTTGGACTCGGCCACTTTCTTGGCAGTTTTTCTGGCTTCCTTAGCCCTGTTTCTTCTGGCTTTGGTGGTTAGGGGTTGATCATCACTGGTGAGAATAGGTTGATTTACTCTTCAACTCATGGGAAGGTGGGTCAGCTGATGGAACCTCTTGCTCTTCAATCTCACATCTTGGTTGTCTAATAGACTCATAAGAGTATGGTGGAGCAATTTCATTGGTTCTCAACCCACCTTTGTTTTGATAACAAATTTTTGGGTGGGAGGATGATGCAAGAATGGCTTGGAAGTTTTGTTCAGAAATAGCATGCTTTCTGGCTTGAGCCTCAGCTGTGACAAGCTGGGCTTGATCCTCAGTCAATTTGAAGATTAAATCTTTGATTTGAGTCTTCTAGTTGGTAAGTTCATGTTTTAAAAGGACATAGTTTTCTCCAACTCTTCAATTTTAATTTTATAGTTAGATTCAGCCCTTTTAAAATAACTCTTAAGGATATTTAAAGACTCAATATCAGATTTAATTTTCATATTATAGTTCTGAGACAATTTAACTTTAGCAATGCAAGCTGGAGTAAGAGGTGTTCAAATACCTTGCTGTCATCAGTTCCAGCCATCAATGCTTGAGCAGGGGTTACATCCTGCACCATGAAGCTCCAGTCCACTTCTTGAGCAACAACAGCTGTGTGTTGTTCAGTTGGCTTTTTGGTTGTTTTAGGTGTGGTAGGATGTATAGAGGCGTGACAGTTCCCGGATTTGATTTGGGAGCCTTACATTTCCTGGTAAAGTGGCCAAGTTGGTTACAGTTGTAACATTTAGCATTTGTCTTGTCAAACCCAAACTTGTTATTAGTTGGGTTTTAGGAAAATTGCCTTCCAGTTCTCTTGTAGAACTTCTTCGCCCTGTAAGTTAACAGAGCCATGTGTTGGACAATGTCCATGTACTCCACATCATCTCGGCTGAAACATTCTAGATCGTCAAAGCAAAATTGAAAATCACTAGAATGTCCAATTCCTGAGACAAAGGCATAGTTGTCCTAGAAAGGACTTGACTGAGCATGTTGAGACCTTGGAGTCTCAGGAAAGGTAATGTAAGGCCCAGAAGAGCAGGATGGCGTGAGTAAGTCATGTACTGCTGAGGTTGGGGGGGTCTTGAGCCTTCAGCAACCATTAAAGCGTTGCTAGCAAGAAGGCTTGAGGATCTGCTCACGTGGTGGCCATTCTTGTTTTCTATTTCTACACGGTATCCATCAAAGATGCCATATAGTTCAGTCATTGTGATAGAGTTTAAGTTCTCTGTCCTCTTGATAGAGACACAGTAAAAGGTCCACACATTTAGGAGTGCACTCATGAACTTTCTTAAGAGATCTCTCATCTCAAGAGTCACTCTCACATACAGAAGTGATGAAATAAGATCCATATACCTGAAGTATTGCTGGCTAAGGGTCTCTCCAACAATGTAAGTAAAGTTTTCAAACGGTTGCTTCAGTGAATCTTTCTTGGAGTCATTGGAGCTGACATACATTTGAGACAAAGCATCAAAGAGTTCTTTGGCTGACTGAAAATGTTTAAAACCTACCATGATGGAGTTGGGTATGGCAGTTATAAGAACAGTCATTGCTTTTCTATCTAGCTCTAGTCGCTTGTGGTCTTCATTAGAATAGTCTTCAACAGCCTTCTCTATCATAGCACCATTTGCAGCTAGTGCTGCAACCTTTGGCTTGTAAGGGCCATTGGTGATAGATTTCCACATCAAGTTGTCCTGATATCTAATGAAGCCTTTTAATACGTCTGCTCCAAGATCTGAAGTTTTTAGGTGTGATGATGAGTGCTTTAGACATTTTTCCCATTTCACCTTTAGATGATTTTTGGTTGAGGGCCATTTTGAGTGGGGTGAAAGTGTGAGTAAATAAGATGTTGATTTGGATGGTAAGATCTCACAATCAAGAGCCTAAGAAGCTCTGATACCAAATGTAGGATGGATTTTGTCACTCAACACATATATTAACTCTCAAATTCACTAACTCACACTCGGTTTGATGATGATGAATCCTTACAGAGTTGATAATAATATACTAAGTAAGATAGAATACAAGAAAATAAATTTTCAAGATACTTGTATATATTACTTCTCAACTCAAAGTATTACAAGATTCTTACAAGCATATTACCTGAGCTACAATGAGAAACTATATATACTACTACCTACAGCCAAATATACTTTGATACCAGCTGGAAACCTATGACTAAATCAAATACTACATTGCTAAAGATAAGGTATCTTAGATAAAATATTATCTAAGATTTGGTAGTCATGACATGTCCATGACTTACCTTTTGTCACCAACTAAAGTGGGTAACTATACTAACTGATAAAGAATGAACAGTGGAATAAAGTATGGTCAACTACATGGGCGTGGAAAAGCACCATGCAATATATCAGAGATTTGCAGCGGAGTGTCAGAAGGACCATACTTATGTCCACTAGTTCATAGTAGGTTCTTCCGAAGGTTAATTGGCTTCGGAAGTTCTTCCGAAGCCACTTATACTTTAAAAGAGGCTACTTCTTCTGAGGCTTGAGACATTCTTCAGACCTTCATACTTCGGAAGTCATTGCCTTGATTTCTTCTAAGTGTTGAACTTCGGAAGAAGGAAGACTTTGTATTCGGAAGTTGAAGTTCCTCTTCGGAAACTCTTTCAAACTTGACCTTCGGAAGCTCAGCATTTGGCTTCGGAAGTTCAGCATTTGCCTTCGGAAGTTCAGCATTTGCTTTTGGAAGTTCTTCATCAGTTGCACCAAAAATTGTTTAAGTGCTTGTTTTGATTGCACCAGCCTTACTTGATCCAACACATATTATCAAGAGTTACAAAATAAAATGTATATAAAGTGGTTATATTGGATGATAATGATGAACTTTCAAGTACAACCTCGTATGTCGTATACAAAGAGATTTTTAGATATTTGTATACATTTTGTCTTTTTTCCTATGTATTAAAATTAATCATGTAATTTTGTTTTGTATATATTTTTTAATTCTCACGTTCTTATACTTTATAAATTTATATTCTCATGACTATTACTGTTAAATATATTTTAATGACTTTTAATTTTTAACCCGTGTGCTAGTTTAATCTTCATCTTTATACCCTAATAAAAAAGTAACTTGAAGTGCCACGTGGGAGCACTACAATCATCTTCATCAAAATTTTCTCGTCTCTATCTCATATTAAAAATTACCTTAATTACTAATAATATTATTTAATATTATTTGACATCTAATAAATTAAAAAAGAGATCTATTTATTAATGTTATTTCTAAATAAAAATTTTTAATAAAAAATAAAAAAATTTCTAAAGCATAAAACTTTTTTAAAAATACAAAATATTTTAAAATTGGTATTTTTAAAAATTCAATTTTTTAAAACCAAAAATAATTAATCTTCATCTTCATACTCTAATAAAAGAGTAACTTGAAGTGGCACGTGGCAGCACTACAATCATCCTCATCAAAATGTTCCCGTTTCTCTCTCATTTTAAATAATTACTTTAATTACTAATAATATTATTTAACATTCATTTACGTTTAATAAATTAAAAAAGAGATCTATTTATTAATGTTATTTCTAAATAAACAATTTTAATATAAAATAATAAAATTTTCTAAAGCATAAAACTTTTTTAAAAATACGAAATATTTTATAAGAGGTTTTTTTAAAAATTCAATTTTTAAAACCAAAAATAATTAATATTCCTACCCTAATAAAAGAGTAACTGGAAGTGCCACGTGGTAGCACTACAATCATCCTCCCCAAAACTTTTTCGTTTTTCTCTCATCTTGAATAATTACCTTAATTACTAATAATGTTATTTAACATTTTTTACATTTAATAAATTAAAAAAAAAGATCTATTTATTAATATTATTTCTACATAAACAATTTAATATAAAATAATAAAATTTTCTAAAGCATAAAACTTTTTTAAAAATACGAAATATTTTAAAAGTGGTATTTTTAAAAATTCAAATTCTTAAAACCAACAATTAATATAGGAGTTATAATAAGAAAATTTTTAACAATGACATTTTTATACGGTTTTTTTAGAACAAAATATTTATTTTTTTGAAAAAAATTTAAAATTAAAATTTTAAAAACTTGATATCATTGTTTTATTAGTTATAGTCATTTTTTATATGTAATTACAATCATATCATATATTAAAATAGCATTTTATAATTAATAAATTTTATTATATTAATATTTATTTTACACGGGTTTATTAAAGCTAGTATATATTAAATAGGGTAATGTTATTGTAAAAACGGATGAAAAACTAAAAAGTGTGAGAACTATTATTATCCATTAGATCTTAAATCCAAGGGTTAAGAAAATTCGATTATATAATGATAAATATTTGAAACTTAAAATCCAAGGGCCAAGGGTATTTTAGTCTTAACCACATTTTTAAGTTTCATCTTTATTTTTAAACGCTCGTAACTTTTACAACACAATATTATTTTTTGAAATTTAATAACACCATAAAAACAACCGCTTTTTAATTTTTAAAACACCTATAATTTTGAAACATATAAAACGATGATATTTGTCATGTTATTTAAGCTCATTGTGTAATATCCGTCAACTATTATGTAATATTCATCAGCTCATTGTATAATATCAGTTCACTATGTAATATTTCATCAGATCATTATGGCTAACATTGACCATTTTGTTATGTATTGTGTTTTTTTAAATATGATGATTTTCAAATAACATAATGCTAAAAATGTAATTCTTATTATGTTTTTTCAGTTCATTATGTAATCTTGATCAGGTCATTGTGTAATCCTCATCAAACAGCTCATTGTGTTTATTGATAATAATCGAGTCTAGTGCTAGTCATTGTGTTACTCATTGTGTCTAATGTTAACCATTGTGTTTTTAAAAATGTTGATTTTCAAATAACACAACCTTGAAAATGTAATCTTTTTAATGTTTTTTCTAGTTCATTGTGTAACATTGATCAGGCCAATATGTAATTCTCGTCAAACCGTTTATTGTGTTTATTGTTAATTATTGAGTCTAGTGTTGGTCATTGTGTTACCAATTGTGTCTAATATTTCATAATTTGTTATGTGATGGGGTACCATCCCAGCTACGATACAAATAGGTGACCAAACGACTTCGTTTACAGGAGACCCTTACCACGGCCCACGAATAGTCCAGTCGTGGCATGTTGGGAGGTCCTTATTATCCAACTCGCTCGAACCTCTCAACTGCAGCTAAAGGAACGAAGGCTTCACTATGGACCACGCAGGGATAACCAAGCCACACCTCATGCGGGTATTCTGACGACTTAACCTATCCAAAGCATAGGTTGCGACTCGCATGGGAAAATGTCAGCGTCCGCGGTTCGACAAAGAAAGAAAGGAAGGCCTGATACTTGCACCTAGAAAAAGCATCCGGTAACTCAAAGGGATGCGCATTGGACACCAAAGAATGTGTTCAGGACACAAAATGATAAAGTACATAGGACAAAACCCCGCAGAGGATAACGATACAAGAACAGGCTGCAATCTAGGACAACATAGGTTTCAAAGTCAACTATACAGACAAAAGGCATTTATTTCGTGTGGAAAACCCTTTGTACCAAAGTAGCGCGAAGTCCCCTGACCAAAGAAGCCCAGATGCGGATGTTTGACCAAGAACCATCCAAAAATAGAACCAGTCTTGGAATGAGGTAAAATGATAGCCACTATAAATACCGTATCCATGAAGCAGTTTAGATCCATCTTTCAAACCACCTTACACATTATCACCAAAGTTATTCAACCTTACTTTCAACTTATTCCCTGACTCAATATACAAATACTTTTTCTCACGCCAGAGAGTGGTCACGGGGAGAATCCTTTTCTGCCTGTGGCGAGGCTCACGGTGTTTTCTTTTGTCTCGTAAATTCTCACCTCGAAGTCAATATCAAGATAGATTATGGCCGAGCTTGTGGATTACGTCTCCAGCCTTACACTGTTTCCTAATTTGGGTCCCTTGACCAGGATCCGTGTAGCAATATTATGCATTGTGCTTTTTAAAATGATGATTTTCAAATTACAGAATGCTAAAAATTTAATTTTTCTTTTATGTTTTTCAGTTCATTATATAATCCTCATCATGTCATTGTGTAATTCTCGTCAAGCTACTCATTGTGTCTATTGTTAATTATCTAGTTTAGTGCTAGTCATTGTGTTACCCATTGTGTCTAATGTTAACAATTGTGTTATGCATTGTGTTTTTTAAAATAATAATTTTCGAATAACATAATAATGAGAAATGTAAATTTTTTGTGTTTAACTTCATTATGTATTGTTAATCGGATGATTGTGTAATACTTATCAATTTAGAAGAATACACAATGATTTGACGAAATCTTTGAGTTAAAAAAAACTTTGTGTTCTTATATCAGCACTATACGTGTTTTACAGATTAAAAAATATTGGTTTTATGGTGTAATTTTTTTAAAATAATAATGTCGTATGTAAAAGTGACGAACGTTTAAAAAAATGTGAAACTTGAGAAGGGGGAACATTACTAATTTTGCCCCCAACCTAATATTGATCAAAAGAACACATGTCAACATCTTAATCCATTTTACATTTTTTTAGTTTTAGAATACTTTATATTTAAAGATTTCTCTATTAAATAAGCATGACTTTTGATACATAACCAATTAATACACCGTACATAAGAATGTGTATGTTTTGCACCCAATATATAAAATCTTAATGATACTTGAATACTTAAACTGATTAAAGAACTATCACCTGCATATAATAAACTCTTTTATCTAGAAAAAAAAGTGTTATAGATTTGAAAGAAAAATTGAAAGAAAATCCCAAACAAAAACTCAGAAGAATAAACCTAAATAGTAACTGAAGCAAACTAATAGTAAAAGCTAAAGTTAGTGAAGAGTAAACCAAACCAATGATGATTCGCATTGAAAATAAATCTAAGGACGATTACTAAATTTGTATATTCATATTCAACCAAAAAGCTAGCTAAAAATCATATTTTGGAATGACGTTAAAAGTACGAACGTTTTACATGTATTAATTTGTTAACCTCAAATATTTGAAGAACAATAATCTTTTTCGACTACAAAGAACACAAATCACAAGATCTAAATTCTTCTTTCTAATATATTTTTTTAATAATGTGATATATAATACGATCACCAAAGCCTCATTACACCAAAACGTTTGACAAATTACAATAAAATTATAAAGAAGATTTATATGACTTCAAAACTTTTGAATGATCAATCAGTTTAACCTATTAGAACCATCTACCCGTCACGGAACCAACAAATCAAAAGAAACAAATCGACTCATTTATTACTAAATTGGTCATTTACCTTAGTTTTAAAAAGCATTGTTGCATTTGATCGCCACGTTCTTATGACTTGTCAATAGCCTTCTACAACCTTTCTTTCTAGAGGACACCAAATAATAATAAATATTTGATAATGAAAACACGTATACATAATCCTTTTCAATTTACAAAACTAAAGAAATGCACTTGACTATCATCTTGAATCATGGGCATAGCTTGTGCTAAAACCCTTGGACAAGATAAAAAGATTCCAAACCCATAAACTAGAAAAAAAATAATCCAAAGTTATAAAGTTTATCCCACCAACTCTTACTAAGAGCATGTAAAAACCTAATTAATAATTGCTTTCATTTTCAAATAGTCCTGAAGCAATACACATTTATGATATATTAAACTTATCTCCATTGAACAATATACTAACTTGTAGCACAACTTAGACCAAGAGTTAGATACATCCACAAATACATACACATAAGTGGAATGGAAAGCATAAGCTTACATGTAGCGAAGATTGGTATTGTGTTAAGATCAGGAAGAACTCCTTGCAAACTACGTTTCCGAAGGCTCCTGCAACAAATGTAAAGATAGTCTGGAAAAAGTGTGAAGTAAAACCTCGACAGTACATTCTATAAACTGTGTCATTGTGTCAATTTAATGAGCATCAGCAGTTCAATTTTTTTATTATCATCTAATACAACTTTAGAAGACATATAAGAATCAAGAATAGAATCACAGAGTCAAATCTAAAGTGCAATTATCATATCATTCTATGAACATTTAATGGATGTGGCTCCTACTGGGTAACCCGGATTAGAGTTTAAAGCAAGTTATGTAAAAGTATCCATCTTTGGTTATTATATTAAAAACACACAGTGCTCCTATACCTTTGGGCTTTGTCCATCCTGTTGGCCCAGAACTTAATAAAACAACCACAAAAACACAAAAACAACTACAAAAACACAGAAACACCAGTGACCTTTGTGGAACTCCACGACTCTTTTCTTGTATTATTATTAAACCAAAACTCACACCTTACAATGAACCCTAGACCCTTCTATTTATACTAAAAACTTCACCAAGAAAACAAGTAAACCCTAATCACTTATTAGGAAACTCTATCAAACCAAAACAGACTCAATCAATTAAGCAAATCAAATCAAACTACTAAAATAATAACCTACCTTACTCCTAAATTTCAACCCACCAAAAATAAACTAACAAATTAAATCAAGATCAACCTAACATTTTCCCCCTTAATCTTGATACGGATCTCAACCTTTTTTAAAGCAATGTTGGTTCATCATCCTCTTGAGCCAGAGCCAAGTTGGCCTCCTCTTTTCCATACCAATCAGGACACTCATATGCGAAGTGTCCATACTTCCCACACTCGTAGCACTTCAATTCACTTTTGTCTCTAAAATTCCCGCGCCCAAAACCTCTTCCGCGCCCATTCTCTTCTCTACCATTCCCTCTTCCACGACCCCTGCAACGATCACGATTGCCAAGCCCACGTCCTCGCCCATATCCATCATAACCGAGCTCACCTTGCTTTTGTCTTTCCTTTTCTTCTCCTCTAGACAGCAGCAACTTCCCTTGATCTTCTTCCTTTTTATCAAGATCTTTAATTCTTTCTTCATAAGCCTTTAATCTTCCAATAGCTTCTTCAAGTGACATTTTTTCTAAATCTGAATATTGCTCTATTGATGCCACAATTGGTAAATACTTCCTTGGAACTGAGTTTAGGAGTTTTCTCACTACCAATTCATCTTCTAAACTTGACCCAAGACTTTTAAACTTTGTAACAATTACACCAAGTTTTCCGGAAAACTCATCAATGGACTCACCTTCTTTCATTTTTAACATCTCAAGCTCAGATCTAAGAGTTTGTAATCTTGCCTTTTGCACTCTTTCGGCTCCTAAATATCGGACTTTGAGTGCCTTCCACACTTCCTTTGCATCCTTGTATCTTGTCATTTGTAATAGTACATCCTCAGGGAGGGTTTGAAACACAAATGCTCTTGCCATCAGATTCTTCTTGGCCTCGATAGGCCCTTCCGTAGCCGGGTCAACAGCTTCCCATAGACCATAGGCTTGCAGGATTGCTTCTGCCATAACGGACCAACTCGAATAGTTTGTTTCTGTCAATTTTGGGCACTGCAGTGGCACGTTTTGCTGCTGCTCTCTAACAGTGATCGCTCCTTCAGCCATTCTTCTTTGGCTATGTGGATCAAACAGGTTGCTGCTCCTTTTTTTCGTCTCTTTTAACCAGATCAGTCCCACAGGCTTATCAATTTCTTCGCTGCCTTTAAGCCTCTACCACACAGGTTCTTTGTTTTTTTTCTTGTACCACACAGGTAGTCTCGATCTTCTTCAGTTGTTACCACACAGGTGTCGTGATCCAGACAGGATGTTGTCTTGCTGCACCACACAGGTTTCTTTCTCTTGCTGCACCACACAGGTTTCTTTCTCTTGCTACACCGCACAGGTTCTCTTGCTCCACACAGGTTTCCTTTGAACCACACAGGTGTTCTCTAACTCCTCTGCTTGCAATCCACACAGGTTTGAAACTTCTTCCTTCTTAACAATCGTCCCACACAGGCCACGATTGGGTGAGTATTGGTGATGTCAGATCTGCTGCTGCTGCTTTTCTTTGATGTCAAACTTGCTGCTACTGTTATTCTTTGGTGTTGATTTGTTGCTACTGCTATTCTTGATCCTTGGTATGAGCTTCACCAAGCTCTGATACCAATTGTTGGCCCAGAACTTAATAAAACAACCACAAAAACACAAAAACAACCACAAAAACACAGAAACACCAGTGACCTTTGTGGAACTCCACGACTCTTTTCTTGTATTATTATTAAACCAAAACTCACATCTTACAATGAACCCTAGACCCTTCTATTTATACTAAAAACTTCACTAAGAAAACAAGTAAACCCTAATCACTTATTAGGAAACCCTATCAAACCAAAACAGACTCAATCAATTAAGCAAATCAAATCAAACTACTAAAATAATAACCTACCTTACTCCTAAATTTCAACCCACCAAAAATAAACTAACAAATTAAATCAAGATTAATCTAACACATCCAGCCATTAGGTCATGCATCCAAACATTCCCTTCAAAGTGTGGTATGTTATGATACTACGTATGAAAATGAAATCAGATTAGAGTATGCATTGAGAAAAGGAAAATATGAACAACAATAGCTTTTAATTTATTCTTACATGAGAACCGCCTTACAAACATCTTATTTGTATTTTAATGGCTCATAAGTATTATATTATGGGTTCGGATGCAAGAACACAAAGTTCAATGGTCGCAAGAAACTTAATAATGAACTTCTAGTTATCAAATATGTGTGTTGTAATTCCAAATCCTCTGTATGCCTAAATGAGTTATATCAAAGAATCATGTATGCTTGAAGCTTTAATTACAAAGTTGAAAGTGTTAGGGATCCGTGTGTAGATCAACACACAAACACAATCAAACTGCGAGAGAAAATAATAACAAAGATGAACACGCGAGATTTAACGTGGTTCGGTCAATGTGACCTACGTCCACGAGCTACAATCAGGATATTCTTATATTGCTTCCTGCCTCACTCTTGAGGAATTACAAGTACAATACATAATGTGAATAAGGAAAATTAGGGTTTACAATTTAATATTCAAGAAAACCTTAATGGGTTACAATTAAATAAAAACAGGCCAGGTCTTTTATTTAATTAATTTGCCACTGAGTTGTCTTTTAACCCGAGCCCAAATCAAGACTACACAAACCCAACAATCTCCCACTTGGAGGCTTGATCATCTTCAAACTACCTTTCCCTGTGAAAACTTGTACCTCTTATAATCTTCCTCGTCTTCCTGGTTGTAGTGACCTTCTCATCGGTTAACCTAAACGCCCGTTAAAGCTCTCCCGAGCTTCAACACATCAGTCACGGATGTATCAACCCATAATTCGTTCTCCGTACCTACCGGCTCCCACTAAAACAAATTGCCAGATCCTCAAACATCCTGAGAATAAACACTCTCTCCATATTTAGCAAGTAATCCTCTGGAGAAATTTTATCAGATGGAATATTTGTTATTTTAACCCACTATCGTCTTGGAACTATAACTGAAGCACAACATATGCTCCCACTGCCACGAAATCCTTTAACTAGTTTTCCTGAACTCTTCCATATACATTCATTTTGCATCTTTCATGTGACTCTAGGTTTCTTACTTGCAAAGCAAACCTTCTTCAGCCCAGGAGATTCTGTGAACTAGATTTCAGTCTTCTTCTGAACTGGAATGTTACTTCCTTCGGGCAGTAAACTGACCATATACAATGAACCCATTTTCTTTCCACGAGCAATGACAAGATTCCATTTAATAACTTTCCACTGCTTATTCCTGAACTTAATCTCATGTCCATGTCCATCCATCTGACCGACAAAAATCAATTACTTTTCAAATCAGGAATCACCTAACATCTTTTAAAGTCCAAGAACCGGCTAAAGTAACTAAATCCATGCCACACCTGCCCGTAACATCAAGAACATCATTGGTTCGCCAGTCTTACCTTACCAAAATCACCTTTTTTAGATTTTGCAATGCTTCGCTGTTGTGGGTAGCATGAAATGAAGCTCTAGACTCCATGACCAAGGAATCCACACTACTCTCCACGCTACAGATTAAAGCATCATCGTCTAAGTAGTCTGTTGTGGCATTAACTTTTTTCTGATCATTTGAACACTGATTCCTAAAGTGTCCCACCTGTTTACAATTCAACAAGTCATATCATTTTGAGCCCTAGACTGACTCATTTTCCTGTTCTTGCTCCCACTACCTCTGTTATCCTTTCTTCCTCTACCAACATTCAGTAATTCACTTGATGATTCACCTAAAATTTTCTTCTAATGTCTTCAAACATAATAATATCCTAAATCCCATTTAAAGTGAACATGCTGGTAGAACTAGTAATCAATGTAACAGTACCAGCCCAACTATCAAGAAATGATAATAATAGTATTAGGGCCTTAACCTCATCCTCGAATTTGATGCCAACTGAACCAAGTCTTGACAAAATCGAGTTCAAGTTGTTGATGTGCATTAAAACTGTGCTTCCCTCTTTCATCTTTGTATTAACCAGCTCTCGAATCAAGAAAACTTTATTTGCTGCTGAAGGCTTCTCGTACATATTAGATAACACATTCATGATACCTTTTGTTGTAGTTCCTTTCAGAATGTTGAATGCAACATCCTTTGTCAGCAACAACCTAATAATTGCATTGGCCTTTTTATCTAAAGTTTTCCACTCAGTTGGTTTCATATTTTCTGGTTTCTCACCTAAAACAACATCCAAGTCTTTCTGAACAATCAAATCTTCCATTTGCATTTTCCACCAGCCAAAGTCATTTCCATTAAACTTCTCACTTTGTAGTTTTTCGCTTTCAGCCACTATCTCAAATTACAATCTGTTTACTAATCGAGTCAAGACTGAAAGTAGTGCCAAACATAACTATAGCCGACTACCTAAACTTGAATGTTGTTCTATTGAACACAATCCTTTTTCCCAATGTTAAAAAATAGTAAACAAACAAGTTCAATTATGCGTTTAATTCCCGACTTTGGATCTTAGTAACGATATCAAGAATACTTGGATAAAATAACTAACCCCCACTAATCTTGACTACACTACCATAGATGTTGACAATCACACCAGAACAAATCAATGAACAATACCAAAACCCGATAATTAAACCCAAAGCCAAACGGTGGAACGGAACGGTTTAGTTAAAAGAAGTATGCATTGTTTTCTTAGATTGCTATGAAATAAAAGATAAAGAAAGGATGACAAAACCTTGTTCTTATCCTCTCTTTTATTGGTACTTCACTATCGTGATCAAACAATGAAGGCTATCATTTTGTTCCTTTTTTAATAGAAAACAACAAACATAAGTCATCTTTTTTTCTTTTGCGATGAACTAAAATCAACGATAAGAGATGGTGGTTGAACTGCCTACGGTTAACTCTAAATCACAAGTCTCTCGCGTTGTGTTCTCCCGTGTGTAATAAGTCGTAGCTCTTATACCACTTGTTAGGGATCCGGGTGTAGATCAACACACAAACACAATCAAACTGCGAGAGAAAATAATAACAAAGATGAACACGTGAGATTTAATGTGGTTCGGTCGATGTAACCTACGTCCACGGCTACAACCATGATATTCTTTTATTGCTTTCTCCCTCACTCGTGAGGAATTACAAGTACAATACACAATATAAATAGGGAAATTAAGGTTTACAACTTAATCCCCAAGAAAACCTTAATGAGCTACAACTATAAAAACGGGTCAGATCTTTAATTTAATTAATCTTCCACAGAGTTGTCTTTTAACCCGAACCCAAATCAAAACTCCAAATACCCGACAGAAAGGATGAGTGAAACCCTACCATCCAGAGAGAAATGAAAAATTTAGAAAGACTGTGATTAAAACAAAGAACTTGAAGAATTTGAAAACCAAGCTTTCAGTGTGAAAAAAGAGAATAACCTATGTAAAAAATAAATATATATTTCAAGCAACTTAAAACCAAAGCTAAGCAAAAGATTAAAGATTTTTAAACACTTGTAAACAAAAATCAAAATTTTAATCAACAGATTATTATACATTCGTCAATGAAATATGATCAAATTTGGAAAATGTGTGTTGAAATCATCTTTTGCCTCCTTTTCTATAATAAAAGCATCATATAGAAAAATTACAACTTAAGTTGTCAGTTTTTTCATATAAAACAACCAGAGCGCCGATTGAAGCTGAGTAAAACCTACATGTTCATTCTAACATTGCAAATTGATATGAGTATTTTTATAATTTGATTATTATTCTATGATATTTTTCGTATTATTTTTCATATATAAAAGCTTATGCTAACTTCATATGAAGTTTATGAGTAATGTTAGAATTTACAACCTGTTTGAGGTAAAAATATAAGTTATGAGAAATAAGTCAATTAGGGGCTATCTTTGTCAAAGTTGCATGCTAAATATATTAAAATATGAAAATAAGTGTGCAGAAGTCCGTAACAAATAGAAATATGATAATGATTTAAAACTTCATACTTAAATATAAGAAATAAAAAGTCTTTATACATAAAAGTCAAGAACAAAAACCATGTTGTTTTAAGCTTAGGCTATTTTTTCGATGAAGATAATGGTATTATTTTATGCTTAGACTATTTTCACGATAAGTGTAATTTCATATATAAATTATAAAATAACTATTGAAATGACACGATCGCCATTTCATTAGACCTAGTAAATTTGATCTAGAACAAGCCTACTATAGTTGTAATAGGGATCACCATTTATGTCAAGTTCGGTCTGACAAGTTCATATCACCCAACTTGAACTCGATAAATCTAATAATTTCAACCTGTGTAACTAGGGCAAACAGTGGTCTTGTTAAGGTGAAAGGAAGTATCCAAGATAAAAAAGGGTTTGGGACTAACATGCATAAGTCATTAGATTCATGTATTTTTTATTAATACCAGTCTTAGCCAACTAACTCTCAACAAGTTAGTTGGTCACATTTACAAACTAAGTCAATGTACTTTTACAATTGACCATATAGTCCTTGATATCATGACATGTAACATGCACAACTACTCACAGTTTCATACTATTTCTAGTGGACATTCCTTCCGGTGCACCAAAAATCTGGTTGCAACATTACTCTTGTTAGGAAGCTTACGATTAATAATAGTTAAGGGTTGATCATGAACATGAAAGTCCTTCACTAGTGGCCATATAATAGAGCTAGGATAAGTAGTGTAGAATCTAAGATTAACTAAAAGGACTCTCCTAAACCTAGCCATAGAACTCCTAGCTCATAAGCTAATTAGATTGATTCTTAAGAACAACTATCGGAGGAGTTAGTTTTCTTTGAAGATTGAGGAATCAATCTCCCAATTATGCCATTTGGAATGCATAGATAAAGATACCAATTAGTAGTGATTGAACTCCTTCCATGGTTCCACATGAGAAACTAGTACGAATATAACCTACATGTGCTTTCGCACCCAGCATCAGTAGGGACCAATGTGTCATCTCTAAGAGAGAGACGTGAAAAACATGGTGAATGGAGAAAAGTTTTGGTAGATCCAAGTGCTAAGTTGTAACCATGATACGCTTTAAAATATTAAAAGGACTAAAATATATGGAGAACTCTTAGAATGTTACTGAGTGCGAAAAGTACCTTGCATGTATGAGTGTAATTTTTAAAAAAATGGTAAGTGCCCATTGTAAAACTCCATCTTTATTTTTGGAATAAACTTGTTGCTTCATGTGGTTGCCTGCACGATGTAAGGAATAATTGAATGTGACAATCATCGCTTTACTTTCTTCCAATAGATCATGTATGACTGTGGGTGTATAAACTAGAACACAAGAAGTATGTAAAGGTGATGGGATTTCATATATAGCTTAATAATGTGTCATTTAGTGGTGTCGTTTGGTAGCCTCTTAATGGGCATTAAAAGGCTACCTCTTAATTGTTCAAAACCTTTTAATGGTTAAGAGATAACCATAAGTCTAAATGGTTAAAAGGTAATATCTTAATGGTTAGCTCTTAACCATTCAGACTTAAGATTACCTATGAACCATCAAGATACTCTTAATGACCATCAAGAGGCTATCAAATAGCCTCAAAGAGTTCTATGAAGTGTTATACCACCACTAAGCAACAGTGATAGGTTGGCACTAAGTTGTGGTTAACATATAGTAAAACACCCCAGATAAGTTTTCAAGCAACAAATTATAACCTCTGTCAGTTTTTCATCATAGTAATAATAGGATCTTTCTTTCTAGACAGGGGAGATAAAGAGAAAATTATTTACCATCCATTTAGTAATGGTCAATTTTAAAGGCACATGGAACTATAATCATCGACTTTTTGATTGTTCATCGGAAATGTGATCACCAAAGAAGGAGTGCTTAGCTCTAATACCCGTGTTAACATGGAAGAAAGAATCTAGGATAAAAAGAGATTTAAGGTTAATATGCATAAATCATTAGACTACATGTATTTGTTTACTAATATCGGTCTTAGCGTGCTAATGCGCAACTAGTTAATTAGTTAACCATATTTATAGTTGACCATATAGTACTTGACATGTAATAGATGTCGAGGAATCCTATCGTGATAGATAGAATCCCTATAAACACCACTAGATCGAGCACGGTGATTACATATCATGTCAAAATCTTGGCTAATTGATCAAATTGGGTAGACCAAATATCCTTAGATCATGGAACAAATAAGATGGATAGCGTAACCATCATATTACATGTTGGCGGTTAATTTCCAACAGTATAAGTCGATGGTGGGGGAATTCACTTGGTTTGGGTGAAGATGAAGGTGTCAAATAGTTAACTGTCTCGTATACATTACAACGATATGGTATGGTGGAAAGGCGTAACCGGACATTAATGGATGTGACAAGAAGCATTTAGAAAGTGAGAAAGGTCCATAATTTCATGTGGGGAGAGTGTGACATGCCACTCTAATGACTAATTGTGTGTCCACCCAATCTCTAGTAAACATGATACCATACGAGGCACTCAAAAGAAGATAACCAAGTTTTTAACACTTAAAATGTTGCTAGATAGCCTAGCCCATTTTGAAAGCCTTTTTTTCTAACAGTTTTAAGTACATTGTGCTGGAGTGTTTGAGTGCTTTGATTCAACCAACAAATCCACTAGCTATTTATACTAACATATGGATGACAACATAATTATAAAAAATGAAGAAAAAATAGTTCAAAAACATCAGTTGACAGATAGTTTTTCTTTTTATTAAATTCTAATACTTGAAAGTGGTTCGATTCGGGCAATGCCACAGAACCTCAAGTAGGTGAAGACCTAAGGATGGATCGGGTTCAGACCAGTTTGAATTGAAACCAATTTGTCTTGTTAGATCAAGTCGGGTTTGAAAACTGTTCCCGGTCTCAACAGACTTTTTACCCTATATTCAGCCTTAAGTTTGCTCCTAGCACAACCATTCAAACTCCTTCAAATGATCTGAAATTACTGATCAAAATCTCAAACCACCTCAAAATCCAAAATCTCCAGAAAACTTTTGCACAATGATCAAGTTTAACATCACTAAAAAAATCATCTACATCCACCACCCTTTACAACAACACCCTTTAAAACAACACTAACAAGCTAAAATAATCTACCACCACCCTTTACAACAACACTAACAAGCTAAAAAAACTAACTACAAAAGTCATCATTCCAGCAACATTCCTACAACCACCACTCATCAACTCCAAAGGAAAAAGACACTCATCAGTCGAATAATTCTTATTCGTAATCTTTGCAGCTCCATTGAAATCACAAGCCTCCACACTCTGTTGACTCATTTGAAAATACATATTAAATGCATAAGAAACATTCTTTCGTTCACTTAGTTTATTGCATGTTGATCCATATGAAAGACTTGTGCAATCACTCATACTACATGCATAACTTAAATCATTGTTCACTTTACTCATATTCTTCATATCATCGTTTAAAACACACCATTGTTTGCTCAAATACTTGACGTTTTTAGCACCCACTGGCATCTTTTCGTTACCCTCACCCGAGAAATCGATGGGGAACTTCGGCTGACCGTCGTAGCGGAATATCCCCCAGTGGCGCTCGAAGAACCCCGGGGCGATGCTCTTCTTGTTCTCGTCGGTTAGACTGAATAGATAGACCTCGATGTACCCTGGGTTTAAGGGTGTTCCTTTGTTTGTAGATAGTTTTTTCAACAAGCCATTGTAGAACTTTTGAGCCATTTTTATGTTGGCTTGTTTGTGGCCGTTTGTCGGCCAGCCAATCTCTCCGACGATGATTTTCACGCCATGAGCACCGGCTTTCTTGAGGGAGTACGAGAGTGTGTCAAGGTTGGCGTCTAACATGTTGGTGTATCGAATGTTTTGATCTTGAACGCCTTTGCCTCCACCGTCGAAGAAGGCGAATTCGATTGGGAAATCTTCGTTTTCGTAGAGGCTGAGGAAAGGGTAGATGTTAACCATGAATGGGCAGTTGTTGTGCGCGAGAAATCTTGATATTTTGGTCATTAGGTCTCGGATTTCCGGCCTAAAGCTTCCGGCCGATGGACCTTGTGAGCCAGAGTCGTATACGTCGGCATTTTGAGGGATGGTGGCTTTGATTTTGTTGCCTAGACCAGCTTTATTGAGTGCTTTTTGAACGTTTTTTAGGGCTGGGAAAATGGTTTTCTCGAAGGCGCCTTTGTATGCTTTCAAGAACGGCTCATTTCCAACGGCTATATATCTGTATTACTGATAATTATTTAGTTTTCATCAACAATATAACGCATAGCCATGCATGCATGTATTCATGCATGCATGCAAGCTTCCTGCATGCACATACATATACATGCATGCTCGCACGCATCATGCATGTGTGGATGCACATATACGTACATATATGCATATATACAAACATGAGTGTCTTACTTTATATTAACACCACCATGATCACGCAAATGATCGCTAACATTTTCTTTGACATAATCCTCGACGGCATCATAGTCTTTGCTAAATTCTTTGAGATTAACGTTTGGGATACCAAGCATGACTTCAATATCGGTGCCCGCAAAGTGACTAACAGTCCAATGGTCAGAATCAAAAAGCTTTATTTTCTTAATCTTATTGTCTTTTAGCATTTGAACGACATATTTAGGATCCAGGGGTGTGGATGCCTGAGTACCCCAATTCACGCCTAGACAATTGACACACTTGATTGCGAAAAATGTGCAAAAGCATGCCCATATCAAGACCATGGCTTGAGCCATGGTTCGAGAGGGTGCACCAATGTATTATTTTTGATGGTGATAAAATGGTTAGATTGGGTGCACCAAGTGAGTTTAGAGAGAGAAAAATGGTTCATATGCTTTTGATTAGGTATTTCATTTAAGGTCAAATGAGGGGTTTACCTTCACTTTTCTAAATTTAGTATTTCTATAATTGAAGAAGGAATACACTTCAATTTTCCTTGTATATTCTCAAGGAAATAATTAATCACAATCAAATTTTCAAAGTCAAAGAATATATTTGAGTATTAAGGTTAACAGGCTAATAAACATATAAATAACAATGACTAACAAATGAAGCTTATTCCCAAATTAATAGATGATATGTAACTAGTCACTTAAAATACAAAATCGTCAGGTTAGAAGCATAATGAACATTCAAACATACATACTCAGTAACATTCCACTCGACACATTCGATAGTAAGATTTAAGGAGGGTGAAATAATGTCAAGTCTTCCTCTATCCCATAGGATAAAAGAGGTTGAGTCCAAAGGGACCCAGACTCATCTTAGAAGCACAATGAAGCAGCAAAATACATGTCAGGAAACAAATTGTAAAGGGTGAATAGCAGTTTAGAAACAATGACAAACAACCAAAATATATTACTTGATTCATCCAACAAGTTTTCGTTACGTTGGTGATTGTCATATAAAGAAAAAGACTCGCCACATATCTCACAATCAATGAAGACAAAAACCAAAGCCAAAACATGTCGATGATAGCATCCGACATGATCTAGGTTACAACACAATTACAGGAAATGGTTGTTCTTGAAGCTATACTTTGAAATCTACAAAACATAACAATCACAAATCTTTCAAAAAGTTATATACAAACAGGCTTTGATGGAATGTTACTTGTTTGACCATTGAAATTCTATTTCAAGATTCCTTGATGCGCCACTTTTGCTCTCGGGTAGCAAAGTGTACTCACCAGCCACTGCCCCCAGCATCACGACTCGGTCAATTTGTATCGTTACTTTGCCAAATGAACTCTACAAAAACAAAAATAAATGTTAACTTACAAATCATTTAATTTGGGTAAAATTATTTTACTAAAATATAATGAAAGTTCAGCTCTAAAGGAAACAAGTCGAATGAGACAAATGGGTTGAACATGTCAAAAGTCATCAAAACTTTATTTCAGATGCATATAACCTTTTAAATTGTTTTATTGAAGAAAAAAAGATTATGATTGTTATACGATATATTTTGCAATCATATTTGACAAATTATTCATCGAAAAAGTTAAAGAAAATGTACAAAAGTGTTTCTATGTCAACCCTACCAAACCAAACACATCTCAACCTGTTCCAAAGTGTTTAACATTTAGCCCATTGCCCAATCCGCACAACCAGCACATTATGCCACCTCCAATAGAGACCAATTTAGCAGCCAACATGTTTGTAATTGCACACTAGATTACCCCAACCTTTTTTGATAGTCTTTGGTATTATGGTATATAATAATATAAGTTGTATTGGTCATGATTTTGGAAATTAACTTATGCTGAAAGACTTACCTTCCCCATCTTGCTTTTATTTTTGCAAGATATATGTAATTTCTGGCCTTTTGGAGGACTCTCGAAGGACCAAACAAAGCTCTCGTCCCATTCAGGATTAGGGCCTGTTGAGACAACCTGAAAAACAAATAGAACAACAGAACTTGTTAGGACCAAAATACGGAGACACAGATATGAGATACATGTGTCAATTAAGGTGGTAATAGAAGGTGTTACAAATATATACATGCATATAGAGGGAAGAATTAGCAGGTCAATTTCAGTTGTGTTTGATCTCAAATGTGTCAGAACAAAAAAATAGCTTAAAGGGTGTTTGATCACAAATGTATCAATGTGGTACCTTGGTTTGCCTTGATGGAGTATTGCCAAGTGTGAGCTTGCAGTAAGCGCTTGGATTGCCCACAGACTGTTTCATGTTGTTTCCACGTTTAATTATTACAGTCAATGTCCCAGGTAAACACTGCAACAAAAGTTCAGCCTTTTCTTGAAATCGGGGTGGCCCTGACTGGATCAAGTACTGCAGCAAGGGTATTGCATCTGCAGCAGCATTTGATTGAGATCTGGACACATCAGCTGGGCATGCAGACCAAGCTTGTCTCAGAAGAAATAGTGCATCCAATGCTGCTTCTTGAGTTGCTTCTGATCCAGTCTTGAGGGATGTCAACAAGTGCGGAATGCTCAAGGTTGCAGGTTCTGTGGCTCTCAACCGTGGGAAGTTACCAAAAAGTGCATTTAGGGCTTTCAAATACTCCTCATTCACTGTTCCCGTTGCCCACAAATCCTTTTCAATAGCAGCTGTGCCACCATTTAAAATTATAAGATTAAACTAATAACAGACTGTTACAAAAGTAATCCACTTAACTTTATAAACATAGAAAGTCATTAGAAACCAAATAAATCATTCATATTAAGAACTTTGAAATAAGGTATCCGGCATACATATTAAGAAGTTTGAGGCTTACATTTGCACAAGACTATTTCTAGCCCTTAGATTTCATCATTTGTAACCAACTACAGTTTTTAGGGTTTCTTTTATATTTCCTATTTATTTATTGACAGTAAAAATCTTGATTTGCTGTCAATTTTTCTCAGATTTTGAACTGTTTATACCACTTTTCCAGAAAAACAAGTAGAAGTTTATGGAATAATTCAGTTTTCAATTATATAGCAAAGAAGATATTGCATATCCTTACATATCAATTATCAAGTAATTATTTCACAGGATAATACATGCTTTACAAATTTCCAATTTGGCACTCAAGATAATATCATAATACAGTTTACATTATTTATATTATAGTAATAACTTTTACGTGATGATCAAAACTTATATATTTTATAATGAATCGTTACTTTTTGTTTTAACATCAGACACAAACCTGCATCTTAATAATAAATAGTTTCCTAAGTTAACTTTTATTTGTCAGATATTTGTTTTGAGGGTACATAATATAACGATACATATCTCATCCCCCTACTACTAAATCTTTCAAATAGAATTGCTAAAAAAATGCATATTATATAAAAGATTTTCTTAAACTATTAGCACTTAGCAAATGTAGTATTACTAGATAAAACGTATAATAATTTAGATCCAGTGAAAATATGAGCAAAAGAGGATGTAACCAAGTAAAAGTAACGATATATTTTTACCGGTTATAGCTCTGACAGTCTCGCTGGAGGCGTACTCTTGGATGGTATTGTTAGAAAATAGAAGCTTAATAAACATTGCAGACTGGACTGATGTATCCGTATCACTTGAACCAATCAGATCAAGTACAACTTGGACACCACCAGCTTCTGCAACTGCTCTTTTGTTTGAGCGACTATACATCACAAGATTCTGCAGAGCACAAATAGCTACAACTTTCATTTCTTCTGAAGGTTGATCCTCGAGCACATTCACCAAAGCACGACATGCCGAAACAGCATCGCTACATCTTGCCAGAGTCTCGTTTTGAAATAAATCTCCAAGAGCAAGAGTTGCCAACAATCTAGCTTGTTGAGCTTGAGTTTGTGGGTCCAAAAGGTACTGTGATAGTGGTAAGATAGCTAATTTGGTTGCTTTGGTTTCTCTGATTTTAACATTGTTTAATAAAACTTCCAACAGCCTTGCAGCAGTGTCCTCACATTGATGACACCTCAGCAGTTCCAAAAGAGCCTCAATTGCACCACTTTCGGCCATGGCTACAGAACTACTGGAATCATCACTCTCGAGCACTAGAAGAGCATTTAACGCACCGATAACAGTGGCTTCAGAGCCTGAACGAAGTAATCGTACCAACACCGCAATAGGTACTTCCAAGTAAAACTCAGAACTGAACTGTAAAATACTAGATAGAACAGCAGCAGCAGACTCCCACAATGTGTGAGGAAGAGAAGGATCAGAAAGCAGTATGACTTTTGACAGCTCAGCAACGCCACCCTCTTTTGCAATTTCGTTAGGCCACATCACTGCAATGCTGACAAGAGCTTTTACGGCTCTTTGCTGCAAAATGGGAATGCCAGAACCAAGAACACGCATTAATGGGCCAATTACTTGCTGTGAAATAGGATCCTTCTGGTAATGTTCTTCTAGAAGCAGATGGGATAAAAGCTCGGCTGATAACTGCTGGACTGCTGGAGCAGGAGAGTCAAGTAAAGGAATGAGAGGTTCAATTGCTTGGTGAGAAGTCAAAGAATAGTCAGCACGGCACTGTGGATGCTCCAGGATATTCACCAGAACCTGCAAAGCACTATGCTGCCCATCAGGTCCAAACTCTGCCTTAGATAGCAACATGAAGAGGGGTTCAACTACTTTTGCTGCAGATGGACCTTTTGCTATAGTAGCATTGTTGGTTAATATTCGGAGCAATTCCGCAAAAGCAGCACACAGAAAATCCGGTGGGCCTTCATGGAAGATGTCAAGTACACTCTCAATCACACCAGCTTTTACCATTTCCATCTTACAGGATGGCCTGTCTTTTCCCAACTTAACAAGAGCTCTGGAACATGCTTCATGAAGCATATAATTCTTGCCATACAAAAGGCCTACAAGAGGAATTATTGCACCATGTGCAGCAACTAGTTCAGCCAAATTTTCATCATCTACGAGTCTATCAAGTGCACGTACAACCGAATGCTGAGCAGGACTTAACTCCGATACAAGCAGAGAGATTAAAGGTTCCACACAGCGAGCAGCAGCGATTGTGGATCTAATTCTCGTATTTCCAAAAAGTACACAACACAACTCCGCGGCATCACCTTTCAAGTCCATTGAACAATTAGATGAAAGAATCCTGCAAAGAACATCAACTGCGTTCATTTCAACGTCTGCAACAGCAAGTGCTCCTGATGGATTATCACTCAATAGTCTGACTAGTGCAGCAATAGCAGCATGCTGCTCTTTCTCCAACCCAGTATTTAGAACTTCCACCAAGGGTTGGACAGCATGCCTGGCAGAATCAGCATTTCTAATGTGATCAGCGCAAAATACGTTCTCTAGTGCTTTAGCAGCACTATACCTTGCACCCCTTCCACCCATTCTTAAGACAGCTATTAGCTGACTCACAGCACCAAACGCAGATTCATGTCTACATATTTCAGCAGTGCTAAATAGAATACCCAGTAAATCAGTAGCAGCTTCCTCTGTGGCTTCTTGTGGACCAAGTGAAAGATACTTTGTTAAAGCTTCCAAAGCCCCCGACTCGACCATAACAATCTTATTTGAAGGGCAGTCATTTCCAAGCTGAATTAGAAGCCCTAGTGCCAGAAAAGGGGCCCCTGGACGGTCGGGAATGGGCTTGAGTAGATCAACAAGAACTGGTATTGCCTTCCTAGAAGTAGCACCAACCCTGATATCATCAACTCTGAACAACTTCTCAAGGGCAACCTGCTCTGGGTAAGGAACCAAAGAAAATTCTTCTGACAACTCCAGGAGATCACGTATATCAGCATCAGCACATCCAAGCAATGAAATGAGACCGACCGCAGCCCCTGAGTTGGCAACAGACAAAAGGGTTCCCCTGCTTCCATTGCAGACCAGGCTTGCTGTTGCTTGTGCAGCAAAATATCTATTGGCTGACTCCTCGGACCTCAACAAACTAGCAAGGGTCGGTATGGCTTTGATTGTCGCATTTGCACGTATGATATCCCTGTCTTGAAACAAAATTGCTAGTAGCAGTGCACATATCCAGATGCTACTATCCTCGTTAACGTCAAACTGCATGAAACACAACACATTAAGCATTCATGGTACAAAAGGTTGAGTATCAAACTTTCAGTCTTTCTTGAGGCAATTAAGCTTTGCCAAAGATGCATAATGCAAACACCAGGAATGCTAACAATAAATACTACAATTATCCATTATGTAAGAAAATCTGGAAGCTTGAAATATAAACAAAGAAGCGACATCAACAAATTTAGTTATGTTTTGAATCAAAAGAAAATATGAAACTACGTACCTGACTATACTGTTGCGACAAACACTGAGAGATCCTCTCAGTGAGGATTTCTACAGCTCCAGCCTCCAAAATTTCAACTTTACTTTTGTCATCATGACTAGCAATAGAAGATAGCAGCCATATAGCGATATTAGTGCCATATATAGTTGACGTACTTGTCTCTTTTTCACTGGTCATTGCTTCTTCAGAACCTCTGCAGATACTAACAAAGTTTTTGTCCTCCTTATCTCCCAAATGAGAACCTTTTGGCAAAGTTAGCATTGAAACGAGTGATTGTATTAGACGTGTATGTAGTTGTACCTCATGGAGATTCTCCATGACACTTTGAATATTGACTTTTGTTGCACAAACAAGAAGTGCAGTTCCACCAATTTTCAACATTGCATTTGAGGAATGGATCACCCTACTTGCAATAGATGAAGTGCAACCAGAAATACTTGTGATTGCATTTCCTAGGACTACACACTGTGCATGACAAAGCCTTGATAAAATTTCTATTGCCTTGTCTTGTAAGAGAGGAGTTCCACTGGCAATACATGAAACAATGGGGCTTATGCTATCCGGATATTCAGCTAACACTGCCCATGCAGGTTTGATGTGCTCAGATGAACCTTTCAGTCTTGACAAAATAGCGAGTGCATTTAGTGCCTCGGACATGGCAACAGAACCACACTCAGTGGATTTGATGAAAGATACAAGTGCAAGGACCGTTCCACTGCGATTCACATAGTCCGTTAAAGCAGAATCTGTTTGACGTGTGTCAAGAAGCCGAGCAATTGCTGCTGCTGCATGGGTCCTACCCGTTGCATTACCTTCATGTAAAATTCTAGTGGCAGGCATAATGAACTCTTCAGGAACAGCATTCTCTGAAACTTCAGAGTCCAACAGAAGGTTTGCTAATGCACATAGAGCCTGTTCTGCAACTTGGACAGCTGTAGAGCTGGCAAGTGTGAGCAATGGAGCTAGTGAATCTCTAGCAACAGCTGCCATCTCACGGTTTTCTCTTACAGATAAAAATATTGCAGCAAGGCATCCACAAGTTTCTGCCAATATGCTCTCAGATTCAGAATGTAAGAGCTTCATCACAGAGCAAAGTGTCTTAACAGCAATGCTGCTTTCACGCAAGTCCTTTCGAGTATTAAAGATGCCAGCAAGAGCCGACGCTGACTTGGCACGAGTCTCTTCTTTTGTAGAACTTAGAATCTTGATAATTGTCTCGATTGCATCATTTGAAGCACTACCTTCACGCAATAAATCAGCAAGTGGGACCCCAGAAAGCAAACTTTTTAAAGCATCTAAAACATAAACCTTAGATTCTGGAAGATCACTGGTTAGCAATGCATTAAGTTGACTTATAGTTGTTGTATCTGATTTGTGAATCAAGTGGTTTAAAGTCTTTGCAGCAATCTCTTTCCCGTTTGAGCTTCCATTTTTTAAAAGCCACAACAAAGAAGGAACAGCATCAGCACTCTCAACACATTCTCGTATATCTTCACTGTGATTACAAAGATTGCCAAGAATTGTTGCAGAATCTTCTTTAGCTTTTGCAGATCCAGTTTCAAGAATTTGAACAAGTGGGGGTATGCCACCGGCAGCAGTGATGGCCCACTTGCTGTCATCATTCTCATTGGACAAAAGGCAAAGCAATGCAACAGCACACTCCTGTTGCTGCTCTGATGAAAGTCCAAGAAGAGAAATCAACATCTGAATGCCCTCTCGCCCCTGAAGAGCATACCACAAACTACCTTCATTTTTGCACAGAATAAGTAGAGATCTTATCAGCTCATCCTGAACTTCATTGGTTGCCATGGTGATTAAACCAACCAACAAACGTTTTGAGTCAGAATTAGCAAGTCTGCTTGAGAGTGTAGCATTTCCATACAAACTTGCAAGAGCTTCTATAGTGCGTTCCTGAACCAGAAAAGGTAAATTCGGCTTAAACTGCTTGATTAATGTCAACTCAACATCCGTAGGGTCCGATGCTTTAGTAGTTTCTGCTTTGATATCATATATCATAAGAGCAGAAGCTAAAGCCCCTAATGTATCAGCTATCTGTGAAGGTGAGGTGCATGATTCAAGGCTTTGACCAAGGCTTGAAATTACATAAGACAAGCCTCCAGATATATTAGCAAGAGCACACATTGCATTTTCCTGTAAAGCTTGTGCATGCTCACCTTGCATAAACTCCTTAGAAGGAGCTATAGTAGCATTGATAAGAGAAGGGATACCATTAGAACTTGCAATCTCCTTTCTTGCTTCTTTGCACTGTGCTGAAAGTGATTTTAAAGCAGCTGCTGCCTGTGCTCTTACTGGAGCTTCATTACCAGGCCCCAATAGTTTAAGAAGTAGTTTTGTAGCTTCAGCATCTATTATCCTATTACAAACAGATGCGTCCTCCATCATCATGGATGCCAGCAGGAAACAAACATTTGCTTGAGTGCTGGATTCCTCAGCTGTAAGTAGCTTTACAAGTATATCCTCCCCCCCGGCTTGAATTGTTGCAGACCAAAATCCCTCGGTGCTGCTGCAAAGGTTTCTTAAAGCTCCAGTCAACAAATCATCAACTAAATGTCCACCCTTGAGCCCCTTTTCTAGCTGCTTCCACAGCACTGGCACAACCCCTTCCGTGGAAAAGATTTTGGAGCCAACATGATCTTTAGCTCCACCTTGAGAAACAGCATAAATGGTCTTTGCAGCTGCAATTCTCCCTTCCAATGAAGTTGACTTAAGTAGGCCAAGAAGTGGAGGAATGCAACCCCCAAGCAATACTTTGACCCTTAGTTCGTTCTCCTTGCACAGTGAGCCTAAAACAGTAGCTGCTTGCATCTTTACTCCAAGTGATCCTGATCTTAGGAGAGATACCAATACTGGAACTGCTTGAGAATGAGAACCTACAGCACTAAATGCATTTCCATGTGTATCTATCAGCTCTTGTAACTGCCTCAAGTTATACTCTTTGTCTTGTGCAGATAATGAACTTTGTCGCAATTGCTCGATGCATTGGGCAACACTTGCTAATGTCCCATCTGGATCCTCCATGTTACTGCCCCCTCTGCGTGCAGAAAGAGAACATTCAGCATATATACAGCTGGCCTATAATGACCCAGTTTTTTAAAACTTATAAAATAATGTATATAATACACTGGAATAATCATAAGAAAATTACATTTATGGGATGATGCATCAAACAGGTCACACGGCATCTAGTCTACTCAAAGTTAGGTAAAGTTTGGCGATAACGTAGAGTTTTTTAATCTTTCTTGACAATTATATTCTAAGCAAAACTATATATCAGCAAGGTAAATTTACATTGGTAATCATTCATGCCATTTTCCTCTTGCAATGCCAGTATCTCATTTAATAATTGTTATATATCAGAAAATATGCGCCAACACTTCAACCATAGTTGTTAAAAGCCATTGCCTAGTGGGACTAGGCCACAAAATAAGGCCAGTCCCAAATACAGCGCTTCACTTAAAAAGGCAATAAATCCCTCTCCAAACGTTCACGTACAGTAAATGGTAATAAATATTTTTTTAAAGCCTTCTACTTCAACAAATTTGATTGATGAAGATTATGAGGAAGTGGAGGAAGATGAAGATTTTAAATAATGATGAATTTTTGGTTATTCTAGTTTTACAATTTATTACTTTACGAACTATTTGTTTTCAAGTATGAACATTTTGTTTTTGGAGTTTTTTTGGTATTTGAGATGATTTTAGTACTTTATGTTGAAGATTATGGTCTTGAAATTTTTTTGTATTTGAAAGAAGTGTTTTTTTGTTTTCATTACATAATAAATTTTAATTGTTTTTATTTTAGTGAGCTTTTTTTCTTAGTCCTGCGCTTATTTTGCGCTTCTTGCCTAGGCTGTAGTCCCAACAAATCGCTTAACAACTATGACTTCAACTAAAACTGAATTGAACATTATAAATTCTACATCCTTTACGGCCTTACCACAAATAGTTTAAGAAGTGTATGCAAAAGATGGCCAAATAAAAGCAGCAAAGGATGACTAATCAACAAAAGCAGCAACAGATTTCTGAACTTATAAATGGAAGTATAGGTCTGAATGATTGCCGCAAACAAAATGGTACAAATTTTCATTAAAGAAACTGTAGTCTGCAGTAGAAAGTTTCCCATAAGTTATATAGTTCTCTGTTCTGGCAATAAAGTACTCTTTTGATCGGCACCTCAACTAAAGAGAGTTAATTGACTACCAAGATTTATGAGTTAAAAAAATGGAACTTAACATTCAGACTTTGCATTAGATATGATGCTATGGTTCACTTGCTAGCAAATTTGGCCGTCTAAAGGTGCACTTGACTAGGTTACCCAAAACAAAGAGCGTGAGAACATGGAAGGAACTCCAAGTAACCCAGGAAAAGATTCATGCATAAGTATAATTAGCCACTTTTAAGGACACTCCATTTTAGGAAAACAAACAAGATGTGGATATGTTCTATTGGAGAGAGAGAACAAGTAGCATGAATTAATAAAACTGACCTTGAGCCCATCTTTATAAGGGATTGCGGAGTTGCAGGCTCCATGTCATGAAGTCTAGTATCCCCATTTCTATCCTGCATATAGTACAGGAAAAGAAATATTGTCAGTAATTGTAAGATACAAGTGCAGCCCCTTCACTTGAAGATATAACAAGCTATCTTGATATTTTTTTTCTTTACTATCCCATAGCAGCATAGCCCAGCAATTTCAAGAACTGTGATATCTTCAGATCAGTTTTGAAACAGTCAAGTTTCAGTCTTCATATTTGATCGGTTAAACATTATCCAAGTGTGAAAAGTATATCAGCAGAAAGAACAGAGGACAACATACATTAGGGGACAAGGACAATTGATGTTTCTACTTTCTTTTTGGTATAATTTGCCTTCTTGTTAGAACTAAAGAGAAGTTATGTCAACACCCCCACCAACCCCCCCACCCCCCACCCCCACCCCCACACACACACACGGCAAATCTAAATCAGAAAGAGAATACATCTCATGTACCATTCATATAGGCCTGAGGAATACAATCTTCCTCTAAAACACACAGATTACGAAACAAACTAGAGTTCACATGAAGATCACAAGAGCAACACATCGACATACAATAAGAGAACTGCAACTGAACCACTTATCTCAACTTGTTCCCAAGTCCCAACCATAATTATGTTCACCACAACATAATCAAACATATTTCTTAAGCAAACAGACAATAACAAAATGGGGCAGCTGGAAGTTCCAGCCTTGCCCTGACAGAGTCACAGATGTACTTGCATTATCACCATTAACCAGACCACGTGTAGCAAATAATTGATCAAGTGTAGTAACTAGTAACTACCAGATCATTAGTAGCGGGACTACTGCCATTGCTGCTGGAAGAATAAGCCCGACCTACAGTCGCCGCCATCTCTGCTCTAATAATCCGACTCTTACTTCAAAGCAGATCTACTTCCACCTCCTAATCACAATCATATATCAAAATCTCAACACCTGCCTGTAGAAATCACCAAAAAAAACACATAAATTCCATCAAAAAACCTCACGATTGACCAAACAGAACAGTACACCAACTCAATCACCACAACACAAATAAAAGTTTTCCAAAAAAAACAGCAGATCAACACTCGTTCACCAGATTCTAACATCCTAACTTACCGAATTCAATCAATACAAACAACAATTACACATATAGCCGTATAATAAATTGACGAACAGAGAGATTCGAGAGGTGATGTAATCAACAAAGGGGAATTGAATTGAATTGAATTGAATGAATGCAGAGAATGTAGCAAGAATATCGGTGAATAATTGGTTGTAACCAGATGGAAGGAGATCTAGGGCAGCAGATCTGGTGTTTTTCTCAACGCATTTGATGGATCGTAGCAGGTGAGTGACGATGACGAGAGAGAGAGAGAGAGAGAGAGAGTATATTACAGAGAGAAAGAAAGGGTGTGTGTAATGTGTATCAGTGTATGTATGTGGGGGTGCTACTGTCCACAGAGACACCTCACATCAACTTGCTGTTGAGCTTGACCCACAAGTTGTCTTGCAAAGTTGCTTGTAAGTCTTAATTTGTTATTTTAATGGGAACATGAAGCACTTTTGGGTTGATATCAAAATACTAAGATCTTAAAATTTTAGGAAAATTTTAAAAAATAATAAGCAAGTTTTAATAATGTTTCAATTAGATCATTTATATTTTTTTTTCTACTTAGGTCATTAAAGTCTTAAAAGTATTCCAATTGGGCCAATAATACTTTTATTTGTTCCAAACAGGTCATTAAAGTTTTAGGTGTGTTATAATCAGGTCACTCGTATTTTTTTCTTTGTTTTATATAATTCATAAATTTTTTAAAATAATTCATTTTTTCTATAAATATTGTTACTTTTTTTTAAAAAAAACTTCAATTTTTTTATTTTTTTCTTCAACTTATGAATGACCTAATTAAAACAATTCTGAAACTTTAGTGATCTGACTGAGACAAAAATTTTACGAGTGACCTGATTGGAATAAAAAACTTTATGAGTGACCTAATTAGAACAATTCTAAAACTTGATTACTATTTTACAAAGTTAACTCTAAAAATTTAAAAGGTTAAATTTAATTTTACTATGTAAGATTTATAAAGGAATATACTTTTTTAAGGTTTATAAACCATTAATTTCAATCCAACAATTTAAATACAATTTATGTCTAAAAGTTTTATCATTTGTTTTAATTTTAATATAAAAGTTATATTATTTGAAGGTAGATTGGACTGAAACTGAATAAATTGATTAAACTTTTGGACTCAAATTAAAACAATTAATAAAACTTTTGAAGTTAAATGATGTTTTGATGCTTTTAACCATTTTAATGAAAATAATTAATTTTTTTTCAAAACTTAAAAAGCAAACTTATACTGTTAATTTGAGATAATGTATCATAACTCATGTAGTCTTCGTTTAGACTTTATTTCCACTCAATTTAGCTCACAAGTATTATAACTGAGATGAAGAATGTAAAAAAAATATATTAGATCTTTATTTCCCAAACCAAATTGTAAAAACCCTTATTTGAGAGCAATATAGACGATGAAGAAAACACATAGAAGAGCACATAAAAATATCAGCACACAATCATTAAAGAAATAATCATAACAAAACTAAAGCATAATCAAACAAAAAAACACAAGATTTCAAACACATACCATTAGAATGACGAGTCGATGTTTCACATTATAATATTTTATTTGCTGGATTTGACACCCAACAGCTCTAGAGTTGGTGCTTAGGTTATCTTATGTTTAAATGTGATTCGGTTCACGATTCGAGTCGTTTTGTAATGTATTTGTATGTTTGATTATTTTATTAATTTTTAAGTTGTCTTTATGCTTGTAGGTCATAATCTACTGGAAATATTATTTTTATTAATTTAAATATTTTTGTAAATTTATTTATTATTTTTCTTTCTAGTGAGACATTAGTTTACTTAGATTACGTTATATATTGTATAAATTCATAAAAAATTCCATAAATGATAATATTTTATTTGTACATTATTTTAACATTATTAAGTCATTATATACTGTATTTTTGAGTTTTAGGTTGATTTATGTTGGTTTTAGTATTTTAATGTTCGAGGCTCCGTTTTTAACATGTTTTTGATTTCGAGTCAACTTTGGTCACACTTTAGTCATATAATACTTTAATATATTTTATAGTAACTTTTTGGTTCTAGAGATTTCACGGGTTTAGCTTAAGGATACGTTTTTATGACTTTTTACTATTTTAGCATAAATATCTTTTATATTTTTGTTTACCAAGCAAACAAGATGTATAATTTATGAAATTAAATTTTTAGGAATTTCATATTATTATGAGTCCACTGACATTTTTTATATTCAGATTTTTTGCACATTTGATAGTTACGTTAAGTCTACCGGTTAATTTCGTGAAGTGTTCGTTAAGTTCCGGTTTTGGATTTCTAAGTGTTTTAACCTGATTTTTCCCATCCCAAATATTTTTATATCATCATATCTTATAAGTAACTCCATAATTCAGTAGCATAGATCCCCAACCTATTCCTTTTATTTATCTCAAAATTATATATTTTTAAGTTTTTGTATAATTTATAAAATGTGAAATACATAGACTTAAATTATGGAACTTTATTTTAATTTAAGGTGGTCTCTAATAACTTCCAGAAATATCTAGTTTAAAATTTATAGACTTAGATATCACCCTTTTACATTTTTGTAAAAACCGGGTTTTCGGGTAAAAAGGGTTTTAAGAAAGCTTTGTGTATCTTTTACTTACTGAAACATTTAGTGTTTTAAATTTTCACAAGGTGTTGGAGGTGTCATGGGGTTGGTTGAGTCACCAAATGATGAAACGCGATATTTCACACGTTTTCGGGTGGTAGCGGGTTACTTTGTCGTGTGAGGTGGGTGTGATGGATGCGTAGGTTGCTAAAGGAGCTTGGAATGATGGAAGATAGTTGCCTAAAGTATTGGATTAGTTCAGATCATAGGGTTAAGGAGATGAAGGATAGAAACTTGATGTAGGAAAGTTGTAACCTTGTAGTGTTACCTTGGTTCAAGGATGTTGGTGGCTATGCTCTTGGGGCCGATTATTGCTTCCAAATGGGCCTGAATCTTGTTATTCTTTGAGTGCAAGAGAGTAAGAAGTGAGTAGGAGATTGGAGAGAGTGTTTGAGAGATTGAAAGAAGGTGTAATAGTAAAATGGGTGGTGATGGTGGTTTGGTTGGTGGTTCTCGGCCGAAGGATGTAGGGTGGTAGGGTTGGGATCTCAAAATCTTGGTTTAAACAAGATTTGGTTAGATCTGGTGGAGATTTTAGATATATGAGCAACTTTCTAGGAACCTAGTCATCCTAGAGGCCATGGGATTAGGTGGTGTGGGTGGTGATGAGACAAGTCCACCTTATGTTATTTATTTATTTATAAGATTAATATGTATATTAGCATATATATATATATATATATATATATATATATATGTGTGTGTGTGTGTGTGTATGTGTGTGTGTGTGTGTGTGTGTGCGCGCGCGCACGCGCGTCATGTAATATATATACACATGTATATATACAGGTGCGTGTGTGTGTTTCTTGTACGTATGCATGCATGTATATGTATGTATACCATAAGTGTGTATGTATGTATTTATGAGTGAGCTAATTTTGTTTACCTAATATTCATTGTAACGTTATTTTTAGTTTTTATTTATAAGGTGTAAGTATTAGGTGGTTTTATTATTTAGTTTCAAAGTTGTTATTATTATTATTGTTATTATTATTACTATTATTATTATTGTTTATATAGATTTTGTCTTGCAAGAGTTTTTATATTTTTACTTCGTTCTATGGCTAAATAAGACATAAGTTTGTATTTATTGATGGATACTTACTTCGGTATTACGCGTAATTGGGTTCATATATTTTCTTCGAATGTAGTTCGATTTTCGGTTGTACTTAATTTATTTCCTTATTGTGTTAACTCTAGATTGATAAATATTAAGGTCTATCACCTATCGTTAATTAGTCAAATTGTCACATAATTTCGCTAGGTGTAACAACCCGAAAAGTCAAAACGAGTCATCAGGGATAATGGGCTTAATTATTGAGTATTTAATAAGGGAAGAAAATAGGTTATGGACTAAATTAGGCTTATGGGCTAGAGCCTAAGTGATTAAGGGCCCATAATCAACCCTTTAACCCACTATATTAGCCTTCATCTTCCTCATTTGCAACCCTAGCCACCCAAACTCGTAGAGAGAGAAAGTAGAAAGAGAGAGTGAAGAAAACTCAAGATTTGGAGCTTTAAAGGTTAAGAGATTGAAGATCTTGGTGTTGGAGCATCAAACAATAAGAAAGGAGCAACAAATCCATGTAAGAATCGACCTCTAAACCCTTCTGTAGATCAAACCCGGATTCTAGGGTTTTGGGTTTTGAAAAGTTGCAAAGAATCGCATAAAGGTCACATTTTTACGTATGAAAACATGTATAAAGCTTAGATATAGCCTCATGGTTGATAAACTAAGAGATTGGATGTAAAAAGTTGCGATTTTGGGTTAAAAATGGGCTGATCGTAATTTTTATGTGATTATTCTCGTGGCTCCTTCTTTTCCACTAAAACTAGTGGGTTTACACGAGTTGAAATGTTTGAAAGTGCAAGTGCGATTATTCCCGTTTTGGTTGTTGCTATTCTCCCCATGGGCATTGTTGTCACCACCACTATTGTTTCCATTGGTGTTGTTGTTGCTATTAGCCATTAGCGTGCTATTGAGTTCAGCAACCATCGATGGAAGCACGGCAGCCATTTGCCGGGCGATCATTGCTGCAAGTTTACGATCAGAACTTCCACGCTTTCCATGGTGACGAGACATGCTGGATATACAAAATGAGTTAAACACGGAAGTGAGAATAAAAAAGGATAGTAATTTAAACAAGAATAAGTCAAAGGTTGTAAGGCACATGGAATGGTTCCATTTGGTAACGCATTACCATTTGGAAACGTTAACACGTCAAGGTAAATTGACCCATTTGCCTTAGAAAATTGTGTATGTTGACCATAGTTTATCACTCATCCCAGAAATCCCCAGGTAAGCATAACTAGTCCCTTAGGATTTATGCAAAATGCTTACCTTAGCCCGAAGGCCTTTTGCCAGGAAATCCAGAATACAGGTGTTTATGTGTCACATAATATTTCTTAGGTTCATGGAATCAAAACCTTGATGATATTTGTATAGATTAGACATAAAGTCTGAGGATTTAAACCATAAATATAAAGCTTACGAACCCACGTGTCGTCGAGAATAAGATTAAGAAGTTTCATTCGTCGGGGAGAGTTAAAGAATCAAGAATAAGTCTAGGGGAGACAAGTAACAATGTTTAGGCATTTACAAGGCAATCCTATGCTAAGGCATCAAATTGCACATAAGGAGGCATAGCATTATGTAGCATGCAAACAATATGCATATTTACAAGAATATAAATGTTATTCTATAAGGTTCATGCAAAAACTATAGTCTAGGTCACCATTTCTAATAACCTAAATCCCTATAGTTATGGGCTCTGATAACAATCTGTCACACCCCAACCTTGACGGCGGAATCATCTAGATGTGAGGGTTAAGATTGTTCACAACCACATAACGGTATTATTTAATTCAAATATTATAATCATAAGTTTCAAATATAAAATTACAAACATAAGTCTCGAATATGAAAATAACATAACATAAGATGTAGATTATTCAAGGAAATATATTTATTTAACTAGGTCCAATCCTAGATGTGAATAAGCTTCAAAGATAGCATCAAACTTGGGCGTTTCGTGAAACATGTTAAAAATAAAAGGTCAACATAATGTTGGTGAGATTTCCATAGTTTTCAATACATAAGTATTAAAAGATGGCAATTCATGTTATAAGTTAGTGAGAAAAGTAACTACGGATGTAAGACAGATGCACAATCAAACCTTGACAGTTTACAAGTTTCCACGTTTACAAGTTTATACGATTAGCTAAGTGTACTTGGATTAACCAAGCAGGCTTGTCAAGCCCATATATATATGACGTCGCCAGGCTAGCAATAGTTAATGATTGCACATATAATCTTCAATACATGGTAATTACTATAGTTCAACTAACCACAACAAATAATTGAATTTCCCAGGTGTTTACAAGAATCAAACGTTTTACAAGTGCAATGAGTATAATGTAACATGTTTCACCTCAAAGTGTAAAAATATGAAAAAGGGGTATAGAAATACTTACATGATCAAATAAGTATAGATTGACGATTAATAAGAAATAAAAATAAACGTTCTAACGTAAACCTTCACTAGGTACCTTAATATATAAATATATTTACAAGGTTAAAGTTTAATTGTAAAGAGTTTAACGAATCAACGAGGACTAGGGTTCCAATTTGGCATTTGGGGTTTCAATAATTAAATCCAACTAAAATGGTATATTTGTTTATGTTTTGAGGCAATAGAAATGAAATACACCATTTAATTATTTTAATAAAAAAACCAATTGTAACAAAATCTAGTATAGTTTAAATAAACTTTTAAAATTTCTTAACTATCCATCATTTAACAATAATAGTATATATGGTTAATGTTTGAACAAATAATAACAATTGGTTAATGTTTATAAGAAGATATATCATTTGTTTAAAAATAATTATTAAAAATATTAAGATATTATAAGAATAAATTTTTAGAAAAATAGTTAGGTGGTTCTAAAATATATTAAGTTTACAGAATTGATTTTTAGTAATTTTTAGAAAAAAATTTATAATTTTTAGCAGCTGAAAAAGCCCCAAAAATATATTGGAGGTCGCCGGGTTCGAACCCGGGACCTCTAGTATCGAAGGTGAGCATAGAACCAGTGAACCAAGGCCTCAGCCGCGGTGTAACTTGGTTTCAAAAACTTAAAAACATAACCCCAATGCATTTCCCCCAAAACAAGAACCCTAGAATCGGGTGGATCCAAATCAATCCCAAATTGTTGTTGATAACAAAATCAAACATGGGGATTTTGTTCCCCACTTGAAAACGAATATGTAGCAAGGTTCAATTACCCGGTTGGTGCTCAATCGATGAAAACGAAAGCCCTTAACCCATGACAAAAAGCTTTAATCAGTTCGACACTCAACAGTGAATATTAATCAAATTAAACTTGTGGGTATCTTTAAGTGATGCTCACGATCCTAATCCCTCAATCAATTGAAGATGACAATGCCTGATGACTAGCATTTGATTCAGATGTAGTTTACGCAAAAGTGATTATCTAAAATCAATGATGTTGTTTGTTTCAGAGTAAACTGAGCATTGTAATGATTTAGGAACAGAATAACGCTTGATTAGGTTGAGTTAATTCGATTATTATTAGCCCTAAATGTTCAAACGGCTCTTGAGTTTAATGGTTTCGGTTATTCAATCGATCGGGTCTATAACCGACGTTTAACGCATTAAAAGTTCATAACGCTGTTCGAATCGTGTTCACGAAGCGATTGGTATGATTTTGCAATAAAAACAGATGATATTTGTGGGTTTTTGGGGCCTCGCCGGCGCCGCGCCGGTTTGTCCGGCCGGCGGCCGGAAATGCGGGGAGAGAGAAAAGGGTGGGGTTGGGTTTTGTGATTTACACCTTTGGTCCTTGTGGTTTGCATTTTGACAATTTATGCACAAAACTTAACTATTTAAGGTTTCTAAATTAGCAACTAGCCCCCCTTGACTTTTAAATCCAAACTTAATACATTTTTAAGTTTAATAATTTTTATAAATTTTTATTATTATTAGTATTATTATTATTCCTAGTTATAATTATTATTGTTATACTTTTACTATTAATAATTTTATCATTATTATTATTATTAGTATGATTATTTTTATCCATTATTAGGTTTAATTAAAATAAGCTTATTAACTTTCCAACAAATAAATGAACATAAACAACTCATAAGTTTCCATATATGGCAACAAGAGTCCTTACAAGAATAACAACGTCAACTTTTAATTAACCCAAAAATTACATGATGTTACAGTCTCCCCAACTTAAAAGAATTTCGTCCCGAAATTAAGAATGAAACTATACGAACAAATGCATGTACATCTTTTTCATATGCTCCTCATGTTCCCAAGTGAACTCAACTCCATGTTTATTTTCCCAACGTACTTTGACGATCGGTGTGGTAGTTGTTCGGGTCTTCTTCAGGGTTCGGTCCATAATCTCAACAAGCTTCTCAACGAAATGCAATGACTCATCTATTTGAATTTCCTCTAGAGGGACATGCAAATTTTCATCAACCAGGCATTTCCTAAGCTTTGAGACATGGAAGACACGATGAACCCCGCTAAGTTCAGAAGATAGTTTCAGTTTGTAAGCCACTTTCCTAATTCTTTTCAGAATCTTGAAAGGTCCTACAAAACGTGGGGCTAACTTACCCTTCTTCATAAAACGTACAACGCCTTTCCATGGAAAGACCTTAAGAAGAACCATGTCGTCGACTTGAAACTCCAACGGTTTGCGTTTTTTATTGGCATAACTCTTTTAACGGCTTCTAGCCACCTTAAGGTTATTTAGAAATTTGGAAACCTTGTTGGTTGTTTCTTGAATAAGTTCAGGACCAATGATGAGATTTTCCCCAATGTCAGTCCAACAGATCGGAGAACGACATTTACGACCATACAAAGCCTCGAATGGTGCCATTTTGATACTTGAGTGATAACTATTGTTATACGAAAATTCCGCTAACGGTAAATGCGTATCCCAGTCACCACCAAAGTCAAGGACACAAAGACGTAGCAGGTCCTCGAGGGTTTGAATTGTTCGTTCGGTTTGACCATCCGTTTGAGGATGGTAAGCCGTACTTAAATCCAATTGAGTACTCAAGAGTTCTTGCATAGACGACCAAAAGTGCGAAGTGAAACGAGCATCTCGGTCGGTTATGATGTGCAACGGCACGCCATGACGACTCACAATTTCGTCAATGTAGATGCGAGCCAATCTTGAAACTTTGTATGTGTCTCGTATTGGTATGAAATGTGCCGTTTTGGTCAAATGGTCAACAATCACCCATATTCTATCATGACCACAAGGAGTACGAGGCAACTTGGTTATGAAATCCATGAATATATGTTCCCATTTCCATATAGGGATTTCGGGTTGTTCAAGTAAACCACTTGGTCGTTGGTGCTCGGCTTTGACTATTACACATGTGAGACACTTGGAAACATAAGATGTGATATCTTTATTCATTCCAGGCCACCAATGTTGACCACGCAGGTCCATGTACATCTTATCGGAGCCGGGATGAATGGAATATCGAGTTTGATGAGCTACGTTCATAATGAAGTGACGTAGATTATCATGATTCGGGATCCAAAGTCGATTCAAAAAGTACCACATGCCGTTCGGTTTTGTCTCCAGTTGTGACCGAACGTTAAACACCAAATCTTCATCTTTCCCTTCGTCGGTTAGCGCTGCTTGTTGAGCCTCGCGAATACATAACTCGAGATCACTATCAATCCTTATGTTTTGAAGCATGATAGTAGCCTCGTTAACATCCACATGAATCTCGGTATCAAATTCCCCTTACGTATCAAACCATTGCCTTCGATCTCAGATTTCTTGAAGCGAGACAGTCTTGTTGTGGACCTTGCGACTCAGCGCGTCGGCTACAACGTTCTCCTTTCCAGGGTGATAGCGAATGTCATAGTCGTAATCGCTAATCAACTCGATCCAACGTCTTTGTCTCATGTTGAGATCCTTTTGATTGAACAAGTGTTGGGGACTCTTATGATCGGTGTAGACTATGCATTGCGTCCCATAAAGATAATGTCGCCAGATCTTCAAAGCAAAAACGACAGCACCAAGTTCAAGACCGTGGGTTGTGTAGTTCACTTCATGAACCTTCAATTGTCTTGACGCGTATGTTATGACTTTTCCTCGTTGCATAAGAACACAACCAAGACCTTGATTAGAAGCATCACAGTACAAGGTGAAATCGTCGTTCCCATCAGGGAGTGTTAGTATAGGAGCATTACACAGCTTGCGTTTCAGTGTCTCGAAAGCCTCTTCTTGCTCGGGTCCCCATTCAAAAAGTCGGTTCTTTTAGGTTAGCGTTGTTAACGGTTTAGCAATCTTCGAAAAGTTTGCTATGAACCTACGATAATATCCCGCTAAGCCCAGAAAAGAACGAACCTCGGTTGGGGTTGTGGGAACACACCAATTTTTCACAGCTTCTATTTTAGTAGGATCAACATGAATTCCTTGGCTATTCACCACATGTCCTAAAAATTGAACTTCTTCTATCCAGAACTCACACTTGGAGAACTTGGTGTATAGTTGCTCCTTCTTTAAAAGTTCGAGAACTTGTCGCAAGTGCATCTCGTGATCAATTTTCATCTTGGAATATATAAGAATGTCATCAATGAACACGATCACAAACTTATCCAAATACGGTTTACATACTCGATTCATGAGATCCATGAACACGACGGGTGCATTGGTCAAGCCAAAAGGCATAACCATGAACTCGTAATGTCCATATCGAGTACGAAAAGCGATCTTTGGGATGTCGTCATCGTGAACACGTAATTGATGATACCCAGAACGTAGATCAATCTTTGAAAATTGGGTTGCTCCTTGGAGTTGATCGAAGAGATCATCGATTCGAGGAAGAGGATATCGGTTCTTGATGGTAAGCTTGTTGAGGTTCCCGGTAGTCGGTGCACATACGGAATGAACCATCTTTCTTCTTTACAAACAGCACAGGTGCACCCTATGGTGAAGAACTAGGACGAATGAAACCCTTATCGGTCAACTCTTGCAGTTGACTAGCTAGTTCTTGCATTTCAGAAGGTGCAAGGCGATAAGGTGATTTAGCCACAGGGTTTGCACCAGGCATCAAGTCAATCTTGAATTCAACTTCTCGCACAGGAGGTAAACCCTTAAGATCCTCGGGAAACATTTCGGGAAAATCTCGCACGACAGGAATGTCTTTCAGTTCCTTGCCCTTGGCTTTCGTATTAACTACATACGCCATGAAAGCTACGTAGTTCTTACTTAAGCACTTTCGGGCCTTTATGCAGGACATAAGTTTGAGTCCTTGGGATGATTTCTCCCCAAAGACTTTCAAAGTATCACCCGACGGTAAAGGAATTCAAATGCACTTCTCGAAGCATAGAATTTCCGCGTGTTACTTGGCTAACCAATCCATGCCGATAATAACAACAAAGCTTCCCAGTTGCATAGGAATAAGGTCGATGAGGAACTCGTGTTCGTTAAGGCTCAAGGTACAATCGTGTATTACGACGCAACGGCGATCGATTTTCCATCGGCGACTTCGACCGTGAAGGATCTTTCCAGATTAACACGCGGCTTAGAAAGTATAGACTCAAACTCCAGGGACACAAAACTCCTATCCGCACCCGAATCAAACAATACAGAAGCATAATGACTATTTACAAGATACATACATGTTCGGTAATAACCTATTATTGGTATGATGAACACAAGTAGGAATTTTTACAAGACAAAGAACGATTAAAAGTAATTTAATGACGTACCATTCACCACGTCATTGTTGCTTGTGCTTGGTTGGCATTGATGTTGAAAGCCCTTCCACGAGCCGCTGGCATAGTTCCCGCATTACGAGGACATTGTGGACGAATATGTCCAGGTTCGCCACAGTTATAGCAGGTTCGATTGGTAAGCATCGTAGTATTGTTCGGCGCGCGAAGGCAAGTAGCCACCAAATGCCCATACTTTCCGCACAACGAGCAAACTCCGCATGGATTGTTGGTCGCGTGGTAGTACTTGCACGTATTACACATCGGTTATGGCCCAATATAAGCTCTAGCCACGGGGGCTTGATTTGCAACCACCACTTGTCTTTGAGGAGCATTTGGTGTTGTCACAGCGTAGTTGCGTGTCGGAGTGAACTTACGCTTCTTGTTTTGAGAGGATGACTCGGCCTTTACCTCCCTTGTTGCCTCGGGTGTCACCTTTGCAGTAGTCTTGGCACCTTTCACCGACATAATGCCAGCCCTAATATGATTCTTAGTGAGCTGTGCGGTGAGTGCCACTTCCAAAGTTGTGGGCTACTACCCACCATGGCATCTTGGATTTGAGGTGGTACCCTCTTGATAAATTTCTCAATGTTGCGGGACACGGTGTCCACCATGTGTGGTAGAAGCATACTCAACTCATGATGCCGGGTGGAATAAGCCAAGTGATTTCCACCATCTTGCTTGAGATTCCAGAATTCTTCCTCCAACTTTTGTAACTCGCTCCCCGTTAGTGCCCGTTGTTGAAGGACACTTGAAGCATAGCGAACCTTGAACTCATCGGGGCACTCGCTAACAATGAACGTGTTTTCCATACTCTCAAACCATTTGAAAGGTCCAGTGGCTCCTTCTTTTCCACTAAAACTAGTGGGTTTACACGAGTTGAAATGTTTGAAGGTGCAGGTGCGATTATTCCCGTTTTGGTTGTTGCTATTCTCCTCATGGGCATTGTTGTCACCACCACTATTGTTTCCATTGGTGTTGTTGTTTCTATTAGCCATTAGCATGCTATTGAGTTCAGGAACCATCGATGGAAGCATGGCAGCCATTTGCCGGGCGATCATTGCTGCGAGTTTACGATCGGAACTTTCACGCTTTCCATGGTGACGAGACATGCTGGATATACAAAATCAGTAAAACACTGAAGTGAGAATAATAAAGGATAGTAATTTAAACAAGAATAAGTCAAAGGTTGTAAGACACATGGAATGGTTCCATTTGGTAGCGCATTACCATTTGGAAACGTTAACACGTCAAGGTAAATTGACCCATTTGCCTTAGAAAATTGTGTATGTTGACCATAATTTATCACTCATCCCAGAGATCCCCAGGTAAGCATAACTAGTCCCTTAGGATTTATGCGAAATGCTTACCTTAGCCCGAAGGCCTTTTGCCAGAAAATCTAGAATACAGGTGTCTATTTGTCACATAATATTTCTTAGGTTCATGGAATCAAAACCTTGATGATATTTGTATAGATTAGACATAAAGTCTAAGGATTTAAACCATAAATATAAAGCGTACAAACCCACGTGTCATCGAGAATAAGATTAAGAAGTTTCATTCGTCGGGGAGAGTTAAAAAATCAAGAATAAGTCTAGGGGAGACAAGTAACAATGTTTAGGCATTTACAAGGCAATACTGTGCTAAAGCGTCAAATTGCACATAAAGAGGCATAGCATTATGTAGCATGCAAACAATATGCATATTTACAAGAAGATAAATGTTATTCTATAAGGTTCATGCAAAAACTATAGTCTAGGTCACCATTTCTAATAACCTAAATCCCTATAGTTATGGGCTCTGATACAATCTGTCACACCCCAACCTTGACGACGGAATCGTCGAGATGTGAGGGTTAAGATTGTTTTCTCAACCACATAACGCTATTATTTAATCCAAATATTATAATCATAAGTTTCAAACATAAAATTACAAACATAAGTCTCGAATATGAAAATAACATAACATAAGATGTAAATTATTCAAGGAAATCCATTTATTTAACTAGGTCCAATCCTAGATCTGAATAAGCTTCAAAGATAGCATCAAACTTGGGCGCCTGAAACATGTTAAAAATAAAAGGTCAACATAATGTTGGTGAGATTTCTATAGTTTTCAATACATAAGTATATAAAAGATGGCAATTCATGTTATAAGTTAGTGAGCAAAGTAACTAGGGATGTAAGACAGATGCACAATCAAACCTTGACAGTTTACAAGTTTTCACGTTTACAAGTTTATACGATTACTAAGGGTACTTGGATTAACCAAGCAGAGTTATCAAGCCCATAGATCTATGACGTCGCCAGGCTAGCAATAGTTAATGATTACACATATAATCGTAAATACATGGTAATTACTATAGTTCAACTAACCACAACAAATAGTTGAACAGCCGAGGTGTTTACAAGAATCAAATGTTTTACAAGTGCAATGGGTGTAATGTAACATGTTTCACCCAAAGTGTAAAAATATGAAAAAGGGATATAGAAATACTCACATGATCAAATAAGTATAGATTGACGATTAATAAAAAATAAAAATAAACGTTCCAACGCAAACCTTCACAAGGTACCTAAAAATATAAATATATTTACAAGGTTAAAGTTTAATTGTAAAGAGTTTAACGAATCAACGAGGACTAGGGTTCCAATTTGACATTTGGGGTTTCAATAATTAGATCCAACTAAAATGGTATATTTGTTCATTTTTTGAGGCAATAGAAATGAAATACACTATTTAATTATTTTAATAAAATGAAAACCATTTGTAACAAAATCTAGTATAGTTTAAATAAACTTTTAAAATTTCTTAACTATCCATCATTTAACAATAATAGTATATATGGTTAATGTTTGAACAAATAATAACAATTGGTTAATGTTTATAAGAAGATATATCATTTGTTTAAAAATAATTAATAAAAATATTAAGATATTATAATAATAAATTTTCAAAAAAATAGTTAGGTGGTTCTAAAATAAATTTAGTTTACAAAATTGATTTTTAGTAATTTTTAGAATTTTTTTTTAATTTTTAGCAGCTGAAAAAGCCCCAAACATATATTGGAGGTCGCCAGGTTCGAACCCGGGACCTCTAGTATCGAAGGTGAGCATAGAACCAGTGAACCAAGGCCTCAGCCGCGGTGTAACATGGTTTCGAAAACTTAAAAACATAACCCCAATGCATATCCGCTAAAACAAGAACTCTAGAATCGGGTGGATCCAAATCAATCCCAAATAATTGTTGATAACGAAATCAAACATGGGGATTTCTTCCCCACTTGAAAACGAATATGTAGCAAGGTTCAATTACTCGGTTGGTGATCAATCGATGGAAACGAAAGCCCTTAACCCATGACAGAAAGCTTTAATCAGTTCTACACTCAACAGTGGATGTTAATCAAATTAAACTTGTGGGTATCTTCAAGTGATGCTCACGATCCTAAGCCCTTAATTAAATGAAGATGACAATGCCCGATGACTAGCGCTCGATTCAGATGTAGTTTGCGCGAAAGTGATTATCTAAAATCAATGTTGTTGTTTGTTTCAGGGTAAATTGAGCATTGTAATGATTTAGGAACATAATAACGTTTGATTAGATTGAGTTAATTCGATTATTATTAGCTTTAAATGTTCGGACGGCTCTTGAGTTTAATGGTTTCGGTTATTCAATCAATCGGGTATATAACCGACGTTTAAACGCATTAAAAGTTCATAACGGTGTTCGAATTGTGTTCACGAAACGATTGGTGTGATTTGGCAATAAAAACGGATTATATTTGTGGGTTTTTGGGGCCTCGCCGTCGCCGCATCGGTTTGGCGGGCCGGCGGCCGGAAATGCGGGGAGTGAGAAAAGGGTCGGGGGTTGGATTTTGTGATTTACACCTTTGGTCCTTGTGGTTTGCATTTTGACAATTTATGCACAAAACTTAACTATTTAAGGTTTCTAAATTAGCAACTAAGCCCCCTTGACTTTAAATACAAACTTAATACATTTTTAAGTTTAATAATTTTTACAAATTATTGTTATTATTAGTATTATTATTATTCCTACTTATAATTATTATTGTTATACTTTTACTATTATTAATTTTATAATTATTATTATTATTAGTGTAACATCCGCCATTTTCAAAGTTAAACCCAAACCCGAACCCATTATTTTTTTTATTAAACTATTATAATGGATCAAATTCATTAAATGTGCAATACATATTGTGAAATTATTTATTTATTAATCATCTAAATAACTTGTAATAATTTATGGATTATAAATAATTACAACTTATTAGTGTAACATCCGCCATGATGATTCCGCCGTCGGTCGGGGTGTGATAGATTGGTATCAGAGTCATGGTTATAGGGAATTAGGTTATTTGAAATGGAATGACCTAGACTATAACTAAGTACCCTTACACATGAGTCTTCTCATGTATCTTATATGCTTAGATAGGATTTTATGTGTCTTATATGTTTATACTCAACCTTACCGGAGGAAGTGGACACTAGAGCTCCCACTTCCCCTGAGGAGCAAACCACTCCCATTTCTTCACCTATCAGGGCTGAGGTTCCTCATGCTCACCCTGATGAGCTCACAAGCCCAACAGCCTTAAGCCTTCACTCTGAGTCTCAACACTCAAGTGAACAACCTTCAGGGGACAGCAACCATCCCCGGCCTTTAGATCTAAACCAACCAATTCCCAACCTATCCTTCTATACTGATGAAGACTTAGGATTCAATGAGTACCATGAGTCTCTCTTCTCCTCCCCTACTCAAAGAGAGATGAGTACCTCTGATTCTCCTCAGTCTATCCTACATCAGTCACCTGTTACTGAGGTGGACACTTCTGAACATGTTCAGGATGTCCATATGGAAGAGGCTCTCACTTCTAAAAGTGATTACATCATTAAGAGCTCAACCATGGCAACTCAGCCCACTGGCATCTCAACTGAGATTGCTAGTGAGCAGAGGAAAACCAACAGCCAAGAACCTCAAGCTGGTGGTGAGAGAGAGGACTTTGGTCCAATCATCTCATCCCCCAATGATTCTTCTGATGAAGAAGAGGGGAATTTGAGACTAAAGGTGCAGAAACTGTCAAAAACATGCTCCTATTTAGTCTCTAAGGTTAGTCACCTTGAATCTCAGGTGACTACCTTACAAAACATGGTCAATGATCAGCAACTTCAGATTTCATATCTAAAGGAAAAACTAGCTGGGAGACCTTTAAGGAGAGCTCAACCAGGAACACAAGAACCTGTGGAAGTGATTGACTTATCCTCCAGCTCACCTATGCAAGTGGGTGATGCTACCAAAAAAGGGGAGAAAGTTATTGCAGCCACAGAACCTGGGAGTTCTTCACAGAGAATGGACATAGAGGACTCACCATCCTCACTTGCTATTGTGCATTCTCAGCAACTTTCTCAAATTCACATTAGTGTGGACTCTATAGACTCTATCATCGGGAGTCTCTTTGAGGAAGGTATACCAAGGGCTGTCTCATCTCCACCACAAGGAACTTCAAACTACATCATAAGGTGGAGGTATGATGCTGACAGAAGAGCCCTTATCCTTCACAGAGTTCAAGGGCAACAAGAAGTTTTTGATTTTCAAAGCCTGAACTTCTATGAAAGATTGGATCTAGTCAACATGCCACTTGTCAATCCAAGCAACTCAAGACAAGCTGACAGATTGGCTCAAAGAATCCAAGATAGGATCCTTGCAGAGTTTACTCTAAGAAGGAGACTTAGGCAATCAAGCAATGTCATCGGTCAACTGGATGTTGAGGTGGACCCTAAGATTAGTTTCATAGGGGAAACCTTGACTGAAGGCCCAGTGGCAGAACCTGAGACCCCTGTCTCATCATCAACAACTGCTGCAGAGGTTCAAACTCCTTCTGAGACACCTGCTGGTGAAGGTGTTTCTCAGCCTCTCTCTGGCCAGAGCATGGAAGCTACACCAAGCAATGAAGGCCAAGCCTCTATCCACCCTGAGTCACAAAGGTCTGTGGGTGACAAAGGGAAAAGGATAATGACTCCTGAGGAAATTGAGGAGGAAGAGAGAGAGAGGAAAAGGAAGCTAAGGGGAGAAAGTTCCTCTGGGTCATCAAGCTTTATGCAAGCTGCAATCAGGGCTGCCCCCAGACCAAATACTCAAGATGATGAGTTGAGGGCAGTCAGGATTACTTATTTACAGTCCAGGAACTATGATATTGATGAAATCATCTCCCTCCCCTTAGAAGAATTGAATGAACTGGCTGACATGGAAGTGTCAAGAGAGATGAAAGAGAAAGAGGATGCAAGGCTACTTCTCCAATTCAAAGAGGAGAGGAGACAGAAAAGACTCTACAAGCATGCTCCCACTCTCTCTCCAGTTCAAGAAAGTCCTGCACAGGAGGATGTGGCTCCACAAGAACCTCAGGTAGACAAAGAAGAAGATAGGATCAAGATGATCAACTACCTGAGTGCCACAGGCTTCTATCAGGCAGATGCACTTCTTCCCCTGTCCTATGACTTCATTGAGTTTGAGTACTTGAAACAACTTGAACTTGAGCTAGTCAAAGAAAGAAAAACAACTAAAAGGAAGCTAAGGGAAGAAGCTGCAAAGTCAAGGGCCATCATCCACAAGAATATGAAGAAGTCTGCTGATAGACAAAGGATGATGAGCGTCTTGAAGCTATATGGATTCTCCGGAAGGAGACTTGGCCCTATGTCTCTATCCACAATGGATGAGCATATAAGGGTGATCAAGCAGAAGATTAAGAGTGGTGAACTGATTGACTTGCACTCTCTTCCAAGTCAAGTCCCACCTGAAGTGGAGGTTAAGTTTGAACAACCTTAGACACCTCAATCCGGACCTCCAGCTGAGCCTCAGCAAGCTTCATCTTCTGATCCAAGGCAGGGTCAAACTCCCTCTCCTTCTGAACCTGTGAGGGAGGAACACCGAACTGAGAAAGACAAGGATGATCAACAAGGTGCTGCAGACCAGTCATCTCAGTTAAAGTCATCAAAGAGGAAGAAGAAAATGGCTTCTAAACCAAAGTCAAAGAAGAAGAAGCCTAAGTCATCTACCTTTACACCTCAGGCTGAGTCAGATCAACCTGAGGAAGTGCATGATGAGGCAGCCCAATCAACTCCTATGCAAGTGGCTCCTCTGACAACTGAGACACCCATCTTGTCCTGGACTTACTCTACCAATCCAGAAAGATGGCATGTAATCAGAGATCAAGGTGTTGAGAATGTCTACTCTTGGCAAGACATAATCAACTTACCTCTGCATGATCTCTTTGAGATGAGAAGATACTATAAAGGTCTTGATGATCCTGACCATCTAATGAAGAAAGGAATGGTCATGATTGTACTGAAGACCACCAACATCTGAAGATCTTCTAAGTGTTTTGGTAGCATCAGCCTAGGGGGAGTTTGTAAGGATTCCTTAAGTCTGATGCAACCCAAAACATCCAATGTGTCTCTGCAACATGCACTAAGTACTGAAGTAAAGAATGCTTCGGAAGCCCATTCCAAGAGACAAGCTCTTCTCAAGCCTTTGTGTCTACTGATGAAAGCTGTGGGAACTCTCTCTTCACTCTTGAAGACCTGGACTGTATCCATCCAGATGACCTGGAGTACATGGAGATAGTTCAGCAGATGGCTCTCCTCACTCACAGAGCCAAGAAGTTCTACAAGAGAACAGGAAGAAGGTTTCCAAGCAATGCAACCAGTGGAAAGTTTGGGCTGGATAAAAGCAAAGTCAAGTGTTACAACTGTAACCTGATGGGCCACTTTACTAGGGAGTGTAAGGCACCTAAAACAAATGGTGGCCAAATACAAACCAGACCAAATTACACTGACAAAGCCCCTCAAAATGAGAAGCCAAAGCAACATGCTGCTGTTGCTGTTGAAGAGGGAGGCTTTGACTGGAGCTTTCAGGTAGAAGATGCTTCTCCAAACCAAGCACTGATGGCAGACCATGATGAAGCCAAGGTATTGGAACATCTCTGTACTCCTGAATGCATTGCTAAAGTAAATAGATACAGGTCCTACAACTTAGAAATGAGATCTGATCTTGAGTCATTAAACATATTAAAATCTGATTTTAGAAAGTCTGAAAATGATTACAAGTTAAAGATAGAGGACTTGGAGAAAACCATTTCAGTACTAAAACATGAACATACAGATTTTAGAACTCAGATCCAGGATCTCATAACTAAGTTGACTGAGTGCCAGGCTGAGCTTGTGATCAGCAAAGCCAAGGCTGAAAAGAGTGTTCTTGAAGAAGAGACCTTCAAGAACATGATATCCTCATCCCTGCACAACAAAGTGTGCTATCAAAATAGACAGGGACTGGGATCAAATGAGATAGCTCCTCCACACACAATCTTGTCTATAAGATCTCCTAGGTGTGGAACTTGTGAAGATGAGCTTCCTCTCATAGATCCTATGAGTGAGGAGGATGAAGAAATGATAATGAAGAATTCCTCTGAGAAGAGTGAAGAAGAGGATTCTACCAAGGGCCACTATCCTTCTGAGGAGAAGAAATCTACTGTGATGACCAAGTCCAAGAGAAAGAACTTGATCAGGAAGAGCAAAAGGAAAGCAAAGAAGGCTCAAGAGATCAAGGCTACTTTTTATTCTAAGAAGAAACAAGTTTTTATCTCTGCAGGTTTTAAAGTAGTAAGGACTGAAGACATCAACCAAGACTCCTCAGATAAGAGTCCTGGTTCTTGTTCAAATCATCTCAGTACAAAGAAGAAGACTGAGCTGCTGTGTACCACTGCTGCACAACCTGGACCATCAAACTCCAAGAACAGTTCACAGCCCAAGAGAACTGTCTCAGCATCTACCAAGATGAAGGTGGAGAAGGGATGTGACCAAAGCCAGTCTTGCTCTCATAAGGAGACTCTTTTAAAGAAGAAGATGTTATGTGTCATGTGTGAAAGTACCTCTCACATTGCTAAGGATTGCCCATATAATCCTAAAAGTACTATCCACATGACCAATACAAAGACTTCAAAGAGTTTCAAGAAGAATCAAGCTTCAGAAGGAAAGTCTGTTTCCTTCGGAAGCTCCAAATCAAAGAAGAAGGTAAATGGAAAATTACCTTCGGAAGTAAAATTGGTCTCGAAAGAAAGGAGTTCTTCTGAAGCACTGAAGTCTGCTGCAGTGACTGTAGAATCTTCCGAAGGTTCAGTCATCAAAACTTGTGAAGTCCCAAAAGCTTCTAAGGTTTTGAAGGTCAAGTCCAAGACTCCAAAGGTGGTGTAATAGTCTAAGAAAGACCAAATGACTGAAGTTTCTCCATCAACAACAGCTGAAGATCCCCTTAGTACAACCATACTGTTGCATTACCTTCCATTACACTTAGTGAGCCCAAGACAAGTAAGGCTTGGGTTTCCAAATGTAACTAATCATTTTCTTTGTGCAGGAACAGCTCAAGACAATCAGGAATGTCTGGATAATTGATAGTGGTTGTTCCAGGCACATGACAGGCAATAGGTCTCTACTTCATAACTTTGAGAGAATTGATGGAGGACCAGTTGCCATTGGAGGAGATGAAGGTGGTTACATTTCAGGAAGGGGCAAGGTCACAAATGGTAAGCTCAGCATTGAAAAGGTAAACTTTGTTAAGGATCTTGGGTACAATCTTCTGAGTGTATCCTAATTTTGTGATCAGAGTCATAACATGCTCTTTACTGAGCATGAGTGCATTGTTCTCAAGCCTGGAGTGGTCATTCCTCATGAGCATATCCTGCTCAGAGCCCCCAGGAAAGGGAACATGTACAAGATGGATTTGCAAGAAACATATCCATCTGGAGAAGTTTCATGCTTTCTATCTAAAGCAAATAGTGATGAGTCTTTCCTATGGCATAAAAGAATGTGCCATGTAAACTTTAAGAACATGAATAAATTAATTAAACATGATCTGGTAACTGGAATGCCAAAGAAAGAGTTTACAAGTGATGATCATTGTGTTGCATGCCTGAAAGGGAAGCAACATAAGGTATCTCACAAGCCTAAGGAAAGGAACTCCATCACTACTCCCCTACACTTGTTACATATGGATCTCTTTGGCCCCTCCAGTGTAATGAGTCTAGGAAGGACCTCTTATTGTTTAGTGATCACAGATGATTTTACAAGATTCACTTGGGTTTTCTTTCTTAGAACTAAGGATGAAACCCCTGAGATTCTGAAGAATTTCATCTTAAAAATTTGAGAATCAAAGTGATCACAAGGTCAAAACCATAAGATGTGATCAAGGAACTGAATTCAAGAACCAAATCCTTGATACATTTTGTGATGAAAAAGGTATTACAAGACAATATAGTGCTCCCAGGACTCCTCAGCAAAACGGAGTTGCTGAGGAGAAACAGGACACTAATTGAAGCTGCAAGAACTATGTTGTCTGACTCTAAACTGCCCATCACCTTCTGGGCAGAGGCAGTTAATACTGCTTGCTATGTGCAAAACAGAGTTTTAGTAGTTAAGACACATGGTAAGACTCCTTATGAACTTTGGCACAAGAGGAAACCTTTCATTGGTTTTCTCAGGTCATTTGGATGTCCCTGCACCATCTTGAATACCAAGGATCAAATTGCCAAGTTTGCTGAGAAATCAGATGATGGACATTTCATTGGATACTCTTCCCAAGCTAAGGCTTATAGAGTATACAATCTCAGAACTAGAATTGTTGAGGAGTCAGCCAATGTGACTTTCAATGAACACGCACCCTGTGTGGCTGGTTCTGGTCCTGATTGGCTGTTTGATCTTGATTTAGTTACCAACTGTTTTAACAAATCTTGTGAGAATGTTTCAGGATCTGCAGAAAATCTAAATACAGGTGATCCTATTCCAAGATTTGAGCTAGGAAGACCCTCAACTCATACATCTTCAGCTCCAGTTGGAACTACTTTAGCAAATGAGGTCTCTATCAGCACTACAATAACAAATTCAGCTGATACATCTGGTATGCCTTCAAATTCCAGCTCAGAGGCTCCTCAACCAGATAAAGATACCTCAATTGTAGAAGACAACAATGGTGATGGTGATAGTGATCAGGAATTCCTTGATGCTAATAACCACACCATAGATGACAACATCAATGATGTCACACACTCATTGGATCAAGTTAATCTTGATAAGTGTGGTAATGTGGAGGGTGAATCATCTATGCCAGATCTAAATTCTCAAATTTGGATCTTTCTCAGCAACTTGCTGTGATCCCTCAGCTAAGGATCCACAAGTCTCATCCCACCACAAACATCATTGGAGATGTTGTCACAGGGGTAAGAACAAGAGGACAAACCCATGAAGCAAATGTTTGTCTTCACTCTTGTTTCTTATCTCAGATAGAGCCAAAGAAAGTTGATGAAGCTCTAAAGGATGGAAGTTGGGTTGAAGCTATGCAACAAGAGCTGCTTCAATTCAAAAGGCAGAAAGTTTGGAACCTTTGTCCTCTTCCTCATGGGAAGACTACCATTGGAACCAAATGGGTTTTTAGGAATAAGAAGGATGATAGAGGAATTATCATCAAGAACAAGGCAAGACTAGTTGTTCAAGGATACACACAAGAAGAAGGGATTGACTACACTGATGTCTTTGCTCCTGTAGCAAGATTAGAAGCTGTTAGGATATTCCTGGCATTTGCTGCATCCAAGAACTTCAAGGTCTTTCAACTTGATGTAAAGTGTGCTTTCTTATATGGAGTGATTGATGAAGAGGTTTATGTCAAACAGCCACCTGGTTTTGTAGACCCTAATCATCCTGATTATGTCTGCAAGCTTGACAAAGCTCTTTATGGGCTGCATCAGGCACCCAGGAAGTGGTATGAGACATTGTCTGAGTATCTTTGTTAACATGGATACAGGAGAGGTACTATAGATGGAACTCTCTTCATCAAAGGACAGGGAAATGACTTATTGCTAGTTCAAGTATATGTTGATGACATCATCTTTGGTTCAACTAATCCAAAGCTCTGCAAAGACTTTGAGAAGCTGATGAAAGACAGATTTGAAATGAGTGCAATGGGAGAACTCAATTTCTTTCTGGGAATTCAAGTGAAGCAAGTTGAAGATGGCATCTTCATAAGTCAGTCAAAGTATGTTCAGGACATACTCAAGAGGTTCAACATGACTGATTGTAAGATTGCTAAGACACCCATAGCCAGAAACCACTCCCTTGACCTGATCTTGAGGGGGAGTGTGTAGATGAACATTTATACAGGGCTATGATTGGGTCTCTTATGTATCTTACAGCTAGCAGGCCTGATATCATGTTTGCTACATGTATTTGTGCAAGATATCAACCAACCCTAAGATGTCTCACTTAATCACTGTCAAAAGGATTCTAAGATACCTCAAAGGTGCTTCAACACTTGGTTTATGGTACCCAAAGAATCCTGACTTCAATCTGTATGCTTATACAGATAGTGATTATGGTGGTTGCAACATGACTGCAAAGTCTACATCTGGGGGATGTCAATTCCTTGGTGGAAGGGTTTCTCATGGCAATGCAAGAAACAATCCTGTGTGTCTGCATCAACTGCTGAGGCTGAATACATTGCTGCTGCAAGCTGCTGTGCTCAAGTGCTTTGGATTCAAAATCAGATGCTGGACTATGGATTTTACTTCAAGGAGATCCTATCCACATAGACAACAATAGTGCTATCTCTATCACTGAGAACCCTGTGCAGCACTCATGGACCAAACACATCAACATCAGGTATAAGAGATAACTATGAAAATGGATTAAATAAACTAGTCAAAGTTCATACAGATGAACAATATGCTGATCTGTTTACAAAAGCTTTTGATGAACATAGATTTAAATATCTGATATCAGCTATTGGGATGATTAACTTTGAGTAGACTTTTTCTTAAAACTAATTCTAATTATTTCTTCTTAAAATATGTGTGTCCTAAGTTGTCTAGTTCATCACTTTCATAAGCTCATGTTTTCTTTGGATGTAAAATTCTTTTTGAAGACTTTCCTTAGATTCTTGAAATTTTTCTGATACTTCGGAAGATAAAATTTTATCTTCGGAACAAAATCATGTCTTCAAAATAAATAACTGTCTAAGATATTTTACCTTCGGAAGAAGTCTAAATCCATCTTCCGAAGCTCAAAATTCTTTTCTCAGACACTTATTTGTTTTTAAGGACTTTTTCCTTCCGAAGCAAAATCAACTCTCGGAAGCTTTGTTGTTTCTTATACAAAGCATCCAAGTGTTTATTTCTCTTCCGAAGCATAAATTTTCAAGACTCTTAGGAAAATCTTCCGAAGCCATTTTAGCTTCGGAAGCTTTTTCATTAAAACTCCGAAGACAATTTACCTTCGGAAGCTTTTCGAATTCCAAGAAAACTACTTTTTGAGCAAAAGTAAACTACTTTTTCAGAGGTGGGACCGACTTCCGGATTTCAAAGTTTATCCTCTTTCATTAACTTTGGTTCAAATCCCTTTTCACATAAATACCCAACGGTTCCCCCTCTTCCTCACTATCTTCCTCAATTCCACTATTCCTCAAACCTAATTCTCTAAACCGCCTTTGCTTTCTACCTTTCTTCACCCTTAAGCTTCTGAAATGGCCAACCTTAACCGCAGAAACAACCCTGATTTCTCCATGCAACTTCACAGGCAACACAATCAGGTTGCTCTGTTAAGCTCTGAGAAAGATGCAAGTTTCTTAGAGATTTGCCAATTCTTAACTCTATCCAACTATTTCACCTCCCTGACCATTGATCCTACTCTGTATGAGGATCATTTGCTTGAATTCTGGAAGACCTGCCAAGAGGTCATTATGGATGGGGAGAAGGCACTGTCTGCCACAGTTCAAGGGAGGACAATCTTCATCACTCCGGCCATCATCAACCATCATTTGCAGCTGGATGATGAAGAAGGTGAGTTGTCCTTCCCAAAGGAAGCTGTTAATCATTCCTTTGAGCAGATGGCTATGAAGGAGATTTCTCTGTAAAGACCTTCAGGAAAGGGAAGGTCTCATCCCAGTGGAAATACCTGCTCCATGTGGTTATCCACAGCTTATCAAACAAGCATGGTGGGTGGGACCAGATTCCTGAGGATCTCTCCTTTATAGTTCATGGAATGGTTCAGGGGGTCAAGTTCAGGTACTCTCAATTTGTTTATACTAATTTACTTGCAAACTTGGACTCCTTAGAGTATTACATGTTTCCTAGATATGTTCAGCACATTCTTAACTGTGAACTGGGCTCACAGTTGAGGGAAACAAGTAATATTCTTAAATTGGGACAGATGAAGCCCGGCATCTTTAAAATAATGAAGAAGCAAACTGTTGGCTTCTCAGGGGTAGAAACAGCCCTAGTCCTCAAAATTTTAGAGCTCATTGCTCAAGGTGACAACCTAGCAACACAAGCTAGTGTTGAACCCACACCTTCTTTTTCTATACCACTAAAAAGACCACAAATAACCCTCACCTACCAAAGAAAATCCAAACGAACCCCTGCTCAGGCTATTGAGTCTGTGCAGGTCCCCATATACTCAACCTTACCGGAGGAAGTGGACACTAGAGCTCCCACTTCCCCTGAGGAGCAAACCACTCCCATTTCTTCACCTATCAGGGCTGAGGTTCCTCATGCTCACCTGATGAGCTCACAAGCCCAACAGCCTTAAGCCTTCACTCTGAGTCTCAACACTCAAGTGAACAACCTTCAGGGGACAGCTACCATCCCCAGCCTTTAGATCTAAACCAACCAATTCCCAACCTATCCTTCTATACTGATGAAGACTTAGGATTCAGTGAGTACCATGAGTCTCTCTTCTCCTCCCCTACTCAAAGAGAGATGAGTACCTCTGATTCTCCTCAGTCTATCCCACATCAGTCACCTGTTACTGAGGTGGACACTTCTGAACATGTTCAGGATGTCCATATGGAAGAGGCTCTCACTTCTGAAAGTGATTACATCATTAAGACCTCAACCATGGCAACTCAGCCCACTGGCATCTCAACTGAGATTGCTAGTGAGCAGAGGAAAACCAACAGCCAAGAACCTCAAGCTGGTGGTGAGAGAGAGGACTTTGGTCCAATCATCTCATCCCCCAATGATTCTTCTGATGAAGAAGAGGGGAATTTGAGACTAAAGGTGCAGAAACTGTCAAAAACATGCTCCTATTTAGTCTCTAAGGTTAGTCACCTTGAATCTCAGGTGACTACCTTACAAAACAGGGTCAATGATCAGCAACTTCAGATTTCATATCTAAAGGAAAAACTAGCTGGGAGACCTTTAAGGAGAGCTCAACCAGGAACACAAGAACCTGTGGAAGTGATTGACTTATCCTCCAGCTCACCTATGCAAGTGGGTGATGCTACCAAAAAGGGGGAGAAAGTTATTACAGCCACAGAACCTGGGAGTTCTTCACAGAGAATTGACATAGAGGACTCACCATCCTCACTTGCTGTTGTGCATTCTCAGCAACTTTCTCAAGTTCACATTAGTGTGGACTCTATAGACTCTATCATCAGGAGTCTCTTTGAGGAAGGTATACCAAGGGCTGTCTCATCTCCACCACAAGGAACTTCAAACTACATCATAAGGTGGAGGTATGATGCTGACAGAAGAGCCCTTATCCTTCACAGAGTTCAAGGGCAACAAGAAGTTTTTGATTTTCAAAGCCTGAACTTCTATGAAAGATTGGATCTAGTCAACATGCCACTTGTCAATCCAAGCAACTCAAGACAAGCTGACAGATTGGCTCAAAGAATCCAAGATAGGATCCTTGCAGAGTTCATTCTAAGAAGGAGACTTAGGCAATCAGGCAATGTCATCGGTCAACTGGATGTTGAGGTGGACCCTAAGATTAGTTTCATAGGGGAAACCTTGACTGAAGGCCCAGTGGCAGAACCTGAGACCCCTATCTCATCATCAACAACTGCTGCAGAGGTTCAAACTCCTTCTGAGACACCTGCTGGTGAAGGTGTTTCTCAGCCTCTCTCTGGCCAGAGCATGGAAGCTACACCAAGCAATGAAGGCCAAGCCTCTATCCACCTTGAGTCACAAAGGTCTGTGGGTGACAAAGGGAAAAGGATAATGACTCCTGAGGAAATTGAGGAGGAAGAGAGAGAGAGGAAAAGGAAGCTAAGGGGAGAAAGTTCCTCTGGGTCATCAAGCTTTATGCAAGCTGCAATCAGGGCTGCCCCCAGACCAAATACTCAAGATGATGAGTTGAGGGCAGTCAGGATTACTTATTTACAGACCAGGAACTATGATATTGATGAAATCATCTCCCTCCCCTTAGAAGAATTGAATGAACTGGCTGACATGAAAGTGTCAAGAGAGATGAAAGAGAAAGAGGATGCAAGGCTACTTCTCCAATTCAAAGAGGAGAGGAGACAGAAAAGACTCTACAAGCATGCTCCCACTCTCTCTCCAGTTCAAGAAAGTCCTGCACAGGAGGATGTGGCTCCACAAGAACCTCAGGTAGACAAAGAAGAAGATAGGATCAAGATGATCAACTACCTGAGTGCCACAGGCTTCTATCAGGCAGATGCACTTCTTCCCCTGTCCTATGACTTCATTGAGTTTGAGTACTTGAAACAACTTGAACTTGAGCTAGTCAAAGAAAGAAAAACAACTAAAAGGAAGCTAAGGGAAGAAGCTGCAAAGTCAAGGGCCATCATCCACAAGAATATGAAGAAGTCTGTTGATAGACAAAGGATGATGAGCTTCTTGAAGCTATATGGATTCTCCGGAAGGAGACTTGGCCCTATGTCTCTATCCACAATGGATGAGCATATAAGGGTGATCAAGCAGAAGATTAAGAGTGGTGAACTGATTGACTTGCACTCTCTTCCAAGTCAAGTCCCACCTGAAGTGGAGGTTAATTTTGAACAACCTTAGACACCTCAATCCGGACCTCCAGCTGAGCCTCAGCAAGCTTCATCTTCTGATCCAAGGCAGGGTCAAACTCCCTCTCCTTCTGAACCTGTGAGGGAGGAACACCCAACTGAGAAAGACAAGGATGATCAACAAGGTGCTGCAGACCAGTCATCTCAGTTAAAGTCATCAAAGAGGAAGAAGAAAATGGCTTCTAAACCAAAGTCAAAGAAGAAGAAGCCTAAGTCATCTACCTCTACACCTCAGGCTGAGTCAGATCAACCTGAGGAAGTGCATGATGAAGCAGCCCAATCAACTCCTATGCAAGTGGCTCCTCTGACAACTGAGACACCCATCTTGTCCTGGACTTACTCTACCAATCCAGAAAGATGGCATGTAATCAGAGATCAAGGTGTTGAGAATGTCTACTCTTGGCAAGACATAATCAACTTACCTCTGCATGATCTCTTTGAGATGAGAAGATACTATGAAGGTCTTGATGATCCTGACCATCTAATGAAGAAAGGAATGGTCATGATTGTACTGAAGACCACCAACATCTGAAGATCTTCTAAGTGTTTTGGTAGCATCAGCCTAGGGGGAGTTTGTAAGGATTCCTTAAGTCTGATGCAACCCAAAACATCCAATGTGTCTCTACAACATGCACTAAGTACTGAAGTAAAGAATGCTTCGGAAGTTTTACACAATACACTAGAAAATACTCTAAGTGTAAAATCTTCCGAAGCCAAGACCAATATCTTCCGAAGCCAAACATGAAGTCTTCCGAAGCCTCAGAGACAAAGTCTTCCGAAGCTTCAACCTATGAAGACAGATTTCTTCCGAAGACTTTTAGTATACATGCTTTATCTGATGTACTTTTCCTTAAAGCTGGACACCTTTCCGCTGCATCTCTGTAAAGTCACCAACTTACATGAGTTGGTGAAAAGGTCCATGCTTTTGGTAACTGTACATTGAGGTCTTGAGTCTGTAACTTTCTACTTTATGTACTTTATCCTTTTTGTAATATATAAGGATGTGAGCTATGGCATGTCATAGTCACAAGGTCAAAAGGCAGATATGCCTTTTGATCCTACAATTGATTTTGTTAGTGTCTAGTCAATTGTATCCAGTTGGCTTTCAAAGTATAGCCGACATTAGGTTGTAGTATAAGTATTCCAAGTTCTTGTATCTTTCTTTATGCTTTGTAACACTTGTAAAAGAACTTGAGAAAGCAATATACTGCCTCCTTGAATCCCAACTCTCTTGTTCTGTCTCTTTACTTTACTTGTGTTCTTTGTATCAACTTGGTTAATCCAGTTCACTGTTTGATCAAAGTTTAGTTGCTCTCCTCATTGTGTTGTTGTGTTGTAATTTGTTCAAGCCCTTAAATGGTCCTGCACAAACGTTACACTTGAAACATCTTGTTGTTATCGTTTCATCATTGATTTTGTTCTTCTGAATCTTAAAACCCATTATCCATTTTCTCTTAATGACTCTTAATAATCTTTCTAAACGTTTTCCCTCAAACCCACACTTATTCTGAAATCCATTACAATGATAATCTTATTCTGAACTGAACCATTAATCTTAACAAACACGATTCTTGTATCAACTTTAAACTAATGAAACTTTGAAACCTCAACGAAATAGTAAACAAGAATTGATCATCTAAGAACCCTGTTAAAGTTATTTTCTTGGGAAGTTTCAATTAAATTCATATTCCAACCAAAAGTGTCTTGAACTTATTTCTCATGTTTGTTAAGTCGACTCTCGAATCGATTTAATCTTGGTTCTTCCCTCATGACAACACTTCCCCTCTTTCCAAATTCATCTACGGGTCTTATCTTACAAGCACCAGAATGAGAGAGGGACTTCCTGGCTTGACTTTCTCACATTCCAATAATTACGTAGCCCGGTAGGTGGAGGAAAAAGGCGGAGAACATTCCTAATCGTTTTGAATCGTCCAAAATACGAAAACTTATCAATTAAAATTCTAAGTTAATACTCTTGTACTCTTGTCAAAAACTACATGAAATCATGAAATATGGAATTTAACAAAGTTAAGCATAGCAAAGTATCATAATTAAACTTGTTGAATTTAAACGCCTCCAAGAGTCACTTGCGAACGCGAAATGAAATCTAAGTCTGCTCATAACTTTGAAATAAATTTTTTCGTGAATAAATTTTGGGGACAAAATTTCTTAAAGTAGGGGAGACTGTAACATCCGCCATTTTCAAAGTTAAACCCAAACCCGAACCCATTATTTTTTTATTAAACTATTATAATGGATCCAATCCATTAAATGTGCAATACATATTGTGAAATTATTCATTTATTAATCATCTAAATAACTTGTAATAATTTATGGGTTATAAATAATCCTTTATAAAGTTATAAAGTTTAATTATACATTTTACAACACATAACTAAATAAAAAGGACTTATTAAAAATTTATAAAGTTATAAAATGGATTTTAATAAACTTATAAAGTTTACTAGTAATTATAAATTTTAATGAATAATCAAATTATAAAAGTCACAAGTTTTACAAAAGTTAAGAAGATTAATAAATAATTTATTTGAAAAATTATTTAAATGAAGTTCTATAAGTCTAGGGTTTAATTTGTAGTTTTTAAAAATTAATTCAAAAGTTTCCAACATAAAATAATAAACTTCCAAACAACAGGGACCAAAAGTGTAAATATGGTTTAAAACCAACTCCACCGTCGGCTTCCCTGTTTCTCCGGCCACACCTCCGGTCACAACTCCGACAGGTTCCGGCGAGGGTTTAAACCACAAAACAACCCAATAAATTCCAATTAAACGCCATTGAATCAACTCCTCGACTGTTTCGAATCAAACACCCAAGTTAATTCGGATTAAACACCCATTAAACCATCTTAACTCGAAACCGAAAATCACATTCAAATCATGAATCCATTCGGCTTGAAACTGATCAAAAGAGCTTTAACAATCGAGGGAAAACCATCGAACCGATGCTTTCAATCTATTAGAACTCGCAATTGCGTCTGAGATACAACAACATATCATTATCGATTACCACCTTCACTTCGAACCTGCAGCTCAACTAAAATCCGTCTTCTGAGCATCATAAAACGAAATTGATAAGGGGCTTTTGATCAGGATGACTCCAGGAACCTTTACGTGAAGTTAATTTGATTTTCATCAATGTTTGCATCTCGAATCATACTCGACCGTGGGCGCGACTGGGTCTTCGCATTGTAGCATCGAATCGATCATCATTTTGGTAATTAAACCTGCGTACACACTCGGTTTCATATGGGCAATCAAAGCCCTATGTTTGATTTGATTAACAACATCAAATTCAAGTTCAATTTGGAACAATTGCAATCTAGGGTTCTTATGAAATTGGGGGATTTTGTATTTAATGTTTTAAACTTTATAACTGAGATTTTAAAAGACTTGTGGCTTATAGCCCACTGGTAACATGCATGGACTAAATACATGGGGTCCTGGGTTCGAACCCGGGCACCCACAGGTTATTTTTTTATTATTAGTTTTTTTTAAATCATTTTAAATTCTATAAATTCTTAATATATTACTTCATCAAATTAAAATTATTATTATTAATTAAATTTATTCCAGAATTTATTTATTTAATTTCTGAAATTTTTTTAAACAAATAATATTCAAATTTTATAGTTTCAAATTTATAAAAACTATGACTAGAGTTATTATAAAGTTTGCCTTTTTCTGTTACTTTATAATGGTATCTTTAAATCAAATAAGTTATGTTATAACTTCTTTAAATAATTGATTATTTAATCAAATCATTAATTAATTAATTATTAAATTAATTTTAAAGGTTTTAAAAACTTATGATTTTAAATTTAATTACTTTAAAAAAATAACAAAGATTATACAAGCATTATTAATTATTTTATGTAATTTAAATAAACCTATCATGGTTCTAATGTAGATTATTGTGAGACATTATAAATATATATGTTAAATAAATAATTATTTAATTAGTTATTTAAATAATTATTTAAATAATTAATTATTCATCTTTTCAATTAACCATGTTATATATAATTAATTAATAAAGTTATTCTTTAAAATCTTATTTAAGTTCTTGAAACTTACAAAACAATATAACTTTCTATTATACTTTAATTTTATTTAAGGCTTGATATTATAAGACCATTATAATAAATCATATAAAAGCTCAAAACTTTATAAAATGATTTTAGATAGTTTTAAAGGTCATTTAAAATAAATATTCAATTAATTACCTTTATCAAATTCTAAATAATTAATTATTAAGTTAATTATTCACACATCATATTTAATCTTTATTAATTCAATAAATTAAATTATTGAATTCTTATTTGTAATTGATTTATCCCAACTTTATTTAACCGAAACATAATCGATTGCTTATTTTATTTTATTTGATTTTGTTATTAAAATCCCCCAAATTCCAATTGAAATCCTAGTTCACGTCTAATTGTTAATCTTATTATTGAACTTAATCTTGGAACAATATGTTTAGCTAACCTGTAAAAGAAATTGTTAGAGCCTTGTTTAAATTCTTATCATCACCTTATATATATCATGTGAGTATTTCTATACCCCTTTTGTATATTTTTACACTTTGGGGTGAAACATGTTATCTTATAACCATTGCACTTGTAAATTCTTTTGATTCTTGTAAACACTTGGCAATTCACTTGTATGTTGTGGTTAGTTGATTTTAGTAATTACCATGTATTGACGATTATATGTGCAATCATTAACTATTGCTAGCCTGGCGACGTCATAGATCTATGGGCCTGACAAGCCTGCTTGGTTAATCCAAGTACACTTAGCTAATCGTATAAACTTGTAAACGTGGAATCTTGTAAACTGTCAAGGTTTGATTGTTACATTTGTCATACATCCCTAGTTACTTTATTCACTAACTTATGACATGAATTGCCATATTTTATCAAGTTATGTATGAAAACTATGGAAACATCACCAACATTATGTTGACCCTTTATTTTAAACATGTTTCAGGTTTACTACTTGAGGGAACTCTTCTTGTACATATAGGACTTGGACTTAGTTTAATTAAACATATTATGTTATTATTTATATTTTGTTGTATTGTATCGACTTAATTGTCTTGTAATGTTCAATAAAAATGATATTTAATATTATTACAACTTATTTAGTTCCATGTGCTATGAACAATCGTTTCACATTCGTCCGCCCCGATGATTCTGCCGTCGGTCGGGGTGTGACAATTAGTATGATTATTTTTATCCATTATTAGGTTTAATTAAAATAAGCTTATTAACTTTCCAACAAATAAATGAACATAAACAACCCATAAGTTTCCATATATGGAAACAATAGTCCTTACAAGAATAACAACGTTAACTTTTAATTAACTCAAAAATTACATGATGTTACACCTTGCAGTGTGGATCAACTGTCAGGGGTTACCTACTATGATGATATGTACCGACAGGGATTGACATTCGTTGTCGATCAACATGGATCTCTTGCTTTGTGCAATCTCATTTATGATGAAAATGAAAGATAATGAAAGAATGAAAGATAATGAACATGTTTATTATGATGCAAGAAATGTTATGTATTATGATGTATGCATGGTCATTATATGAAGGATAAAGTTATATTTTCTTATTTATCTAAAACTAGAACTCACTCAGCAAAGCTGACTTTTATACATAATAGTTGGCAGGTAAATGATGCTGGTGGGGATGGCACGAGGTGGGAAGCTACTTGGATGGCATTTCCGTTTATAAAATCTTTTATTGTAATTTAAGAACAAGTACTATGTTTTATTCACAATTGAAGGACAAATGTATGAGTATAATATGGTTTCCAAGTTTTAAATGAATGTCTATTCTGCAATGTTTTGGTTATTAAAGATAATTTTATGCTATGATTAACCAACTGTGAGGTTTTCTGGGAACGGGGCCTAACACTAGGGCATCAGGCCTAAAGCCCATTAGTATCGGTAGTTCACGAACAATATCATAACATGGCCCAATGGCCCATTAGGGTTTCGTGGGTCAAGCCCATTTAACACCGTGGCCCAATGACCAGTTTAAAGTTTTATGGGCCTAAGCCCATTATGGTGTGTGCGTATCCATGTCTAGGAGTTTGATCTTATTAGGCCCATTACATGGGCATCTGATGTGATCGTTATGTGGCCCGTTATGATTTTAGAAAAAAATTATGGGCCCAAAATCAAGGTTGTCACATCCTTCACCACTTACAAAAAGTTCATCCTCGAAATTAGCTTAAGGCTAGTCTATCAAGTCCTACTCTTATTGCGATGACAAGTTAGGGATTTTACCGGCTTTCTTTTGAGTTCCACTGTTAGTGGTTTTGGGCTCAAATAGGTGCGGATATTTCTTTCTGATTTCACTTTCTTGTTCCCAAGTGAACTTAGGACCTCATCATGAGTTCCATTTGACCATCACTGTCACACCCCGACCGACGACGGAATCATCGAGGTAGACAAATGTGAAACGATTGTTCATAGCACATGAAACTAAATAAGTTGGGAATAATATTAAATACCAATTTACATTGAACAATACAAGACAATTAAGTCATTACAATACAACAAAGATATAAACAACAACATAAGATGTTTAATAAAACTAAGTCCAAGTTCTATATGATCAAGAAGAGATCCTCAAGTAGCAATCCTGAAACATGTTAAAAATAAAGGGTCAACTTTAAAAGTTGATGAGTTTCCATGGGTTAAACATACATATATATATATATATATATATATATATATATATATATATATATATATATATATATATATATATATATATATATATATATATATATATATAAATTCTTACAAGTAGCAATTCATATCAATGGTTATGAATTATGCAAGTTTATAGAACACATATAGTTACAATCAAACCTCGACCAAGCATAAGATTACAAGTTTATAACTATTGGCTAAGTGTACTTGGTTCCCATGATGAACAAGTCATACGTCATCAGGAGCCGGCAATACATCGGCTTTAACACCAAATAGGCTTGTCAAGCCCATAGATCTATGACGTCGCCAAGCTAGCAATAGTTAATGATTGTCAATATATTATGTATCTCATATAACACTCACAATAATACCAATAACCATGACAAAAAAAGTAAAGATGAATTGCATGTGTATTTACAAATATCAAGATGTTTACAAGTGTAAGTTTATAAGATTAACATGTTTCACCCCAAAAGGTGTGAAATAAAGTAAAAATGGGCATTGAAAACTCACATGATATATATAAGGTGATGATAAGAATTTAAACGAGGCTTCAACGACTTATTTTACAAGTTACTTAAACATATTGATTCCAAGATTAAGTTCAATAATAAGATTTACAATTAAACGTGAACTAGGGTTTCAATTGGAATTTGGGGGGTTTTTAATAACTAAATCAAATAAAATAAATTAAAGCAATCAATTATGTTTTGGTTGAATAAAGTTGGAATAAATCAATTAAAAAAATAAGAATTCAATAATTTAATTTATTAAATTAATAAAGATTAAATATGATGTGTGAAAAGAAATAATTAATTACTTAAAATTTGATAAAGGTAGATTATTAAATATTTATTTTAAATGACCTTAAAATTATCTAAAATCATTTTATAGAGTTTTGAGCTTTTATATGATTTATTATAATGGTCTTGTAATATCAAGTCTTAAATAAAAATAAAGTATAATAGAAAATTATATTGTTTTGTAAGTTTTAAGAATTTAAATAAGATTTTAAGGAATAACTTTATTAACTAATTATATATAACATGGTTAAATGAATAGATGAATAATTAATTATTTAAATAATTATTTAAATAACTATTTGAATAATTATTTGTTTAACATATAGATTTATAATGTTTTAAAATAATCTACATTTGAACCATAATAGGTTTATAACATTTAAATTACATAAATTAATTAATAATGTTTTTATAATCTTTGTTATCCTTTATAAAGTAATTAAATTTAAAATCATAAGTTTTAAATACCTTTAAAATTAATTTAATAATTTTTGAAATATTTTAGTTAACAAAGTAATTATAATTCTAACTAAACAATATATTAAAATTTTATGCAATTAAAAAGAACTTAAAAATCAAATAATTAAAAAGGAATGAGGGTCCCAGGGGTCGAACCCGGGTCCGTCGTGTGAATGCTATAAGTTGTAACCAGTTGGGCAGAAGCCCAAATCTGGTTAAAAGTTCAATTACAATGTTTAAAAACATTAATTACCAAAATCCCCAAATTCAACATAAACCCTAGAATTGATCTTATCCAAATTGAACCCGAAGTTGATGTTGTTAATCAAATCAAACATAGGGCTTTTGTTCCTTAAGTGAAACCGAGTGTTTTTATCTATTTAATTCACCTGGATTGGAGACAAAAACGATGGATACGATGGAACAAGGTCGCGACTGTGGTAGCTTTGGATTTGGAGGAATCTTGGTGTTGTGATTTAATTAAACGTGTGGAAAACTTCTTATGATGATGATGATCGATTTCCCTCTGTCAATTTTGAGTAATGGAACCCAGAAGATGGATAACGGCTAACTTGCAGGTTTGGGACGGAGGTGATGATCGAATGGGTTGTTTGTGTGAGTTTCAGACGAAATTGAGTGTTCAATTAGCTTTAGAGTATCGATTAGATGATTTGCCCTCAATTACACAATTTAATTAGACGAGTTTCATTTCGAACAGTTTAGTCTTGAATGCATATTTTGGTTTCTTGCTTAAATGTTCATAACACCCCTTTAAATCGAATCAAAACGTGGTCATGCGTTCGAAAACGGGTCATGAAGCGATTTAATGGAATTAATTTGGTTAATAATGGTTAATCGAGGGGTGGCTTAGTCGCCGGAGGGCCGCCGGAATCGGCCACCGGAAAAACGGGGGTGAGGGAGGGCGGTTTGGGTTTTAAATCAAAGTTACAGCTTTAGCCCCTGTACTTTTAAGAGTTTATTATTTTATGTATGAAACTTTAAATTAAGTTTCAAAAATTACAAATTTGACCCCAAACTTATTAAACCCATTTTATGATTAAATTATTGTGTTTTAAAACTTTATAGAGTTCATAATTAAAAACACTTTCTTTATTAATTATAAATCTCAAAATCTCATGTTTAACATTAAACTTTATAAACTTATATAACTTTATAAGTTTTATAGAAACTTTGAAATATAATTATTTTTTTCTATGTTGAAACTCATAAATGACAATTAAACTTTATAAATTTAATAACTTTACTTTATAAATTATAAAATTATTATAACTTGTTTAAATGATTTAATAAATAACAATTAAATAAAACAATTTTTTTTCTTAAATATTGATTCCACTTCTAATTCATATGATTCATTAATAAAATAATTTAAATAAAGAAATTCACATCGTATGAAAGTTCAAAATTAGTTCGAGTTTGAGTTTATAATTTTGAAAATAGGCGGATGTTACAGTCTCCCCTACTTTAAGAAATTTCGTCCCGAAATTTAATTGCGAGAAGGCTAATTTCAAGGTTATAAGGAGACTTAGATTTAATTTCACGTTCTCAAGTGTTCTCTTGGGAATGTTTAAATTCAATAAGTTTGATTATGAAGTTTTGATATGCTTAAGTTTGTTACTTTCATTATTCACGATTTCATATGTTTCTTGACAAAGTGTGTAAGGTCATTAATTTAGAATTTTTAGTTGAGAACTTTTGTATTTTAGACTGTTCAAGACGATTAAGAAGGTTTTGTCATGAGGGAAACACCAGGTATTAGTTTCATACGAGACTCAACTTAACGAACAGGAGAAATATTTTTAAGACAGTTTCGGATGAGATACGAATTCTTAGGAGCTTCTCAAAGCAAATGACTTTGACATGGTTCTTAGATTATCGATTCTTGTTTACTATAACAATGAGGTTTCAAGTTACATTAGTTTAATGTTGCTATAAGAATCATATTTGTTAAGATTAATGATTTAGTTCAGAATAATAGTATCATCGAAATAAAGTTCCAGAATAAGTACGGGTTTGAGGGGAGAACGTTTAGAAAGATTATTAAGAGTCATTAAGAGAAAGGGGATAATGAGTTTTAAGATCTGGGAGGAAAAAATCAATGATGAAACGATAACAACAAGATGTTTCATGTGTGACGGTTGGTTTACAAACCAAAACAATACGTTGACTTATCAAAGTATTAGGTCAACTACAACCTTAAAGAACACATGCGTACCTATAAGCGGACACTCACCGCAAGGGTTCCCAGGTAAGGTAAACGGATCCATCGGTTGATTTGGATTTATATGAATACCTTGCCTAGACAGAACACCTTGAGATACATGCATCACGCTCTTCCAGCATTACATGTTTCAAGTTATAGGACATAGACTTTGACGAGACTTGAAAACTACGATTAACGATTCAAAACTCATTTTGAAAACCATTTGATTTAGGAACATAATCCCTTAGAATATAAATTAAGATTCGTGTGTGCATAGATAAGTTTCAAAGTATAAGATGAATCACATAAAGCATATAATCACATAATCAAGTATCAAGTATAAACATATAAGGCACATATAATCCTATCTAAGCATATAAGATACATGAGAAGACTCATGTGTAGGGATACTTAGTTATAGTCTAGGTCATTCCATTTCAAATAACCTAATTCCCTATAACCATGGCTCTGATACCAATCTGTCACACCCCGACCGACGACGAAATCATCGAGGCGGACGAATGTGAAACGATTGTTCATAGCACATGGAACTAAATAAGTTGGAATAATATTAAATACCATTTTTCATTGAGCAATACAAGACAATTAAGTCATTACAATACAACAAAGATATAAACAACAACATAAGATGTTTAATTAAACTAAGTCCAAGTCCTATATGATCAAGAAGAGTTCCTCAAGTAGCAATCCTGAAACATGTCAAAAATAAAGGGTCAACTTTGAAAGTTGATGAGTTTTCATGGGTTAAACATATATATATATATATATATATATATATATATATATATATATATATATATATATATATATATAAATATTTACAAGTAGCAATTCATATCAATGGTTATAAATTATGCAAGTTTATAGAACACATATAGCTACAATCAAACCTCGACCAAGAATAAGATTACAATTTTATAACGATTGTCTAAGTGTACTTGGTTCCCATGATGAACAAGTCATACGTCATCAGGAGCCGACAATACATCGGCTTTAGCACCAAATAGGCTTGTCAGGCCCATAGATCTATGACGTCGCCAGGCGAGCAATAGTTAATGATTGTCAACATATAATGTATCTCATATAACACTCACAATAATACCAATAACCATGACAAAAAGTAAAGATGAATTGCATGTGTATTTACAAGTATCAAGATGTTTACAAGTGTAAGTTTATAAGATTAACATGTTTCACCCCAAAAGGTGTGAAATAAAACAAAAAGGGGCATGAAAAACTCACATGATATATATAAGGTGATGACAAGAATTTGAACGAGGCTCCAACGATTTCTTTTACAAGTTACCTAAACGTATTGTATCCAAGATTAAGTTCAATAATAAGATTAACAATTAAACGTGAACTAGGGTTTCAATTGGAATTTGGGGGTTTTTAATAACTGAATCAAATAAAATAAAATAAAGCAATCCATTTTGTTTTGGTTAAATAAAGTTGGAATAAATCAATTAAAAAAATAAGAATTCAATAATTCAATTTATTGAATTAATAAATATTAAATATGATGTGTGAAAAGAAATAATTCTAACTTATGGGTGACGGGTCCGATTCTTTCAAGAATTTTGAAGGGTCCTATGTGTAAAAATTCTTATAAGTCTGATGCAACCAAAACATCCAAAGTCTCTCTGCAAGCATGCACTAAAGAACAGAAGTAGAAATGATTCGGAAGTTTTACACCATGCACTAGAAATATTCTAAGTGTAAAATCTTCCGAAGCCAAGACCAACATCTTCCAAAGCCAAAAGTGAAGTCTTCCGAAGCTTCAAAGACAAAGTCTTCCGAAGCCAAAGAGTGAAGACAGATTTCTTCTGAAGACTTTTAGAGATATGCCTTTATCTGATGTACTTTACCATAAAGCTGGACCACCTTTCCGCTGCAACTCTGTAAAGTCACCAACTTACATGAGTTGGTGAAAGGTCCATGCTTTTGGTAACTGTACATTGAGGTTTTGAGTCCATGCTTTTTACTTTATGTACTTTTATCCTTTTTATAATATATTAGGATGTGAGCTATGGCATGTCATAGTCGCAAGTCAAAAGGCAGATATGCCTTTTGACTCTACATTTGATTTTGTAGTTGTCTAGTCAATTGTATCCAGATGGCTTTCAAAGTATGGCCGGCTGTAGGATGTAGTATAAAGTATCTCAAGTATTTGTAACTTTCTATCGATGCTTTGTAACTTGTAATAGAACTCGAGAAGCAATATACAACATTCATGAAAACCAAATACTTGTGTTGTTTGCAATCTTGTTCTGTCTCACTTTTACTTGTGTTCTTAGCATCTTTCATTAACAAGTTAACTAGTTCCCTATTTGATCTGTTAAGTGTTCTAAGCAACTCTCCTCTTTGTGTTGTTGTGTTGTAAGTGCATACCCTTCACCGGTCCTGCATTTGGTATCAGAGCATTTCAGGCTCTTGATATAAGATCTTACCATCTTAAGATCCCTCATACACACAAAATACTTAACAACTCAAATGGCAGCTATAACCAAAGCTGATATGGAAACTAGAACTATGACAAAGTCTCCACTGATCACTCTTGAAGATTTTGATACTTGGTGTCAAAGAATGGAAGGCTTCATCAAGTCTCAAGACTCCAGGATGTGAGACTCTGTTGTTGAAGGACCTTACATACCAAGCACCACTTCTGCTACTGGTGGTTGTATGATTCCTAAGGCTGTGGCTGATTACTCTAAAGCAGATAGAAAGAGAATAGAGATTGATCAAAAAGCCATAAGAACCCTTCAAACTGCTCTTCCAAACTCCATCTACAGAGGCTTCAAGAAGTGCAAAACTACCAAGCAACTATGGGAAGCACTGAAGCTGATATATGAGGGGTCTACTGAAGCAAAGGAGAATAAGAAGGATCTCCTGAAGCAGCAGTTTGAAAACTTCACTTTCAAGGCAGGTGAAACCATGACTTAACAATATTTCAGGTATGTTGAGATTGTGGACACTCTAATGGATGTTGGAGTAACTCTTGAGAACATGGACATTGTAAGGAAGTTTATGTGCTCTCTTCCTAGACAATGGACATATTATTGTGTTGTTATCAAGAGGACTGAGAACCTTCAGACTCTTACTTTCACAGAGTTGTATGGTATTCTTAGTGGCTACCAGATGGAGATGAATATGCAAAACTCATCTGGTAACTCAAGCAATCAACTTAGTTCAGCCCTCTATGTGGTCGAAAGGGAAAGCATTGAACAACAACATCATCTTATATGCTTCCCTGACAACTCACAAAAGGGCCCTTTCATCACCTTCCCAGAGACTCCAATCAACTCTCAAGACTTCAGGATGTGGGACTCTATTGTTGAAGGACCTTACATACCAAGCACCACTTCTGCTACTGGTGGTTGTATGATTCCTAAGGTTGTGGCTGATTACTCTGAAGCAGATAGAAAGAGAATAGAGATTAATCAAAAAGCCATGACAGCCCTTCAAACTGCTCTTCCAAACTCCATCTATAGAGGCTTCAAGAAGTGCAAAACTGCCAAGCAACTATGGGAAGCACTGAAGCTGATGTATGAGGGGTCTACTGAAGCAAAGGAGAATAAGAAGGATCTCCTGAAGCAGTAGTTTGAAACCTTCACCTTCAAGGCAGGTGAAACCATGACTCAACAATATTTCAGGTATGTTGAGATTGTGGACACTCTAATGGATGTTGGAGTAACTCTTGAGAACAGGGACATTGTAAGGAAGTTTATGTCCTCTCTTCCTAGACAATGGACACATTATTGTGTTGTTATCAAGAGGACTGAGAACCTTAAGACTCTTACTCTCACAGAGTTGTATGGTATTCTTAGTGGCTACCAGATGGAGATGAATATGCAAAACTCATCTGGTAACTCAAGCAATCAACTAAGTTCAGCCCTCCATGTGGTCGAAAGGGAGAAAGTTTCAAAGCAGTGCAGCCAGTGGAAAGTTTGGGCTGGACAAAAGCAAAGTAAAGTGTTACAACTAAAACCAGATGAGACACTTTGCAAGAGAGTGTAAGGCACCAAGAACAAATGGTGGCCAAGCACAAACCAGACCAAACTACACTGAGAAACCCCCCAGAATGAGAAGCCAAAGCAGCAAGCTGTAGTTGCTGTTGAAGAAGGAGGCTTTGACTGGAGCTTTCAAGTAGAAGATGCATCTCCAAACCAAGCACTCATGGCAGACCACGATGAAGCCAAGGTATTGGAACATCTTTGTACTCCTGAATGCATTGCTAAAGTTAATAGATATAGGTCCTATAATTTAGAAATGAGATCTGACCTTGAGTCCTTAAATATTTTAAAAGCTAATTTTAAAAGAGCTGAAAATGATTATAAACTAAAGATAGATGACTTAGAGAAAACCATTTCAACTCTTAAACATGAGCATACAAACTACAGGACTCAGATAAAAGATCTCATCACTAAATTAATTGAATGCCAGGCTAAGCTTGTGATCAGCAAAGCCAAGGCAGAAAAATGTGCTCTTGAAGAAGAGACCTTCAAGAACATAATATCCTCATCCTTGCATGCAAAAGTTTGTTATCAAAATAAGCAGGGACTAGGATCTTGTGAGATAGCTCCTTCACACACAATCTTGTCTGTAAGATCTTCAAGGTGTGGAACTTGTGAAGATGAGCTTCCCCTCATAGATCCTGTAACTGAAGAGGATGAAGAGGAGATGGTGGAGAATGGCTCTGAGAAGAGTGAAGAAAAGCATTATAAGAAGGGTCACCATCCCTTTGAGGAGAGCAAAGCTGTGAGGATGACCAAGTCAAGAAGAAAGAACTTGATCAGGAAGGCCAAAAGAAAGTCCAAAAAGGCTCAAGAGATCAAGGCCACCTTCAATTCTACACAGATTCAAGTCTTCATCTCTGCAGGTTTTGAAGTGGTAAAGGTTGAAGACACAAACTTGAACTCCATCAACAAGACTGGCTTTGGTCACATCCCTTCTCCACCTTCATCTTGGTAGATGCTAAGACAGTTCTTTTGGGCTGTGAACTGTTCTTGGAGTTTGATGGTCCAGGTTGTGCAGCAGGTACACAGCAGCTCAGTCTTCTTCTTTGTACTGAGATGATTTGAACAAGAACCAAAGCTCTTAGCTGAGGAGTCTTGGTTGATGTCTTCAGTCTTTACTACTTTAAACCCTGCAGAGATAAAAACTTGTTTATGCTTAGAATCAAAAGTAGCCTTGATCTCTTGAGCCTTCTTTGCTTTTCTTTTGCTCTTCCTGATCAAGTTCTTTCTCTTGGACTTGGTCATCACAGTAGATTTCTTCTCCTCAGAAGGATAGTGGCCCTTGGTAGAATCCTCTTCTTCACTCTTCTCAGAGGAATTCTTCACTATCTCTTCTTCATCCTCTTCACTTATAGGATCTATGAGAGGAAGCTCATCTTCACAAGTTCCACACCTAGGAGATCTTACAGACAAGATTGTGTGTGGAGGAGCTATCTCATTTGATCCCAGTCCCTATCTATTTTGATAGCACACTTTGTTGTGCAGGGATGAGGATATCATGTTCTTGAAGGTCTCTTCTTCAAGAACACTCTTTTCTGCTTTGGCTTTGCTGATCACAAGCTCAGCCTGGCACTCAGTCAACTTAGTTATGAGATCCTAGATTTGAGTCCTAAAATCTGTATGTTCATGTTTTAGTACTGAAATGGTTTTCTCCAAGTCCTCTATCTTTAACTTGTAATCATTTTCAGACTTTCTAAAATCAGATTTTAATATGTTTAATGACTCAAGATCAGATCTCATTTCTAAGTTATAGGACCTGTATCTGTTTACTTTAGCAATGCATTCAGGAGTACAGAGATGTTCCAATACCTTGGCTTCATCATGGTCTGTCATTAGTGCTTGGTTTGGAGAAGCATATTCCACCTGAAAGCTCCAGTCAAAGCCTCCCTCTTCAACAGCAACAGCAGCATGTTGCTTTGGCTTCTTATTCTGAGGGGCTTTGTCAGTGTAGTTTGGTCTGGTTTGTGTTTGGCCACCATTTGTTTTAGGTGCCTTACACTCCCTAGCAAAGTGGCCCATCAGGTTACAGTTGTAACACTTGACTTTGCTTTTATCTAACCCAAACTTTCCACTGGTTGCATTGCTTGGAAACCTCCTTCCTGTCCTCTTGTAGAACTTCTTGGCTCTGTGAGTGAGGAGAGCCATCTGCTGAACTATTTCCATGTACTCCAGGTCATCTGGATGGATACAGTCCAGGTCTTCAAGAGTGAAGAGAGAGTTCCCACAGCTTTCATCAGAAGACACAAAAGCTTGAGAAGAGATTGTCTCTTGGAATGGGCTTCCTTGAGTGTAGTTCTCCCTGGGTGTCTCTGGGAAGGTGATGAAAGGACCCTTTGGTGAGTTGTCAGGGTAGCATATGAGATGATGTTGGGGTTCTATGCTATCCCTTTCAACCACATGAAGGGTTGAACCCATTTGATTGTTGGAGTTGCCAGATGAACCTTGCATGTTCATCTCCATCTGGTAGCCACTAAGAATCCCATATAACTCTGTCAGAGTAAGAGTTTTGAGATTCTTAGTCCTCTTGATCACCACACAGTAGTGTGTCCATTGCCTAGGAAGTGAGGACATGAACTTCCTTACAATATCCCTGTTCTCAAGAGGAACTCCTCCATCCACTAGGGTATCCACTATCTCAACATACCTGAAGTATTGTTGAGTCATGGTTTCACCTGTTTTGAAGGTGAAGTTTTCAAACTGCTGCTTTAGGAGATCCTTCTTGTTCTCCTTGGCTTCAGAGGAGCCTTCATACATCAGCTTCAGTGCATCCCACAGCTGTTTAGCTGTTTTGCACTTCTTAAAGCCTCTCTACACAGAGTTTGGAAGAGCAGTTTGAAGAGCAGTCATGGCCTTCCTATCAATCTCTACTCTCTTCCTATCTTCATCAGAGTAGTTGGCCACATCTTTTGGTATCATACCAGCACCAGTAGCAGAAGGAGTGCTGGGTATGAAAGGTCCATTCTCAACAGACTCCCACATTCTTGAGTCTAAAGACCTGAAGAAACCTTCCATTCTCATACACCAGGTGTCGAAGTCATCAAGAGTGATCAGTGGGCATTTGTTCATGGTTCCAGTCTCCATATCAGTCTTTGAGATGGATGCCATTTGGACAGTTTAGTTTTTGTGCGTGTGAGGGATCTTAAGATGGTGAGATCTTATATCAAGAGCCTGAAATGCTCTGATACCAATTGCAGGACCCTTTAAGGGCTTGAACAATTACAACACAACAACACAATGAGGAGAATAACTAAACTTGATCAAACAGTGAACTGGATTAACCAATATTGATACAAAGAACACAAGTAAAGTAAAGGAGACAGAACAAGAGAGTTGGGTTTCAAGGAGGCAGTATATTGCTTTCTCAAGTTCTTTTACAAGTGTTACAAAGCATGAAGAAAGATACAAGAACTTGGAATACTTATACTACAACCTACAGCCGGCTATACTTTGAAAGCCAGCTGGATACAATTGACTAGACACTAACAAAATCCATTGTAGGATCAAAAGGCATATCTGCCTTTTGACCTTGTGACTATGACATGCCATAGCTCACATACTTATCTATTACAAAAAGGATAAAGTACATAAAGTAGAAAGTTACAGACTCAAGACCTCAATGTACAGTTACCAAAAGCATGGACCTTTTCACCAACTCATGTAAGTTGGTGACTTTACAGAGATGCAGCGGAAATGTGTCCAGCTTTATGGAACAGTACATCAGATAAAGCATGTTACTAAAAGTCTTCGGAAGAAATCTGTCTTCATAGGTTGAAGCTTCGGAAGACTTTGTCTCTGAGGCTTCAGAAGACTTCATGTTTGGCTTCGGAAGATATTGGTCTTGGCTTCGGAAGATTTTACACTTAGAGTATTTTCTAGTGTACAGAGTAAAACTTTCGAAGCATTTCTTACTTCAGTAGTTAGTGCATTTGTTGCAGAGAGACATTGGATGTTTTGGTTTGCATTAGACTTAAAGGAATCCTTACAAACTCCCCCTAGGCTGATGCTACCAAAACATTTAGAAGATCTTCAGATGTTAGTGGTCTTCAGTACAATCATGACCATACCCTTCTTCATTAGATGGTCAGGATCATTAAGACCTTCATAGTATCTTCTCATCTCAAAGAGATCATGCAGAGGTAAGTTGATTATGTCTTGCCAGGTGTAGACATTCTCAACACCTTGATCTCTGATTACATGCCATCTTTCTGGATTGGTAGAGTAAGTCCAGGACAAGATGGGTGTCTCAGCTGTCAGAGGAGCCACTTGCATTGGAGTTGATTGGGCTGCCTCATCATGCACTTCCTCGGATTGATCTGACTCAGCCTGAGGTGTAGAGGTAGATGACTTAGGCTTCTTCTTCTTTGACTTTGGTTTAGAAGCCATTCTCTTCTTCCTCTTAGATAACTTTAACTGAGAAGACTGGTCTGAGCACCTTGTTGATCATCCTTGTCTTTCTCAGTTGGGTGTTCCTCCCTCACAGGTTCAGAAGGAGAGGGAGTTTGACCCTGCTTTGGATCAGAAGATGAAGTTTGCTGAGGCTCAGCAGGAGGTCCAGGTTGAGGTGTCTCAGGTTGTTCAAACTTAACCTCCACTTCAGGTGGGACTTGACTTCGAAGAGAGTGTAAGTCAATCAATTCACCACTCTTAATATTCTACTTGATCACCCTTATATGCTCATCCATTGTGGATATAGACATAGGGCCAAGTCTCCTTCCGGAGAATCCATATAGCTTCAAGAAGCTCATCATCCTTTGTCTATCAGCAGACTTCTTCATACTCTTTTGGATGATGGCTCTTGACTTTGCAGCTTCTTCTCTTAGCTTCCTTTTAGTTGTCTTTCTCTCTTTGACTAGCTCAAGTTCAAGTTGTTTCAAGTACTCAAACTCAATGAAGTCATAGGACAAGGGAAGAAGTGCATCTGCCTGATAGAAGCCTGTGGCACTCAGGTAGTTGATCATCTTGATCCTATCTTCTTCTTTGTCTACCTGAGGTTCTTGTGGAGCCACATCTTCCTGTACAGGACTTTCTTGAACTGGAGAGAGAGTGGGAGCATGCTTGTAGAGTCTTTTCTGTCTCCTCTCCTCTTTGAATTGGAAAAGTAGCCTTGCATCCTTTTTTTCTTTCATCTCTCTTGATACTTCCATGTCAGCCAGTTCATTCAATTCTTCTAAGGGGAGGGAGATGATTTCATCAATATCATAGTTCCTGGTCTGTAAATAAGTAATCCTGACTGCCCTCAACTCATCATCTTGAGTATTTGGTCTGGGGGCAGCCCTGATTGCAGCTTGCATAAAGCTTGAAGACCCAGAGGAACTTTCTCCCCTTAGCTTCCTTTTCCTCTCTCTCTCTTCCTCCTCAATTTCCTCAGGAGTCATGATCCTTTTCCCTTTGTCACCTACAGACCTTTGTGACTCAGGGTGGATAGAGGCTTGGCTTTCATTGCTTGGTGTAGCTTCCATGCTCTGGCCAAAGAGAGGCTGAGAAACACCTTCACCAGCAGGTGTCTCAGAAGGAGTGTGAACCTCTGCAGCAGTTGTTGATGATGAGACAGGGGTCTCAGGTTTTGCCACTGGGCCTTCAGTCAAGGTTACCCCTATGAAACTAATCTTAGGGTCCACCTCAACATCCAGTTGACCGATGACATTGCCTGATTGCCTAAGTCTCCTTCTTAGATTGAACTCTGCAAGGATCCTATCTTGGATTCTTTGAGCCAATCTGTCAGCTTGTCTTGAGTTGCTTGGATTGACAATTGGCATGTTGACTAGATCCAATCTTTCATAGAAGTTCAAGCTTTGAAAATCAAATACTTCTTGTTGCCCTTGAACTCTGTGAAGAATAAGGGCTCTTCTGTCAGCATCATACCTCCACCTTATGATGTAGTTTGAAGTTCCTTGTGGTGGAGATGACACAGCCCTTGGTATACCTTCCTCAAAGAGACTCATGATGATAGAGTCTATAGAGTCCACATTAATGTGAACTTGAGGAAGTTGCTGAGAATGCACAACTGCAAGTGAGGATGGTGAGTCATCTATGTCCATTCTCTGTGAAGAACTCCCAGGTTCTGTGGCTGCAATAACTTTCTCCCCCTTTTTGGTAGCATCACCCACTTGCATAGGTGAGCTGGAGGATAAGTCAATCACTTCCACAGGTTCTTGTGTTCCTGGTTGAGCTCTCCTTAAAGGTCTCCCAGCTAGTTTTTCCTTAAGATATGAAATCTGAAGTTGCTGATCATTAACCCTGTTTTGTAAGGTAGTCACCTGAGATTCAAGGTGACTAACCTTAGAGACTAAATAGGAGCATGTTTTGACAGTTTTTGCACCTTTAGTCTCAAATTCTCCTCTTCTTCATCAGAAGAATCATTGGGGGATGAGATGATTGGACCAAAGTCCTCTCTCTCACCACCAGCTTGAGGTTCTTGGCTGCTGGTTTTCCTCTGCTCACTAGCAATCTCAGTTGAGATGCCAGTGGGCTGAGTTGCCATGGTTGAGGTCTTAATAATGTAATCACTTGCAGAAGTGTCCTGAACATGTTCAGAAGTGTCCACCTCAGTAACAGGTGACTGATGTGGGATAGACTGAGGAGAATCAGAGGTACTCATCTCTCTTTGAGTAGGGGAGGAGAAGAGAGAGTCATGGTACTCACTAAATCCTAAGTCTTCATCAGTATAGAAGGATAGGTTGGGAATGGGTTGATTTAGATCTAAAGGCTGGGGATGGTAATTGTCCCCTGAAGGTTGTTCACTTGAGTGTTGAGACTCAGAGTGAAGGCTTAAGGCTGTTGGGCTTGTGAGCTCATCAGGGTGAGCATGAGGAACCTCAGCCCTGATAGTTGAAGAAATAGGAGTGGTTTGCTCCTCAGGGGAAGTGGGAGCTCTAGTGTCCACTTCCTCCTGTAAAGGTGAGTATATGGGGACCTGCACAGGCTCAGTAGCCTGACCAGGGGTTCGTTTGGATTTTCTTTGGTAGGTGAGGGTTATTTGTGGTCTTTTTAATCGTAAGGAAAAAGAAGGTGTGGGTTCAACACTAGCTTGTGTTGCTAGGTTGTCACCTTGAGCAATGAGCTCTAACATTTTGGGGACTAGGGCTGTTTCTACCCCTGAGAAGCCTACAGTTGGCTTCTTCATTATTTTAAAGATGTCGGGCTTCATCTGTCCCAATTTAAGAATATTACTTGTTTCCCTCAACTGTGAGCCCAGTTCACAGTTAAGAATGTGCTGAACATATCTCGAAAACATGTAATACTCTAAGGAGTCCAAGTTTGCAAGTAAATTGGTATAAACAAATTGAGAGTACCTGAACTTGACCCCCTGAACCATTCCATGCACTATAAAGAAGAGATCCTCAGGAATCTGGTCCCACCCTCCATGCTTGTTTGACAAGCTGTGGATAACCACATGGAGCAGGTATTTCCACTGGGATGAGACCTTCCCTTTCCTGAAGGTCTTTACAGAGAAATCTCCCTCATAGCCCATCTGCTCAAAGGAATGATTAACAGCTTCCTTTGAAAAGGACAACTCACCTTCTTCATCATCCAGCTGCAAATGATGGTTGATGATGGCCGGAGTGATGAAGATTGTCCTCCCTTGCACTGTGGCAGACAGTGCCTTCTCCCCATCCATAATGACCTCTTGGCAGGTCTTCCAGAATTCAAGCAAATGATCCTCATACAGAGTAGGATCAATGTTCAGTGAGGTGAAGTAGTTGGATAGAGTTAAGAATTGGCAAATCTCTGAGAAACTTGCATCTTTTTCAGAGCTTAACAGAGCAACCTGATTGTGTTGCCTGTGAAGTTGCATGGAGAAATCTGGGTTGTTTCTGCGGTTAAGGTTGGCCATTTTAGAAGCTTAAGGGTGAAGAAAGGTAGAAAGCAAAGGCGGTTTTGGGAATTAGGTTTGAGGAATAGTGGAATTGAGGAAGATAGTGAGGAAGAGGGGGAACCGTTGGGTATTTATGTGAAAAGGGATTTGAACCAAAGTTAATGAAAGAGGATAAACTTTGAAATCCGAAAGTCGGTCCCACCTCTGAAAAAGTAGTGTACTTTTGCTCAAAAAGTAGTTTTCTTGGAATTCGAAAAGCTTCCGAAGGTAAATTATCTTCGGAAGTTTTAATGAAAAAGCTTCCGAAGCCAAAATGGCTTCGGAAGATTTTCCTGAGAGTCTTGAAAATTTTGCTTCGGAAGAGAAATAAACACTTGAATGCTTTGTATAAGGAACAACGAGAGTTAATTTTGCTTCGGAAGGAAAAAGTCCTTAAAAACAAATAAGTGTCTGAAATAAGAATTTAAGCTTCGGAAGATAGATTTAGACTTCTTCCGAAGGTAAAATTTCTTAGACAGTTATTTATTTTGAAGACATGATTTTCTTCCGAAGATAAAATTTTATCTTCCGAAGGATCAGAAAGTTTTCAAGAATCTAAGGAAAGTCTTCAAAAAGAATTTTATATCCAAAGAAAACATGAGCTTATGAAAGTGATGAACTAGACAACTTAGGACACACATATTTTAAGAAATAATTTAGTTTTAAGAAAAAGTCTACTCAAAGTTAATCATCCCAATAGCTGATATTAGATATTTAAATCTCTGTTCATCAAAAGCTTTTGTAAACAGATCAGCATATTGTTCATCTGTATGAACTTTGACTAGTTTAATTAATCCGTTTTCATAGTTATCTCTTATTAAATGATACCTGATATTGATGTGTTTGGTCCTTGAGTGTTGCACAGGATTCTCAGTGATAGAGATAGCACTATTGTTGTCTATGTGGATAGGAGTCTCCTTGAAGTTAAATCCATAGTCCAGCATCTGATTTTGAATCCAAAGCACTTGAGCACAGCAGCTTGCAGCAGCAATGTATTCAGCCTCAGCAGTTGATGCAGACACACAGGATTGTTTCTTGCATTGCCATGAGACAACCCTTCCACCAAGGAATTGACATCCCCCAGATGTAGACTTTGCAGTCATGTTGCAACCACCATAATCACTATCTGTATAAGCATACAGATTGAAGTCAGGATTCTTTGGGTACCATAAACCAAGTGTTGAAGCACCTTTGAGGTATCTTAAAATCCTTTTGACAGTGATTAAGTGAGACATCTTAGGGTTGGCTTGATATCTTGCACAAATACATGTAGCAAACATGATATCAGGCCTGCTAGCTGTAAGATACATAAGAGACCCAATCATAGCCCTGTATAAATGTTCATCTACACACTCCCCCTCAAGATCAGGTCCAAGGGAGTGTTTCTGGCTATGGGTGTCTTAGCAATCTTACAATCAGTCATGTTGAACCTCTTGAGTATGTCCTGAACATACTTTGACTGACTTATGAAGATGCCATCTTCAACTTGCTTCACTTGAATTCCCAGAAAGAAATTGAGTTCTCCCATTGCACTCATTTCAAATCTATCTTTCATCAGCTTCTCAAAGTCTTTGTAGAGCTTTGGATTAGTTGAACCAAAGATGATGTCATCTACATATACTTGAACTAGCAATAAGTCATTTCCCTGTCCTTTGATGAAGAAGTTCCATCTATAGTACCTCTCCTGTATCCATGTTTACAAAGATACTCAGACAATGTCTCATACCACTTCCTGGGTGCCTGATGCAGCCCATAAAGAGCTTTGTCAAGCTTGCAGACATAATCAGGATGATCAGGGTCTACAAAACCAGGTGGCTGTTTGACATAAACCTCTTCATCAATCACTCCATATAAGAAAGCACACTTTACATCAAGTTGAAAGACCTTGAAGTTCTTGGATTCAGCAAATGCCAGGAATATCCTAACAGCTTCTAATCTTGCTACAGGAGCAAAGACATCAGTGTAGTCAATCCCTTCTTCTTGTGTGTATCCTTGAACAACTAGTCTTGCCTTGTTCTTGATGATAATTCCTCTATCATCCTTCTTATTCCTAAAAACCTATTTGGTTCCAATGGTAGTCTTCCCATGAGGAAGAGGACAAAGGTTCCAAACTTTCTGCCTTTTGAATTGAAGTAGCTCTTGTTGCATAGCTTCAATCCAACTTCCATCCTTTAGAGCTTCATCAACTTTCTTTGGCTCTATCTGAGATAAGAAACAAGAGTGAAGACAAACATTTGCTTCATGGGTTTGTCCTCTTGTTCTTACCCCTGTGACAACATCTCCAATGATGTTTGTGGTGGGGTGAGACTTGTGGATCCTTAGCTGAGGGATCACAGCAAGTTGCTGAGAAAGATCCAAATTTGAGAAATTTAGATCTGGCAAGATGATTCACCCTCCACATTACCACACTTATCAAGATTAACTTGATCCAATGAGTGTGTGACATCATTGATGTTGTCATCTATGGTGTGGTTATTAGCATCAAGGAATTCCTGATCACTTTCACCATCACCATTGTTGTCTTCTACAATTGAGGTATCTTTATCTGGTTGAGGAGCCTCTGAGCTGGAATTTGAAGGCATCCCAGATGTATCAGCTGAATTTGTCATTGTAGTGCTGATAGAGACCTCATTTGCTGAAGTAGTCCCAACTGGAGCTGAAGATGTATGAGTTGAGGGTCTTCCTAGCTCAAATCTTGGATCAGGATCACCTGTATTTAGATTTTCTGCAGATCCTGAAAAATTCTCACAAGATTTGTTAAAACAGTTGGTAACTAAATCAAGATCAAATAGCCAATCAGGACCAGAACCAGCCACACAGGGTGTGTGTTCATTGAAAGTCACATTGGCTGACTCCTCAACAATTCTAGTTCTGAGATTGTATACTCTATAAGCCTTAGCTTGGGAAGAGTATCCAATGAAGTGTCCATCATCTGATTTCTCAGCAAACTTGGCAATTTGATCCTTGGTATTCAAGATGGTGCAGGGACATCCAAATGACCTGAGAAAACCAATGAAAGGTTTCTCTTGTGCCAAAGTTCATAAGTCTTACCATGTGTCTTAACTACCACTCCAAATAGCAAGCAGTATTTACTGCCTCTGCCCAGAAGGTGATGGGCAGTTTAGAGTCAGACAACATAGTTCTTGCAGCTTCAATTAGTGTCCTGTTTCTCCTCTCAGCAACTCCATTTTGCTGAGGAGTCCTGGGAGCACTATATTGTCTTGTAATACCTTTTTCATCACAAAATGTATCAAGGATTTGGTTCTTGAATTCAGTTCCTTGATCACATCTTATGGTTTTGACCTTGTGATCACTTTGATTCTCAATTTTTAAGATGAAATTCTTCAGAATCTCAGGGTTTCATCCTTAGTTCTAAGAAAGAAAACCCAGTGAATCTTGTAAAATCATCTGTGATCACTAAACAATAAGAGGTCCTTCCTAGACTCATTACACTGGTGGGGCCAAAGAGATCCATATGTAATAAGTGTAGGGGAGTAGTGATGGAGTTCCTTTCCTTAGGCTTGTGAGATACCTTATGTTGCTTCCCTTTCAGGCATGCAACACAATGATCATCACTTGTAAACTCTTTCTTTGGCATTCCAGTTACCAAATCATGTTTAATTAGCTTATTCATGTTCTTAAAGTTTACATGGCACATTCTTTTATGCCATAGGAAAGACTCACCACTATTTGCTTTAGATAGAAAGCATGAAACTTCTCCAGAGGGAGATGTTTCTTGCAAATCCATCTTGTACATGTTCCCTTTCCTGGGGGCTCTGAGCAGGATATGCTCATGAGGAATGACCACTCCGGGCTTGAGAACAATGCACTCATGCTCAGTAAAGAGCATGTTATGACTCTGATCACAAAATTAGGATACACTCAGAAGATTGTACCCAAGCTCCTTAACAAAGTTTACCTTTTCAATGCTGAGCTTACCATTTGTGACCTTGCCCCTTCCTGAAATGTAACCACCTTCATCTCCTCCAAAAGCAACTGGTACTCCATCGATTCTTTCAAAGTTATAGAGTAGAGACCTATTGCCTGTCATGTGCCTGGAACAACCACTATCAATTATCCAGACATTCCTGTTTTTCTTGAGCTGTTCCTGCACAAAGAAAATGATTAGTTACATTTGGAAACCCAAGCCTTACTTGTCTTGGGCTCACTAAGTATAATAGAAGGTAATGCAACAGTAATAGATCCTATGGTTGTACTAGGGGGATCTTCAGCTGTTGTTGATGGAGAAACTTCAGTCATTTGGTATTTCTTAGACTTCCACACCACCTTTGGAGTCTTGGACTTGACCTTCAAAATCTTAGAAGCTTTTGGGACTTCACAAGTTTTGATGACTGAACCTTCGGAAGATTCTACAGTCACTGCAGCAGACTTCAGTGCTTCGGAAGAACTCCTTTCTTCCGAGACCAATTTTTCTTCCGAAGGTAATTTTCCATTTACCTCCTTCTTTGATTTGGAGCTTCCGAAGGAAACAGAATTTCCTTCCGAAGCTTGAATCTTCTTGAAACTCTTTAAAGTCTTTGTATTGGTCATATGGATAGTACTTTTAGGATTGTAAGGCAATCCTTTGCAATGTGAGAGGTACTTTCACACATGCCACATAACATTTTCTTCTTCAAAAGAGTCTCCTTATGAGAGCAAGACTGGCTTTGGTCACATCCCTTCTCCACCTTCATCTTGGTAGATGCTAAGACAATTCTTTTGGACTGTGAACTGTTCTTGGAGTTTGATGGTCCAGGCTGTGCAGCAGTGGTACACAGCAGCTCAGTCTTCTTCTTTATACTGAGATGATTTGAACAAGAACCAAAGCTCTTAGCTGAGGAGTCTTGGTTGATGTCTTCAGTCTTTACTACTTTAAACCCTGCAGAGATAAAAACTTGTTTCTGCTTAGAATCAAAAGTAGACTTGATCTCTTGAGCCTTCTTTGCTTTTCTTTTGCTCTTTCTGATCAAGTTCTTTCTCTTGGACTTGGTCATCACAGTAGATTTCTTCTCCTCAGAAGGATAGTGGCCCTTGGTAGAATCCTCTTCTTCACTCTTCTCATAGGAATTCTTCACTATCTCTTCTTCATCCTCTTCACTTATAGGATCTATGAGAGGAAGCTCATCTTCACAAGTTCCACACCTAGGAGATCTTACAGACAAGATTGTGTGTGGAGGAGCTATCTCATTTGATCCCAGTCCCTGTCTATTTTGATAGCACACTTTGTTGTGCAGGGATGAGGATATCATGTTCTTGAAGGTCTCTTCTTCAAGAATACTCTTTTCTGCCTTGGCTTTGCTGATCACAAGCTCAGCCTGGCACTCGGTCAACTTAGTTATGAGATCCTGGATTTGAGTCCTAAAATCTGTATGTTCATGTTTTAGTACTGAAATGGTTTTCTCCAAGTCCTCTATCTTTAACTTGTAATCATTTTCAGACTTTCTAAAATCAGATTTTAATATGTTTAATGACTCAAGATCAGATCTCAATTAAGTTATAGGACCTGTATCTGTTTACTTTAGCAATGCATTCAGGAGTACAGAGATGTTCCAATACCTTGGCTTCATCATGGTCTGCCATTAGTGCTTGGTTTGGAGAAGCATCTTCCACCTGAAAGCTCCAGTCAAAGCCTCCCTCTTCAACAGCAACAGCAGCATGTTGCTTTGGCTTCTCATTCTGAGGGGCTTTATCAGTGTAGTTTGGTCTGGTTTGTGTTTGGCCACCATTTGTTTTAGGTGCCTTACACTCCCTAGCAAAGTGGCCCATCAGGTTACAGTTGTAACACTTGACTTTGCTTTTATCTAACCCAAACTTTCCACTGGTTGCATTGCTTGGAAACCTCCTTCCTGTCCTCTTGTAGAACTTCTTGGCTCTATGAGTGAGGAGAGCCATCTGCTGAACTATTTCCATGTACTCCAGGTCATCTGGATGGATACAGTCCAGGTCTTAAAGAGTGAAGAGAGAGTTCCCACAACTTTCATCAGAAGACACAAAAGCTTGAGAAGAGATTGTCTCTTGGAATGGGCTTCCTTGAGTGTAGTTCTCCCTGGGTGTCTCTGGGAAGGTGATGAAAGGACCATTTGGTGAGTTGTCAGGGTAGCATATGAGATGATGTTGGGGTTCTATGCTATCCCTTTCAACCACATGAAGGGCTGAACCCATTTGATTGTTGGAGTTGCCAGATGAACCTTGCATGTTCATCTCCATCTGGTAGCCACTGAGAATCCCATATAACTCTATCAGAGTAAGAGTTTTGAGATTCTCAGTCCTCTTGATCACCACACAGTAGTGTGTCCATTGCCTAGGAATTGAGGACATGAACTTTCTTACAATATCCCTGTTCTCAAGAGGAACTCCTCCATCCACTAGGGTATCCACTATCTCAACATACCTGAAGTATTGTTGAGTCATGGTTTCACCTGTTTTGAAGGTGAAGCTTTCAAACTGCTGCTTTAGGAGATCCTTCTTGTTCTCCTTGGCTTCAGAGGAGCCTTCATACATCAGCTTTAGTGCATCCCACAGCTGTTTAGCTATTGTGCACTTCTTAAAGCCTCTGTACACAGAGTTTGGAAGTGCAGTTTGAAGAGCAGTCATGGCCTTCCTATCAATCTCTACTCTCTTCCTATCTTCATCAGAGTAGTTGGCCACATCTTTTGGTATCATACCAGCACCAGTAGCAGAAGGAGTGCTGGGTATGAAAGGTCCTCTCTCAACAGATTCCCACATTCTTGAGTCTAGAGACCTTATGAAACCTTCCATTCTCATAAACCAGGTGTCAAAGTCATCAAGAGTGATCAGTGGGGATTTGTTCATGGTTCCAGTCTCCATATCAGTCTTTGAGATGGATGCCATTTGGACAGTTTAGTTTTTGTGTGTGTGAGGGATCTTAAGATGGTGAGATCTTATATCAAGAGCCTGAAATGCTCTGATACCAATTGTAGGACCGGTTAAGGGCTTGAACAATTACAACACAACAACACAATGAGGAGAATAACTAAACTTGATCAAACAGTGAACTGGATTAACCAATATAGATACAAAGAACACAAGTAAAGTAAAGGAGACAGAACAAGAGAGTTGGGTTTCAAGGAGGCAGTATATTGCTTTCTCAAGTTCTTTTACAAGTGTTACAAAGCATGAAGAAAGATACAAGAACTTGGAATACTTATACTACAACCTACAGCCGGCTATACTTTGAAAGCCAGCTGGATACAATTGACTAGACACTAACAAAATCAATTGTAGGATCAAAAGGCATATCTGCCTTTTGACCTTGTGACTATGACATGCCATAGCTCACATCCTTATCTATTACAAAAAGGATAAAGTACATAAAGTAGAGAGTTACAGACTCAAGACCTCAATGTACAGTTACCAAAAGCATGGACCTTTTCACCAACACATGTAAGTTGGTGACTTTATAGAGATGCAGCGGAAATGTATCCAGCTTTATGGAACAGTACATCAGATAAAGCATGTTACTAAAAGTCTTCGGAAGAAATCTGTCTTCATAGGTTGAAGCTTTGGAAGACTTTGTCTCTGAGGCTTCGGAAGACTTCATGTTTGGCTTCGGAAGATATTGGTCTTGGCTTCGGAAGATTTTACACTTAGAGTATTTTCTAGTGTACAGAGTAAAACTTCCGAAGCATTTCTTACTTCAACATTTAGTGCATTTGTTGCAGAGAGACATTGGATGTTTTGGTTTGCATCAGACTTAAAGGAATCCTTACACATGCTTTCTATCTAAAGCAAATAATGATGAATCTTTCCTCTGGCATAAAAGAATGTGCCATATAAACTTTAAAAACATGAATAAATTAATTAAGAATGATTTGGTAACTGGAATACCAAAGAAATAGTTTACAAGTGATGACCACTGTGTTGCATGCCTAAAAGGGAAGCAACACAAGGTATCTCACAAGCCAAAGGAAAGAAACTCCACCATTAATCCCCTACACTTATTACATATGGATCTCTTTGGCCCCACCAGTGTAATGAGTCTAGAAAGAACCTCTTATTGTTTGGTGATCACAGATGATTTTACAAGATTCACTTGGGTCTTTTTTCTTAGAACTAAAGATGAGACTCCTGAGATTCTGAAGAATTTCATCTTAAAGATTGAGAATCAATGTGATCACAAGGTTAAGACCATAAGATGTGATCAAGGAACTGAATTCAAGAATCAAATCCTTGATACATTTTGTGTTGAAAAAGGTATTACAAGACATTATAGTGCTCCCAGGACTCCTCAGCAAAATGTTGTTGCTGAGAGGAGAAACAGGACACTAATTGAAGCTGTAAGAACTATGTTGTCTGACTCTAAACTACCCATCACCTTCTGGGCAGAGGCAGTGAACACTGCTTGTAATGTGCAAAACAGAGTTTTAGTGGTTAAGACACATGGTAAGACTCCTTATGAACTTTGGCACAAGAGAAAACCCTTCATTGGTTTTCTCAGGTCATTTGGATGTCCTTGCACCATCTTGAATACCAAAGATCAAATTGCCAAGTTTGCTGAGAAATCAGATGATGGACACTTTATTGGATACTCTTCTCAAGCTAAAGCTTATAGAGTATCCAATCTTAGAACCAGGTAGTTGAGGAGTCAGCCATTGTGACTTTCAATGAGCACACTCCTAGTGTGAAAGGTTCTGGTCCGGATTGGCTATTTGATCTTGAGTTAGTTACCAACTGTTCTAACAAATCTTGTGAGAATGTTTCAGGATCTACAGATATATTACCAACAGGTGATCCTGACCCAAGATTTAAGCTCAGAAGACCTTCAAGTTACACATCTTCAGCTCCAGTGGTAACTATTCCTGCAAATAAAGCTTCTACCAGCACATCAATGACAAATCCTGCTGATTCTTCTAGGGTGCCTTCAAATTCCAGCTTAGAGGCATAAAACTCAGAAGAAGGAGCTTCAAATGTTGGAGAAAATGGTGGTGGTGAAAGTGATCAGGAATTTCTTGATGCTGATAACCACTGCATTGAAGACAACATCAATGATGTCACACACTCATTAGATCAAGTCAATCTTGATAAGTGTGTTGATGTGGAGGGTGAATCTTCTTTTCCAGATCAAAATTTTCAAATCTAGATCTGTCTAAGCAACTTGCTATGATCCCTCAGCTAAGGATCCACAAGTCTTGTTAGGACCTGGTATTTGAACGTAATACCGAGTGATTGCGTGTTAAACCAACTCAAATAGTGCGGAATCCTATTTGATTGGCGATCCAATCAGTGAGAACACACGATGAATCAATCAAGAATTGAAATCAACGTCAGAAATCGATTAGGAACCGATCTGATGTGTTCTATGAACTTGGAGAACGATTTGGGAGGCTTCTGGACGGCTAGGGTACGTCTGGAATCGTAATGGGATCAATGCTTACGTTTTCCCACGAATTGGGTCTATTTATAGGTTAGTATTGTTCAATCGTGCGACTGGGCCATAAGTATGGTTCAGTCGTGCGATTGAACCATGCGGTTGATTCATCCGCACGACTGAGTGTTCAGTCGTGCGATTGAGTCAATCTTATGTGTCAATCATACGACTGATTCAGTCTCCTGTTTCAATCGTGCGATTGAGTCAATCGTATGAAGTTATTCATGCGTGTGGTCCATTCGCATGGGCCATTCGCATGAGAACTTCATTAAGTTAAGTTTGAATGTTTTATTTAATATAACATAATGTGCACTCATTCAAACATTCATAAACCCAATCAATTCAATCACGACTCATTAATGAAATATTAAACATCACAAGTAACAAACAATTTATATCATTTCATTAATCGATACCATTACATCATAATCAGACAGACAAGATTTATTACATTACAGCTCATGATCTAGGGACATACATGCATCAACAAACTCCCCCTTGGACCTAGATCTATCTATTCTCTTGTCTTCTGCATAACCTCCTTATACTTCTTGTACTTCTCCTCTTTAGTGACTCCTGCGTGTATCTCAAAAGCAAAGCAGAGTCTTATGACATTTTGGAATTGGAGGGCTTGTACAATATCTTGCGTGTCATAGAATAGTGGCCACTTGTATAATGTGTAAACATCATTAGCAGACAAGTTGGTTAGCCACATTGGGTCAAATACCCTGATAGTATCCATTTGTCCCTCTTTATTCAACACTATGACAGCTTCAGCGGTTCTCCAATCATAGTACCACCATTTGAAGTGGGGAGTGAAGTCCTGTGGCATTTCCCTGAGAGGGATTCTCGACATTGTTCTCGGGGGACTCCACTTCAGCACTATCTTTGGCTTACCAGTTATGGCATCAACTTCAGAACGTCTGATATACCTCGTAGGTTGTTGAGGTTTGAAGTTGACCCACCTGGTGTGGTACTCTTTCCTCAGGGCAGCCTCAAACCAGCCTGACATCTTTCTCGGGTCAGCATACAGCAGCTTTAGTTTAGCCAGCTGGTTGAGCTCAAAACCAGGTAGAGTCTTCAGATCATGTGGGAACCTGAAGTACTCTATGCCCTGCTCCCTCTTAACTGCATAAGCGTTAAGGTCTTCAAAATAAGCCCATGAGATAATCCTGCCTGACACCTTATGGTGTTTCTTGACTCTGTAGAGCTTGGTGTAGGCATCTCTCTTTGGTGCAGCACGCTGGGCTCTTACTTCTTCAAAACAGGCAGCCCACTCAGCCTTGCGAATATCTACGTCTGCATTGAGGCTTGGGCTGTTCCTTCAGTCTTTTCTGTTTCCTGCTCCATCTTGTCTAGTACCTCAAAAGTATCACTGACTAGGGATTCACCCAGATTGGGGACCACATTTCCCTCGGCGTCAGCATACTGAGGATACTCTTCTGCAGTAATGTCTTCAACCTCAACTTCATCAATGTCATTCAGTTCCTCATCACTGGTTGAATCAACTGTTGGAGCGTCCTTCACTATTTCATCGGGATTGAGTCTGAACATCTCTGCCAGTTGCTCATCAGACAGGTCATGAATTATCTCCCCTTCTTCAGGGGTATAACTCACAGACCGTCTCACTATCCCTTGTAGGTCAAGAATCATGGTTAATTGAGTCTTGACCATTTGAAGGGGAGCAAAGTCAAACTCATCCCTTTGAAAGTTTGGATCTGTTTGATATAAACATTCAACACATAAATCATTAGTAATAATCAAACAGACTTATATTAACTTAATATATATAAACATTTAATACACTTGTTTTCCATTACATGATTCAAGTACAAAATAAATAAATACATAAAACATCTAATCAGTACTTTTGTCTTGAATCTGTGGCGTGTCGCTCGGAGGAGCAGAAGTAGTGGATGACTGGTCTTGTCGATGCTTAGATCTCCGCTCTTGACCTGAAGCAGAGGCCGATGCAGCCGCATCCCCTCCTTCTGCCTCGTCATCATCATCACGTCCTTCTGTCCTGTCTTCTTCAGTCTCCTCATCATCATCATCTTCCTCATCATCATCCTCATCTTCATCATCGTCATCTCCATCATCCCCGTCACCTTCCTTTAGCTTCAGGGGCTCATCCTTCGACCCCTTAACCTCAGCATAATAGTCTTGTTGGTCGTCTCCAACTCCTCTATACGTTTGACGGACTGAGCCTGCATGTCTTGGAGTTGGGACACCTCGACTCTCTGCTGGTCTATCACCCGAGCCTGCTCTGCCAGTTGCTGAGACTGGGCAGCAGTCAGGTCGGTCAGCTGGCGGATCTGCGCCGCCTTCTCCTCATCCGCAGCAAGCAGACGCATCACCATACGGTTTAGCGCTGAGAGCTGCTCCTCTACCCCGATGTGAGGTAGAGTGAATCCATAAGCATGTGAAGGCTGGGCTGAAGGTCCAGCATGATGTGTGGTGGTGGTGGCAGTGGCAGTGGTGAATATGGGTCGGTGGGCTGATGCTGGTGAAGTAGGAGTGAATGATCTGGTGATGGATGGGATAGCTACAGTGGTGGTAGGTAAAGTGGTGGATGTGGTAGTGGGAGTAGTGGCTGTGGTGGCTGTGGTGATGGGTGGTATGTCAGTAGTGGTGGTAGTGGTGGCTGTGGTGCTGGAAGTGGTAGTCACGAAGGTCAAGCGACGCTTCTTCTTCTTCAATCCATGGGGTTGAGCCATCCGCTTCCTCCTAGTCCCGGTGGAAGTAGATGCTCCCCCTGCAGCTCTGCTTACTGACCCCGGAACATAGTTCGGGTCAGTGTCTCTCTCCGAGGAGTCCCTAGGGTGTTCACCAACCACCCTAAGCCCGTGGTCTGTGGGAACTACTTTACTTCCCACAGTCCTGGTGAGGGGCTCCTCATCTGACTCCTCCTCCTCTATATCACCAGTAACAAACTCTTGATGGAAACCGGCCATCTCTGCGACCTCTCCGGCAGTGGCTGACCCGGGGGAATAACGTCTGTATCAGTGCCTCTAGATGGGGCAGGCATATCATCCCCGGCGTCGCCGCTATCATCATCATCAGAGTCGGTATCTGGTATGGCAATATGCTCCACATCCGAATCACTGTCCTCGTGGCGCCACTTTCTCTTGGCTGGCGCCACATAATCAGCACGGGCCAGATGCCCAAACAACCTCCTGACAGGGGGCTTCACCTGCTTCCCCCTGTATACCTTCATCCTGCCGAGTGTAGTGTCGTCCATAACCTCAAGAACAACAGCGTCCTCCTTCTCCTTCGGCAGGGAGGGAAGCTTCTGGTCAATGATCATCTGTAGAAATCTGGGGTACATACAGAAGCCTTCCTTCCCTTTCCCCTCGAGGTTCTCCACCAAGTAGGTGAATATCATCTTGGAGAAGCTGAACGGGTGGTTCAGCACCAACGCTGCATATGCGTTCTGGATCTGGTCGGAGAGCTCGTCAAAACCTCCCTTCCTTGATGCTATACACTTCAGCAGCACGTGCGCAAGGTACTTAAACTGGGGACAGAGGTTACTCTTGTTGAGTACCCCGGCATTGATGTCCCCAGAGTACTTGGCTCTCATGAAACATCCTCTGACCGTGAGGGGGTGTAGACGAGTAGGACACTCAGCATCGTCCCCAAACTGTAGAACTATCCTCAGATCCTCCTCAGATACAGTGATAGCCTCACCAAAAATCGAACTTCTGATGCAATGAGGCTCAGTGGATCTATCAACCGACGCGCCTTCCCAGAAGGCCTGCTGCACTGATCTGTATGGTGTGCAGGGAGTAGATATAGCATGAGCGATCCTGGATCTCAGCAGAAATGTAATAATGCCTGTGAAGTCAGCTGCATTCCTGGATGTCAAATCCAGGTGAGCACATATGTTGTGCTTGGTGCTCATTTCCATCGACTCGCCATCTGTAACACATAATAATATAAACGTTAGTTCCGTTGGCTAAGAGTATATGAAACACTTAGACTTTGAATGAAAACTATCTGTCATGCGATTGAGGTTGTACGACTGAAGACAGTCGTGCGACTGAATCGTGCGATTGAGGTTCAGACGTGCGATTGACTCATGCGCACGACTGAGTGTGCGACTGGACTCATGCGCATGTACTCTTGTGCGGTTACACCAGTCGTGCGACTGAGTCTCATTCGCATGGTTCAGTCGTGCGGTTAAGTGAATCGCTCCCTTCAGTCGTGCGACTGAAGTTCATCCGGACGACCAGTCGTCTGTCTCAGGTGTTCAGTCGTCCAACGTTCGAATCTATGCAACTAAGTCTTATAGCTCAATTAACCGGTTCTTTAGTGTCGCATTCTTTACTAACAACCTTTTTACTTAATTTTAACATCTTGCTTAGTTTTAATAGGTTATTAGGGTTTGAAAGTCTCGGTTCGCAATTCACAGTCGGGTTAGCCCATTTAGGGTTCCAATCTTTCTGTTTTTGATGGAAGAAGACTTCAAAATACCTGTACGATGATTAGCGAACGTCAGTAACACACAATCAAAGAGAAAACTAAGGCAAATCAAATTTTGGCAGAGTAACGGTAGGGTGTGCGATTTAGGGGCGATTTGAGGGTGATGAGTCTCTGCGACCGACTCCACCTCTATTTATATCAACCCTAGATCCAATCGTGCGACTGAGTTCATACGCACCTTTCAGTCGTGCGAGTGGGACTCAGTCGTGCGATTGGGTCAGTCGCCCTTCTCCAGTCGTCCGACTGAAGTTCAGTCGTGCGACTGACTCACTCGTTCGCACTTAAGCCTCCGATTGGACTAATCGTATGATCCATTCGTTTGGATGGTCCATACTCATAGTTCATTCGTGCGAATGGACTTCATTCGTATGGTTAGTCCATACGTATGGTCCATTCGTGCGAATGGGTCATACTTAGTTAATTTTCTGCTATTTTTACCAATTTACATTTAAACTCTTTTTGATTAATTAAATTAACATTATGAACCTTTGATCATCTCATACATGATCCTTTTATCTTGAAAACACTTTGATCACCTCAGACGTGATCCTTTTAACCACTTTGGTCACCTCAGACATGACCCTTTTAAAACACTTTGTCACCTCAGACGTGACTGGTTTAACCTTTCAAAGCACATATGGTCATCTCAGACATGACCCTTTTAGTGAGTTTATTCCTTCTGATTTTCCTGATGTAGCCCGACACTTGACTCAAATTAAAACTTAAAACGACTAACTAATTTAAGAATTTAAACTAATTACATAATCAGACATATTTTTGGCTTTTTGTGAGAGATAAATCCAGAGATTGATATCTACGGGATTTGGTTCGGGAGTAGATAGCTTCAACTTAGATTGATCACACCTGGACCAATTAATTTTGGAATCATACAGGCAATTCAAATCATTTGGGACTAGTTATTAAACCTTTTGATGCTCAAGTTCTCGGTGTTCATCCAGAGTCGTTAGCAACATAAGGAAATCATACTGAAACTCTTAGGTTTTCACATTGATTTGAACCTTTGAGATGTAGCCACAATGATTGTCAGTATGTTTGTCCACTTAAATCCATACACAGACTTTTGACACAGACTGGTGACTTATTTAGGTTTAATTATTTCAACTAACACTTGTGGATCCCACACTTATATGGTAATCAACATTCCTCAGGAGCTTTTGAGCGGTCTACGGGTATTATTACAAGAAGAGACTATTCTTAGAGCTTTCAAAGAGAAGCCTGTCCTCAGGTCAGTGCCATCGCACAGCAGAGAGGCGGCAAACAACAATGAATTCTAGAATATCTAGGTTATGCTTATCCTCAGGTCAGTGCCATCGCACAGCAGAGAGGCACACAACCTATCTCCTTGTTAGAGCAGCTTATTTTATTTTGCACAAAATGCACCAACAACATAAGTCATTAGCTTTATTGCATTTGTCTTTCATTTTTTTCTTGCTTTGCTCTAATTATGGTCATCCGCACACATTTGTGGCGTTTAATTGCTCATTACCCCTTATTGGAATATTGTTGATTGTGTTAACCAGTGATAAGATGGAAGCCCACAGTCAGTTGAACAACTTAGTTTTATCTTGAGATCACCAATCAGGTCTATTTGTCTATTGTGTTGAATCTACCAACATATCATATATGGTCTAGCAGCCTCTAAGTCTACTTTCTTTGTGTCACCTTAGGAGTTGCCAGTTTTCTATCATCTTTCCTTTTGGTATTGCTTAGACTACACAGATTTATACTTTGAACTTTTGCATCTTTCTAAAACTTAAATTTTAAAGTCCCTCTTGATTTGTTCCTGTGTACTATCATTTTCCAAAGGTATTGAATCGGTATCACAGATACAATCTACCTTATTTCAGCTCGCTACTCCTTCTCCCTCATTTTTTTTTTTTAATGTTAACTTGCTGACATATTCTCCCCCTAAAATACTAAAATCATTTCTGGTTTAATTATTTTAGGATTTTAATAAACAGCAAGAGAACATGAGTTTAAATAAAATTAAAATCAAATAGACAAATCAAAATAAATAAAATAAAATTTAACTACACGACATCGGACTACACATTTTCATCATCAGGAATTACCTCACTTTTCTTTTTAACACCGTTGACCTCTAATAAATATTGAAAACGTGGTTTATCAAAGGCTTTAGTATAGAGGTCAGCGCGTTGAAAATCAGTATTAATTTTAACCACATCAATTAAGTTCTTTTCAAAACAATCTCTTATGAAATGGTATTTAATACCGATGTGTTTGGTCTTAGGATGTTGGACCGGATTTTTAGTTACTGCAATTGCAGCAGAGTTATCAACAAAAATAGGAGTAGATGAGAATTTTAAACCGTAATCCCGCATTTGCTGTTGAATCCAGATGATTTGAGAACAGCAACTTGCAGCAGCAACATATTCGGCTTCACAGGTTGACAATGCAACCGATGTCTGCTTCTTACACTGCCAGGTAACTAATCTTCTCCCAAAGAATTGACACCCTGCTGATGTAGACTTGTAGTTCATCTTGCAGCCCCCGTAATCCGAGTCACTATACGCGGTAAGCTCAAAGTCATCATCATGAGGGTACCACAATCCAAGTGTGGGTGTACCCTTCAGATAACGAAAAATCCTCTTGACCCCGATCAGATGGTTGACCTTTGGTTTAGCCTGATATCTTGAACATAGACATGTAGCATACATAATATCAGGTCTTGAGGCAGTGAGATACATGAGGGATCCGATCATTCCTCGGTACATAGTGGCATCTACTAGATCTCCATTCTCATCAGGTGCTATATCATGATTCGTAGCAAGTGGAGTCCCAGCAGCAGAAGCATTCTCCATGTCAAAGCGACTGAGAATGTCTCCTACATACTTGGTCTGATGTAGAAAGATTCCATTAGGTGTTTGATCCACCTGTAACCCGAGAAAGAACTTCATCTCCCCCATGGCACTCATCTCAAATTCTTTCTTCATTACTGCTTCAAACTCTTTACATAACTCTTCGTTCTTTGACCCGAAGATTATGTCATCAACATATATCTGTACAAGCAGTAGGTCGCCATCCTTTTCCTTAATAAACAGTGTACAGTCAATTACTCCCCTGCGAAAGCCGTGTTTCACAAGATGAGTTGAGAGTTTCTCATACCAAGCTCGAGGAGCTTGATGAAGCCCATACAAAGCTTTGTCGAGCTTGTAAACTCTATCCCGATGGTAAGGATCTTCAAAACCCTCGGGTTGACTTACATAGACTGTTTCTCTGATTTCCCCATGAAGGAATGCACTCTTTACATCTAATTGGTAGACTTTGATCTTCATGTACGATGCATAGGCAAGGAAGATACGAATAGCTTCCATCCTTGCCACGGGTGCAAACACCTCATTATAGTCAATTCCCTCGACTTGGCGAAAACCTTGAACCACCAGTCGAGCTTTGTTCCTGATAATGACCCCTTGGTCATCCTTCTTGCATTTTAGTACCCATTTAGTGCCAATGACTTTAGCACCTTTAGGTTTATCAACCAGAGTCCATACACCTAACTTCTTAAACTGCAGAAGTTCTTCTTGCATGGCACTCACCCACGCCTCATCATTTAGTGCCTCACTGACATATTTTGGCTCAACCTGCGAGACAAAACATCGATAAGCACCATCATGAATGTATCCTTTCTCCATAACCGAGGCGTAATCAGCTGAGTATAACTGATTTCGGGTTTGTACTCCTGATCTGACATCCCCAATAACATTGTCAAGGGGATGATAGACGTTTAGTCGTGATCCTGGAGTAGTAGGAACAGCTACCTCAGAACCAAGATTATGAACATTTGGTTCTGCATCTGAGGTAGTTGGAGTTTGAGGTTCTGAAGTCGAAGGTGCATCACTCGTAGATGCTTGTGGACTTTCAGGAACTGGAACCTGTTCCTCCTGACTGTTCTGGTCATCTGCTTCAGCTTCATCTTCAGAGGAGGAGTCACTGTCGTCGACTACCCCCCTGACTGAGTAGATGATTCTCCCTGTGTGCTAGATGGTGTATTCAGAATATCATACATCATCCTAGTAGCTAGCTCATCATCCGAGGGAGAGAGAGGTATGTTGAAGGATTTGAAGAATCCATCATAATCGAAGAAGTAGGCAGGTCCTTTGCCTGTAGGCGTGGTATATCTCTGAACGTCGACATTACACCACACTTCTACAAGACCCGTTGAGTTATTGTAAACTCGCTTATTCGGTATGTTGTATCCTAGAAAGATTCCTTCATCTGCCTTCTCGCTGAATTTTCCTTCTTGCGTCTTCTTCAGAAGTGTACACGGCGCGCCAAAGGGTTCAAGATACTCCAAATTCGGTTTGCGTCTTTGTAGTAGCTCATAACATGTCTTTCCGTGGCGCTTGACTATTAGGACTCGATTCAGTGTATAACATGCATTTGCTACTGCCTCATTCCAGAATTGGATAGGCAGTTTCGAGTCAGCCAGCATAGTCCGTGCAGTCTCTATCAAGCTTCTATTTTTCCTCTCAGCAACACCATTCATCTGAGGCGTGTATGCTGAAGTGAATTGATGAACAATTCCCTTTTCCTTGCAGTATGCCTCCATCCATTGATTCTTGAATTCGGTCCCGTTGTCTGAGCGTACTTGTCTAACCTTTAGCTTGTAGAGAGATTCCAGAGTGGTGACTAATTCCTTGAATGACTCAAATGTTTCTGATTTGGATTTCAGAAACATTACCCAAGTGAACCTTGAGTAGTCATCAGTGACCACAAAACAGTACAAATCGCCTGCAATGCTCCTTGTACTGACTGGACCAAACAGATCCATGTGAAGAAGTTCAAGAGGAAGTTCTATTGAATGAACTTTCTTTTCCTTATGAGACTTCTTTGTCTGTTTGCCTTTCTTGCAAGCTACACAAAAGTCAGGAAGTTGGAAGTTCTTGACATTTACTCCTCTCACTAAGTCCTTCTGAATCAAGTGATTCATCTTCCTTTGACTAATGTGTCCCATTCTCCTATGCCAGGAGATTGAGTCCTTCTCAGTAGCTTTAGATAGAAAGCACTGCACCTCATGATCCGTTGGAGCAGCTGTTGACAGATCCAAGACATATAGGTCCTTATATCTTGAAGCAGTCATCAGAACTTGGTCCTCTGGAATCATATAGTCTTTCTTCAGCACGTAACACTTCTTGTTGTCGAAGATGACTTTAAATCCTTTATCGCAGATTTGGGAAACAGAAAGCAAGTTATTTTGAAGTTGTTGAACGTAGTTCACCTTATCAAACTTAACTTTCTGATTTCCCACTTCTCCCTGTGCTGTGATGTATCCTCCCTTGTTTCCTGCAAAGGAAACATGCCCTCCTTTTATTTGTTTGACATTTGATAAAAGGGCTCTATTTCCTGTCATGTGCCTGGATGCTCCGCTGTCTATAATCCACGTGTTAGTCTCAGCGCTATACCGAACACCCTGCACATATCAAGTAAATGTATTAGTTTAGGTTAGGAACCCAAGCCTTTACTGTCTTGGGTTTCCCAGAGGCATCACACATCATAAACTCTACCCATTGACCTTTAGAAGGTGAGGGTAACTCAGATTCCTTCTTGTCATCAGTATCAGACACACAGGATGACTTCTCTTTCCATAAGCCAGATTTGTGCAATGCCTGTTTATGATAAACAGTCGTCTGGCTTACAGGTTGGACTTTAGGTTCACTAGATCTTCTAGGTGGAGTTAGAGAACTCTCTTAGAAGACCTAGGTCTAGAGTCCTGAAGATCAATCTTCTTCCTAGGTGTCTGATAGAAAGGACAATAGGAAGCAATATGTCCACATTCTCCACAGTTGTAGCACAATCTGCTATCAACTTTATAAGTAGACTTTCTTTGTGGAGAAATGCGTGACACTTTAGTAACATCAATCACTTTAGGTTTTGACTCTTGCATGTTTGATGTTTTCTCTGGTTTAACAAATTTAACTGTTTAACCTGTTTAACTTGTTCCACCCTTTTGTTAACTGGTTTTTGACTTGTAGCATGTGAAAAATTAACGACTGAAGTCTTTTTGGGTTCTGATTTGACTCTGTTTGACCCTGACTTTAAGTTAACTTTTTCAAATTCATTTTCCAGATTAACACAAGGCAATTTACCCTTTGCCTTTGAAGTGGCCTCCTTTTGTTTCTGTCCAGATTCAGTAGATGAACATGATGTGTCTGGATCAGTAACAAGAGGAGTGGTCACCACATGATCCTTGATTGGGTTGTTGTTTACTGGTTTAGACTTGGTGTTCATCAAGGTCTCAGGTGGTGGTGGAACCACTTTGTAGCCTAATCCCTCCCCATTATTCCTTTCTCTCACTAAGTGTTGAACTATGTGTGAAGAACTAGTCCAACTATGCAGTTTCTGTTTTAAGGAATTAACTTCTACTTCTAGAACTGCCTTTTGTTTCTTAGTGTCCTCTAGGGAGTTTAGATAGTACCTAATGTCATTTGCTTGATTAAAGGCAACTACTTCGGTTTCCCTAAGTTGTTTAGTCAATAGGTCTATCTTTTCTTTATAACTATGCTCATTTTGTTTTAGAACTCTATTGCCTCAGTGCATAGTTGTAAATCCTTTACTAAGTTATCATTGTGATCTAATAACCTAGCAAATTTTTCATCAATGCTATTCCTAAACATATCACAGTTAGAACAAGCATGATTATTAAACATTTGGTCAGTTGTACTTACCTGTGTTGTTTCAGAAGAGTTAGCCATCAACGCAGCATCAGACGTCTCTGGTTCTGGTGATTCTGACTTTTCTGTTTCTGACGTGGAAGTCTCCTCCTTTGGTATGTAACTGACCTCAGCTGCAGTTGTTTCTTCACTGTGTGACATCGCTATTTCAACTGCTAAATCACCTTCACTCGCAGAATCATCATCAATATCTTCAACACTGGCAATGTTAGATTCTGGTGAGACAAATCTAAACTCCAGTCCTGTCCTTCATCATCATGAGCAGTCAAGGCTTTTGGGTCCTTGTTTGATGAAGTAGAACTAGAGGCTTGCTTGTCTTGGCGAGTAAAGGATGAGAACGGGTTCCCATTACCCGTCTTCTTTGGCTTGACACATTCCCTCTTGAAGTGCCCTTTCTCTCCACAGTTGAAGCAGGTCACTTTGCTCTTGTCAAAGCCAAATGTGGTATCCTTAGTAGCTATCAAATTTTGTCCTGTCTTCTTAACAAACTTCTTCGCCCTTCGGACAGCGCTAGCTAAGGCCCACATTATATCCATTCTTTCAAGCTCCATTTCATCTACCTGCTCGTAGTCTTCATCTGCCAGATGACAGTTTCCAATCTTCCCAGCCACAAGTCCATCATATGAATGAACTACTGCGGCTAGAAGATCCATATGCTCTCGTGCTACTTCTACGGTCACATTCCGAGGTTCTCGGTCTTCAATTTGGTAGCACTTGCTTCTGATCCAATATAGTGGGTACATGATGACCCTGACGTGTCTGATCCAGAAGGAGAAGCATGTGAAGGACCTGACGAGCTAGACACAAATGCTGTCTGGAGAGGTGCTCCAGATGTCTTAGCTTGAGGCGTGGCATTGTATAAAGCTGGATTTTGTGTATACGAAGACTTCTGTGCTCTATACTTCATCCTTAGTGCTTCTTCACGCAGCTTGAGAATGAAGTCATTTATATCCAGCTTTACAAGCATTCCATTCTGTCTAAGATTAGACACGAATGAAGCCCACTTATCAGGCAATCCATCTGCGAAGTTGCTTACTTTCTCTTCCATAGTCGTTTCCACTCCATGTGTATGCAACTCGCTCATAAGTGGTAGAATCTGTCTATGACTTCATCTAAACTCTCGTTACCAATCGATGAGAAGTTATCGAATTCCTTCTTTAACTCCTTTGCCTTGATTGCCTTTAATGATGCATTCCCATCATATCTTTTCTCTAGCTCATCCCACAGTTTCTTGGACTGCTTGTTCTCTGAGTACTGGTGGAATATGTCTTTGGGGATCGACTGAGTTATCAACGCATAAACCCTTTTCTCTGCATTATACTTTACTTTCTGTGCGTCAGTCATCCCACTTAACGTTAATTTTACTCCATCTGCTCCCACCGGTGTACTATACCCAACCTCGATAGCTTCCCACAGATTAGGATCTACTCCATTGAGGTAGATCTCAAAACGTTGTTTCCAGTGGGGAAACTCATCTAAAGTCAAAGCTTTGGTGGTTTATTGTGTTACCCACCTCACTCTCAAGCAACAGCAGGTTCTGAATTCTTGAGTCCTTCCCAGCAGTAAAGGCTGACATCTGATCTTCCATGGTTAATAAACTTAGAATCTAATCAAATCAACTTTAACTGATGCGACTGAAGGATGCGAATGGTCTTATCGTGCGTATGAACTCTGCGATTGGTTCAACCGTGCGACTGAACAGGGCGAATGGTTCAGTCGTGCGAATGAATCTGGTGCGTATGAGCTATGCGAACGAACGGTTCAGTCGGCCGAATGAGGGTGCGACTAGGTCCAGTCGTGCGAATGAGCACTGCGAATGAGTCCAGTCGTGCGAATGGGTCACTCGTGCGACTGAAGCTGCTGTTTTGCGAAAATTTCTAGGTTTGACGGGTTTCAGCCGTAAAAATTCGAAATTTTGCAAGTCCAAATCGTCTAAGTCCGTAGAAACTGAACTTCAATGAGCAGGGAACGTCCAAGATCACTTTTGATGCTAAAGATTGCGTTTTTCGTGCAAAAACACAAACTTTTATGCAATCTTGATTGAATCAACACGAAATCAAGAGCCAATGCTCTGATACCACTTGTTAGGACCTGGTATTTGAACGTAATACCGAGTGATTGCGTGTTAAACCAACTCAAATAGTGCGGAATCCTATTTGATTGGCGATCCAATCAGTGAGAACACACGATGAATCAATCAAGAATTGAAATCAACGTCAGAAATCGATTAGGAACCGATCTGATGTGTTCTATGAACTTGGAGAACGATTTGGGAGGCTTCTGGACGGCTAGGGTACGTCTGGAATCGTAATGGGATCAATGCTTACGTTTTCCCACGAATTGGGTCTATTTATAGGTTAGTATTGTTCAATCGTGCGACTGGGCCATAAGTATGGTTCAGTCGTGCGATTGAACCATGCGGTTGATTCATCCGCACGACTGAGTGTTCAGTCGTGCGATTGAGTCAATCTTATGTGTCAATCATACGACTAATTCAGTCTCCTGTTTCAATCGTGCGATTGAGTCAATCGTATGAAGTTATTCATGCGTGTGGTCCATTCGCATGGGCCATTCGCATGAGAACTTCATTAAGTTAAGTTTGAATGTTTTATTTAATATAACATAATGTGCACTCATTCAAACATTCATAAACCCAATCAATTCAATCACGACTCATTAATGAAATATTAAACATCACAAGTAACAAACAATTTATATCATTTCATTAATCGATACCATTACATCATAATCAGACAGACAAGATTTATTACATTACAGCTCATGATCTAGGGACATACATGCATCAACAAGTCTCATCCTACCACAAACATCATTGGAGATGTTGATTCAGGGGTGAGAACAAGAGGACAAACCCATGAAGCAAATGTTTGTCTTCACTCTTGTTTCTTGTCTCAGATAGAGCCAAAGAAAATTAATGAGGCTCTAAAGGATGGAAGTTGGGTTGAAGCTATGCAAAAGGAGCTACTTCAATTCAAAAGGCAAAAGGTTTAGAACCTATGTCCTCTTCCTCAAGGGAAGACTACCATAGGAACCAAATGGGTTTTTAGGAACAAGAAGGATGATAGAGGACTTGTCATCAAGAACAAGGCAAGAGTAGTTGTTCAAGGATATACTCAAGAAGAAGGAATTGACTACAGAGATGTTTTTGCTCTTGTGGCAAGACTTGAAGCTGTTAGAATATTCCTAGCTTTTGTTGCATCCAAGAACTTCAAGGTCTACCAACTTGATGTCAAGTGTGCTTTTCTTTATGGGGTGATTGATGAAGAAGTGTATGTCAGACAACCACCTGGGTTTGCAGATCCTGATCATCCTGATTATGTCTGCAGGCTTGATAAAGCTCTTTATGGGCTGCACCAAGCACCAAGGAAGTGGTATGAGACTCTATCTCAGTATCTCTGTCAACATGGCTACAAAAGTGGTACTATAGATGGAACTCTCTTCATCAAAGGAACAGGAAATGACATAATGCTAGTTCAAGTATATGTAGATGACATTATCTTTGGTCAACTAATCCAAAGCTCTGCAAAGACTTTGAGAAGCTGATGAAGGACAGGTTTGAAATGAGTGCCACGGGGGAACTCAATTTCTTTCTAGGAATTCAAGTGAAGCAAGTTGATAATGGCATCTTCATAAGTCAGTCAAAGTATGTACAAGACATACTTAAAAGATTCAACATGACTGATTGTAAGGTTGCTAAGACACCCATAGCCAGAAATCACTCCATTGGACCTGATCTTGAGGGGGAGTGTGTTGATGATCATCTCTATATGGCAATGATTGGGTCTCTTATGTACCTCACAGCTAGCAGGCCAGATATCATGTTTGCTACATGCATTTGTGCAAGATATCAAGCCAACCCCAAGATGTCACACCTAGTCACTGTCAAAAGAATTTTAAGATATCTCAAAGGTGCTCCATCATTTGGCCTTTGGTATCCAAAGAATTCTGACTTTAATCTGTATGCTTATACAGATAGTGACTATGGTGGTTGCAACATGACTGCAAAGTCTACATCTAGGGGATGTCAATTTCTTGGTGGAAGAGTAGTCTCTTGGCAATGCAAGAAACAATCCTGTGTGTCTGCATCAACTGTTGAGGCTGAATACATTGCTGCTACAAGCTGCTGTGCTCAAGTGCTTTGGATTCAAAATCAGATCTGGACTATGGATTCAACTTTAAAGAGACTCCCATCCATATAGACAACAATAGTGCTATCTCCATCACAAAGAATCTTGTGCAGCACTCAAGGACAAAGCATATTAATATCATGTATCATTTGATTAGAGATAACTTTGAACAGGGATTAATCAAAATAGTCAAAGTTAACACAAATGAACAATATGTTGATCTGTTCACCAAAGCTTTTGATGAGCAGAGATTTAAATATCTTGTATCAGCTATTGTGATGATTAACTTTGAATAGCTTTTCTTAAAACTTAATCATATTTATTTCTAAAAACCTGTGTGTCCTAAGTTGTCTATTATATCACCTTCATAAGCCTTTTGTTTTCTTTGGAAGAAAATCTTTTTAAAAGACTTTTCTTAGATCTTTGAAAATCTTGATCTCTTCGGAAGATTCAAAATTACCTTCGGAAGAAGTTTATGTCTTAGTAAACAAATAATTGCTTCAGTGATTTTACCTTCGGAAGAAATTTCTGAAATGTCTTCCGAAGCTTAAAATCAACTTAACTACTTTGTATGTTTTCAAAGAACAAGTTTCTTCCAAAAGCAACTTACCTTCGGAAGTATTTATTCTTCTTGGAATAAAAATCTCCGAGTGTAAAATTCTCTTCCAAAGCAAACTTCTCAAAAACCTTTGAAATATCTTCCAAAGCCAATTTGCCTTCGGAAGCTTTTTCTTCAGGTCTTCCAAGCAAATAACCTTCGGAAGATGTCTCGGTTTCCAAGAAAACTACTTTTTGGGCATAAGTAAACTACTTTTCAGAGGTGGGACCGACATCCGGATTTCAAAGTTTTTCCTCTTTCATTAACTTTGTCTCAAATCCTTTTCACATAAATGCCCAACGGTTCCCCTCTCTTTCACTATCTTCCTCAATTACACTATTTCTTAAATCTAAATTCTCCCAAACCGCCTTTTGTTCTTCATCTTTCTTCATCCTTAAGCTTCTACAATGGCCAACCTAAACCTCAGAAACAACCCAGATTTCTCCATGCAACTTCACAGCCAACATAACCAAGTTGCTCTGTTAAGCTCTGAGAAAGATGAAAGTTTCTTAAATATTTGCCGTTTCTTAGCTCTATCAAACTACTCCACCTCCCTAACCATTGATCCTACTCTCTATGAGGATCATCTGCTTGAATTTTAGAAGACCTGCCAAGAGGTCATCATGGATGGGGAGAAGGCACTGTCTGTCACAGTGCAAAGGAGGACAATCTTCATCACTTCGACCATCATAAACACTCATTTGCAGCTGGATGATGAAGAATGTGAGTTGTCCTTCCCAAAGAAAGCTGTAAATCATTCCTTTGAGCAAATGGGCTATGAGGGAGATTTCTCTATAAAGACCTTCAGGAAAGGAAAGGTCTCATCCCAGTGGAAATATCTGCTTCCTGTGGTTATACACAGCTTGTCAAACAAGCATGGGGGTGGGACCAGATTTCTAGGGATCTCTCCTTCATAGTATATGGAATGATTCAAGGGGTCAAGTTCAGGTACTCTCAATTTGTTTATACAAATTTGCTTGCTAACTTGGAGTCCTTAGAGTATTATATGTTTCCTAGATATGTTCAACACATTCTCAACTATGAACTGGGCTCACAATTGAGAGAAACGAATAATATTCTTAAATTGGGACAGATGAAGCCCGACATCTTTAAAATTATGAAGAAGCCAACTGTAGGCTTCTCAGGGGTAGAAACAGCCCTAGTCCCAAAAATATTAGAGCTCATTGCTCAAGGTGACAACCTAGCAACAAAAGCTAGTGTTGAACCCACACCTTCTACCTCTCAACCACCAAAAAGGCCCCAAGTCACCCTCACCTACCAAAGAAAATACAAACTAACCCCTGCTCAAGCTATTGAGTCTGTGCAGGCCCCCATATACTCACCCATACAGGAGGAAGTGGACACTGGAGCTCCCACTTCCCTTGAGGAGCAAACCACTCCCATCTCTTCAACAATCAGGGCTGAGGTTCCTCATGCTCACCCTGATGAGCTCACAAGCCCAACTACCTTAAGCCTTCACTCTGAGTCTCAACACTCAAGTGAACAACCTTCAGGGGACAGTTACCATCCCCAGCCATTAGACTTAAATCAACCCATTCCCAACCTCTCATTCTATACTGATGAAGACTTAGGTTTCAGTGGGTACCATGAGTCTCTCTACTTTTCCCCTACTCAAAGAGAGATAAGTACTCCTGAGTCTCCTTTGTCTAACCCACATCAGTCACCTATAACTGAGGTGGATACTTTTCGAACCTGTTTAGGATATCCATATGGAAGAGGCTCTCACTTCTACAAGTGATTACATCACTAAGACCTCAACCATGGCAACTCAGCCCATTGACACCTCAACTGAGGATGTCAATATGCAGAGGAAATCCAGTAGCCAAGAACCTGAGGCTGGTGGTGAGAGAGAGAACTTTGGTCCAATCATCTCATCCCCCAATGATTCTTCTAATGAAGAAGAGGGGAATCTGAGACTAAAGGTGCAAAAACTGTCAAAAACATGCTCCTATTTAGTCTCTAAGGTTAGTCACCTTGAATCTCAGGTGACTACCCTGCATAATAGGGTCAATGATCAGCAACTTGAGATATCTTATCTCAGGGAAAACTAGCTGGGAGACCTTTAAGAAGAGCTCAATCAGAAACACAAGAACCTGTGAATGTGATTGACCTAACCTCTAGCTCACATATGCAAGAGGGTGATGCTACCAAAAAGGGGGAGAAAGTCATTACAGTCACAGAACCTGGGAGTTCTTGAGGGAGTATGGACATTGAGGATTCACCATCCTCACTTGCAAGTGTGCATACTCAGCAACTTCCTCAAGTTCATATTAATGTGGACATAATTGACTCTGTTATTAGGAGTCTCTTTGAGGAAGGCATTCCAATGGCTGTGTCATCTCCACCTCAGGGAACTTCAAACTTCATTATTGGGTGGAGGTATGATGCTGATAGAAGAGCCCTTATTCTTCACATAGTTCAAGGGCAACAAGAAGTGTTCAATTTTCAGACTTTGGACTACTATAAAGGTCTTGACCTGATCAACATGCCACTTGTCAACCCAAGCAAATCAAGACAAGCTGACAGGTTAGCACTAAGGATTCAAGACAAAATTACTGAAGAGTTCAGCCTTAGAAGGAGACAAACGCAATCAGGTAATGTCATTGGTCAACTGGATGCTGAGGCAGACCCTGAGATTAGATTCAAAGGGAAAACCTTGGCTGAAGGCCTAGTGATAGAGCCTGAGAGCCCTGTCACACCAACAACTGCTTCAGAAATTCATTCCCTCAGTGAAACACCTGTTGGTGAAGGTGTCTCATAACCTCTCTCTGGCCAGAGCTTAGATGCTACACCAAGCAATGAAGGCCAAACCTCATTCCACCCTGAGTCACAAAGGTCTGTGGGTGATAAAGGGAAAAGGATTTTAACTCCTGAGGAGATTGAGGAGGAGGAGAGAGAGAGGAAGAGGAATCTAAGGGGAGAAAGTTCCTCTGGGTCTTCAGGCTTTATGCAAGCTGCAATCAGGGCTGCCCCCAGACCAAACACTCAAGAAGATGAGTTGAGGGCAGTCAGGATTACTTACCTGCAGACCAGGAACTATGACATAGATAAGATTATATCTCTCCCCTTAGAGCAATTAAATGAACTGACTGACATGGAAATGTCAAGAGAGATGAAGGAAAAAGAAGATGCAAGATTACTTCTCCAATTCAAAGAAGAGAAGAGACAGAAAAGATTATACAAGCATGCTCTAACTCTATCCCCAGTTCAGGAAAGTCCTGTGCAAGAGGATGTGGCTGCTACACAAGAACCTCGGGTAGACAAGGAAACAGATAGGCAAAACATGATCAACTACCTGAGTGCCACAGGTCTCTACCAGACATCTGCACTTCTTCGCTTGTCCTTTGAGTACATTGAGTTTGAGTATCTCAAACAGCTTGAACTTCAAGTGCTCAAAGAACAAAAGGCAATAAAAAGAAAGATAAGGGAAGATGCTGCAAAGTCAAGAGCTATCATCCAAAAGAGTATGAAGAAGTCTGCTGATAGACAAAGGATGATGAGCTTCTTGAAGTTGTATGGATTCTCCGGAAGGAGACTTGGCCCTATGTCTCTATCCACAATGGATGAGCATATCAGGGTAATCAAGCAGAAGATCAAGAGTGGAGAGCTGATTGACTTATACTCTCCTCCAAGTCAAATCCCACATGAAGTGGAGGTTAAGGTTGAACAACTTGAGACAACACAACCTGAACCTCCTGCTGAGCCTCAGCAAGCTTCATCTTCTGATCCACAGCAGGGTCAAACTCCCTCTCCTTCAAAACCTGTGAGGGAGTAACACCCAACTGAGAAAGAAAAGGATAATCAACAAGGTGCTGCAGACCAGTCTTCTCAGTTAAAGTCTTCTAAGAGGAAGAAGAGGATGGCTTCTAAACAAAAGTCTAAGAAGAAGAAGCTTGAATCATCCACCTCTACACCTTAGGTTGAGTCAGATCAACCTGAGGAAGTGCATGAAGAGGCAGCCCAATCAACTCTAATTCAAGTGGCTCCTCTTGCAGCTGAGACACCCATCCCATCCTGGACCTTCACTACTAATCCAGAAAGATGACATGTGATCAGAGATCAAGGTGTTGAGAATGTCTATACATGGCAAGACATAATCAACTTACCTCTACATGATCTCTTTGAGATGAGAAGATACTATGAGAGTCTGAATGATCTTGACCATCTAATAAAGAAGGGTATGGTCATCATTGTGCTGAAGACTACAAACATCTGAAGATCTTTTAAGTGTTTTGGTAGCATCAGCGTAGGGGAAGTTTGTAAGGATTCCTATAAGTCTGATGCAGCCAAAACATCCAAAGTCTCTCTACAAGCATGCACTAAAGAACAGAAGTAGAAATGCTTCGGAAGTTTTACACCATGCACTAGAAATGTTCTAAGTGTAAAATTTTCCGAAGCCAAGACCAACATCTTCCGAAGCCAAAAGTAAAGTCTTCCGAAGCTTCAAAGACAAAGTCTTCCGAAGCCAAAGAGTGAAGACAGATTTCTTCCGAAGACTTTTGGAGATATGCCTTTATCTAATGTACTTTACCATAAAGTTGGACCACCTTTCCGCTACAACTCTGTAAAGTCACTAACTTACTTGAGTTGGTGAAAGGTCCATGCTTTTGGTAACTGTACATTGAGATCTTGAGTCCATGCTTTCTACTTTATGTACTTTTATCCTTTTTGTAATACATTAGGATGTGAGCTATGACATGTCATAGTCACAAGTCAAAAGGCAGATATGCCTTTGTTGGAGCATATATTGTCATATATAGTGTGTCCGTCGCTTGACGAATAGTCTAGACTTAATGTAATACACCTGATATGTTGTAAACACATGAAACTGGGTCATTCGCAGGAGCATATGCGAATGAGACTCAGTCGTACGACTGAGCCATGCTAATCGACCAGTCGTGCGACTGAGAGATGCGATTGGGACATTCGTAAGACTGAACCATAAGTATGGTCTAGTCGTACGATTGAACCATACGCATGGTCCAGTCGTACGATTGAACCATACGCATGGTCCAATCGCATGAATGGGCCCAGTCGCATCTAATATGGGTCGAGGCCTATATATACCAGTTTCAATGTGTAGAGAGATAAGGGTTTTGAGAGTCTGCCCGGGGCCTAGGTGCTGCCGGATGAGAGGGGAGATCATGCTCGATCTCCCCTTGCCAAGAGTCGTGATTCTTATGTTGTAACGATCTTGTAATCATTAGGTTTTATCAATGAAACCATTTTATTATAGTTCGTGTTATTGTTTGTCTCTTGGTTTTTGGTTTCGTTTCCTTCCGTCAAGAACACGCTCGGATGTCTACCGATCCAGCGACTTCACAATTGGTATCAGAGCCGGTTACTGCTGGAATGATCTAACAATCATTCTAGCAACCCGAGCTCTTGATTTCTGGATCTATTTCAGATTCTTGACGTTAAACCCACTTCGTGTTCTTTGTGTTTTGCTCAGATCTTGTTACGTGTGTTGTTTCTATGTTAAAATTGAACTCGAAACCATGTTCCTATGACCCTTGCGAATCTGATGATGTCTATTTTGTTTCGGTTCATGTAAAATTCATCAGATTAGGGTTTTTGGCAGCTTTGGCGGCTACAGATCTGAAAATCTGCGTGCAGACCCGTTCGTGCGACTGGACCATGCTAATGGACCATTCGTGCGACTGGACCATGCTAATGGACCATTCATGCGACTGGACCATGCTAATGGACCATTCGTGCGACTGGACCATGCTAATGGACCATTCGTGCGACTGGACCATGCTAATGGACCATTCGTGCGACTGGACCATGATAATGGACCATTCGTACGACTGGACCATTCGTACGACTGGAATGCGACTGGACTAGTCTTATGACCAGACATGCTACTTGACCAGTCTTATGACCAGTCATGCTACTGGACCAGTCTTATGACAAGTCATGCTACTGGACCAGTCTTATGACCAATCATGCTACTGGACCAGTCTTATGACCACTCTCACAAATATATCATTCGTATCATCCATTCACTTGAATGTGATATTTGTCCTCCACGTCATACGGATGAATGGTGTTCCAGACAAAAAAAAGGTCTGGAACTGCCTCTTGCATAGATTTGAGGATGAGCAAAGCATATTCACCCTGAGCTTCTTTTGTCAAATAAGTTCGATGGATACCCCATTATTCGTTGGACTTCCAGAATAGGTGAATGTAGAGAACACAAAAGAGAGAATAGAAGATGTCAGCAGTCGGTGCTGATTTTGTGGGGTAGTCAGGAGCATCTGACTACTTATAGGCCAATCAAGTTTATTTATCCGCACAGAGAGGATTCTGACTCTTAGGGGGAATCCATGTTTAGAGAAGTTGAAGACACAATCAGAAAGTGATGATGTGAGCCGGTTTCTGATGATGAATCTGAGTGCATGCTGATTTGGTTGAGATTGTTAGCTGTGGATTGGAACCCTCTACTTTTGCCCAATACACCATGTGAAGACGCCAAGAGAGCACAATGTCTATATATTAGGATATGTTGAATTTGAGGGGGAATTTCTGCAGGTGTTAATGTTAATCAGGTTAGCCTGTGTGAAGATTGAAGCAATGAAAAACTGTTCATGTCATTATCTAGAAAACTCAGTCATATGGGGAATCTTGCTGCTATGATGGTGTTCTGCAAAGTAAACGAAAGCTATTGTGCCTAAATTTATTTTCAGGGAACTGTAGCAACCTAACGGATCTACAATGTTGTCTAATATGGTTTTTCGTTTGATCTATTGGAAACCAGAGCAAAGATTGACTGAAGATTGTAAGAGGTGTTATCTACTATTCACAAGCAACCTCCAAGGGGGAATTTGTTGGAGCATATAACGTCATATATAGTGTGTCCGTTGCTTGACGAATAGTCTAGACTTAATGTAATACACCTGATATGTTGTAAACACATGAAACTAGGTCATTCGCAGGAGCATATGTGAATGAGACTCAGTCGTACGACTGAGCCATGCTAATAGACCAGTCGTGCGACTGAGAGATGCGATTGGGACATTCGTAAGACTAAACCATAAGTATGGTCCAGTCGTACGATTGAACCATACGCATGATCCAATCGCACGAATGGGCCCAGTCGCATCTAATATGGGTCGAGGCCTATTTACCAGTTTCAATGTGTAGAGAGATAAGGGTTTTGAGAGTCTGCCCGGGGCCTAGGTGCTGCCGGATGAGAGGGGAGATCATGCTCGATCTCCCCTTGCCAAGATTCATGATTCTTATGTTGTAACGATCTTGTAATCATTAGGTTTTATCAATGAAACCATTTTATTATAGTTCGTGTTATTGTTTGTCTCTTGGTTTTTGGTTTCATTTCATTCCGTCAAGAACATGCTCGGATGTCTACTGATCCAGCGACTTCACAGCCTTTTGACTCTACATTTGATTTTGTAGTTATCTAGTCAATTGTATCCAGTTGGCTTTCAAAGTATGGCCGGCTGTAGGATGTAGTATAAAGTATCTCAAGTACTTGTAACTTTCTATCGATGCTTTGTAACTTGTAATAGAACTTAAGAAGCAATATACAACATTCTTAAAAACCAAATACTTGTGTTGTTTGCAATCTTGTTCTATCTCACTTTTACTTGTGTTCTTAGAATCTTTCATTAACAAGTTAACCAGTTCCCTATTTGATCTGTTAAGTGTTCTAAGCAACTCTTCTCTTTGTGTTGTTCTGTTGTAAGTGCATACCCTTCACCGGTCCTGCACTATGTACCTCGGGCTTAATTTCCCTCTCTTTCCGAATCTGATTAGCCCCTTCCACGGGGATACCTTTAGCATTACCTGGTTTTCTACTCGAAATTCCAAGGGTTTGCGTCGGTTATCGGCATAACTCTTCTGTCGATCTGTCTAGGAGTTTGATCTTGTTGGGCCCATTACATGGGCTTCTGATGTGATCGTTGTGTGGCCACAAAAGGTGTTGAAGATGAGGTTGTGGTTGTGGTATTCGATATCTCCAAATCGACCACCGTAGGGACCCGAGGTTTTGATGGGAAGAAGAGCATATACGGATTATGAAAATTGAGTTTTTAGAGTAAAGAAGATTTTCAGATGCCTTCTATTTACATTTCTGTTTAAATGCAAAGTCTTAGATTAGGGTTTGCCATAATTATTGGTGGAGGCCGCAATGGATATTACGGTGGTAGTTACTAGTGTGTAGAGAGTAATAATTGAAATCAAGGGGAGTGTAGTGGAAGGCAAAGAAGAATCAACATCAAAGGTGGTGAAGAAGAACCTAATGGGGAAAATTCTTATACTGATTGTCAAATGAAAGCGTGATTCACCCACATCAAAGGTGTTGTAGTTGTAGTCGGTGATATGTCGATTGTCGTTATATGGGCTGAAACAAACTTTGGTTTACTATAGTTTTTGTGTCTGGTTTTGTTAACCCTTGCTTTATCTAATTGAGTTGTTGCTTTTATGTCAAAATAAAAAGAAAAACAAATGCAACAAATATTGTTGCGTAGTAATGCCTGATGCATGTAGTTTTGTGCTTTTTTAAATGTTGTTGGTGGCTTTCAGAAATGTAATCTGATTTGGAAGAATGAACGGCATGCTTTGCATTTGTGTTTAGTCGGTTAATCCGATGATGACGACTATTAGTTCGTCAGAGGCATCACTGGTTTTTTAAGAAGGCTGTTGAACGGTTATTTGTCTCGCGAACTACCTCTGTTGTGGCTATGATGAGTTTAACAATGAAATATAGACTTGGAAGAGGATGCAACCATAGCTTGGCAGGTTTGGAGGACGGTAGGTTTATACCTGCAACCAACAACGGTCATGTCGTAGTCTTTTGGCTTGAGGCTCTGAGCCTAATAGTTGGTGATACAAGCCATTTCTTTGATTCTTTTCATGGCATTACGTTTACGTTTTAACATATAATTTGATGTTGGAAGCTGTGATGATGAAAATCTGAGCCTTGGTAAAGCAAGTCTATCACGTGCGCATCGCGCGCCGTGGAAAAAACCTAGTTTTATTTAACATGGATATTGCAAAAGGACATAATTAACCATCTATTCAATATCCAAATTAACTTAACTAATGAGATTGGATGAGAATGACAAGTTCTTAAAAACTCAGGGAACCAAAAAGGGAAAAAATTCTTTTTAAATGGAAATTACAATACAGACCAAAACTCGATGACGAAAATGATAGTTTACTCTTTTTTCTATTACCTAACCTACACCTGGATACTAGATGTGAAGGACCCTTTTTGCATCTACATAATTTATTCTTTTTTAAATTACTTTCTCTTTCTTCTTCTTCTTCTTCATATTCAAACCTTGCCTATATACATTTTCAAGTTACTTTCATTTGTTCTTTTTTCTCTTTCATTTTCTCAGGGGGGGGAGGGGGTCAATGATAAAATTTGCCGCTCGAGATAGAATTGTATATGTATTAAAAATATATAATTTTTATGTGCGTTGGGTGAATTCCAACCTGTAAGGTTGGGAACTATTATTGCCTGGTCCATGTTTGATTGTAGACTTACTTCTTTGGTCCTAACTGTTTGTCAAACTGTAACACTATTGGTCACTCAAGTAGATGTCCTTTAAGTCTTACCGTTAAGTTCATGTAAAATGACTAATTTACCCTATAAATTAAATAAACATATAAATATCTTTCTTCACACACACACACACACACACACACACACACACACACATATATATATATACATATAAAGTGAAATGACCAAGCCATCACTTTCCCTTTTGCCCACCGGCCAATGCCTCTTCCCCACTAAGTTCGGCCGGCGCCACTACCGCCACGACCGCCATCAAGTCTGCCTGTATCCTTACCGCCACCACATCATCACACCATCGTCACAGTCATCTCCATCATCACACCACCGCGACCACACCATCACCAGCCACCATCGTCAACCAATACCATCTTGGTCGGCATCGTACGGTGGTCTGCGGTGGCCCGATTCATCTTCCATTGAGCTCGATTTCCCATATGCTGGTCTGCGTACGCTCGGTTGTTTGGTGGTGGTGATGGTATTTTGGGCATGGTGGGCAGAAAAATATGGCGAGGTGGTGGTGATAAAGTATAACAATAAGTGGGGTTCACAAATTTGGTTGTGTCGGGGTGGTGGATCGGTAGAAGATTGTAGGTGGTGGTGGGTGGTAGGTGGTGGTGATGCATGTTGTGAGCTGAACAATGGTTATGGTAGAAGTGATATCGGTAACAGAAAGAGATGGTGGCGGTGCTTGTGAGGTGATGGAAGGGTTGTGGTCAGATGATAGTGGTTGGCGGTGGTCAGGTTAATGGTGACATTGTTGGTATGGTGGTGGGGTGATTTGAGAATTAGTTCATTTAATAAAAGATTAGTAATAATAATAAAAATTAATATTTCAGGGGTATAATTATCATTTTAAAAAACAATAACATCTAAAACTAACATATATCCACTTTAGGGACCAATAGTATGATGGTTTGACAAATAGTTGAGACCAAATATTAATTTCTTAAAAGTTGGGACCAATACTGTACTATGGACATATCACATTGATCAATCGTGTAATCAACTCTATATATTTTTGCCATTTTTGTAATCTAGTCTACGCCATATTTTTTCTGTTAAATTTTATTTCAGTTTGAAATATTGTTGTAAAATTGCAATAAATATATGACAGGCATGCCTATCAAGCATTTTCTATAACACTAATGAGTATACCTAATTATCCCATAGATATACACGATACTTGATAAATAAATATCTCAATACATACCTGACGAGTTTTAAGTCGGGTACGAAACATTGTTGTCTATCGAATATAGAGTTAGAGATCATACATACAAATCCAAAACATGTACTATTACAATTCCTACGTGTATCGCGGTGTATGAATGCTGATTAATATGAGGGGATCCAACCAACACACCCTTGACCCAAACCCTAATAAATAAGAGGGCCATTTTGGTCTCAATTAACACACGCACACCCTTCTAGAATCTGCAATTTAGATCTTCCAAACGATTTTTCATCCAAAACGAAATCAATTTCTTGTTTATGTTTCTCATAATTCATCGTCTTAGCTTTTGATTTCTTTGTTTGCAGACCGTAGCTTACAATTTTGGGTTTTCTTCATTCGCGTTGCATTGTTTTGCATATTTGTTTACCCTCCTGATGCTTGTTTTTGTGTGCTCCTGAACTTAGGGTTTCATGATACCAATCAAGTGTCGAATCAACTACTAAATCCAGTGTTATCACTCGGAAGAACTCGTTGAATCGAACACCATTGTGAGTATTCTACTATGCGTTTAGTTGATTCAATTGTTGGTATGAATATTTTACTGAAATAACTTTTTCTTCAAGATTGGTCTGGTTGAAGAGAATTAACATCAATTATGTTCGTTAAAATGATGATGAATATTTGAGGACTTTGTTTATCGTCTACTGATGTGGTCTTTGTGGGTTCGTAAGTCATGACATTGTTTAAGGGATTTACCGAAAGATATTGGTGGCTTTGTCTTTGATTATAAACATGTTCATCTTCCTGTGCATTATGTGAGATGTTGGACTGTTTTATCTGTGCCTATTTAGCTGATGAAATTAGTGTTAAATTTTGAATTGGGTGTATTGAAATGAAACCCTTATGCTTTAGTTCATGTAATGAGTCATTGAAACATTTTTCTTGGCATTTTAAATTCTTTATTTTTGGTTACACATGCCTGTGGCATCTGAGGCCATTCCCTTAGTTTTTATAGTTGGTAACAAATGCGAAGCATATAAGGGCCGCCGCCCCCCCCCCCCCCCCCTCTCCTTTTCTTCGTCAGTAGTGTAAATTTTTGGACCGGTAGTGTAAATTTTTGGCCCGGTACTGTAAATTTTTTTATATATATCGAGTTCACCCTCCTAAAAAAATTAATTTCACCCCCACCCCCCTGTAAGAGTGTTTAAGCTCCGCCTGCTGGTTCGTAAGTTAATATCTATTAGGTGTACTGTTTTCACCTGTGGTAGATTGAATTGTGCCTGCTTGTAACCTGTTTATGATCTCATATCGGGCAAGTCACTCGTCACTTCGTCAGTTTATTTGAGTTCTATGTTGGATAGGCTCAAGCTAACAACATTTTATCATGGCTTATCTTGTCCACCTTTACATAGCCACAGATTCACGTTGACATATTCATCTGTGGCACACTAGTCTAGTCCAATGCTGATGATTGCATGTGGGTCACCATGGAACATAAGGGTTATTATACGTTTTATTAACCAGGGCTTTATTTACTTTTTTGGGGTGAGGAGAATCTTGGACGAGAATGAAAAAGGTCCTTTAGAATTGCCACCATGACTTTAAGGGTACCATCTGTCAGTTGTTTGAGTTTGACTTTATTTTCATTAGATCTCTTTTTATTTGATTTTGGTAATGGATATTTGGTAGTAGTGTAGTACATTGTAAATAAAGAATGGTGTTTTGTCATGGCATATGATGTATGAATAAGATGATAAGCTAGAATGGTACATTTACTATTCAGTTGATGAGTTGGGATCATGTGAATAAATACTGAATTCTGATATTTGACCAGGGTTGGAGAAAAGTCGGATAGCAAAAAGATGTCTTCACCGTATGTTGTCCTTGAAAATCGTCCCCTTGATCAGTGGAAAGTAACCGAGCTAAAAGAAGAACTCAAGAAAAGGAAACTAATGACCAAAGGACTGAAAGATGATCTGGTTAAGAGGTTGGATGAAGCTGTTCGTGCTGAAATGGAAGAGGCTAACCAGCCTCATGACAATGGTGTCAGTGATATTGGCCAGCGTGATGATGCAACATCAGAGCCAATTATTACAGAAAAACTCACAAGCATCACGGATAACAGCAGTGCCAAAAATGAGAGCTTAGAGAAAGATAACATGACTGAGAAGTTGGATATCAATGAGAGCTTAGAGAAAGATAACATGACTGAGAAGTTGGATATCAATGAGAGCTTAGAGAAAGATAAGATGTCTGAGAAGTTTGATATCAATGAGAGCTTGGAGAAAGATAAGATGTCTGAGAAGTTTGATATCAATGAGAGCTTGGAGAAAGATAAGATGACTGGGAAGTTGGATATCAATGAGAGCTTAGAGGAAGATAAAATGACAGATAATTTGGATGATGAAAACGTGGATGGAGTTCATCGTTTGCAGTCATCAGACACAAAGCTGTTTACTGAAGGGGATCATGGCACGATTTCTACAAGCACGGAGGGCCTCAAGGTAGTCAAGGAGGTTTCTGTGGAAACCTCTGTTATAGTCAGTGAGGTTATGGTATCTGGAGAAGTGGGACAGCAGGAGTTGCAAAAGGATGGGGAGTCAAAGCCTGAATTAACTTCACCTTCTGATATTGGTAGCCAGGTACTTGAGGTCAGCCAAGTAAAATCTGATTCTATTTCCATTGATACTATGTCAGTTACTGAAAAAAATGATCTAAAGGATAATGTAATTGCTGATGATGATGTAAAATTAGAACTTAATGTTAAGCCTGAGATGTCATTCAGCAATGTTGTCTGTGATGATGGCAAAACAGAGTCGGTTGTAGTTGATGACATTGTCACTACTAAAGAGAAAGATGTTAGCATTGCTGAAAGTATAACTATATTCAAGAGAAATGATAGCGGAGATGTTGGTTCTCCAGAGAAGTTAAATTTGGATCGAAGTTCTGGTGATGATTCAATGGAGGAGGATGCATTCGAGAGTAAACAAATTGATTCCATAGGGGAGATAACAAAAGCACCTCTTGTAAAGGAGGGTGATCCTGTTGGTGTTATGGTTGAGGATTCATCTGCTGCCAAGATTACTGAATCTACTAAAGACAAAAGTGATACTGCTGCAGGGTCCACAAAAAGAAAGCTTCATGGTAAATTTTATCATCCATGATCTTTAATGTATTTTCTTGCTTATAGTTGGCTTGAATCTAATTTCTTTACTTATTGACCTACTTATTTGAGTGATAATGGTAACTTTATTCTCTATGCTGAAATTGGTTTCCCTTGACACCACCTAAGGCCCTTTTTTTAAAAATGTTTTTGGGTTTATATCTCTTTTCAAGTAATTTTTTTAATTGAATTTCACTTCTGAGTACGTTGCATCTTTGATCTTTCCTGGTTCAAAGACGAGCATGATTAGAAGATAATCTTTTTTTGGTGGTCGTAAATTTGGATACATGTTTATTCTTGGGCTTTTATCAACAATGTATATTTGACAAGTTTGTAATTGTCTATTAGTATATAATGATAATGATTGTTGACTACTTTAGCATCAACATTTTCTTGTATGATACCTGTCTGTTGTTACTTTAAATGGAAACTACACAATATTATTGTTCCTTGCTAGTATTGACTTCTCCTTATGTAACATCAACAAGGTGGCTTTGTGGGGTTTCTTTCTTTATGCTATATCTTCCCATACTCTATTATAGGAGCAGTTGCATTATTAACGTTATCACTTTACCAATACCATTTGTTCCATAATACGTTATAAATCTTATATAGTCGTAGTCTATGAGGCCAATTGTTATTGGAATGCTGACTCTCTCTTTTGAAAGAACACAGTCTGACTATTTTAGCACGTCTTTGGGGTCTAGCTATTCCAAATAGAATATACTTCTTGTTGTATGTATTTATAAATCACCTTCCTGCCAGATCAAGAAGCAGCAACAAACAGCGTGGCAGTAAAGCGGCAGTGCAGGTGGAATTCTCAACAGCAAACTACTGATTCGTCTGTGCCAACTACCCCTAAGGATGCTTTCCAGGCTCCTATGAGGCACAGGTTTCTGAAATCTGATTCTTCAGTTAACCATGAGGAGCCGAAGGAACGTGTTGGTGAGCTATCTGATTTACTTTTTGTCTACTACGATGTGGTATGGTCTGTTCTTTAACACTTTTTTTGTTCATTTGACAGTTCCCCCATCATCTAAGCCTCCAACCACTTCCCTCAGAATTGATCGCTTTCTGCGTCCGTTCACTTTAAAGGCTGTGCAACAACTTCTTGGCCAGACGGGTACAGTTGTTGATTTCTGGATGGATCATATTAAAACTCACTGTTATGTTACTGTAAGTTCACTGCTCTATCTCTTACTCCAATACCATTATCGTTCAGTTATGTTTTGCATGTCAGCTGTTATGATTGTTTTCAGACCGTAGGGTGTGGATTTAAATCATCAACAAACACAAGTGTAGGTTACAACAGTCCAGACATGGTAGGATATATCTACATATGCATGAAAAAAGAATCAAGCTTTTTTTATCAATGAACATCAGCCTGTAATACCCTGTAGCTGGTAAAACTTGCATATGCATGAATGTTTTATTGAACTTTCCATCGGTGTAAATTGAATCTGATTTGCTAGACAACTTCTTGTAATATTGTGGAGGTAATGAGTTTTGATTTTCGTCCACTTCTCATGTTCTGTGGCAGTATTCATCAGTTGAAGAAGCTGTAGAGACTCGAAATGCTGTGTACAACCTCCAATGGCCGGCAAATGGAGGACGTCTGCTTATAGCTGAGTTTGTGGATCCATCAGAGGTGAAGAGTCGAACTGAAGCTCCTTTGCCTTCTCCAGTAACTCCCGTCAGCAGTACCACCACACCTCAACCACCTCCAGCCGCCACAAAACCACCACAGCAGGTGCAGCTTCCTCCTCCACCTCCACTCCCACTTCCACCTCCACCACCATTGTTTCATCCACCGCAATCAAGAGAAGCAGTAGCTCTTCCTCCACCGCCTCCACTCTCCGAGAAAGTGGAACTCCCGGTTGTGACATTGGATGATCTGTTCAGAAAGACGAAAGCAACTCCTCGCATTTACTACTTACCATTATCCGACGAGCAAGTTGCAGCAAAACTGAAGAGGACTGCAAAGCAGTAGGGATTGGATTGATTAGAATATGAATGAATATGTAAAGATAATGGTGACAGGTATCATACAATTACATGTTTGCAGGTCTGCAGGTGTAGCTTTTAGGAAGGAAGTCTTGGAGCAAAGGAGGAAGAGCTCATCTTGTGATAGATTTAGATCTTCTGGAGGACTCCCGATTTGTTTAAGACCCAATTGCCTCAATTTGATAAAGACTCGTATCTGCTTTCATATACTTTTTTTCTGACATTGTTGAGATTACTTTTGTGTGCCTAATGGGATTGGGAGGGCTACTGCTTTTGTCAAAAATAAGGGATTGTGTCCCAACTCCCAAGTTCCAGTCATCTGTGCCTCATGGGGGCCTTTTTGCTAGCACCATGTGCGCGTTGCCAAGCTGGTACTCTTCAAGTTGGGTGTTTATAAACCGTTGGAACCGATTGAACTGTTGGCACTGAATAGGGTCGGCCTGTTTGCCAGTTATTTATATGGTTTGGGTTCGGCAGTTTATCAGTGTTGCTGATGGTTTGGAACTTGGAAGGTTTAACAGTGCCAGCAAATTGGCCATAATTTTTTCTTCAATACAAACTAATGATTTTGTAAAAAGTTCCTTTAAATGTTTAATCATCTAAACAACAAACCTTCAACGGCCAATCCAGACATTAAACAAACCTTTGCCGATAATGTGTCTGGGGAAGTTTCTGCTGGTGATCCTTTGGTAAAATTAATTGAACTCTTTACCCATGTCATGTATACTTGCAGACTACAGAGGGATTGTTTTGACATACACCGTTGTTGAAAGCCTTTGTTTGTATTACAGTCACTATCTTGTGCCATACATGTGTGAATAAAACACATTGTTTTGCACCCAAACTTCTTGTGACATGGTGCATAGTTGTGTGGCTTGATTCAGGTGTCTTGTATGATGATGTGCACGACCAAAAATACTAACACATATTAGAAGAATAAATTAAACCTACAAATTAATGTTTTTAACGGTGAATTTATACAATCACTAATCTAATCTTAAATACAATGTATGTTCACAATGGAACTTGAATCCTCACAACTTGACAAGGATAGTAACATTGGATGATAACACTTTAATACTACTAGAGTAGATATGTTTTGATAAACGTATATTGCTACCCTTGGGTTAAACTGCCTAAGTAAACATATACATGAATTAAATATGATTTCGATGTTAAAACATAAACCATAACAAGGTAGTTGTTGAATTGTCGATATGAGATTGGCTCATTTGATAGGATTTTGTTTTCTCGAGAGAAAGTCTTAGGTTTAAATTTTAAACTTAGATGTGATGTAAATTAGTCTGCTAAAATTTTAAAGTAGAAATAGAGTAGACTTGATGTTCAAAATAATAAAAGCTAGATGTTGATCAATCATCATTTAATTTATGATAATAAATGCACGCCCAAAGATCAAGTTTCACATCCAACTATGTATCTAATTCAATTGATGTCGGCCGCCTTTGATGATTGATCTAAATTAATTGTTTTACCTAGTGCTCCATACGTTAATGTGAGGTTAGCTTACTTGACAGAGGCTTTTACTTTTAGAGGGGAGGTTCTGGGTTCAATTCCAGACATGGTGTAACTTGGTGTAATTAAGGAGTAGGAGTAAGATAGATTTGTCGTTAAAAAAAATAAAAATAAATAAACCTAGTGCTGCAAACGAACTGAACGAACACGAATAAATTCTTGTTCGTGTTCGTTTATTAATAAATAAACTTGTTCATGAACTGTTCACGAACACTTACCGAACGGGTGTTTTTTGTTCGTGTTCGTTCATTAAAGAAATGAACATGTTTATGAACTGTTCACGAACCCTTACTGAACGCAAAAGAACACACAAAAAATCAAACGAAAACAAACAAATGTTCATGAACATGACAAATACAAAAAAGTCCATAAATATAAACGAATACACATAATCACATAATTTATTTTAGAATAAATCAGTATTTTATCATAAAATTAACCATAAATAAATAAACACGTAACATAAATATCCAAAAAAACACTTGACATAGTTGTGATAAACATAACTAATACAAAAATTAAAAATATAATCGAACACATTAACGAACATAAACGAAAACATTATAAACGTACGAACGGACATTAACGAACACATTATCGAACGTTCAAGAATATTAATGAATGAACATATGTTCATGTTCATTCGTTTAACTAAACAGACAATTTTTTTTCGTGTTCGTTCATTTACTAAACGAACGAACATAAACGAATTTCCTGCCGAACAGATCACGAACTGTTCGCTGAACGTCCAGTTCGTTTGCAGCCCTACTTCTAGCATTAGGAATTCTAATAATTTTTGAATGAATATTAAATCAATTGGTTTGAAAGCAGACAGCTTATGGCTATTTAAATTGGAGGTTTTGGTTCGAGTTTTACTTGGTGCATTATGCTTGGTTTACGGGTTTCATCACAGTAGACTTTGGGTGGTGGCTTTCCCCTGAAATGATGGGCGGGCCGGGTCACCAGCAATGTCCGTGTTTGCGAGCGTTGGTGATCTTTCATCAATGGGTTTACCCGGGTGATCGGGTTTATAGTATTCGTTAATGTTAAAAAAAACTTCTAATTTAAAATCTGATAGTAAATACATGCCCAAAGATCAATTCTCACAAATCTCTGTGCATTATATAATACATATTAAAAACATATGTCGGTAGCTACAATATCGGCATATGATTTTTCCACGTGTCAGGATTCTACTGGGCCACGTTGGTGTTTTTTTTTAATTTTTTCTGCAGATAGATAAAAAGCAAAGAGAAGAAGACAACGCAGCTTCGCAGGCCACCATACCTCACCGACATCACCGCGTACTCTCACATACGCTACAACGCTATGAATCACTGATCTATGTTTAGTGAACCAAGAAATTCTAAGCTTATTAGAATCAGATATGAGATCCTAGATCCACGCTGGGGAAAGAAGATGAACGACGATGGGAGGTTGTCGCTCATATGAAACCAGCCGTTGAGTGCGACCGTTTTGGACGGTGAGCACAATGAGAGAAAGATTAAAAACATATGTTGGTAGCTACAGTATCGGCATATGATTCGTCCACGTGTCAGGATTCTACTGGGCCACGTCAGGTTTTTTTATTTTTTATTTTTTATTATTTTTTCTGCAAATAGATAAAAAGCAAAGAGAAGAAGACATGGCAGCTTCGCAGGCCACCATACCTCACCGACATCACCGTGCACTGTCACATACGCTACAACGCTATGAATCACAGATCTATGCTTAGTGCAAGAAATCCTAAGCTTATTAGAATCAGATCTGAGATCCTAGATCCACGTTGAGGAAAGAAGATGAACGACAATGGGAGGTTGTTGCGTATATGAAACCAGCCGTTGGGTGCGACCGTTTTGGACGGTGAGCACAATGAGAAAGAAAGATGATGAGCAGAGGTGGGAGGTTATGACAAATTTATTAATAACAATGAGGAGGATAGATGCTGGATAATAGGGGGTTATCAGGGATCTAAAAGACTAAAATGATAGTTTAGGGCAATAGGGGTTGACATCTAGAATTACAGAGTAACAAGAATTGAATTATGAAAACAAGGATTTGTAGGTAAGTTGGAGAACGAAGGTGGGTTGCGCTTGCATTGGATACATATTGGGTTTTGCCATGGACTAAAATATTAAGTATAAATGAAATATCAATATTAAATAACAACAAAATTAAATTATAACATACATTGAAATACTAAAGAATTTGTTTGTTCCATTGACTACTTATGTCGGTTTCTATAAGATATATATATATATATATATATATATATATATATATATATATATATATATATATATATATATATATATATATACATATATATATATATATATATATATATATATATATATATATATATATATATATATATATATATTTATGTTTTTCAAAATTGCCCATCAATTTTTGATAGTTTTCAAGAAAGCCCCTACTTTATTTTTCAGCCCTCTTTGATATATACGGAATATGCTCACCATCTTCAGGTCTATTCACTTAGGTCGCGTGGTCGTCACCGTTCTTGATGGTAAAAGCGGAGGAAGAACGTAATCTTTGACGAGAAAGATAATCAGCGTGTTACAAAAGAATCCCGCATCAATGCGCGAGGTTCAAATCTAGTTCAATTCGATCGATGTCAAGAGCTTGAGACGGCTATGACATTCACATAAATTAATAATGCTATAAAATATAAACACATATATAGTATTATAAGAATAAATTTAACATACATATGAATGTTTTTTAATAGTAATTTACACACTTACTAATCTAATCTTAAAAACACCGTATGTCAACAATGTAACCTGAACTCTCATAACTTGACTGGAATAACAAACACCTGATTATAAAACCTTAGTACTATTAGACTAAATACGTTTTGATAAGTATATTTTGCTACCATTAGGCTAAAAAAACTGCTTTAGAAAACCTATAAATTAATCACATATGATTTTGATGTTAAACAAAAGTCATCACAAGCTAGTTGTTGAATTAAGACTTTTACCATCATTTAGTTTATGATAATAAATACACAACCAAAGATCAAGTCTCAACACTCGCTACCTATTTAATTCAATTGATGTCAATAGTTTGAATCCCGCCTATGTCTATTAATATAAATTAGTTATGATATAGATTAAAAATAGATTAAATGAACGCGTGAGTCGTAATTAAAAGAAAATATTACCTTTAGTTCCACCAAAAATATAAAACAATTTTAATTAAGTTTTGAGTTGATTAATATATTCCACTTCATCAATGAGCCAACCAAAAGAGGACTCGTTTAATGAATGGATTCCTTGCTAGGGGTTTTCATATAGGTTTCTCTTTAGATTATGAGGGTGGTCACTTAAAAAATGTAAATACCGAAAGTTCAATAATCTTTTTTTTTTAAAACTTGTGTTTAATCAATTCTAACTAAAATATAATCTAGCTAAACTAAAGTTTGTTAATTGAAAATAAGAGATAAGAAAAGAAAACTATTAAAAACACGCCTATTACAATAAAAAAAGATTCGTTTGTAATGTCATTAATTCTTTAAATTGCTAAAGAGCCAAAAAGTAGTAGTTATCAATAATAACCTATAATAAAGCAAAGTTTTTTTTGCCACTTGTCATTCTCTTAGGTCATATTTTTGACACTTGTCATTTTTCTAGATATCCACATATTACTTTTCCCTCCAAAATGGTATTATAGTAATTTAAATATTTTTACAAATTTTTCTCTCTTATTAAATACTAGCTTTAGTAAACCCGTGTATTACACGGTTTAAATAAATAAAATATTAATATAATAAATTTATTAATTAAACAATGATATTCTAAGATATGATATAACTGAAATAAAAAAACGATAATATCAACTTTTTAAAATTTTATTTTTAAATTTCTTTTATTGAAAATAAATATTTTGTATTAAAACAAACCGTATTAAAAATGTCATTTTCAAAAGTTTTCTTATTACAACTCCCAAATTTGATAATTTAAAAATAGTAATTTATTTAGATAAAATCTTAATAAAAAGATTTCTTTGTTAATTTATTAATTATTAAAAAATATTAAAATAATATTATTAGTAATTAAGGTAATTATTTAATAGGAGAGAGAGGCGGGAAAATTTTGATAAAAATGATTGTGGTGCTGACACGTGTCATCCCAGTGATTGTAGTGTTGACACGTGGCACCCCATTTACTCTTTTATTAGAGTAGGAAGATAATAACTATTAATTGCTATATTTCTCTCTCCTATCTAATTTTTTTTTAAATCAAACTATCTTTTTTTAAATAGATTTTATGAAAGAATTTAGAAATCACATCTTTTAATTAAAATATAAATAACAAAAAACTAAAGTTTTATATAATATGAAATTTTCTAAAACATTAAACTTTTTTTAAACGAAATATTTTAAATCGTTTACAAAAACTACAAACAGGTGAAATATTTTAAAACAGCCTTTTTAAAACAACCAGAATAATTACAAATCGGTTTTTTTTAAAAACAATATTTTTATAAAAATATTTTTTATAAAAAAATTCTTAAAACGAATGTTTAAAAATGAAACTATTTACATAAGAGAGTTAAAAATATGGTATAATTGTTTTATTTCTTGAACTATTACCCATATATAATTTTAATTATATTTTATATTAAAATATTATACTGTAACTATTCATATTCATTTTACATATATATATTTTATATTAAAATTTAATCTGTTTATTTAATGAGGTTTTTAGCCCATCCATCTATCTATAAAAAACAAACTAAGCGTGAAACATTCGTAAACCTCATTATACTTAATTTCACATTTCTCTATACTATTAATAATAACATTGAATACTAATATTATTACTCATATCATTTTCAAATTAAAAAAATTTATAATTTAATAACTTAAAAACCTATTTTTTATTAAAACATACTCTTTAAAAACAAAAAAATTATAAAAAAAGAATACAACAAAACTAAAAAAAATCATTTCTCTTAAAACAATATATTTAAAAATCACTATTTTTTTATAAAAACAAAAGTTTAAGAAAAATACATTATTGTTTATTTACTTAAAGTAGTTATTTATATGTAATTATAATCATATATTATCTTCAAGCATAATTTATAATGCATAAGTTTTTATTAATAATTATTTAATATTTTATTTATTCAATCCGTGTATTACACGGGAACTAACCTAGTTATATTTATATATCAACATTAAATAAGTTGTGAATGCTCTATAGCAAGTTGCCATGGCCATACGGTGGATGTAACTCACGGTCTTGTTTGCCAAACGGCTGGCGAATGGTAATGGTTTCAGTTAAAAATATTATTATTATATGTTGTTCAAAATGGGTGGTATTATCTAGGTTCTTTATTTATTTTTCTTTTAACCTTTTTAGTTATAAATATACAAAATGTAATTTTAAAATGTTATAATCATTCGAATACCGGCTTTCTTTCACAATTTTAGTTGATTTTTGGGTAAATATAAAAAAACAAAGTTTTTTCTTCTTTTATACGAAAAAAAAGTCACCCCAACATAATTTAAGTATAAAAGTCTTTATGTAAAAGGAATACGAGAAAAGTCACTTAACTATATTTGCATAGAATACATGTATACGTACTTATGAATTTTCTTTTTATAAGTAATGAACCGCTACCTTTTAAATTTGTCAAATATGATAAACTCACATTCAACATTTTTTAGAAAGAAAATTTATATAATCTTGTTTTGAAAAGGGTAGGGAGTTATTATTTTAGATATTTTTCCACAAGTACATATTGAATTGTGGAATTTTTTTTGCGTTATTTTAAGATGCGTGGGGACTTTTAATATTAAGCTAAGGGTCTTTATAAAATAATTGACTTCCTAGCTGTTCATTTAAAACAAGGAAACAAGAATACCAACGAAAGCAATGACGTTATATACATTTATATATGCATACACAAACTGTCCTAACAAGATATCGAAAGTGTGATCGATTAGACCGAAGGATCGGATCGATGTGTTACGAGGTGAAGTGTTCCAAGTGTGGAAAAACCACGTGGGCTGGTTGCGGGTTTCATGTCGCCTCGGTGTACAAGAGGATCCCCGAGGGCCAGCACTGTGAGTGCAAGGGCTGGCCCGGTGTTAAACACACCGTTGGGGACGAGGAGTCAACGTCTTCCTCATGTCGCATTCTTTGAAGACGTGAGTTCTGTTAATTTGTGGGATGTTGGTTTTTCTTTTTTCGTGTTTGCTAATAATAAGTTTGTGTGGTTATAACGTTTATTTATGGCAAATCATCAATCTTAACGCGGACATACTCAAGACCGTGTATTAGACATGATGTGTGTAACCCATTTGCCTAAACAAGTTAAATTGATTAATAGATTGTTATAAACAAGTTAAATGGGTTGTAAATATGTTCACAGGTTTAACTTATAATTTTCTTATGATCTTAAGTGGGTCGATGAGTCGACCCTCTTAATTAAATGTATTATCAAACAGGACGCCTTCTTTATTATGCGAGTTAAAAAAAACCAAGTGATTGTTGTATTACTGTGTTTCGTATCTGAAATGACACCACAATTTGAAAGTCATTTAACATTTTACTCTATTTTTATATATGTTGTTTCATGCTTCATCATGATTTTGTATCCGATGCTTCTTATTTTTATTAAAGTTAGAGAATTTAAGATTTAAATCTTGTTTTATGTAGTGGTTTTGAGATGGGTGTTGAAACAACTTGTAAAATTACTACTTTGTGATCTTGAGATCATCGAATCAAACTATGTGAAACAGTCTCATGCACAAAGTGTAGGGTAAAGTTCTGTATATTAAATTGCGAAATGATCCATCCCCTCCTCGACCCTTATAAAAAAACAGGAGCTAAATCAAATACCGGGTTTGTCATATTCTGTCACGGTTTTGTAATGAATTCGATTTAGTAGATTGATATCTCGTTATATTCCATTTAGAATTGTTATATTTGTCAAAGAAATACAGTGATAATCATTTAAATCTAGTACTTGAAAGCAAGCGTCTCATTTGAAGAAATGGATGCTAATTTTGTAGGGTTATAAGTATTTGATTTCCTTTTTTTTCTTTACTTCCTCCCCTACCCAACCAAATTGTTCGGATTCAAGTGGGACAGCGGAACCAACAACACACGCATGCACAGACGATATGACACAGACATATATAAATTAGAAAATGATGACAACGCAAGAATTTTTAAGTGGTTCGGTCCTAGTAGGGACCCACGTCCATGGGCTGTAACTAGGTTATTTCATTATACTCAGAACCAAAGATTATAATTTGAATGTCTAGATATATATAGAGACAAATTAGGTTAACAAACTTGGGGACCAAGAAAATCAAAACAAGCCTTCCATCTCTAACTAAATGGTGCCATCCATGTATTCTAATATCAACTCAATAACAACCCCGGTAACATCAACGACTTCAAACCTAACAGATCCAAACTAAGCACCTTGTAAACTACTTGAGATCGAATCGATAAAAGCCCTGAACTGGGCTAAGCTATAACAAGCCTGAGGCTGAGCCAAGCCCCAACCTAAAAGAGCTCATGAAACTATCGAGCTTCAGCCAGTTGTGAGCCTAAACGAGTTTTTACTTATATAATTTTATTTAATTTATCAAATATATTACATAAAAAATTATTATGATATTTAAAAATATGATACAAACAATTAACTAGTTTTGTCCCCACCACGCGTTATGACGGGAATCCAGAATTAGTATTACTTATGATCTTATTTTTGCTGCCACAAACAATTTTATTTCATGATCCAAGCATGGCTTGCATGAGCATTAAAGCTATAAAATCCATTTTCATGATGCTCTATGAAGCCCACAACAAACTGAACAAGAGACACACCATCAACTCACATTATATCCCTCATTAGAACTTATTACTTCCTAGTTTTAGTAACATTTAATATATTAAAAGTGTATTATTAAGTATAAAAATCTTAAGATATCATTCTTGATTAAATACAGAAATAAGGCTATTGATCTCTAACAACTGTTAATATACTAAATCTGGGTGTTACATCATCCACATCACCCGTCCATAAAACTAATGCAAATTGCAAAATGGTTGATAAAAAGTAATCTAGGCAATACTTGACTAGATAAAAAAGAAAACTTGTTATAACAATCCTTTGGAACATTAATATCACGGACGTTGGCCATTACTTTGCTTACTTTGCTTGTAAACGACTCTTTTTTGTTGCATTAATGGGCCAGAAACGTCAAAGATCACTGGGAATACATAACTTAATCATACCATTAAGCAATTAGATTCTATTGATTGTCATTTATGTTAACCAAATGAATCGATAGTAAAGAAAACTACTAACAAATTAACAAATTATAAAAAAGAAGTGACATAAAAAAATTCAAACAATATCATCTCTACCGCTAAGATCTAACAGTAAAAATATGATCATATTTCTTCATTTTAAATTCAATTCAAAGGAACAACTCTCTCATCAAATTCAAAATACAAATCTATAAACTACATTCAACATGAACATTAAAACAAATTATAAATTTCAACTCCTTCAATAGAAAATATTTGTTTTTATACATGAAAATGAAAATAACTAATTTAACTCCAGTCTCAACATTGATAAGAAATGCGTAGGTGGTTATATTTGAACTCCAGTACGTCTCAAATACATAACAATTTTGATTATATTGATACTTGTATTCTTATATTTCAGACAATTGCCGGATTATTATTTCTCCAACACCATCAAAATGAACTAAATATATTTGCTTCATAACAAATCCCATAATGAAAATTTAATAGATCTATAATCACTGAAAAATATATAAGTAGTAGCATCGTAAGAACATAAAGCTATGATAACAAAATCATATACGTGGTTATATCAAATTTCTGCCACCATTTTAAAAACCCCAACCAACATCAAGCACTATAATTATATGCACAAAGTTATATATACAGCTACTCCGTAAAGATAAAGAAACATGAATTACAAAGTTCAGCTTTATTATTTCTCCATTCAACTAACCCGTTTTGACCCGAAAAAAACTATCCATAAGAACCATTACTCGTGCTTAATCGTCCGTTTGACACCTTGACTCTTGCAGTGTTCATTGAAGCCACAGTAATGAGTAATGCCATTGGCGTTTCTCACTTCTTTGAGTTAAGATGGAACGAATCGGTTGAAAACAAACCCAAAAAGGCAAAAATCGATGATCGGGGTGCTTTGTATCCGACCCTCTGTTACCTTCTCCAGTCGTCATCGAGGGTCACCACCGGAACTGACCTTCCAAAAAGATAAGGAGGAGGGTGCCACGCTAGAAAGTCGTGATTACTTTACTGTATCAAGATATGCTCGATGGCCGTTGATTTAAAAGGCATTAAACTTTAAGTGGATGATTGATAAGTTGTGAAGTAGTCAAAAATACAAAATAACAATGAAATCTCTCGAAGAACACAAACCCTAATCTCAAGAGACAATCATCTATTACAAGACAACCTTCAGATCATCAATATAATGACCTGATAAAAAAACGTAAAGGATTATGAGAGCTATCATCAACACGATGACAAAGAACAAGATCATCCGAGAGAGAGCGATTGAGAGAGTTTGAGAGAACGCGTATTGAGGATGATCTATGCAAAGCAAAATGCGAACCCTAGAATCAAGCCCATCAGCAACATAAAGCAGCAACAGCCCAACACAACAGCATCAGCCCAAAGACCTGGCCTAACAACCTGCACATAACCAAAGCCCAACAAAACAATAAAAACAAACAAGGATATTGAATTATATTCTTAACACCCCCCATAATTCAATACCCAAAAGCATTGAACATACTAAGTTTAGAAACCAAAAAATCATGTTGCTTGGGAAGAAGACCCTTAGTGAAAATGTCAGCAGGTTGTTGTTCAGAAATAGTCGGAACAATATTAATGATACCTGAAGAGATCTTTTCTCTTAAGAAATAAAGGTCAAGTTCAAAATGCTTGGTCCTATTATGAAAAACAGGATTCGCAGCAATAGACAAAGCTGCACTATTGTCACAATATAAAAGAACAGGCAGAGAGACAGTAACAGACAACTCATTTAGCATATTAACCAGCCAAAGAACTTCACACGTGGCAATACACATAGCACGATACTTGGCCTCGGCAGAGGACCGGGACACAGTGCTTTGTTTTTTACTCTTACACAAAATTAGAGAATTTCCCAAAAAATGCAAAAACCTGTTACAGACTTTCTGGATCCCAAACACTTCCCCCAGTCAGAATCCGCAAATGCAGTCAAAGAGAGGGAGTCAGATTTGGAGAATAGAAGACCATGACCAGGAGCTTTTTTAAGTATCGTAATAGCCTTAAAGCCAGGTTTAAGTGAAATTCAATAGGACTATGCATATAATGGCTAAGGAACTAAACAGAGTAAGAAATATCGAGCCTAGTGTGAGACAAATAAATGAGTTTCCCAATAAGTTCCTGATACTCAGAAACATTCTAAAGAGGAGGAAGATCCGAGTTGGATGGATGAGCAACTATATGATGCTGCTCAAGGTAAGGCCCCGTTTCCGGGACGCTCACAGCTGGCCAATCATCGCACATAAAACATATAATTACATTTGTATTTCATAAAACATCGCAGCGGAAACATTTAAAACTTTCTTTCATTTCAATATAATAGCTTTTGCCAAATAATACATCGTTATCCAATTACAAAATCCAAGTTGCATTACATCACAAAAACATTATAAATGGATGCCATCCCAAAAGAGCCGAGTAGCCCCGCAGTGCCATCCTCAGCAACATTACCTGCTAACTAGAAACACATAAAAAGTCAGCGTTGCTGAGTGAGTTCTAGTTTTATAATAAAACATACTTTACTTTCATTAAAAACCATTCGTTACTTTTGCATGATCACACATCATACGTACACATAGATAATATCATTATTATCTTCATTATTCGTTCTTTCTTTCACTTTTCATATCTTCCGTACCAATACCATATGCTACACCCCAACTATATGGTTACTGGGCCGAAGTCTATCAATAGACAGCTATACATGGTGCCGCAGTACCGGGGTAAGCGGTAGAGGTTCTATACAAATGGTCGATCACAAAGATGGACCCCGATGTGCATCCTTCTGGGGTCGCTAATCCACACACCGTTCGACTAACACCCTTCATTGGGCGTGTTCCTTCCATACATTTGCTTGCAAGCCTTTCATTATTTTCGTTCATTTATGCATGCATTCTTTCATTTTGTTCCTCTTTTCATTATCTTCCACTTTACATTACATAATACTTATCGTTCATTCATTAACATTCAAGAAAAGCCACGGGAAGACAATCAAATAAAACAAGGAACATAATAAACGTACAACATCATCATACGAGGCATAAGATAAACATACATAACAACATACATAAGCAATAAACCCACATCGACAACATGCCCCAAACACTAACTATGACCTCAAAAGTCAACTTACAAGAACCTCCGGGAACCTCCCATGTCACAGCCTACCTCTACACAACTCCCCGAAAGTCAAAAGGTTAAACTAGGCTCTTTCGGGTGCACAAGCCCTATTTGGGCGTATGGACATGCATGACCGGTGAAGGGTGGTCACTTACAACACAACAACACAAAGAGGAGATTAACCAAACTTAATCAAACAGTAAACTGGATTAACCACAAGAATGATACTAAGAATACAAGTAATAAGTAAGAGACAGAACAAGAGAACACAAGTGATTGGTTTTCAAGGATGCAGTATATTGCTTTCTCAAGTTCTATTACAAGTGTTACAAAGCATTTAAGAAAGATATAAGAACATGGAATACTTATACTACATCCTACAGCCGGTCATACTTTGAAAGCCAGCTGGATACAATTGACTAGACAACTACAAAATCAATTGTAGAGTCAAAAGGCAGATCTGCCTTTTGACTTGTGACTATGACATGCCATAGCTCACATCCTAATATATTACAAAAAGGTACATAAAGTAGAAAGCATGGACTCAAGACCTCAATGTACAGTTACCAAAAGCATGGACCTTTCACCAAATCATGTAAGTTGGTGACTTTACAGAGTTACAGCAGAAAGGTGGTCTAGCTTTATGGTAAAGTACATCAGATAAAGGCATATTTCTAAAAGTTTTCGGAAGAAATCTGTCTTCACTCTTTGGCTTTGGAAGACTTTGTCTTTGAAGCTTTGGAAGACTTCACTTTTGGCTTTGGAAGATATTGGTCTTGGCTTCGGAAGATTTTACACTTAGAATATTTCTAGTGCATGGTGTAAAACTTCCGAAGCATGTCTACTTCAGTTCTTTAGTGCATGCTTGCAGAGAGACTTTGGATGTTTTGGCTATCTCAGACTTATAGGAATCCTTACAAACCCCCCCTAGGCTGATGCTACCAAAACATTTAGAAGATCTTCAGATGTTTGTAGTCTTCAGCACAATGATGACCACACCTTTCTTCATTAGATGGTCAGGATCATTCAGACTCTCATAATATCTTCTCATCTCAAAGAGATCATGCAGAGGTAAGTTGATTATGTCTTGCCATGTATAGACATTCTCAACACCTTGATCTCTGATCACATGCCATCTCTCTGGATTAGTAGTGAAGGTCCAGGATAAGATGGGTGTCTCAGCTAAAAGAGGAGCCACTTGAATTGGAGTTGATTGGACTGCCTCTTCATGCACTTCCTCAGGTTGATCTGACTCAGCCTGAGGTGTAGAGGTGGATGATTCAGGCTTCTTCTTCTTAGACTTAGGTTTAGAAGCCATCCTTTTCTTCCTCTTAGAAGACTTTAACTGAGAAGACTGGTCTACAGCACCTTGTTGATCATCCTTGTCTTTCTCAGTTGGGTGTTCCTCCCTCACAGGTTCAGAAGGAGAGAGAGTTTGACCCTGCTGTGGATCAGAAGATGAAGCTTGCTGAGGCTCAGCAGGAGGTCTAGGTTGTGTTGCCTCAGGTTGTTCAACCTTAACCTCCACTTTAGGTGGGATTTGACTTGGAGAAGAGTATAAGTCAATCAGTTCTTCACTCTTGATCTTCTGCTTGATTGCCCTGATATGCTCATCCATTGTGGATAGAGACATAGGGCCAAGTCTCCTTCCGGAGAATCCATACAGCTTTAAGAAGCTCATCATCCTTTGTCTGTCAGCAGACTTTTTCATACTCTTTTGGATGATAGCTCTTGACTTTGCAGCATCTTCCCTCATCTTTCTCTTTGTTGCCTTTTGTTCTATGAGCACTTGAAGTTTAAGCTGTTTGAGATACTTAAATTCAATGTACTCAAAGGACAAGGGAAGAAGTGCAGATGCCTGGTAGAGACCTGTGACACTCAGGTAGTTGATCATGTTTTGCCTATCTGTTTCCTTGTCTACCTGAGGTTCTTGTGTAGCAGCCACATCCTCTTGGATAGGACTTTCCTGAACTGGGGAGAGAGTTGGAGCACGCTTGTATAATCTTTTCTGTCTCTTCTCTTTTGTGAATTGGAGAAGTAATCTTGCATCCTCTTTTTCCTTCATGTCTCTTGACACTTCCATGTCAGCCAGTTCATTTAATTGCTCTAAGGAGAGAGATATAATCTCATCTATGTCATAGTTCCTAGTCTGCAGGTAAGTAATCCTGACTGCCCTTAACTCATCTTCTTGAGTGTTTGGTCTGGGGGCAGCCCTGATTGCAGCTTGCATAAATCCTGAAGACCCAGAGGAACTTTCTCCCCTTAGCTTCCACTTCCTCTCTCTCTCTCCTCCTCCTTAATTTCCTCAGGAGTCAAAATCCTTTTCCCTTTGTCACCCACAGACCTTTGTGACTCAGGGTGGATAGAGGTTTGGCCTTTATTGCTTGGTGTAGCATCCAAGCTCTGGCCAGAGAGAGGCTGTGAAACACCTTCACCAGCAGGTGTTTCACTGAGGGAATGAGTTTCTGAAGCAGTTGTTGGTGTGACAGGGCTCTCAGGCTCTATCATTGGGCCTTTAGCCAAGGTTTTCCCTTTGAAGCTAATCTCAAGGTCTGCCTCAGCATCCAGTTAACCAATGACATTACCTGATTGCCTTTATCTCCTTCTAAGGTTGAACTCTCAATTAATTCTATTTTGAATCCTGAGTGCTAACCTGTCAGCTTGTCTTGATTTGCTTGGGTTGACAAGTGGCATGTTGATCAGGTCAAGACCTTCATAGTAGTCCAAAGTCTGAAAATTGAACACTTCTTGCTGCCTTTGAACTCCATGAAGAATGAGGGCTCTTCTATCAGCATCATACCTTTACCCAATAATATAGTTTGAAGTTCCTTGAGGTGGAGATGACACAGCCCTTGGAATGCCTTCCTCAAAGAGACTCCTAATGATAGAGTCAATTATGTCCACATTAATGTGAACTTGAGGAAGTTGCTGAGCATGCACAGTTGCAAGTGAGGATGGTGAATCCTCAATGTCCATACTCTCTGAAGAACTCCCAGGTTCTGTTATTGTAATGACTTTCTCCCCCTTTTTGGTAGCATCACCCTCTTGCATAGGTGAGCTAGAGGTTAGGTCAACCACATTCACAGGTTCTTGTGTTCCTGGTTGAGCTCTTCTTAAAGGTCTCCCAGCTAGTTTTTCCCTGAGATGTGATATCTCAAGTTGCTGATCATTGACCCTATTTTGAAGGGTAGTCATCTAAGATTCAAGGTGACTAACCTTAGAGACTAAATAGGAGCATGTTTTTGACAGTTTTTGCACCTTTAGTCTCAGATTCCCCTCTTCTTCATCAAAAGAATCATTGGGGGATGAGATGATTGGACCAAAGTCCTCTCTCTCACCACCAGCTTTCGGTTCTTGGTTGCTGGATTTCCTCTGCACATTGACATCCTCTGTTAAGGTGTCAATGGGCTGAGTTGCCATGGTTGAGGTCTTAATAATGTAATCACTTGCAGAAGTGAGAGCCTCTTCCATATGGATATCCTGAACAGGTTCAAAAGTATCCACCTCAGTTATGGGTGACTAATGTGGGCTAGACTGAGGAGATTCAGGAGTACTCATCTCTCTTTGAGTAGGGTAAGAGAAGAGAGACTCATGGTACTCACTAAAACCTAAGTCTTCATCAGTATAGAACGAGAGGTTGAGAATGGGTTGATTTAGATCTAAAGGCTGGGGATGGTAACTGTCCCCTGAAGGTTGTTCACTTGAGTGTTGAGACTCAGAGTGAAGGCTTAAGGTAGTTGGGCTTGTGAGCTCATCAAGGTGAGCATGAGGAACCTCAGCCCTGATTGTTGAAGAGATGGGAGTGGTTTGCTCCTCAGGGGAAGTGGGAGCTCTAGTGTCCACTTCCTCCTGTATTGGTGAGTATATGGGGACCTGCACAGACTCAATAGCTTGAGCAGGGGTTCGTTTGGATTTTCTTTGGTAGGTGAGGATGACTTGGGGCCTTTTTGGTGGTTGAGAGGTAGAAGGTGTGGGTTCAACACTAGCTTGTGTTGCTAGGTTGTCACCTTGAGCAATGAGCTCTAACATTTTTGGGACAAGGGCTGTTTCTACCCCTAAGAAGCCTATAGTTGGCTTCTTTATGATTTTAAAGATGCCGGACTTTATCTATCCCAATTTAAGAATATTATCTGTTTCCCTCAACTTTGAGCCCAGTTCACAGTTGAGAATGTGTTGAACATATCTAGGAAACATATAATATTCTAAGGAGTCCAAGTTTGCAAGCAAATTTGTATATACAAACTAAGAGTACCTGAACTTGACCCCTTGAACCATTTCATGCACTATGAAGGAGAGATCCTCAGGAATATGGTTCCAACCTCCATGCTTGTTTGACAAGCTGTGGATAACCACATGAAACGGGTATTTCCACTGGGATGAGACCTTCCCTTTCCTGAAGGTATTTACAGAGAAATCTCCCTCATAGCCCATCTGCTCAAAGGAATGATTGACAGCTTCCTTTGGAAAGGACAACTCACCTTCTTCATCATCCAGCTGTAAGTGAGTGTTGATGATGGCCGGAGTGATGAAGATTGTCCTCCCTTGCACTGTGGCAGACAGTGCCTTCTCCCCATCCATGATGACCTCTTGGTAGGTCTTCCAAAATTCAAGCAGATGATCCTCATAGAGAGTAGGATCAATGGTTAGAGAGGTGAAGTAGTTTGATAAAGCTAAGAAACGGCAAATCTCTGAGAAACTATCATCTTTGTCAGAGCTTAACAGAGCAACCTGGTTGTGTTGCATGTGAAGTTGCATGGAGAAATCTGGGTTGTTTCTGCAGTTTAGGTTGGCCATTTTAGAAACTTAAGGATGAGTAAAGATGAAAAGCAAAGGCGGTTTGGGAGAAATTAAGTTTGAGGAATAGTAGAATTGAAGAAGATAGTGAGGGAGAGGGGGAACCATTGGGTATTTATGTGAAAAGGATTTGAACCAAAGTTAATGAAAGAGGATAAACTTTGAAATCCGAATGTCGGTCCCACCTCTGAAAAACTAGTTTACTTTTGCTTAAAAAGTAGTTTTCTTGGAAGTCGAAAATATTCCAAAGGTAAATTATATTCGGAAGTTTTAATGAAAAAGCTTCCGAAGCTAAAATGACTTCGGAAGAATTTCCTGAGAGTTTTGAAAATTTTACTTCGGAAGAGAAATAAAAACTTGAATGCTTTGTATATAAAACAACAAAGCTTCCGAGAGTTAATTTTGCTTCGGCAAAATAATAGTTCTTGAAAACAAATAAGTGTCTAAGACAAGTATTTAAGCTTTGGAAGATAGATTGAAACCTCTTCCAAAGGTAAAATTTCTTAGACAATTATTTATTTTGAAAACATGATTTTCTTCCGAAGATAAAAATATATCTTTCGAAGGATCAGAAAATTTTCAAGAATCTAAGGAAAATCTTCAAAAAGGATTTTTTATCCAAAGAAAACATGAGCTTATGAAAGTGATAAACTAGACAACTTAGGACACACATATTCTAAGAAATAATTAGAATTAGTTTTAAGAAAAATCTACTCAAAGTTAATCATCCCAATAGTTGATATTAGATATTTAAATCTCTGTTCAGTAAAAGCTTTTGTAAACAGATCAGCCTATTGTTCATCTGTGTGAACTTTGACTAGTTTAATTAATCCCTTTTTATAGTTATCTCTTATTAAATGATACCTGATATTGATGTGTTTGGTCCTTGAGTGCTGCACAGGATTCTCTGTGATAGAGATAGCACTATTGTTGTCTACGTGAATGGGAGTCTCCTTGTAGATTAACCCATAGTCTAGCATTTGATTCTGAATCCAAAGCACTTGAGCACAACAGCTTGCAGCAGCAATGTATTCAGCTTCAGTAGTTGATGCAGAGACACATGATTGTTTCTTGCATTGCCATGAGACAACCCTTCCACCAAGGAACTAACATCCCCCAGATGTAGACTTTGCAGTCATGTTGCAACCACCATAATCACTATCTGTATAAGCATACAGATTGAAGTCAGGATTCTTTGGATACCATAAACCAAGTGTTGCAGCACCTTTGAGGTATCTTAGAATCCTCTTGACAGTGATGAGGTGATACATCTTAGGGTTGGCTTGATATCTTGCACAAATACATGTAGCAAACATGATATCAGGCCTGCTAGCAGTAAGATACATAAGAGACCCAATCATAGCTCTATATAAGTGTTCATCTACACACTCCCCCTCAAGATCAGGTCCAAGGGAGTGGTTTCTGGCTATGGGTGTCTTAGCAATCTTACAATCAGTCATGTTGAACCTCTTGAGTATGTCCTGAACATACTTTGACTGGCTTATGAAGATACCATCTTCAACTTGCTTCACTTGAATTCCCAGAAAGAAATTGAGTTCTCCCATTGCACTCATTTCAAATCTGTCTTTCATCAGCTTCTCAAAGTCTTTGCAGAGCTTTGGATTAGTTGAACCAAAGATGATGTCATCCACATACACTTGAACTAGAAATATGTCATTTCCCTGTCCTTTGATGAAGAAAGTTCCATCTATAGTACCTCTTCTGTATCCATGTTTGCAAAGATACTCAGACAATGTCTCATACCACTTCCTGGGTGCCTGATGCACCCCATAAAGAGCTTTGTCAAGCTTGCAGACATAATCAGGATGATCAGGGTCTACAAACCTGGGTGGCTGTTTGACACACACCTCTTCATCAATCACTCCATACAGAAAAGCACACTTCACATCAAGCTGAAAGACCTTGAAGTTCTTGGATGCAGTAAATGCCAGGAATATCCTAACAGCTTCTAGTCTTGCTACTGGAGCAAAACATCAGTGTAGTCAATCCCTTCTTCTTGTGCGTATCCTTGAACAACTAGTCTAGCCTTGTTCTTGATGATAATGCCTCTATCATCCTTCTTATTCCTAAACACCTATTTGGTTCCAATGGTAGTCTTCCCATGAGGAAGAGGACAAAGGTTCCAAACTTTTTGCCTTTTGAATTGAAGCAACTCCTGTTGCATAGCTTCAACTCAACTTCCATCCTTTAGAGCCTCATCAACTGTCTTTGGCTCTATCTAGGATAAGAAACAATAGTGAAGACAAACATTTGCTTCATGGGTTTGTCCTCTTGTTCTTACCCCTGTGACAACATCTCCAATGATGTTTGTGGTGGGGTGAGACTTGTGGATCCTAAGCTGAGGGATCACAGTAAGTTGCTAAGAAAGATCTAAATTTGAGAAATTTAGATCTGGCATAGATGTTTCACCCTCCACATCACCATACTTATCAAGATTGACTTGATCCAATGAGTGTGTGACATCATTGATGTTGTCATCTAAGGTGTGGTTATTAGCATCAAGAAATTCTTGATCACTGTCACCACCACCATTGTTGTCTTCCACAATTCAGGTATCCTTATCTGGTTGTGGAGCCTCTGAGCTGGAATTTGAAGGCACCCGAGACGTATCAGCTGAGTTTGTCATTGTAGTACTGATAGAAACCTCATTTGCAGAAGTAGTTCCAACTGAAGCTGAAGATGTATGAGTTGAAGGTCTTCTTATCTTAAATCTTGGATCAGGATCACCTGTATTTAAATTTTCTGTAGATCCTGAAACATTCTCACAAGATTTGTTAAAACAGTTGGTAACTAAATCAAGATTAAATAGCCAATTAGGACCAGAACCAGCCACACAGGCTGTGTGTTCATTGAAAGTCACATTTGCTGGCTCCTCAACACTTCTAGTTCTTAGATTGTATACTCTATAAGCCTTAGCATGGGAAGAGTATCCAATGAAATGTCCATCATCTGATTTCTCAGCAAATTTGGCAATTTGATATTTGGTATTCAAGATGGTGCAAGGACATCCAAATGACCTGAGAAACCAATGAAAGGTTTTCTCTTGTGCCAAAGTTCATAAGGAGTCTTACCATGTGTCTTAACCACTAAAACTCTATTTTGCACATAGCAAGCAGTGTTTACTGCCTCTGCCCAGAAGGTGATGGGAAGTTTAGAGTCAAACAACATAGTTCTTGCAGCTTCAATTAGTGTCCTGTTTCTCCTCTCAGCAACACCATTTTGCTGAGGAGTCCTGGGAGCACTATATTGTCTTGTAATACCTTTTTCATCACAAAATGTATCAAGGGTTTGATTCTTGAATTCAGTCCCTTGATCACATCTTATGGTTTTGACCTTGTGATCACATTGATTCTCAATCTTTAAGATGAAATTCTTCAGAGTCTCAGGGGTCTCATCCTTAGTTCTAAGAAAGAAAACCCAAGTGAATCTTGTAAAATCATCTGTGATCACCAAACAATAGGAGGTCCTTCCTAGACTCATTACACTGGTGGGGCCAAAGAGAGGGGAGTAGTGATAGAGTTCCTTTCCTTAAGCTTGTGAGATACCTTATGCTGCTTCCCTTTCAGGCATGCAACACAATGATCATCACTTGTAAACTCTTTCTTTGACATTCCAGTTACCAAATCATGTTTAATTAGTTTATTCATGTTCTTAAAGTTTACATGGCACATTCTTTTATGCCATAGGAAAGACTCATCACTATTTGCTTTAGACAGAAAGCATGAAACCTTCTCTAGAGGGAGATGTTTCTTGCAAGTCCATCTTGTACATGTTCCCTTTTCTGGGGGCTCTAAGCAGGATGTGCTCATGAGGAATGACCACTCCAGGCTTGAGAACAATGCACTCATGCTCATTAAAGAGCATGTTATGACTTTGATCACAAAAGTGGGATATACTAAGAAGATTGTACCTATGCTCCTTGAAAAAGTTTACCTTTTCAATGCTAAGCCTACCATTTGTGACCTTGCCCCTTCCAGAAATGTTACCACCTTCATCTCCGCCAAAAGCAACTGGTCCTCCATCAATCCTTTCAAAGTTATGGAGTAGTAACCTATTGCCTGTCATGTGCCTGGAACAACCACTATCAATGATCTAGACATTCTTGTTTGTCTTGAGCTGTTCCTGCACAAAGAGAATGATTAGTTACATTCGGAAACCCAAGCCTTATTCGTCTTGGGCTCACTGAGTATAATAGAAGGTAATGCAACAGTAATAGATCCTATGGTTGTGCTAGGAGGATCTTGAGCTGTTGTTAATGGAGAATTTTCAGTCACTTGGTTTTTCTTATACTTCCACACCACCTTTGAAGTCTTGGACTTGACCTTCAAAACTTCGGAAGCTTTTGGGACTTCAGAAGTTTTGATGACTGAACCTTCGGAAGATTCTGCAGTCACTGCAGCAGACTTCAGTGCTTCAAAAGAATCCCTTTCTTCCGAGACCAACTTCTCTTCCGAAGGTAATTTTCCATTTTCCTTTTTCTTAGATTTGGAGCTTCCGAAGGAAACAGATTTTCCTTCCGAAGCTTAAATCTTCTTGGAACTCTTTGAAGTCTTTGTCTTGGTTATATGGACAGTACTTTTAGGATTGTATGGACAATCCTTAGCAATGTGAGCGGTACTTTCACACATGACACACACCATTTTCTTCTTCACAAGAGTCTTCTTATGAGAACAAGACTGTCTTTGGTCACATCCCTTCTCCACCTTCATCTTTGCAGATGCTGAGACAGTGCTTTTGGGCTGGGAACTGTTCTTGGAGTTTGATGCTCTAGGCTGTGCAGCAGTGGTACACAACAGATCAGTCTTCTTCTTGATACTGAGATGATTTGAACAAGAACCAGAACTCTTAGCTGAAGAGTTTTTGTTGTTGTATTTAGTCTTTACTACTTCAAAACACTGTAGAGATAAAAACTTGTTTCTGCTTAGAGTCAAAAGTAGCCTTGATCTCTTGAGCCTTCCTTGCTTTTCTTTTGCTCTTCCTGATCAAGTTCTTTCTCATTGACTATCATCACAGTAATCTTCTTCTCCTCAGAAGGATAGTGGCCCTTCTTACTATCCTCTTCTTCACTCTTCTCAGAGGAATTCTTCACTATCTCTTCTTCATCCTCTTCACTTATAGGATCTATGAGAGGAAGCTCATCTTCACAAGTTCCACACCTAGGAGATCTTACAGACAAGATTGTGTGTGGAGGAGCTATCTCATTGGATCCCAGTCCCTGCCTGTTTTGATAACACACCTTGTTGTGCAGGGATGAGGATATCATGTTCTTGAAGGTCTCTTCTTCAAGAACACTCTTTTCTGCCCTGGCTTTGCTGATCACAAGCTCAGCCTGGCACTCAGTCAGCTTGGTTATGAGATCTTTGATTTGAGTCCTAAAATCTGTATGCTCATGTTTTAGAACTGAAATGGTTTTCTTTAAGTCCTCTATTTTTAGTTTATAATTATTTTTAGACTTTCTAAAATCAGATTTTAAAATGTTTAAGGACTCAATATCAGATCTCATCTCCAAGTTATAGGACCTGTATCTATTAACTTTAGCAATGCATTCAGGAGTACAGAAATGTTCCAATACCTTGGCTTCATCATGATCTGCCATTAGTGCTTGGTTTGGAGAATCATCTTCCACCTGAAAGCTCCAGTCAAAGCATCCTTCTTCAACAGCAACAGCAGCTTGTTGCTTTGGCTTCTCATTCTGGGGAGCTTTGTCAGTGTAGTTGGGTCTGGACTGTGGTTGGCCACCATTTGTTCTAGGTGCCTTACACTCTCTGGAAAAGTGGCCCATCAGGTTACAGTTGTAACACTTGACTTTGCCTTTGTCCAGGCCAAACTTTCCACTGGTTGCATTGCTTGGAAACTTTCTTCCAGTTCTCTTGTAGAACTTCTTGGCTCTGTGAGTGAGAAGAGTCATCTGCTGGACTATTTCCATGTATTCCAGATCATCTGGATGGATACAATCCAGGTCTTCAAGAGTGAAAAGAGAGTTGCCACAACTTTCATCAGAAGACACAAAAGCTTGAGAAGAGCTTGTCTCTTGGAATGGGCTTCCTTGAGTGTAGTTCTCCCTGGTGTCTCTGGGAAGGTGATGAAAGGACCCTTTGGTGAACTGTCAGGGTAGCATATGAGATGATGTTGGGGTTCTATGCTATTCCTTTCAACCACGTGCAGGGCTGAACCCAATTGATTGTTGGAGTTACCAGATGAACTTTGCATGTTCATCTCCATCTGGTAGCCACTGAGAATCCCATGTAACTCTGTCAGAGTAAGAGTTTTGAGATTTTCAGTTCTCTTGATCACCACACAGTAGTGTGTCCATTGCCTAGGAAGTGAGGACATGAACTTCCTTACAATGTCTCTATTCTCAAGAGGAACTCCTCCATCCACAAGGGTATCCACTATCTCAACATACCTGAAGTATTGTTGAGTCATGGTTTCACCTGTTTTGAAGGTGAAGTTTTCAAACTGCTGCTTCAGGAGATCCTTCTTGTTCTCCTTGGCTTCAAAGGAGCCTTCATACATCCGTTTTAGTGCATCCCACAGCTGTTTAGCCGTTTTGCACTTTTTAAAACCTCTGTACACAAAGTTTGGAAGGGCAGTTTGAAGAGCTGTCATGGCTTTTCTGTCAATCTCTACTCTCTTCCTATCTTCATCAGAGTAGTTAGCCACATCTTTGGGGATCATACCAGCACCGGTATCAGAAGGAGTGCTGGGTATGAAAGGTCCATTTTCAACAGACTCTCACATTCTTGAGTCTAGAGACCTGATGAAACCTTCCATTCTCAGGCACCAGGTATCAAAGTCATCAAGAGTGATCAGTGGGGACTTGTTCATGGTTCCAGTTTTCGTATCAACCTTGGAAATGGCTGCCATTTGAAAAGTTTAGTATTTGTGTGTGTGAGGGATCTTAAGATGGTGAGATCTTATATTAAGAGCCTGAAAAGCTCTGATACCAAATGCAGGACCGGTGAAGGGTGGTCACTTACAACACAACAACACAAAGAGGAGATTAACCAAACTTAATCAAACAGTAAACTGGATTAACCACAAGAATGATACTAAGAACACAAGTAATAAGTAAGAGACAGAACAAGAGAACACAAGTGATTGGTTTTCAAGGATGCAGTATATTGCTTTCTCAAGTTCTATTACAAGTGTTACAAAGCATTGAAGAAAGATATAAGAACATGGAATACTTATACTACATCCTACAGCCGGCCATACTATGAAAGCCAGCTGGATACAATTGACTAGACAACTACAAAATCAATTGTAGTGTCAAAAGGCAGATCTGCCTTTTGACTTGTGACTATGACATACCATAGCTCACATCCTAATATATTACAAAAAGGATAAAAGTACATAAAGTAGAAAGCATGGACTCAAGACCTCAATGTACAGTTACCAAAAGCATGGACCTTTCACCAACTCATGTAAGTTGGTGACTTTACAGAGTTGCAGCGGAAATGTGGTCCAGCTTTATGGTAAAGTACATCAGATAAAGGCATATATCTAAAAGTCTTCGAAAGAAATTTGTCTTCACTCTTTGGCTTCGAAAGACTTTGTCTTTGAAGCTTCGGAATACTTCACTTTTGGCTTCGGAAGATATTGGTCTTGGCTTCGGAAGATTTTACACTTAGAATATTTCTAGTGCATGGTTAAAACTTCCGAAACATTTCTACTTTAGTTCTTTAGTGCATGCTTGCAGAGAGACTTTGGATGTTTTGGCTATCTCAGACTTATAGGAATCCTTACAGGACACTTTTAAGTCGCATGGCCTTCCATGCGAATGAACACTAGGCGAATGGACATCAGGCGAATGAATCCCTATGAGAATGAACCAATGCGGATGGACACTATGGGCAAATGGACCCTCAATCGCACGACTCCATGCGAATGAACCTCAGTCGCACGACTCACAGGCGGATGGACTCCAATCGCACGACTTGCATGCGTATGGACCCAGTCGCATGACTAGCATGCGTATGGACCCCAATCGCATTCCTTTCGGTCGCATGACCTCCAGTCGCATGCCATTCGGTCGCATAGCCCTAGCTGATGCAGAATACAGCTCATTCCCGAACCCAATCTGCCATTTTCGGCCTCCAAGCTCTCATAAACCCATTCTAAGCTCAAATCAACCCTCCTAGACCTTAGAAACATCTACCACAACACCAAACAAGCACACACAAGCCTGAAATCAAACCCCAAACAAACCACACACAACACATACACACGGGTTCAACACACACACATTCAAAAACAGGTTTTCTATGTGTTCCAGCCTCAAATCAGTTGAAAACACGTAAAAGTGGGGTCCTAGAACTCACACAAACGACCACAACGAGAAGAGCTTCGAATCAACACGCTACACTTCAACTTTCACGCTCGAAATCACGAAAACGAGCCCGGAAACCCTTTTTCTCCTTCTCCTCTTCTCTTGGATAATTTTTTTTGTAAGTGTGGGGAGAGTGAGGGCTGCCCTCTCCCCTCAAATACTCTCCCATAACCCAACTTTCTCTCGTTGGCGGGTTTGATCCCCCGACTTTGGACTTTATTTCTTTTTCTTCATTCGTCGGCTTCAAAATAAATAACCGGGTGTTACAAGTCCACCCCCTTAAATAGGTTTCATCCCCAAAACCTATTATTCCTCGAACAAACGTGGGTAATGCTGCCTCATCTCTTCTTCAGTCTCCCACATAGACTCAGATCCCTTTCTGTGCTTCCACTGTACGCGCACAAGTGGGACCACTTTATTCCTCAATCTTTTCTCTATACGGTGGATAATTGCCACTGGTTGCTCTACATTATTGAGTCGTTTATCTACCTCTATATCCTCCAATGGAACAATCATATCTTCGTTCGCCAAACATTTCCTCAGATGATATACATGGAATGTCGGGTGAATTCCACTTAACTCCTCTGGTAACTCCAGTCTATAGGCCACCTCCTCCACTCGAGCAATGATTCGTAAAGGCCCTATATACCTTGGGCTCAACTTGCCTTGCTTTCTGAACCCGATGATACCCTTTCACGGTTGACCTTCAACATAACCCGGTCACCCACCTAGAACTCAATCGGTCTGTGTCGTTTATCAGCATACGACTTCTGTCTATCTTTGGCTGCCTTCATGAAGGCTTTGATCCTTTCAAGCTTCTTAGTCGTAGCCTCGATCCCATCGACGCTCCCTAACTCTTTATGACCAATATCACCCCAACAGACGGGTGTTCTGCATCTCCTACCGTATAACATCTCATAAGGGGGCATACCAATGCTGGCATGATAACTGTTGTTGTATGAGAATTAGGCTAACGGTAAGTGGTCATCCCAACTTCCTCCAAAATTGATAACACATGCCCGAAGCATGTCCTCCAATGTCTGAATGGTCCTCTCTGACTGACCATCAGTCTGAGGATGATAAGCCGTGCTAATATGTAACCTCGTCCCCATAGCGTCGTGGAATTTCTTCCAAAATTTGGATGTTGAAACCGGGTGTCACGATCGAACACAATAGACACTGGCACGCCATGACGAGTTACAATTTCGTTGATGAATAGATCAGCCAACCTCTCAGATGAGTATGTCTCGCGAATCGGTAGAAAGTGCGCACTCTTCGTCAGACGGTCAACTACCATCTGTATGGCATCATACCCTTTCGGGGTACGCGGAAGCTTTGTAATGAAATCCATGGTGATGTGCTCCCACTTCCATTCCGGTATATCCAAAGGTTGGATCTTTCCATATGGCTTCTGATGTTCCGCCATCACTTGCAAACAAGTAAGGCATTTACTCACATACTCCACCACATCACGCTTCATACCCGGCCACTAATAATCTTTCTTCATGTCTTGATACATCTTCGTGGCATTAGGATGAATGGAGTATCGAGTCTTGTGAGCTTCATCCATGATCTTCATGCGTAGATCCCCAAAACGAGGAATCCACACACATCCGAATCGGGTTCTAACACCGAGTGTGTTTTCACCCAACTCTACGACCAGACATCTCATTCTTTCAGAGTTAAGATGATCTTCTTTCAATGCTTTATCTTAAAACTCCTTGACTTGCTTCATTACATCAGAGGTCATGATCAGTTGATAAGCTTTCACCTGAATCAGCTCTGGTCTCTCCTTTCGGCTAAGGGCATCCGCCACCACGTTGGCTTTGTCCGGATGGTAATGGATCTCGCAATCATAGTCTTTTATGAGCTCCAACCATCTTCTCTGCCTCATGTTCGGGTCCTTCTGCTCAAATAAGTACTTCAGGCTCTTGTGGTTAGTGAATATGGTGCACTTTGTCCCGTAAAGGTAGTGCCTCCAAATCTTTAACGCGAAGCCATGGCTGCTAGCTCCAATTCATGAGTAGGATAATTGGCCTCATGAACCTTCAACTGTCGGGATGCGTAGGCTATAACCTTCCCTCTCTGCATCAACACACACCCCAACCCAAGTAAGAAGCATCAGAATAAACCACTAGATCTTCACTTCCATCGGGTAATGACAGAACTGAAGCCTGAGTCAACCTCGCCTTCAATTCATCGAACGCCTTCTCTTGAGCTTGACCCCATACAAACTTTACATCTTTTCGGGTCAATTTAATTAGTGGAAAAACGATCTTAGAGAAGTCTTGGATAAACCTTCGGTAGTAGCCCGCCAAACCCAAGAAACTACGGATCTCGGATGGCGTCTTTGGGGACTTCCATTGCATCACTGCCTCTACCTTTGCCGGGTCCACCATAATCCCGTCAAGATTTACCACATGACCCAAGAATTGAACCTCGCGCAACCAGAATGCGCACTTGGAGAATCTAGCATACAACTTCTCCTTTCTCAACGTCTCCATCACCTCCCGAATGTGACCGGCGTGCTCCTCCTCGTTATTTGAATAAATTAGGATGTCATCAATAAACACGATTGCCGATTTATCCAACATCGGCCGACACACTCGATTCATCAAATCCATAAAAGCAGCTGCCGCATTGGTTAAACCAAAGGACATAACGAGAAACTCGTAGTGCCCATAACGCGTACGGAAAGTTGTTTTAGGAATGTCTTGCTCTCTCACCTTCAATTGATGGTAGCCAGATCAAAGATCTATCCTTGAGAACCAACTGGCACCTTGAAGCTGATCAAACAAATCATCAATCCTCGGTAACAGGTATCGGTTCTTCACTATCAACTTGTTTAGCTCACGGTAGTCAATACACATCCTCATGCTACCGTCCTTCTTCTTCACAAATAAGACCGGAGCACCCCAAGGAGAGGTACTCGGCCTAATAAACCCTTTGTCGAGCAACTCCTATAGTTGTTCCATCAACTCCTTCATCTCTGTCGGAGCTAACCGATATGGTGCCTTAGCAACAGGTTGGGCACCCGGTATCAAGTCAATCTGGAACTCGATCTCACGCTCAGGTGGCACTCCTGGTAGGTCTTCAGGAAACACATCTGGAAAGTCACACACAACCGGTACTTCAGACAGTTGTGGCGTTGGTCTATCCACATCCTTTACGTAAGCCAGATAGGCGTTACATCCACGCCTCATGCACTTTCCCGCCACCGCCATTGAAATCACCTTCGGAATCGTAGTAACCCGATCACCATAAACCGTCACCGAACTACCGTCGGGCGCTGTCAAACAAATCATCTTCTTGCGACACACAATGTTCGCCTCATAATCCGCTAACCAATCCATTTCGAGAACCACATCAAAACCACCTAAGGTCATCACGAATGGCCTAACCGGAAATTTGTGACCTTCTAACTCCACGTCATAACCCTCTATCATCTCAGAAATTTTGGTAGAATTACCTATGGCAGTTTCTACATCAAAGGGCATATCAACACGTCTACTACTAACAGGCAGCTTAAAGCAGCAGAAATAAAACATTCTTACTAGCACCAGAATCAAATAACACAGAAGCTAAAGTTTGGTTAACGAGAAACGTACCTGACGCAACATCAGGGTCTGTCCTAGCCTCCTCCTGCGTCATCGTGAACGCTCTGGCACTCGCCCTCGGTCCTTCCTCCCCAGTCTTCTTCACCCCAGAACCCTCAGCCCTCGGCTTCTTGCAGTCTTTACTCATGTGGCCCTCCGCGCCATAGTTGAAACATCTGCCCGCACGACAAGCCTTTGCTATATGCCCCATCTTCCCACACTTGAAGCACACATTCAATCCCAGCCTACATTCTCCCGCATGCTCCTTTCAACAGTTTCCACACCTCTTCGACCCCGCATCTGATGTGGCCACACAGCGGTCATCCACCCGTGTCTTCTTGTTACCTGTCGAGGCATCACCCCGACCAAACCTTTTCCCGTTCCAGTTCCGATCGTCACCACCCTTCTTGTTCGCTTCAGTCACCACCACCTCCCGCTCATCATATAGCCTCCCTGCTAAATCGACCACCGACTTAAATGTGTCTGGCCGGGCGGCGATCATATGTCTGTGAACATCCACCGGCAAGCCCTGAATTTACATCTTGATCTTTCGAGACAGAGGCGTCACCAGATCTGGCACCAGCCATGCCATTTCGTTGAATTTGGTGGTGTACTGCTGGTGTGTCATGGTTCCTGCCTCCAGCTGCAGGAACTCTCGCTCTATCTTATCCATCTCCCTATGAGGACAGAACTCCTTAATCACCATCTTCTTCAACTCCTCCCACCTCATCCTTCCTATCGCCCGGTTACCCTCGGCTTGGACAATGTTGTCCCACCAACACAGAGCCGAGTCCACAAACGAGTGGGTAGCAAACTTCACTTTCTGGTACTCCCGGCACTCGCTGATATCAAAAACAGCCTCTATTTCCCTCACCCACCAGTGAGCAGCAGCAGCAGTGCGGTTACCATCGAAAGTAGGGGGCTTGCATGTCATAAACGCCCTATAGTTACAGCCTCGTGCCACCTCTTGCACAGTCTCATCTTCCTCTTCCTCGGCATCGGAGACAATCATTTCCGTCTCCGGTTGTTCCCTTCCTCCAGTGGACCTGTTCCGATCCCTCCTCTCTCCTTCCTTTACAACCTTAATCACTTCGGTCACCACAAATGGTAAGATCGTCTGCATGACCTGGTGAACCTCCTCTGCAACTACCTCTTTCATTGAGGCCCTCAAATTCGCACTCTCATCACCGGCCTCCGGATGAGGGGTCTCAGGTTCTTCAGGAACCATGTTTTTCGACTCTAGGCCTTCCTCTTTTGGGTCGCGGTTCAGCACCAGGCCCACCACGACCTCCACCCCTCGAAGCTTTTGAAGATCTACCACTAGCCATTCTCTAACACACTGAAAGATTCAAACACCAACACGGTCATTCAAGGGAACAACTCAGTTTATGTCAAGTATAGTAAGTTCCTAATAACAGTGGCCAATTGTGATTAGCCACTTACTTTACTCTTCATACCCCAAGCATTATCTGTCCTGACTACATCAATATTTAAATCTACAAACAACACATAAATCACATAACAAGCGCACGTAATACCGATTATCATTACGAAAATACTTGATGGCACGCAGCTACTCAGATTGGCATCCCTTCCCTTTCCGTCCCATTTTCAGTTTAATTTAAGGTTTATTTTGAAAATTTACCCGTTTCACTTAAACTTTGGCTCTGATACCAACTTGTAAGGCCCCGTTTCCGGGACGCTCACAGCTGGCCAATCATCGCACATAAAACATATAATTACATTTGTATTTCATAAAACATCGCAGCGGAAACATTTAAAACTTTCTTCCATTTCAATATAATAGCTTTTGCCAAATAATACATCGTTATCCAATTACAAAATCCAAGTTGCATTACATCACAAAAGCATTATAAATGGATTCCATCCCAAAAGAGCCGAGTGCCCCGCAGTGCCATCCTCAGCAACATTACCTGCCAACTAGAAACACATAAAAAGTCAGCGTTGCTGAGTGAGTTCTAGTTTTATAATAAAACATACTTTACTTTCATTAAAAACCGTTCGTTACTTTTGCATGATCACACATCATACGTACACATAGATAATATCATTATTATCTTCATTATTCGTTCTTTCTTTCAGTTTTCATATCTTCCGTACCAATACCATATCTACACCCCAAACTGTATGGCTACTGGGCCGAAGTCTATCAATAGACAGCTATACATGGTGCCGCAGTACCGGGGTAAGTGGTAGAGGTTCTATACAAATGGTCGATCACAAAGACGGACCCCGATGTGCATCCTTCTGGGGTCGCTAACCCACACACCGTTGGACTACACCCTTCATTGGGCGTGTTCCTTCCATACATTTGTGTGCAAGCCTTTCATTACTTTCGTTCATTTATGCATGCATTCTTTCATTTCGTTCCACTTTTCATTATCTTCCACTTTACATTACATAATACTTTTTGTTCATTCATTAACATTCAAGAAAAGCCACAGGAAGACAATCAAATAAAACAAGGAACATAATAAACGTACAACGTCATCATACGAGGCATAAGATAAACATACATAACAACATCCATAAGCAATAAACCCACATTGATAACATGCCCTAAACACTAACTATGACCTCAAAAGTCAACTTGCAAGAACCTCCGGGAACCTCCCATGTCATAGCCTACCTCTACACAACTCCCCGAAAGTCAGAAGGTTAAACTACGAGCCCTATTTGGGCGTATGGACACCCTTCAGTTGCATGGCCTTCCATGCGAATGAACACCAGGAGAATTGACATCTGGCGAATGAATCCCTATGCGAATGAACCAATGCGGATGGACACTATGGGCGAATGGACCCTCAATCGCACGACTCCATGCGAATGAACCTCAGTTGCACGACTCACAGGCGGATGGACTCACCCCAGTCGCACGACTAGCATGCGTATGGACCCCAGTCGCATTCCTTTCGGTCTCATGACCTCCAGTTGCATGCCATTCGGTCGCATAGCCCTAGCTGAAGCAGAATACAGCTCACTCACGAACCCAATCTGCCATTTTCGGCCTCCAAGCTCTCATAAACCCATTCTAAGCTCAAATCGACCCTCCTAAACCTTAGAAACATCTACCACAACACCAAACAAACACGCACAAGCCTGAAATCAAACCCTAAACGAACCACACACAACACATACACACGGGTTCAACACACACACATTCAAAAACGAGTTTTTTATGTGTTCCAGCCTCAAATCAGTTGAAAACACGTAAAAGAGGAGTCCTAGAACTCACACAAACGACCACAATGAGAAGAGCTTTGAATCAACATGCTACACTTCAACTTTCACGCCCGAAATCACGAAAACAAGCCCGAAAACCCTTTTTCTCCTTCTCCTCTTCTCTTGGCTGATTTTTTTTTGTAAGTGTGGGGAGAGTGAGGGCTGCCCTCTCCTCTCAAATACTCTCCTATAACCTAACTTTCTCTCGTTAGCGGGTTTGGTCCCCCGACTTTGGACTTTATTTCTTTTTCTTCATTTGTCGGCTTCAAAATAAATAACCGAGTGTTACAAGTGGAGTGTTGACAGGTTTGCACCCTGTCATGCCAAACTCAGTGAGCAGCTCCAAACAGTACTTGCGTTGAGACAAACAAAGACCATTTTTGTGGGGAACAACCTCAATCCCTAAAAAATATTTTAACGGGCCCAGATCTTTAATCAGAAAAGCAGATTGTAAATACCGTTTTAAGTGTTGGATTTTGAATTCATCATTTCCAGTGATAATAATATCATCAACATACACAAGTAAGATAACTAAAGCGAAATTAGTGGATTTTATGAACATAGAATAATCAGTTTTGCTTTGGTGAAAACAAGTAGACAACAGGATCCCATCCAGTTTTTTATTCCACATTCTGGGGGCCTGTTTTAAACCATACATAGACTTGTCTAATATACACACACGTTTAGCACTTTTTGAGAAATATCACTCGGGAAGAGTCATGTAGACATCCTCATTTAAGGAACCATAGAGAAAAGCATTATTTATGTCAAGTTGGTAAAGAGGCCAATCATGTTGAACAACAAGAGAAATAACACACTGAATCATGACCATTTTAACAACGGGGGAAAAAGTTTCATCAAAATCTATGCCCTCCTGTTGACTATAGCCTTTGGCTACAAGTCTCGCTTTGTAGCGATCTATCTCACCCATTGACTTATATTTAATTTTATAGACCCATTTACAACCAATAGCTTTCCTATTTGGAGGAAGGTCAACGATGTCCCAAGTTTTATTTCTATTTAACGCATTGATTCCATCATTCATTGCATTAATCCAATTAGTGTCAAGACATGCTTCTTTATGGGTTCGAGGTTCTATACTTTTATTTAGACTGGCGGCAAAAGACTTGCCTTCGACTGAAAGACTTGAGTAGTTTATTGTTTTTTCGATTCGATATTTGACTTTACCTTCAATGATAAAGTCATCAAGTTTTTTTTGGAATGGAACTATGCCGAACAAATCTCCTAGGAGCTGTTGTATCAGAAGAACGATCATTTCCCTCAGAGGTATGATTGTGATCATGAACACCTCATGATGATACAGCTCGTCATTACCTCCACTAGTGCTGAAAGGTTGCTGGAAATCAACCACGCCCTCTGTAACAAGGGTGCTGTCACACCCCCGCTAAAAGCGGAAACACGGGGATGTAACGAGACGGGATCATCATCACACATGGTATACAATAGAGATGCAACATAATAAATGATGATAAAGCATGTCATGACGACACCCGACACAAAGGAGACTTGTGTCGTGTTTAGTCAATATTCACGACAACGTAGCCATAAGCATAAACATGTTAAATGATTCACATAGTCAAAGTAGTAACAATTGTAATGTAATTCCCACAACCCGGAACAAGTATCAAAAGAATGAGTTTGTTTAATCAGACTACAACAATGATTCAAAATGATTGTTTGTCAAATATGTTTAGTCTCAAAAATGCATCCTAGGGTCTCCCCTAAGGAAGCACACCTAGATCTTCAATTAGCATTGTCACCTGAAAATATATGCTCAAAATGGTCAACAAAATTGTTGGCGAGCTCGCAGGTTTAAATAGTAAATAAGTAATTGATGTTGTATAGTAAATGTTATGGAATACCGTGAATACAGTTATAAGTAAGTATAATCACATGACAATGAGCTTTGCAACCAAACCTAATGACGTACACACAGATCTTGTCAGAATATATTCACCCAAGGGCCCGTTCCTGGCCACTGTTGGTACTAACTAGTATACCAACAAACATGGATGGGGGTGTCAACCCAGTAGTACTACCAATACCTATCCGTCGATTCCCACACTGGAATTAAATAGTTGCAAAGAAAGTACCACACAACAAACTCAAGCATGTATCAGATAAGTACTCACAAAACAGTAACACGTTGATTCCAAGTATGTAAATTGTATGTAAGTTGTATAGCATAAAAATGAGTGAGCATACTTTTCCCCCATGTTTGTAAATGATTAAAATGTTGTATAAGCGTAAAAAGGGGTCACGAAACTCACTTGTTAAGTGGTAAGTATGAATGATCAAAGTTTCCAAATATTGTATGCAATGAACGGTCAAACACCTATTGACATATATTGTTAAGCATTAATGATATGTATAAAGTAAATAGTAACGTTCGGTCGGTTCGGGTTGTATCGGTTCGGTCGCGTGTAACACACACAAACAGACACACGTATTAGATCTTATGTAGATCCAAGTACCAGATATCGTCGCCATTGCTGATGGTATTTGTGTAAAAGTTTCATTGTTACTAAAGGAGTATTTGGTAAATATTAGTAGTTACAAATCGATTATTGATAATTGTAAAATGTTAAGTTGATTTGGTTTGGAATAACATTAGTAAGTTTGATAGCGTTGACTTTAACATTATCATTAGCAATGGCAACTGTGTCGATGTCACCTTAACATCACACGACATACACACACCACACACAAGAAGGAATTCACACACAACAACTTCAGTCGCACGACAGGACCAGACGCACGACTCAACACTCCATCCACACGAATCAACCTTCATTCGTACGAATCAGCTTCATTCGTACGAATCAGCTTCATTCGTACGAATCAGCTTCATTCGTACGATTGAACCTTCATCCGTGCGACTCAGCATTCAGTCGTACCACACAACACCCATTCGCACGACTCAACATCCATACGCACGAATCAACCTTCATTCGTACGAATCAGCTTCATTCGTACGACTGAACCTCCATTCGTGCGATTGGCATTCAGTCGTGCGATACACGCACAATCGCACACATTCATTCGGTCGCATGACTCAATCTCACACATTCATTCGCTCGCATGACTCAATCGCACACATTCATTCTCTCGCATGACTCAATCGCACACATACACACAGTCGCACGACACACCCAGTCGCACAACTCAGTCGCACGATAGACACAGACGCATGGCTCAGTCGCATGACTCACCCAGTCGCACGGCTCAGTCGCATGGTCGACCCAGTCGCCTGAACAGCAGGTTCGCGACTGCAGGAGTGCAGAGCAGCCTCCGGCTGCTCCGTGCACGAGATTCACACCACAAGGACTTCCAGAAACACATTTCAAACACACCCAAACAAGAAGAACACGCAGAAAGACATCACACGCACCCACACGACCTCATGTGCTCGGGTTGGCCCCGAACACCCGAAACCCTAAATGGAAAGCCGTAAACAAGCAATAAAAGGGGCGACCAAGGTCGTCTACCTACAAGAAAGGAGTAGACTCAGTTGTAGACGAGGTCTTGCCGGTGAAAACGCGACGAAAATGGGCAGTTTTGGTGCAAGGAGGAGGAGAAAAGGTGAAGAAGAAGAAAATGAAGAAGAGATGAAATGGTGGCTAGGGCTAGAATATGGGTATTTACACCCAGCCCTAGTTTGGCAAAATGTCACATTTGGTCCCTGCACATAGCCCTCGAGTTTTCCAAATTTGTTTCGGTTGAAAAAGACTTTATTAAGCTAGTTATATTAGTGATAAAAAAATGTAATTAATGATATTTATAACTTAAAAATGGTTTTATTAGTGACAATAATATTATATAAAAATGGTATATTTAATGATAACAATGACGATAATTGTAAAAGTTTTAAAGTTAGCATACGTTTACGACGAGATCACAAGAATAAAGGCGATAAAGCAAGTATAATATCCACACGAGTAGTTTATAAAGATGAGGAATGAACGAGCGAAGAAAAGTTAACGGAATCCACGTTAATTGACGGACCTTTAGGTGACGGATGTCACAGTATCCCCCAGTTGAGAGAATTTCGTCCCAAAATTCAGCTGGAGTTAGGTCCAAGAGTGTCATCCTCGAATAGATGTGGATATTTGAGTTTCATCTGGTTTCCCGTTCCCATGTAAACTCTGGCCCTTGTTTTGAATTCCATCTTACGCGAACAATTGGTATTGTACTGCGCTTCAATTGCTTGACCTTTCGATCCATGATCTCAATGGGTTCCTCAACAAAATGAACCTTTTCATCAATTTTGATTTCCTCAATTGGTACGTGAAGAGATTCGTTAGCCAAACACTTCTTGAGGTTCGACACGTGGAAAGTATCATGTACGCCTCTAAGTTATGGTGGTAACCTTAATCGGGTAAGCCACGGGACCGATTCTTTCTGTAATCTCGAATGGTCCTACATAACTTGGGGCTAACTTCCTTTTCTTTTCAAATCGAACGATTCCTTTCCAAGAAAAGACCTTGAGTAAAACTCGATCCCCTAATGTTAAATTCTAGAGGCTTCCGACGGTTGTCGGCATAGCTCTTTTGGCGATCTCTGACAGCCTTTAGTCGGTCTTTGATTTGGAAAATCTTGTCGGTTGTTTCTTGAATGATCTCTGGGCCTGTTAACTGACTTTCACCAATCTTGGCCCAACAAACGGGTGATCTATATTTCCTTCCATACAACGCTTCGAACGGAGCACATCCAATGCTTGTATGGTAGTTGTTGTTGTAAGAGAACTCGATCAGCGGTAGATGAGCGTCCCAACTACCACTGAAGTCGATTACACACGCCCTCAGCATGTCTTCTAGCGTTTGTATAGTTCGTTCGCTTTGTCCATCTGTCTGAGGGTGATAGGCGGTACTCATATCTAATAGAGTGTCCATCGCTTTCTGTAGTGTCTGCCAAAATCGTGAAGTAAATCGGCTGTCACGGTCGGATATAATCGACACCGGCACTCCGTGTCTTGTCACGACCTCTTTTATGTACAGTCTCGCCCACTTATCCATTTTGTAGTCTTCTCGGATCGGCAAGAAATGAGCTGACTTCGTCATCGATCCACTACGACCATATCGAGTCATGTCCGCTGCTCGTTCTAGGGAGTTTGGTAATAAAATCCATAGCTATATTCTCCCATTTCCACTTGGGAATTTCAGGTTACTGTAACAATCCCGATGGTTTCTGGTGTTCAGCTTTAACTTTCGAGCATGTCAAGCATCTGCTGACGTACATAGCAATGTATTTCTTCATGCCTGGCCACCAGTACAGATCCTTAAGATTGTGGTACATCTTGTCTGCACCAGGATGAATAGAATATCGCGTCTTGTGTGCTTCATCCATGACTAAGGTACGTACACCTCCCCATCTGGGTACCCATATACGATCCATGAAGTACTGTATACCATCATCCTTGCAACTCATTTGTTTATCCAACCCTCGGAATTCTTCTCCTGCAAGGTTTTCTTCCTTCATTGCCTCACTTTGTGCAATTTGGATCTGAGCTTTCGAATTCGTTTGAATAGTCAATCCTAACGCTCCAGCACGTAGTGGTTTCAAGCGTTCTTTGCGGCTTAAAGCATCCGCCACCATGTTAACTTTCCCCGGATGATACCAGATTTCACAATCGTAGTCACTAAGAAGCTCTACCCAACGTCGCTGACGCATATTAAGTTCCTTCTGATCCAGGATATGTTGGAGGCTCTTATGATCTGTGTAGATGATGCATTTGGTTCCATACAGGTAATGCCTTCATATGTTAAGTGCAAATACTACAGCGCCCAACTCAAGATCATGAGTTGTATAGTTCTTTTTGTGCACCTTAAGTTGTCGCGAAACGTAGGCAATCACCTTATCCTTCTGCACTAGCACACATCCCAATCCTTGATGTGAAGCATCGCAGTACACCACAAAATCATCAGTTCCGCCTGGGAGGGGCAATATAGGTGCGTTGCACAACTTCTCTTTCAACGTTTGGAACGCTTGTTCTTGTGCATGTCCCCAATCAAACTTCTTGTCTTTCTGAGTCAGCAGTGTTAACGGTTGAGCAATCTTTGAAAAATTCACGATGAAGCGACGATAGTATCCGACCAATCCTAAGAATTGCCGTATTTCTGATGGTGTCTGGGGTGCATCCCATTTCTTCACCGCCTCGATCTTTCTAGGATCTACATGAATCCTATCCTCGTTAACCACATCACCCAAAAACTTCACTTCTCGCAACCAGAATTCACACTTTGAGAACTTGGCGAAAAGTTTCTCTACGCGTAGCAGTTCCAGTATTGCACGAAGGTGTTCTTCGTGATCCTCTTTCGATCGGAAGTAGATAAGCATATCGTCTATAAATACGATCACAAATTTATCCAATTAAGGTTTACACACCCGATTCATTAGGTCCATAAAAACTGTTGGTGCGTTAGTCAGCCCGAACGACATGACCAAAAACTCATAGTGCCCATAACGAGATCTAAATGCTGTTTTCGGTATGTCATCCTCGAAAACCCTTAGTTGATGATATCCAGAACGAAGGTCGATCTTTGAGAAATATGAAGCTCCTTGCAGCTGATCAAACAAATCGTCGATCCTGGGGAGAGGATATCGATTCTTCACGGTTAACTTATTCAACTCAAGGTAATCGATACACATGCGGAACGAACCATCCTTCTTTTTGACAAATAATACCGGTGCTCCCCATGGTGAGTGACTTGGTCGAATAAAACCCTTCTCCAGTAGTTCCTGTAACTGACTAGATAACTCTTGCATTTTAGATGGTGCTAACCGATATGGCGTCTTTGCTACCGGTGTAGCTCCAGGAACCAACTCTATACGAAATTCCACCTGTCGTGGAGGAGGCAAACCAGACAAGTCATCGGGGAATACATCTAGGTAGTCTCGTACCATTGGAATATCTACTAATTTCCTCTCCTCTTCCTTCTTTTCTACCATATGAGCCAGAAAAGCGTAGCACTGCTTTCGTAAACTTCGGCGCGCTTTCATGCAGGATATAAGCTTTAAGTTCCTTCCCGGTCGTTCTCCTTGAATCCTGAGTACCTCCCCGTTTGACATGGGGATTCGTACTACTTTGTCCCGACAGACAATCTTAGCTCTGTGTTTCGACAACCAATCCATTCCCACGATCACGTCGAAACTTCCTAACTCAAAGGGTATCAAATATATATCGAAGGCATGGTTCTCCAATATTATCGAGCACTTTCTAATGATTTCATCGGCCTGAACAACCCTACCGTTTGCCATTTCTACAGAGTAGCTAGATTCTAGCCTACTAGGACTTAAATCAAGCAATTGCACAAACTCAGAAGATATAAAGCTATTGTCTGCTCCAGTATCAAATAATATAGATGCGAAGTGATGATTTAGTAAGTGCGTACCCATGACAACATTCGGGTCCTGACGGGCATCGTTGGCTCCAATGACAAATGCACGTCCCCGAGCTGTATTTCCTTGATTTTTCGGGCCTTGATTTCCTACTATGGCCATTACCTGCTGGTTGTTCCCTTGTTGACCCGGCGCCCGATTCAGTTTGGGGCACATGTTTCTATACTGATCAGGGCCTCCACACTCATAACAGACCCTGGCATTCCCGGCGGGGTTAACCGCATTGACCGGTGCCACCAGATTTGGCGCTATTCTACAGTCTCTCGCTAGATGCCCCGGGCGTTTATAGTTCACGCACACCCGGCACGGCATTCCTGGGGGATGATGATAGTTGCACCTATCACATTTGGGGTGTGGCCTGACATACTCTCTCTTGCCTTGCGTCACGGCCACAAAATTTCTGTTGTCCTGGCCCTTTTGTCAAACTTCCCGGCACTCGACCGGCTCGTTTCCCCAACATCCTTTCTTTTCTCTGCTCCTCTTCCCAAGACCCCTGTTCTCACCATCTCGTCTGTTAGAGCGCCAGCCTTTAGAATTGCACTCTGAATCGTAGGAGGAGCAGCTGCTGTTACCATCGCCCGGATTTGAGGCGCAAGTCCCCAAATATATGTTTTGATCCTCTTTGATTCCGGAGTGACCAGATGTGGAACCAGTCTTGCCAACTCGTGGAATCGATCAGTGTAAGCTTCATGCTCCAATTTCTGCATCTCATTGAGGGGGCAGTATTCTTTGGTGATCAGTGCCTTAAACTCTACCCATGACATCTGCATTGCCGATTCTCTTCCCCTAGCCTGAACCTGAGTGTTCCACTAAGTTAACGCCTTGCCCTGTTATGAACACGTGGCATACTTGATTTTCTGGCTATCGAAGCATTCGCTAATATCGATCACTGCCTCCATTTTCTCAAGCCACCTGGTCAGGGCTATTGCTCCACCTTTCCCATCAAATTCTTTCAGTTTGCAGGCCACAAACTCCTTATAGGAACACCCCCTTCTAGCATTAACTACCCCAGTCTCATTACCGGTTGTTCCACCATTCCCGGTCTCCTGATTGCTTTTGTTCCCAGTCGGGTTCCCATTACCTACTTCAGTTTCAATCCCACCTTGACCTCTTTCTCCACCATCCTCATTATCATTGCCACCATCCCCGTGAGGGTGGTGTTGCTGAAGTGCATCGCTCACTTGGGCCACTATAGTCGGAATCAGTGCGGCCAGTTGTTGAGCGATCAAAGCTGCCATATCAGAGTCTCCTGTTCCCTGATTATTACTGGCAGGGCTATCACTAGTTCTTGGTGCTCTACCTCTGCCTCTGCCTCTGCCCCTCGGGGCCTCACTTCCGCCACTGTTGTTGCGGGTAACTCTTCGAGGCGGCATTTTCAAAGCATAAAAGTAGTAAACACATAAGCTTTAACCATTTCAAATTATATTTTTCACATCGTTCATCAAAGTCCAGCATTCCAAGTTAATATCACACTTATAGTCACCACACATCACATGCAAGTCGTGTAGTTCTCACACCATGAATTGAAGATGTCCCAACAATAGTCCATCATAACAATTGTAATTCCATGTATATAATCACGTTTAGTCTAGCGAAGGTTGTCTATCTCTTCCTCTTTCGAGGTTTCAGACATAACCTCCTTAGGGTCAATCTCAATGTCCGAGGTTAAGCGCAATAGCATGATCTGTGAAGATCTCTTCGGGTTTAATACCCGGATTTGATAAACCAACTCGGTGCGCAGAGGGAACGGAAGATCCAATAGAAACATCCCATAAAGAGTGAGCACAAGGGCTCTCTCACATGGTGAAAAGATCACAAACAGATAGATAAACAAATCAAGTAAAGAGGAACACATACATGAGATATAAAATGCATACAGATCCTAGCATGCAAATCTACATGAAGGTTCCTAGGTTATAGTCTAGGTCAAGCGTATTGCCTAATTTTCTATAACTAATGGCTCTGATACCAATCTGTCACACCCCCGCTAAAAGCAGAAACACGGGGATGTAACGAGACAGGATCATCATAACACATGGTAGACAATAGAGATGCAACATAATAAATGATGATAAAGCGTGTCATGACAACACCCGACACAAAGGAGACTTGTGTCGTGTTTAGCCAATATTCACGACAACGTAGCCATAAGCATAAACATGTTAAATGATTCACATAGTCAAAGTAGTAACAATTGTAATGTAATTCCCACAACCCGGGAACAAGTATCAAAAGAATGAGTTTGTTTAATCAGACTACAACAATGATTCCAAATGATTGTTTGTCAAATATGTTTAGTCTCAAAAATGCATCCTAGGGTCTCCCCTAAGGAAGCACACCTAGATCTTCAATTAGCATTGTCACCTGAAAATATATGCTCAAAATGGTCAACAAAATTGTTGGCGAGCTCGCAGGTTTAAATAGTAAATAAGTAATTGATGTTGTATAGTAAATGTTATGGAATACCGTGAATACAGTTATAAGTAAGTATAATCACATGACAATGAGCTTTGCAACCAAACCTAATGACGTACACACAGATCTTGTCAGAATATATTCACCCAAGGGCCCGTTCCTGGCCACTGTTGGTACTAACTAGTATACCAACAAACATGGATGGGGGTGTCAACCCAGTAGTACTACCAATACCTATCCGTCGATTCCCACACTGGAATTAAATAGTTGCAAAGAAAGTACCACACAACAAACTCAAGCATGTATCAGATAAGTACTCACAAAACAGTAACACGTTGATTCCAAGTATGTAAATTGTATGTAAGTTGTATAGCATAAAAATGAGTGAGCATACTTTTCCCCCATGTTTGTATAAAGTAATGATATGTATAATGATATGTATAAAGTAAATAGTAACGTTCAGTCGGTTCGGGTTGTATCGGTTCGGTCGCGTGTAACACACACAAACAAACACACGTATTAGATCTTATGTAGATCCAAGTACTAGATATCGTCGCCATTATTGATGGTATTTGTGTAAAAGTTTCATTGTTATTAAAGGAGTATTTGGTAAATATTAGTAGTTACAAATCGGTTATTGATAATTGTGAAATGTTAAGTTGATTTGGTTTGGAATAACATTAGTAAGTTTGATAGTGTTGACTTCAACATTATCATTAGCAATGGCAACCGTGTCGATGTCACCTTAACATCACACGACATACACACACCACACACAAGAAGGAATTCACACACAACAACTTCAGTCGCACGACAGGACCAGACGCACGACTCAACACTCCATCCGCACGAATAAACCCTCATTCGTATGAATCAGCTTCATTCGTACGATTGAACCTTCATTCGTTCGACTCAGCATTCAGCCGTACCACACAGCACCCATTCGCAGGACTTAACATCCATACGCACGAATCAACCTTCATTCGTACGAATCAGCTTCATTCGTACGACTGAACCTCCATTCGTGCGATTGGCATTCAGTCGTGCAATACATACACAATCGCACACATTCATTCGGTCGCATGACTCAATCGCACACATTCATTCTCTCGCATGACTCAATCGCACACATTCATTCGCTCGCATGACTCAATCGCACACATACACATAGTCGCACGACTCAGTCGCACGACACACCCAGTCGCCCAACTCAGTCGCACGATAGACACAGACGCATGGCTCAGTCGCACGACTCACCCAGTCGCACGGCTCAGTCGCATGGTCGACCTAGTCGCCTGAACAGCAGGTTCGCGACTGCAGGAGTGCAGAGCAGCCTCCGGCTGTTCGTGCACGAGATTCACACCACAAGGACTTCCAGAAACACATTTCAAACACACCCAAACAAGAAGAACACGCAGAAAGACATCACACGCACCCACATGACCTCATGTGCTCGGGTTGGCCCCGAACACCCGAAACCCTATATGGACAGCCGTAAACAAGCAAGAAAAGGGACGACCAAGGTCGTCTACCTGCAAGAAAGGAGTAGACTCAGCTGTAGCCGAGGTCTTGCCGGTGAAAACGCGACGAAAATGGACGGTTTTGGTGCAAGGAGGAGGAGAAAAGGTGAAGAAGAAGAAAATGAAGAGAAGAGATGAAATGGTGGCTAGGGCTGGAATATAGGTATTTATACCCAGCCCTAGTTTAACAAAATGTCACATTTGGTCCCTGCACTTAGCCCCTGAGTTTCCCAAATTTGTTTCAGTTGAAAACGACTTTATTAGGCTAGTTATATTAGTGATAAAAAAAATGTAATTAATGATATTTATAATTTAAAAATGGTTTTATTAGTGACAATAATATTATATAAAAATGGTATATTTAATGATAACAATGACAATAATTGTAAAAGTTTTAAAGTTAGCATACGTACGACGAGATCACAAGAATAAATGAGATAAAAGCAAGTATAATATCCACACGAGTAGTTTATAAAGATGAGGAATGAACGAGCGAAGAAAAGTTAACGGAATCCATGTTAATTGACGGGCCTTTAGGTGACGGATGTCACAGCTGCCAACAGAGGGCTGCTGAGAACCAGCCTTACCTTCAGAGCTAGGGTTGCTATGTGGCTGTGATTCGTCATCAGGAGTATCACTATTATTCCCCCCTTCATCATTGGGATCACCTTCTGAAGAAATTCTTTCGGGTGTGTTTTGAAAAAATGAACCAAAAAAATTTAAGTTGGTTAATGTAGAAGGTGGGTTTGACTAAGACTCATTTGAACTGTGGTGATCTTTAAAAGGAAAAATATTCTCATAAAATTTGACATCCCGAGAGAACAAAATCATTTTTTTATCCAGACTCCAAACTTTATATCCTTTTTCATTATTTGAGTAACCAATGAAAACACATTTTTGAGCATGGCTTTCAAACTTGTTTTTATTATTTAGCACAATACAAAAACATTAACACCCGAACGATTTCAAATGGACAAGAGAGGGGATGAAACCAAACAGCAGCTCATAGGGAGACCTACCATTCAACACAGACGAGGGGGTCCTGTTAATTAAGTAAGCTGCATTTAGCACACATTCAGACCAGAAGGATAAGGGAACACCACTTTGAAAGAGAAGGGACCGAGCCACATTGAGGATATGTCGATGTTTTCTCTCGGCAATCCCATTTTGTTGGGGAGTGTAGAAACAAGAGGTTTGATGAATTATTTCGTTTACAAGATTAAATTCAGCAAATTTTGCATTTACAAATTCCGAGCCATTATCGCTCCTAAAAATTTTTAGCTTAGAGTTGAATTGCTTTTGTAGTAAGTGTGTAAAGATTTCAATGTTGACAAAGACTTCGTCTTTGTGCTTCATTAAGAACACCCACACAGCCCTAGAGAAGTCATCGACAACAGTTAAGAAGTATCGAAAATCTTCCTTACTTTGAAGTTTATATGGACCCCAAACATCTAAGTGAACAAGGTCACCTACATGATTAGATTTGTGGTTACTTAAATGAAAGAGTTCACAATGTTGTTTGGCCTTGTGACACACCTCACAGGGCTTGGAGGAATTAGAGGACTTGAGATTCAAATTCTGTTTTAAGACATTCAGGACTTGGTCTGATAGATGACCAAGTCTTGTATGCCATAGATCAAAAGGCTCAACAACTTAGAAAACACACCTTTGCGGTTTGTGTTGTGTCACCGAAAACATACAGCCCATCCACTTGGCTACTAGTCACTAGGGTTTTCATTGTGAGTAAATCCTAGATATGACAGCTATGTTCATCAAACATGACACACATTTTTGTTGTCACGAACAAGTTTGAAAACAGAAATAAGGTTAACATTATATTCTGGGACAACAAAGACATCTGTTAGAATAACCTTTTCATTGATTTTAATGTTACCAATTTTGGTGATGGTATCACTCGTTCCATTAGGGTGATGAACTTTAATTTTAAATTCAGTGACATCAATCGGGTTTAAAATAATTTTATTACTCATAACCATATGTTGATTTTCCCTAGAGTCAATTATCCATTGTGTTAAGACTTAGAGTTCAAAATCGAAGAGAAACTAAAAGTGTTTTCAGATGAGGAGGAGTTTAAGGATATACCTCTAATGTTGGAGGTACCAGATGATTCTCCCTGTTTGTTATTTAACAAACCTAATAATTGGCTGATTTGATTAGCTGTTAAAGCTGTCAGGGCAAGGGATGAGGCAGAATTGGTTCAATAGCAGCAGTATTTTGATTTTGTTTTATGCCTTGACTGGATCCAGAACCTCCCTTTTGTCGGTTTCCTTGTGGGTAACCAACAATCCCAAAGCACCTTTCTATAGTGTGTCCAATTTTATTACAGTGAGTACATTTTAGATTTTGGTTTGGACCTCTTGGATTTTTCCTTTTATTATCAAAAGATTGATTTGTTTTTGAAACAAAGCCAACATTTAAACCAAATTGTTTGGAGGAGTTCGAATTTCTATGTGACTCCTCTCTTGAGATGATAGAGAAGGCAGTTTTTATGGTAGGTAAAGGATCCTTGGTCAGTAAATTTGTTCTTACAGGTTGGTAGACATCATCCAACCCCATAAGGAACTGCATTAGTTTTATTAATTGGTTAAAGTCATTAAACTCTTTTACAGCTTTACATGTACACGATGGTAATTGAAGCATATTATCCATTTGTTTTCACATGGTGTTCAGATTATGATAGTATTTAGATACGGAGGATCCATTTTGTTGTAGTGAGTTGATTTTTTGATGTAAACCAAAGATTACCGATCCATCTATCCTATCATAGGTCTCTTTAAGTTCAGTCCAAACTTCGGAGGCAAGTTTGGAGAAAACTTGCCCCACATATAACTCCTCAGATACAGAGTTTAAGATCCAAGTAAGAACAATGGAATTACATCTTTCCCATTGCCCTACTAACACTTCATCAGTTTTAGGTATTTCATATTTGCCACTTATGAAGCCGATTTTGTTTGTAACTTGTAAAGCAAGTTTCATAGCATTAGCGGAAACAGTGTAATTTCGGTCCCCTTGAGTTTTATGTTAACAATGGTCAGCACGCAGGAATCACTCGGATGAAGACATAGTGGGTTACTGGGATCGAGTTTTCCGACCAGGGTATTACTAGGATTATTAGGATTATCAGTTTCATCAGCCAATTAGTTATTTTTGAGAGGAGAACAAGAAAAAAATGCAGATCACTCAAGCAAGCGCAAATAAGACAGCCAAGATCAGAGCCAGGTTTTCACACCAATCACGTTGGCAGATCAAGGATTAATCAAGGCTGTGATGCAGTAAAACACACAAAATCAGGCACACAAGTGATGCACACGTATTCTCAATGCAACAATTATACAGGGAAAATTTAACCCTGATATTCAGATCAATTCCGGTACTCCTAACCCGGACAAAAAATGCCTAGACACGACAATGATAAAACAAGAAACAGAAATAATGGAGAGTAAGGAATAAGAAGTCCTCATAGCGGTTCCCTGTATCAGGGAGAAGACCAACAGAGTGTCTAAGAGTTGTAACCTTCACTTAGGGTTACAACCTTAGATCAAGAGAAAACCAGTCTCGATCAGCTTCTTCCTTGCACCGTAAGATCCACAGATAACCTTGAGAGAGATTCTTCACTTTTGCCCTTTTTAAGCAGTGACGATTCGCACCGGTGATTGTATATTTCTTGATGCAAATCCAAAACCAAGAGCATCCACAAATCAGATTATCCGATTGATTAGTCGGGTAATGATACCGATTAGGGTTTGAGACAGAAACCCTCAGTCAATGATCGAAAGAGTAAATCGATCGAGAGTAACAGCGGAAGATCGTGATAACACCAGAAATGGCTTTGATACCATGTCAAAAATACAGAATAACAATGAAATCTCTCGAAGAACACAAACCCTAATCTCAAGAGATAATCAACTATTACAAGACAACCTTCAGATCATGTAACTCCAGAATAATCAAACTTGAATCAAATCATGAAGATTATAGATCAAATAATAATGAACGCAATGAAAACCCTTTGATCTCTATTGATTGCTAATAATATTGTTTACAAGTAAATCCCTCAATCAATTGGTCATACAACCATTAGTCTAATCCTAATAAAAATTAGGCTATTAATAGTGAATATAATATTCACTAATTACATTTAACCCCCTAGACTTAGGCTAATTAATGAAATTACATATAAAACATAAAAATGACTAAAAACAAGATAAAATATATTTTGTTTACACAAAATATATTTACTATAATAAAACTCCTAGTCATCTAAATCTTCAACGTCTCGTCTCGGTTCTTTGTCTCGAACGTGTCGGGTTTGACTTTTGTTGACTTTGACCGTGACGTTAACTTTTGTTGACTTTGACTGTGTTGATAATATAGACTATCTTGTACAGCTCTAACAGATCATTAATATAATGACCTGATAACAAAAACGTAAACGATTATGAGAGCTATCATCAACACGATGACAAAGAACAAGATCATCCGAAAGAGAGGGTTTGAGAGAGTTTGAGAGAACGCGTATTGAGGATGATCTCTGCAAAGCAAAGAACCTTCTATATATGCGAACCCTAGAATCAAGCCCATCATCAACATAAAGCAGTAGCAGCCCAACACAACAGCATCAGCCCAAAGACCTGGCCTAGCAACCTGCACATAACCAAAGCCCAACAGAACAAAAACAAACAAACAAGGATATTAAATTATATTCTTAACAGAAGTCTAATTAAATCATCATATATAGAACTACCTTGGTCATTATGAAGATCCTTGGTTATTAGTGCAAATGTACCCTAGTTTTAATATCTCTAGTGAACTTAATCACTATGAGTTTTATGTTCATTAGATCAATAAAATCGCTCCAACTTGGGCATAGGTGCAACCGATATAATAAATAGTGTGCACTACATTAACTTTTTTATTATTTCTTGTACTTTTTATTTTTATTTATCACGTGAGTGTTCATCTTGGATTACTCTGATTGGTAATGCCAACAACTTTGTGTTTATAACTTTATATTGTTTAGAACTAAGAGCTGAGGTGCATCATATTATATTGTAAAGTTTAATTTAATAAAAGAATTAATTAAATAAATGGTCTCAGATTTGAATAAAATAACATATTTGAGTATTTAACAAAAAACGTATGCCTTGGGCATTAACTTTCAATTTTTAATGAGGTTGGGTTGTTAAACATAACTTTTCACTCCAATTTAACAAAATAATTTACGAAAGTAATATGTTTGACTACCAACATTAATTTCACCCTAATTTAACAAAAAAATTAACGAATGCTACGCTTAATACCCAAAATCACTACATGATTAGAAGTTAGTTAGAAACTTGTTACTTTCTTTTTCTTAATCATCACACATATTACTTTACCCAAACCACATAGACAATTTGTATAATTAACTCTTAATTAAATGATCGAGGCTATACATTTTAAGGATTCTCAACTTGACATGCTTCAGTCTTCTTTTTATCCATTTCACTAACAAGTTATTAAACATTACTAATTAATCATTAAATGATTCGACAGTTACCTCTTCATGGAATTTTAAATAAAAAATACACATACCAATTATGTCAAGATAACACGGGTTTCATTATTTGGGTACACATATACCGATCAGTAACAAACAAACAAACCCACTATATCATATGTATAATCTAACTATGTGCAGGGTCTGTGAAACATAGGATAAGAGCAAGTATTTTCTTTATACTAAATGATAAAGAGACCACATCCAATAAAACCTTTAGCTCTAAACATTTTAAAAATAATAACACAGGTATCATGTAATACGTAGTATACAAAGATACGAGAACAATAAGATAACCATAATAAGTAATTATACACAGACAACAACATATATTAAGCTCGCATACAAAAAGCTATCATATAGATGCACAAGTACATCTATGATAAGTGAGCCGATGTGTAAGTACAAGAAAATCCATAACTAAAGTAAATGACATAAGAGTCTCCATACAAGGTCCTCAATATAGACCTAAAGAGAACAAAAGTGTGGAATCAATCCAAGGGAAGGTATGAAAGACAAACAAATGTCTACCTAAGCAACAAATATGATAAACACACCTAAATGGGTAGGTATCAGGCTACTCTAAAAGTACATAATCGTAGGGCCACAACAAGACATGTCATACGGAGGCAAGCAAAAGTATACGTACCTAAGTATCAAGTATGTTAAAACACACCAAAATGTACATTTCTCCCCAAAAAGTCTTTAACTTTAATCCTACACCTCCACGAACTCCTATCATCGATCATGTACTCGGAGATAAGGCTATTCAAAAAGCTCGACACATGAAACTCGCTCGGAACTCATTCAAAAAAGCTCGAACAGTTGCTTGTTCGATTTTTGCTTGGTTGTAAACGAGCTGAGCGGCTCGGTCGATTTGTAAATGATCTGAGCACTCAATTATAAAATGAACCGAGTTCGAGCGAGCATTTTTCGCTCGATTTATTAAATTCGAAGAGTCGGAGAGTGGCAACTCTCTTATATCATAGGTTTTAGTGGTTTCAATCTATCTTTTAAACTATAAGCAGGGTCGGCTTTGAGGGCGGCGGGTGGACGACTGCTCAAGGCTCGAAAATTCTAAAAGAAATCTATATTATATATATTTTTAAAAACGCCCCTACAAATTGTTAAACACTTAAACTCGTTAGGGTTAACAAACTTATTAATATTTTAGTTATTTTAAGCTTCACAAACGTTAAAGCCAATTAATATTTTATTTATTTTAGTCAATGCAAAGTGATTTAAAAAATATTACACATGGAATATTATTAATTATACTTTTCTTTACGCATATACTTGTCGTCCCCTTCTCGAAACCCATTTGAATAATAATAATATTATTATCTATACTTATTAATAAAACAATAACTTTAGTGCCACGTGTCGTTCTCTTAGGCCTTTATTTTTTTCATTTCCCGCCTAAATATGTATATGTTCTTAGTGTTAGTCTAGATTCATTTGACTAAAAGTCAACTTCTGATACACGATATATTTAAGGAAATTTAGAAATTTAACCCTAAATTAGAGCACATCTTTTTTTGGGAATTAAATCATACCTGATATATTTTTTATTCAAATAATTAATCAATCTGTAGAAATCATTTATTATTGTCTTTATCTATGAAATCGGTTTCTTAATTGTGTGTTTCCATTAAGTACTCAATTTATATTTGAATTTTGACAAAATCTACGGGATTTTTCATCGACTCCTCTCCAATTTGAAAGAATTCATGGGTATCTTTTTTTGAAAATGAAACCATACCTGATTTTAAAATGTTTCTCAACTATCCTAGCTTTATGACCCTCACGGTTTGTCTTTATAAAGTCTGATGATATCACTGTCGACAAACTTCATCAAGGTTCTCATTTTGGCTTCGGTTTCATTAAGGTTTTTTCAACAAAAGATATTTATTTTTTATTATATTTGAGCTTTCATCCTCTACGATTATTATTTAACATATCATTGTCTACAATTGTGTTTTAAATTTATATTATTTTACTTTTATTTTTTTGATTTGAATGTGATCTACTTCAACAATTCATCTGTGAAGAGGTATTACATGATTGATTTAATCTATCATTGTCTACGATGTGTTTTTTGTTTATTTTTCTGATTGGAATTCGTTTGATATGCGCAAATTGTTTTGATGTATCTGGAACCAATATTGAAAATCACACTTTTATTCCACGGTTGAAGTTGACACCTTCAGACAAAAGGAATTTAAATTTCAAAGAAGACAGTTCCTGTTAGCAATGCGTTTTGCAATGACAATAAACAAGAGCCAAGGACAATCACTATCCAAAGTTGGTTTGTTTTCAAACGAGGATCAAGGTCAGCTCTATGTTGCATTATCTCGAGTTAAAAGTAGACACATATTAAAACTATTAATATTAGATAATGATAAAAAATCACCAACAAAACATCAGATGTTGTATACAAATAAATTTTCGGATGTTTATGCTATTGAAATATTATTTTTCATGTTCAATTTAATTTGTTTATTACTTAAAGTTGTTATTTATAAGTTTATTTCATTCCATATAATACACTATTTAGACGTATAAATATTAATAGAGAAAACCTACTAATATTAGATGTAGCTAATGTTAAAAATTATACATAAAAGTAGATATACAAAGTATTAATAACAATATTATAACTTACGAACCTTTTTAAACAATAACAATACTTTGGATTAAAACCGTGTGTTACGCGGGTCTTTAGCCTAGTTTATAATATTTGAACATGTCAACCCACGTTCCTCCGCCGTCCCACGGCGGCGCAAATAACATTCCATTTTTACCCTCACCCGCCACCCACAAACCTCGCACATTCCCTCCCAAAATGGTAATTTCACCCTCCATCAGTCAAATTACGTCACCCACCGCCGGTCCTACCTCCGACCTAACTAACCACCATAATTAAGCTCCAAAACTCCTAATTAACCTCACTTCTACATTCACTTTGTTGCTTTTACTTGATGAAATCAATGGAGTCACCGAGGAATTCAGAGGCAAATGGTGGTGTGATTGTGAATGGATCAGATGCTGTGAAGAAGGAGATGAGGATGAATGGAAGAAGAAGAAGAAGAGGATCGTTGATTGTGAGGAGATTGAGTTGTTGTAGGTCGTCGGATTATGGATACCCGACGGTTGAGGAAGTTGACGCTGACGGTAACGTTGATATGGAATCGGCTTCGGATGATAAGCGTCGGGCTCCCACGCACCTTGTGGTGATGGTTAATGGACTGATTGGGAGGTTAGTGGTTCATTTGTTTGGTTGTTGTGTTGTTGATGTTTTGAGTTTTGTTGATTGATCGTTGGTTGTGAACAAGTGTTAAGTGCATTTTGTTGTGTTGATTGTGAGTGTAGTGAAAATAGCTGAGGATTAACTTTTGCTTGAAGCGCATTTTAGGTATAGATTTCAAAGTTAGTGATCTGGATATGCAAATTTGAGTTCATATGAATGTTGTAAAGAAATTTAAGTCTGAACTTCAGTATGTTTTTCGGTATGTCTAGCTTCAATCTACCATATGTGTTGAGTAAACTGCAAATTTATATGAATACAGGATTCGAATGATCAAGCATGGCAGTGAGAATGTGAAAGTGTAAACTGAACACATGTATTTCTGTGGTTCACTAATTGATGTGATTTTGTTTTTGTATTGGTTTAGAATTACATAGATGTTGTATATATAAAGTTGGATTAGGGTAAATGGCATGTTCTACTGCCTTCAACCGACTTGCATAACCTGGGGATAAATTCCATACGGGTCAAGCCTATTATTCTAACCTAGGCATTGCGTCCTTGGACTCCCGCCATAGTGACGGTGATCATGTTCGTGTGATAACTACGAGTCTCCACAACTCAACAATAGACTTGTCTCAAAACAAGCGCACAAGCAATTGTGCTGAATTTATCGTAAAACGGTACAATGGAAGTTTTGTAGAATGAATTAAGATGCCACCTTGACTATAACTCCTAGCCATGGTGTGAAATGTTCATGGAAGGGTGGCAGTACATTTAAGTTTTCATGTGGAGAATGGCGATGTGCTGTTATGATGTGAACTATTATTAAGTTTTCAGAGAAAAGCAGGATATAAGTAATGTGTAGTGTGCCGTATACAGTGCTGTATGGTTCAGAAATTTATGATTCTGTCTTTGGCTTGTCTTCTTATAATAATTTTGAATACCCTGATGATGCTTTTACCTGATGATTTACATTCTTGCAGTGCTAAAAACTGGAGATTTGCTGCAAAACAATTTTTAAAGAAGTATCCAAATGATCTTATTGTTCACTGTAAGTAGTTCTACCCGTGCTCCTTACTTTAGCAGGTTCGTATTTCATAATTGTTTGATGATTTATAGTTTCTTAGATTCTTACATGGCTTAGATAATCAATGAAATAGTAAAAAAGGTCTGCAGAAAGATAATTATCATATCTGCACCAAACAAAGCCTTTCTGAACTGGATTTGTCTGTGAAGATGTTAACTTGGATCACGTAAAAGAAATTTGAACCAAAATTTCACCTTTTCTCATGGTTTCATTAACTAAAAACTTTGAAATATGCCAGTTATGGGCTTCAAATTTTCATAGTGGATGGTATCATATAATTTGTTGAAGGACATCAGTCGACAGACCCAGACTTCTTAAGTGCTGTTGATCTTTGTTTAAAGTATTCCATGCTTTATCACAACACCATATGTTCTTGATCAATATGGTAAACACAGGCAGCAAATGCAACTCTGCATTGGCGACACTTGATGGTGTTGACGTGATGGGAACCAGATTAGCAGATGAGGTTGGTGTGTTCCAAAAGCTGTCTGGATAACCTCCTTAAGGATTCGCAGAAAGTGTTGGCATCTCATCAATCAAAAGTGTTGGTTTTGCAGGTGTTATCTGTGATACAACGTCATCCTAATCTTCAGAAGATTTCTTTTATAGGTCACTCACTTGGTGGCCTAATAGCAAGATATGCTATTGCTAAGCTCTACACACAGGATTGCAAAAATCAATCATGTCAAGGAAATGGAAACTATGAACCCATGGAAAAATTAGAAAAATCAATTACACAAGTCAACTTATGCTCAGAATGTAATTCTAATGGAAAAATTGCCGGATTGGAACCTATCAACTTTATTACTATTGCGACTCCACATCTTGGTTCAAGAGGTCACAGACAGGTAATCTAAACATCAAACTGGTATAGAGAAAGTAATCTTATTACATTTATTCACATTTATCATTAAGGATATCCCTCATAATTCCTGGATTTCATAAGTTGTAACTGTCAATGGTCTCAGGTTCCGATGTTCTGTGGAATTAGAAGCCTTGAAAAACTAGGGTACCACACATCAGGGTTGCTTAGAAGAACAGGGAGACATGTGTATTTGAAAGATAAGATAGATGGACAGCCCCCTCTATTGGTTCAGATGGTCAATGATACTGAAGACCTAAAGTTCATGTCAGTTTATAAAGATTGTTTTGCATAAATTACTTGACATCATTACTTCCAAAGTTCACCTTACTTTCTTGCCTGATTTTGTAGATCTGCTTTGCAGTCCTTCAAGCGCCGTGTTGCTTATGCAAATGTCCTTTCTGATCGTATCCTATATCTAAGCCTCTGTTATAACCTCTATAGTTCTTGAAGTACTACATAAACTGATGAATAAATTAGTTAAACCAAACATGTTATCCCTTGAATTCTAGATTCTAATTCCAACATATTCCGTGAACCAAAGTCCAAACACTCCCTTAAATTTTGCATGCAAACATGCATGGCCCTTTTTCTTAACTCAACACTGTACTCAGATCTTGTGGGATGGAGCACATCATCAATTCGTCATCGAAGCGAGCTACCTAAGGTAAAACAGAAAATACAAAGCATATAACATTTGGAGTGCATCTGACTATGTTTTTCATTTTAGCGTAAGAATCTTGCAAGAAGTGGTAGATATCCCCATATTCTGAAGGAAGGTGCAGTAAATACACCAAAGCAAGAAGGCTCTGTAGATCAACAAGCTAATAATCACAAGACTAAGACTGTCACCATGGAAGGTACCCAATTAATGTTATTCGAATATTCAACTCACTGTGACAGACGTGTGGAAAATCTCCTGTTGAAACTTAAAAGTCTGGGGTTGTGGGCTGCAAATAGTTTCCCACCATGGTTTTTGTTGATTTGAAGGCTATTTGGCTCACCTGATATTGATTTCGGTTAGGGTGTTGTGGATGGTATTATATGTGGTACCTTCAAAGCCTTTAACTTGAGGATGAAATTTTTGTAATCACATTAACTCGTCGGTTGTTTATCAAAAATTAAAAATGGCCAAAACAATGTTTGCAAGCCAACCTTACCTATTGTAAAAGAACCCATTTTGACCCATTGCCCATCCCACCCATTTCACCTCCTCTAGACCAGGGTGTTACAATCTGTTTGCGAAAAGGAAGTGCTATCTACAAAGTCTTCTTGCCCTAGTCTATGCAAAGCGAAGGAGTCTTATTAAGGGGTGTTAAATAGGTTGTGTTCGTAGGTTGGTGTGTCCAACCCGAACCCAAAAAACATGTCAGACATATGAACCCGAACATGACATAGAAATTCGCCGGTTGACACGAACTCAACCCGTTCAACCCGAATTTTAAATTTGTATATTCTTTTTCACTTATTAGACTTGATAGTTACTATTTTACAACAAAAAAATACAATTTGTATGAAACAATTATATTTTAGTTACAAAATCTTATGTCGATATCTCTTTGAAATTTTAAATTTTCTTATAAAACACCCAACTAATTTAGTTATTGATATAAAACATGTTCTAAAAACAGCCGGTTTAACAGGTCAACCCACGGACCTGTCGGGTTGACATAAACACGCCTTGTTTAGCTAAACAGGTTTGTGGGTTCAACCCGAAACTGACCCAAACCTGTTTATACTTGACCCAAACACACAAATTTCGTGTTATGTTCGCGTCATCTCAGAAATTCACACCTTTTGTATACATGGTCCCCCTCGAGAGATTTTGTTGTAAACCACTTATTTATAGTCTTTGTTAAATATATGAGATATTGTTGTTCTATTGTTTGACTCCTATCATCTTCAATCGCAGAGACGATGATTAGAGGATTAAGTAAATTATGCTGGGAACGGGTTGATGTCAGCTTTAAAGGAAGTAAACAGAGATACCTTGCACACAACACGATCCAGGCAACTATGAACCACCCATACATTTCAATAAATTGCATATCTTTCCTAGCATTTGAATATATATTAGCAAAATTTAAATTCATAATATATTGTTTCCCAGTTAAATAATAATTTATTCAATTATATATATCATCAACCATCACATATCCTCCCTAGATTTGAACTATATGCGCATAGCATTGTCATGTGGCTGCAGCATACTCTTGGTAGTATGCTACATTATGTCTGAATCTTTCTTTTGATATTTACGGGCGCAGGTAAACACCCCCTGGATGAATTCTGATGGCGCTGATGTCATACAACATATGGTTGATAATTTTGTTGTATAGGTTAAAAGCATATATGGCTTGCTGTTCAGACCGATTGTAAGTGCATTTACTCGACTGTCTGGCTCTTGTATACAACAGCTGCCCGATTTTGTAAACTTCATTATTTCTGTATAATTACATATATGAAGTTACGTATATGTAAATTGACAAAATAAAAATTTTAACAGTATACACAACTAAACACCTATGACGCATACACTTAGGCCATTGGGTGTACTCTCACGTCTCTTCCTTCACGTAGGTGTCACATCACCATTTTCACCCCCTTTCACTCCACATTTTCTTCAACAACTGAACTAGCATCACTGTTCGTAAGCCTACACTTGTTTTGGGTTATTAGAAGTGGACAATCGAGTGGTTGTACCAGCCAAAAGTCATCTACGTAATGATCCCACCCCCTTTCACGCCCCTCAATTTAATATAAAATAAAATATAAGTTGATTGTGTGTAGAAGAATCCATCATAATTTTTACCCACTCACGACCGCCCCCTTTAATGCCCCTTCATGTCAGGTGGGAGCGGTGTGCAATGCCCATAAGGGCCAACTCAACCATTAACGCCTAGGGTGTTAATGTGCACGCAAGGCCTTAGATTGTTATTGAAAACCTACACATATGTATATGAATGAGAAGACTTTGTAAAATTCCATCTTTTTGTAAAAGATAAATTACATATGTTTAACAACAAATTTACATAATTGTAATTATATATATATTACACTAGGTTAGTATCCCGTGTATTACACGGGGTGAATAAATAAAAATATAATAAATAATTAGTAATAAAAATTTATGAATTATAAAACCATGTTTGAATATAAAATATGATTATAATTCCATATGAATATCTATTGCAAGTAAATAAACAATAGATATGTTATAGATAGATAGATATGTAGATAAATACATAGTCTAGAAACTCATTTATTAAATGGATTATAGTTAGTAATAAACACAAAAAGTTACAGTACGATAATTTAATATAAAATATGTATAAAATTATATATACGTACTTGTTCAAGAGATAAAACAATTATACTATTTTTAACTCTCTTATCTAAATAGTTTTATTTTTAAATATTTGTTTAAGATTTCTTATAAAAATTTATTGTTTATAAAAATTTTGTTTATTAAAAACTCAAGTTTCTAATTATTCTGGTTGTTTTAATAAAACTACTTTTAGAAAAGTTCATATTTTTTATAATTATTTTAAACAATGACCGATTTAAAATATTTTGTTTCAAAAGGTTCAATGTTTTAGAAAATATATGAATTTTGATTTTCTTAATAAAATTTATTTTTAAAAACATAGTTTGATTTTAAAAAAATATAGATGAGAGAAAAAAAGATATCAATTGACCAAATTAATTTTTATGAATAGAGAGAAATTGTTTAAGTGTTTAAATTACTTTAATACCCTTTTGGAGGAAAAATAAAGTGTGAATGTTTAGAAGAATGACAAGTGTCAAAAAGGTGGTTTAAGAGATGACAAATGGCATAAGAAACCTTCTTTTGTTAGTATTTATAGATTGGTGTGGAAGTTTGATCAATATATTACAAAGCCTTTGTAAATTGATTCTGATATGGTATGTTGTTTGGTTCGTTGGTAGTAACCAAGCTTTAGCAGGAACTTATTGGTCCATGAGTAGCATTTATGTTTAGCAACAAGCATGTTGTTAGTAGCAATTGCGATCACGAGTAACTTAGGCTATCAACAACTACTACCATCAACAGTAACGATACGGGTAAACCAACGACTCATCAAGCACTAAAACTTGCGGTCGACATTCACTTTGCCTTCGGCACCAATTTTGGTGTTGATGTCATTGGAATAGGTTTGTTCTTCGGTAGAAAGCAATCAACACGTTTATTTTGGGTAGAAAACCTGGTGACGTTATGGGTAGAACCTCACACCAGCCTTAAAAATACAAAGGTAGGGGATGTTTGACAACTTCTGAATGATTAAGTGCTGAACCAATAAGAGGCCTGAGTCATTAAGTGTTGAACCATTAAGAGCTAGTGTATCTTTTTATTATTTAAAAGCAAATGTCTAATCAATTCTGTTGGATCTAGAAAGGCTGGTGCAACTAAAACCAAATCACTTAGACTATTTTGGTGCAACTAATAAAGGACTTCCGAAGCTAAGTGTGGAACTTCTGAAGGAAATGGAGTTGTTCCGAAGACAAAGTGCAAGATCATCTTCCGAAGGAAAACTCCAACTTCCGAAGACAAAGTATTCTCTTCCGAAGTTCAAGACTTAGAAGAAATCAAGAGGTCAACTTCCGAAGTATGAAGATATGAAGAAGTCCTCAAGCCTCGGAAGAAGTAGCCTCTTCCGAAGTATAAGTGGCTTCGGAAGAACTTGTTCTTCCGAAGCCAACTAACCTTCGGAAGACACTACTATGAACCAGTGGACATAAGTATGGTCCCTCTGACACTCCGCTACAGACCTCTGATATACTGCATGGCGTTTTCTCAAAAGCCATGTAGTTGACCATACTTTATTCCACTGTTCACTTTTATCAGTTAGTACAGTTGCCAACTTTAGTTGGTGACAAAAGGTAAGTCATGGACATGTCATGACTATCATATCTTAGATAATAATTTATCTAAGATACCTTAACTTTAGCATTGTAGTATATGATTTAGTCATAGGTTTCCAGCTGGTATCAAAGTATATCTGACTGTAGGATCTAGTATATATAGTTTCTCATTGTAACTCATCAATATGCTTGTAAGAGTCTTGTAATACTTTGAGTTGAGAAGTAATATATACAAGTACCTTGAAATATTTCTGTGTGTTCTTTGCTACTTAGTATATTATTATCAACTCTTAGAAGGGATTCTGCTTCATCATCTGATCCGAGTATGTTACAAGTGAGTTTGAGAGAAAACTAAGTGTTAAAGTGACAAAATCGATCCTGCAATTGGTATCACAGCTTTTTAGGCTCTTGATTGTGAGATCTTACCATCCAAATCAACCTGTTTTTCACTCCTCCTTACACAACACTCAAAATGGCCCTCAACCTAAAATCTGAAGTAGAAATTGGGACGATGACTAAAGCACTCATCATCACCCCTGAAAACTTCAGATCATGGAGCAGACGCATGGAATGCTTCATCAGGTATCAAGGCAGCAAAATGTGACAATATATTGTCAATGGCCCGTACAAACCAAAGGTGACAGCACCAGGTGGAAACGGTGCCATGATAGAGAAAGCTGTTGAAGACTACTCTGATGAGGATCGAAAGAAGCTGGACATTGACAGCAATGCCATGATAGTTCTAAGGACTGCAATACCAAACTCCATCATGGTGGGGTTTGAGCATTGTAAGTCAGCCAAAGAACTGTTTGATGCACTTGCTCAGATGTACTCGAGCTCCAATGACTCCAAGAAGGATTTCCTGAAGCAACAGTTCAAGAACTTCACTTATATTATTGGAGAGACCTCAGCCAGCAATACTTCAGATATATAGATCTTATTTCCTCCCTTCAGTTTGTGGGAATTTCCCTTGAACCAAAAGATCTCATAAGAAAGTTCATGAGTGCACTCCCTAATGAGTGGACATTCTATTGTGTCTCTATCAAGAGGACAGAAAATTTGAACACCCTCACCATGATTGAACTTTATGACATCCTTGATGGATACCGTTTAGAGATGGAGAGCAAGAGAGGCCATCAGACAAGCAGACCTCATCAGACAAGCAGACCCTTGAGTCTTCCTGCTAGCAACGCTTTAATGGTTGCTGAAGGCTCATGACCCCCCCAACCTCAACAGTACCTGACATACACCCAGCAGCCATCCTGTTCTTCTGGGCCGTACATTACATTCCCTGAGACTCCAAGGTCTCAACAAGCTCAACAAAGTTCTTTTCAGGCTAGCTGTGCCTTTGTCTCAGGAAATGGGCACTCTAGTGACTATCAATACTGCTTTGATGATCTAGAGTGTTTCAGTCCAGATGATGTGGAATATGTGAACATAGTCCAAAAGAATTTCTTCAAGAGAACTGGAAGGCAATTTCCTCAAAACCCAACTAACAGCAAATTTGGGTTTGACAAAACTAAGGTCAAATGTTACAACTGTAACCAACTTGGTCACTTTGCCAGGGAATGCAAGGCTCCCAAGTCAAATCCGGGAACCCCACAGGCCTCCACACATCCCTCTACACCAAAGGCTACTGGAAAGTCAACAGAGACAACTACTATGGCTCAAGAAGTTGATTGGAGCTTTATGGTACAGGATGTGACTCCTGCTCAAGCACTCATGGTTGGAACAGATGACAATAAGGTATATGAACATCTCTGTACTCCAGCTTGTATTGCTAAGGTTAAGTTATATCAGGACTACAATATGGAGATTAAATTCGATATTGAGTCTTTAAATGTTTTAAAATCTGATTTTAAAAGGGCTGAATCTGACCATAAAAAAATTGAGGAGTTAGAGAAAATTGTGTCCTTATTAAAACATGAACATAAAAACTATAAGACTCAAATCAAGGATTTAATATCCAAATTATTTGAGGCTCAAGCCCAGCTTGTCACAACTGAGGCTCAAGCCAGGAAACATGCTATTTCTCAGCAAAACTTTCAAGCCATTCTTGCATCATCCTCTCACTCAAAACTTTGTTACCAAAACAAAGGTGGGTTGGAACTGTGAATCCTAGGATCACAATCAGGAATTATCAATGTCAATTCAAGTCAAGTCAACGTTTGCGGAATCAACGTTAACTTGGTTTAATTGTTTGTATAAATTTCAAAATCAATAATTATTAATGAATAGGATGAACGCAATGAATGGAACACAATTAACGACCAGACAAATATTCAATTCAAATGTATTTCATTTAATGATTACAGATAAATAAAGAATGAATGATTGAATGATATTGATTTGAGTGTTTGATGATGTGACGGCTGCTAGGGTTTTGATTTGTGTGATTTGATGTGATGGTTGGTGATCGTAATGTTGCTTGGATGTTTGTCGTCGAAGCCGTCATTTGATGTGAAACCTAGTATCCATATATATAGGCACGTGTGTATCTGTTAAGGAAACACCGTTTTCTTGGGATTTGCACAGCTGTCTTGTTGACTTGTTGACTGGTAACACTTTGTATTATTAAATACAAGTGTTTGGACTCCGCAGGACTATGGTCTTCCGTAGATGTTTGTTCTTCCGCAGGAGGCTTGTTCTTCCGAAGCTATCTTGTTCTTCCGAAGCAATCTTGTTCTTCCGAAGCAATCTTGTTCTTTCGAATCTATCTTGTTCTTCTGAAGCAATCTTGTTCTTCCAAAGCAATCTTGTTCTTCCGAAGTAATCTTCACTTTCATCCTCAGAGCAGGTTGTTTACTCATCCGCAGGAGTCTTCATTTGACCTCTTTGATCACTTGAACTCCAGAACTGATTGTTCATCCGGAGATGATTGTCGGATGTTTGTTACTGATAAGAAACATATCTACGGAGATGAGATGAACATAAATATAAAAAAACCATGTGCTTGTGACTGGAGTATTCTTGTTTAACATGGATATCTTAAAATAAATTTTCACTATCTCAAAAGACCTTATTTGATTCCTAGAATACAACAATCGAAGTAATATGTACCGCCAAAAAAGAAATTAGCATCTGAATTTATACCATGAAGATGAAAATAACAAGAACAAAAACTGTTGGAAGTCATAAGTGTGTTTGAGAGAACATTGCTATGTGAATTTCAATGTCTTTCAACTAAGACTCACCGTAGGGAAACAAATGCGAAACAACTCCCTTAAGAATTAAAACAAAAATAAATTGCATTGAATGTCTTAAATGCATATTTGCTTTGTTTAATTGCTTTATATTGAAAATTGATCTTCTGTTTCAACTCTTGAACTGTGTGCAATAGCACTAAAACTTGCGGTCGACATTCACTTTGACTTCGGCACCAATGTTGGTGTTGATGTCATTGGAATAGGTTTGTTCTTCGGTAGAAAGCAATCAACACGTTTATTTTGGGTAGAAAACCTGGTGACGCTATGGGTAGAACCTCACACCAGCCTTAAAAAATACAAAGGTAGGGGCTGTTTGGCAACTTCTGAATGATTAAGTGCTGAACCAATAAGAGGTCTGAATCATTAAGTGTTGAACCATTAAGAGCTAGTGTATCTTTTAATTATTTAAAAGAAAATGTCTAATCAATTTTGTTGGATCTAGAAAGGCTGGTGCAACTAAAACCAGATCACTTAGACTATTTGGGGCAACTAATAAAGGACTTTCGAAGCTAAGTGTGGAACTTCTGAAGGAAATGGAGTTCTTCCGAAGACAAAGTGCAAGATCATCTTCCGAAAGAAAACTCCAACTTTCGAAGACAAAGTATTCTCTTCTGAAGTTCAAGACTTAGAAGAAATCAAGAGGTCAACTTCCGAAGTATGAAGATATGAAGAAGTCCTCAAACCTCGGAAGAAGTAGCCTTTTCCGAAGTATAAGTGGCTTCGGAAGAACTTGTTCTTCCGAAGCCAACTAACCTTCGGAAGACACTACTATGAACCAGTGGACATAAGTATGGTCCCTGTGACACTCCGCTACAGACCTCTGATATACTGCATGGCGTTTTCTTAAAAGCCATGTAGTTGACCATACTTTATTCTACTGTTCACTTTTATCAGTTAGTACAGTTGCCAACTTTAGTTGGTGACAAAAGGTAAGTCATGGACATGTCATGACTATCATATCTTAGATAATAATTTATCTAAGATACCTTAACTTTAGCATTGTAGTATATGAGTTAGTCATATGTTTCCAGCTGGTATCAAAGTATCTCTGCTTGTAGGATCTAGTATATATAGTTTCTCATTGTAACTCATGTAATATGCTTGTAAGAGTCTTGTAATACTTTGAGTTGAGAAGTAATATATACCAGTACCTTGAAATATTTATGTGTGTTCTTTGCTACTTAGTATATTATTATCAACTCTTAGAAGGGATTCTGCTTCATCATCTGATCCGAGTGTGTTACAAGTGAGTTTGAGAGAAAACTAAGTGTTAAAGTAACAAAACCAATCCTGCAATTGGTATCACAGCTTTTTAGGCTCTTGATTGTGAGATCTTACCATCCAAATCAACCTGTTTTTCTCTCCTCCTTACACAACACTCAAAATGGCCCTCAACCTAAAATCTGAAGTAGAAATTGGGACGATGACTAAAGCACTCATTATCACCCCTGAAAACTTCAGATCATGGAGCAGACGCATGGAATGCTTCATCAGGTATCAAGGCAGCAAAATATGACAATATATTGTCAATGGTCCGTACAAACCAAAGGTGACAGCACCAGGTGGAAACGATGCCATGATAGAGAAAGCTCTCGAAGACTACTCTGATGAGGATCGGAAGAAGCTGGACATTGACAGCAACGCCATGACGGTTCTAACGACTGCAATACCAAACTCCATCATGGTGGGGTTTGAGCATTGCAAGTCAGCCAAAGAACTGTTTGATGCACTTGCTTAGATGTACTCCAGCTCCAATGACTCCAAGAAGGATTTCCTGAAGCAACAGTTCGAGAACTTCACTTATATTATTGGAGAGACCTCAGCCAGCAATACTTCAGATATATGGATCTTATTTCCTTCCTTCAGTCTGTGAGAATTTCCCTTGAACCAAAAGATCTCATAAGAAAGTTCATGAGTGCACTCCCTAATGAGTGGACGTTCTACTGTGTCTCTATCAAGAGGACAAAAAATCTGAACACCCTCACCATGATTGAACTTTATAGCATCCTTGATGGATACCGTTTAGAGATGGAGAGCAAGAGAGGCCATGAGCCAAGCAGACCTCATCAGACAAGCAGACCCTTGAGTCTTCCTGCTAGCAATGCTTTAATGGTTGCTGAAGGCTCATGACCCCCCAACCTCAACAGTACCTGACATACACCCAGCAGTCATCCTGTTCTTCTGGGCCATACATTACATTCCCTGAGACTCCAAGGTCTCAACAGGCTCAACAAAGTTCTTTTCAGGCTAGCTGTGCCTTTGTCTCAGGAAATGAGCACTCTAGTGACTATCAATACTGCTTTGATGATCTAGAGTGTTTCAGTCCAGATGGTGTGGAATATGTGAACATAGTCCAAAAGAAGTTCTTCAAGAGAACTGGAAGGAAATTTCCCCAGAACCCAACCAACAGCAAATTTGGGTTTGACAAAACTAAGGTCAAATGTTACAACTGTAACCAACTTGGTCACTTTGCCAGGGATTGCAAGGCTCCCAAGTCAAATCCGGGAACCCCACAGGCCTCCACACATCCCTCTACACCAAAGGCTACTGGAAAGTCAACAGAGACAGCTGCTATGGCTCAAGAAGTTGATTGGAGCTTTATGGTACAGGATGTGACTCCTGCTCAAGCACTCATGGCTGGAACAGATGACAATAAGGTATATGAACATCTCTGTACTCCAGCTTGTATTGCTAAGGTTAAGTTATATCAGGACTACAATATGGAGATTAAATTCGATATTGAGTCTATAAATGTTTTAAAATCTGATTTTAAAAGGGTTGAATCTGACCATCAAAAAAATGGAGGAGTTAGAGAAAACTGTGTCCTTATTAAAACATGAACATACAAACTATAAGACTCAAATTAAGGATTTAATATCCAAATTGTCTAAGGCTCAAGCCCAGCTTGTCACAGCTGAGGCTCAAGCCAGGATGCATGCTATTTCTAAACAAAACTTCCAAGCCATTGTTGCATCATCCTCTCACTCAAAACTTTGTTACCAAAACAAAGGTGGGTTGGAACTGTGAATCCTAGGATCACAATCAGGAATTATCAGTGTCAATTCAAGTCAAGTCAACGTTTGCGGAATCAACGTTAACTTGGTTTAATTGTTTGTATAAATTTCAAAATCAATAATTATTAATGAATAGGATGAACTCAATGAATGGAACACAATTAACGACCAGACAAATATTCAATTCAAACGTATTTCATTTAATGATTATAGATAAATAAAGAATGAATGAATTAATGATATTGATTTGAGTGTTTGATGATGTGACGGCTGTTAGGGTTTTGATTTGTGTGATTTGATGTGATGGTTGGTGATCGTAATGTTGCTTGGATGTTTGTCGTCGAAGCCGTTGTTTGATGTGAAACCTAGTATCCATATACATAGGCACGTGTGTATCTGTTAAGGAAACACCGGTTTCTTGGGATTTGCACAGCTGTCTTGTTGACTTGTAACACTTTGTATTATTAAATACAAGTGTTTGGACTCCGCAGGACTATGGTCTTCCAAAGGAGGCTTGTTCTTCCGAAGCTATCTTGTTCTTCCGAAGCAGTCTTGTTTTTCCGAAGCAATCTTGTTCTTCCGAAGCTATCTTGTTCTTCCGAAGCAATCTTGTTCTTCCGAAGCAAACTTGTTCTTCCGAAGCAATCTTCACTTTCATCCTCAGAGCAGGTTGTTTACTCATCCGCTGGAGTCTTCACTTGACCTCTTTGATCATTGAACTCCAGAACTGATTGTTCATCCGCAGATGATTGTCGGATGTTTGTTACTGATAAGAAACATATCTACGGAGATACAAAATGTTCATCCGTAGATGTTTCTTACACTTAGTTGATTAAGTAATTGACTCAGTATTATGTTTGTACCTGCAATGATACATAAATCAACACACATATATGGGTTAACCTATATATATGCATACATAATAATGAATTACAAGTATCCATTACAAATATTGATTAAAGTTCTAAGCCTATACAAAATAGACTAGATTTATTGACCCTAGATCTAACAATACTCCCCCTTAGGCTTAGATACTTCTAATCAGTTCTGCAAAACTGAAAGTTCCTTTACTCTTGATACCATCTTTTTGTTAAAATAAGATACTGCATCCTTTTGGTCATCATACTTGTATTTGATCTCCATTCTGCATATTCTTTTAAGAGTATCAAATCTCAATCCCAGAATGTCTTCTTCTGTTGTCAGAGTTTCCACAACACATTGGTTATTGACAATTTCCAACTCATCTTCTTCTGAGACTCTTAGTTATGTGACTTCTTCAATGTTGACTCCTTTCAAAAGGCCAGCTTCATGTCTTCTTCTTTTGTATGCCTTTGCGTGCAGTTTGTCAATCACTTGAATCATATGCACATATAGACATAAGTCATTCTGATCCCTTTCATCAGTTAGCTTTGGAAAGAATTTGTCATGAAGATATGATGTGTAGCTTGGGTGTAGCAGCTTGATCTCCACCGGATCAAAGATTCTCATCTTATCAGCTTTCCTCCCTTCAGCATTCCTCAGCAGCACTAGCTCTTTTGTTTTCTCAACATAACCCCATTCTGTTATGGGAGATGTATATTGATTTCCCTTAAAGCTTTTGATAGATGCTGCATTCTTGTTGTTGTATCCAACCCTCTTCAAAAGCTCATCATCTATCAATGTAGAGGAGTTGGTTCTTGTTCTTTTCACCCTTTCCATTCTTCTCTTATAATCAGCATCTTCTCTTCTTGCTTCCTTCAGTACATCATCCTTGAATTTGGTCTTGAGTCTTCCTACGGACACAGAGAAGTCTCTTCCTCTTGAGTGTATTGGGTAATTAGTGATAATTAAGCTCTGTAAATCCTTGATGTCACTTTCAGGCAGGCACAATACTTGTTCTACATCATGGAAGTATTGGATTCTTCCAGATGTTCTTTTAATGATTGCACAATCCCAGTCTGGATCATATTTCCAGGCCATAATCATGTTTTCTTCAACAGAATTGGGAGTTATGATGTGATCATATAGCTCTATCAGGATAGATTTTTGCTCAGTGATCTCTCTCACTGTTGTGCCAGAGGCCACACTTTTTCAGGGATAACTTCCCTAGGCTCTCTTATTAGCTTTTCTTTCCCTTTGTGCTGATATTTAGATTCAACAGTTATAAGATCAGCAGGGAGTTTACTTTGTTGCTCATGAATGGGATTAGGGGCTTCTGTCCTGAAACTTACTCCTGTGTCAAGCTCAACAACCATGACATGCTCCATCATTCTCCTTAGCTCACCAACTGATCTTTCCTTGAGTTCATAGCTTTTATAGTTGTGACCCTGTAACCAGCATATCATATTGTATTTTGAGAGCTTAGTTGTATCACAGTGACCCACCTCCTTCTTGATTTTCTGAATTGATTGATAAGTTGTGAATGTTTTATAATTACAGTTTGGAATCATGAAACTAGCCACTTCAAACTCTTTCAGCACATCTTTCATTTCACTCATGCTTATCCTTTCCACCATATCATACGGAAAGCCATGATTTATCAGAGTCATAAACATTGAGGATTCTAGCCTTTCTTCAAGTATGTCTCTAGTGGCCAGCATGACATCAGACTTTCTTCTTTCTGTTCTTTGGTAGATTCAATCTTTGTCAGCTCATTCCATTCAGCATCACTCTCAGCTTCAGCTTCATCATGAGTTACTGGCTTTAATGTTGACACATCCACGTAAGGAGTATGCTCTGGAGATGTAGGCCTTGATCTTTTAGGTGAATCTTCAACATTGATCACCTTTTTCATTGAAGAGCCTAAGTACTTCCTCTTCCTGGAATACAAAATAAGCTGTTTGGAAGTCTCAGCAGGATCTTTTGATTGTTTTGTTTCAGCAACATTTGATTCAAGGGCACTGATCTTCATCTTTAGCTTATCAATCTCTTCTTTTTTTCTTTTTCAGTAAAGCCGATTGAGTAGAGAGAGAGTCAGTAACTTGATCAACTTTCAGCATCAACTTCTCGTTCTCATTTTTCTCAAACTTTATTGATTCTTTAAGTTCTTTTCATGCTCATGCAAGGCATCGATAACTTCATTATATTCTTGTAAGTTTTCTCTTAGTCTTTTCAGACTAGATTCCTGCTTCATAAGCTGATCATCTTTTTCTATTATTATCCCTTTCAGCTCTTGAATTCTTTGCTTTCTGCAGTTAGACTTCACAACAAGCTTGTTGTATTCAGCCACTAAATAACTTTTGCTTACTGGGATGTCCTCATCACTAATCTCATCTTCATCATACGCAATCACCTCCACATAGTTGCCTTCTTCTTATTCTTTCTCATGCTAAGCAGCTATCTCACCATCATTTACATCTTCAAGAGCTACACTAGCTGAGCTTGAGCATGACTCAACTGATTGCTCTACTTGCTCTTGATGAGGTTGTTGTTGCTGCTGATGGACAATGACAGGTGAGATTGGTTCAGTATCATTTGAATGGACAAGAGATTCAGTCTTGGTTAATGATAACTGAATAGTACTAGCTTGAGATACTAAGACTGTTTCCCCTGTGTAGAAGCTCTCAGTGGATTGCTTTTCTGTAATTGGAGAGATTGGTTGAGTGTTTTAGCTTGCAGATGATTGTGATTGGGTGTTTGTGGTTGATTTGGTGATAGAGGGTGGATTGGAGAGATAGGTTATGTGTTTTGGCTGGCAGGTGAATGTGGTAGGGATGGTTGAGGTTGTTGATAAGTGGATGTTTGATGAGGTGAAGATGAGGCTTCCTCAGTGTTAGCAGGAGTAGTTTCATCCTAGCCTTCCCATACAAGTTCTAGTGGGATGTTGACATTAGCATCTACCACATGAGCAAACATTTGCATATCTTCTCCTTGGTATTTTCCACTAAACTTGTTCAGAACAGACCTACCCAAATGAGCTTGCACAAATACATCACCCTCTTTTGCTATTTCAGGCAATTCACCATTGATGATTAGTTGTAGGAACCTTGGAAACATGAACATTTTGTCAGCCTTTTGCACTTTGATGTGGTCACACAGACAATTGAAGATGTATTTGGAGTAGTTGTATGTTCTTCCTTCAAAGATTCCAATGATCCCAGATGATATATGCCTTGAGAATCTGTCGAGCCCAGACTTCCTGTTGGAGATGCACTTGAGATAAGTGTAACATAGGAATCTGTATGGCTTGCATAGTCTTCCTTTCTTGATCTCCCCCTTTTCAAAGTCACCATCATATCCCATCAGTAGAAATACTTTTTCTATGTATTCATTCTCGAATACGTCAGGGTGACCGACTTCTTGTTCTCCCAATTCTAGATTCCTTCTTATGGTCTGCTCATCCATCCTCAGTCTTTGGTTTTTCACTTTAGCCATGCTTACTTCTAATTCTCCATCTTCTTCTATACGTGACTGAGTTCCAGAAATCGATTATATGTGATTGATGAATCACAGGCTCCACTGATAGAGCATAAAATAGTCTGAATCGTCACAGATACCTAATGATGTCTCGACATCCTTCTGACATAGGGTCGTCAGGATTTAAGAACACACACACATTGTGCTCCCTTGCAAATCGATTAGAAATCTGTTCATGGAGGTTAAGAAGAATGGATTAGAATCAACATTACAGACATGAGAATTCGAACAGTTTTAATGATAATCAAGAATCAAACAGTTCATTTTGGATGATTATCACATGTTTTACCTTCTGAACAATGATTTTAGATCACGATTATGTGTTCGTTTGATGTTTTGGTATGGTCATTTTGAATTTTTGTGAAAGGGGGAAAGGTTTGTTGAGTGGGTTTTTCTAGGTCTGAAAAAGTGTTCTGAAAAAGTGAATAATGAATATTAAAGTCATAAACATCATTTATGCACACTTGACCCTGTTAATATTCTTTATTTAATGAAGCAGGTCCCACTTTTGTTATTACTCTTCCGTGGACTTTATTTGTTCCGTAGATTTCAGTTCATCCGTAGGACATCTGGGGATGCCTAAACTTAAAACTGAATTTTTAAATTGAATTGAAGTATAACTTGATTTTCCAGAGGTTACTAATCTATGGAAATGAATTATACTTGTAAAATATTAACATATTCGTAGGTTACCAATCTACAGATAGTCATATTTTATTCCCCTTCAAGTTTCACACTGTAGCTTCTGCTGATGCTTAAAATGTATTGTAACTTCTGCTGCTGCTTAAAATGCCACGATTGAAACTTATTTTATTGTATGGTCCTAATCAACTGATAGAACCATTTATTGCTATTGGACCTTGTTGACTTAGTATTCATGACAATTGTGTACAAGAAGGTTTATATTTTAAAAACTTCATGTATCCACAAGCCAAGTTATTGCTCAGGTTCCAATTCCTTCATATTGACAATTCATTTGACAATTTTATTGTTTACTTATTTTCATGATACTACTCCCCCTAAATTTTTGATTACTGATGAATGAATGCATTTATCATAAATTTCTAAGAAGAATATCATGAAGGACACATGTCTGTTCAAACAAAAAGAAATTAATCTAAACAAAATTGAAATGACTACTATGGACAAGCATATTATACACATAGAATGGGATCATACTATAACACTAAGCATTTTCCTGATAAATTAATTTGTTGAATTGATACCTGATCTTAGTGCTGATTGCAAGTATGTTTGTCCACTTAAATCCATACAAGAGTATTATATCAACTAGGCATGCTATTTATCATGTTTTCATATTTATTAGTGAGTAACTGTTATGGGCTTCGCATTCAAATCACTTAGAGTTTGTCCTCCCTTTGTGAGTCAAATCATCACTTTTTCACACTTAGAAACTATGTACTTTAAGTTATAAGTTTTATCTTGAGATGCATTTGACATCTCATTAATGCATTGATGTAAAAACCTCTAGAATTAATATACAGTTGGTCACACAGGATTATTTTGAGAGCTTAGATATGATCATCATCGGGTCACCAGGTCTTTACTTACGTAAAACAGAGGTGCCTTTAACCCGGGTCGTTGTTTACACAAAACAGAGGGTTGATGAGGATCATGATCTTTTCACTAGATGGTTACTAATGTATACCATGGTGATCATACACCAAGGTCTTTGTTCACACAAAACATAGGGAGTATGATATGCAAAGATAGACATTATAAAGTGTTGGTATATAATGTGCTTAGATGAGTGATTTGGTCACATCAGAATAAGACTCACTTTCTGTATCCTCAAAATGAAGTTTCCCACAAACAATCACTTTGCATTATGTTTGGCATGCACTTAGTGTAGTTTCCACTCAAGATGAACCTACTCACATATCAAGAAACTTTGATCAAATGTTAATGATATTTAAGAGTTCAGAAAGTAAGCAAATGCATAGTGTACTATCTTTTCCCATACATATGTCATGCTGAATACAGGAAGAAACACTATATTTTTTATTTTATTTTTTTATTTTTTTATTTTATTTTATTATTACTATTTACAAAGACAGACACATGTTTTTCTATGTTTGTTAATAATGATTAATCTAAGTTATTCATTCCTAGAGACTCAATTAGAAAATTAAATCTAACTTAATCAAAGGCTTTAGTGAATAAATCAGCAAGCTGATTTCTTGTATCCACTTTGACTAACTTGATCAAACCTTTTTTTGAGCAATCTCTCAGGTATCTTATTTCAATATGCTTTGTTTTACTATGTTGCACAGGATTAGCAGTTATAAACATAGCAGCTGAATTGTCTATGTAAATTGAAGTTTGAAGGAAATTGTAACCATAATCAAGCAATTGATTATGCAACCAAAGGACTTGAGAGCAACCGGCTGAAGCAGCTATGTACTCAACCTCAGCTGTGGATACAGATACATTGGTTTGCTTCTTGCACTACCATGAAACTAGTTGTGGTCCTATGAATTGACATCCACCAGTTGTGGATTTTCTGTTGTTATTGCATCCACCATAGTCACTGTCTGAATATGAGTAGAGTGTGAAGTCACCATCTTTTGGATACCAAAGACCAAGTCCTGGTTTTCCTTTGAGATATTTGAATATCCTTTTCACAGCATTCAGATAAGATTCTTTTGGATCTGATTGGTACCTAGCACAAACACACATAGCAAACATAATGTCAGGTCTACTGGCAGTTAAATACATAAGGGATCCTATCATTGATCTATATAATCTTTGATCAATAGATTTTCCTGAAGGATCATGTACAATCTTTTCAATTGTTGAGGCTGGGGTTTTGCATGAAGAAGCATCAGCAAGATTGTACTTCTTCAATATATGATGTATATATTTTTCTTGATTGATGAAAATCTCATCTGTCTTTTGATGAACTTGAAGACCAAGAAAGAAAGTTAATTCTCCCATTGAGCTCATCTGAAATTCTGATTTCATCAATTCTTCAAAATTTACACACAATCTCTTATTTGTTGATCCAAATATAATGTCATCAACATATATTTGAACAACCAAGAGGTCTTGATGTTCTTGTTTGAGGAAGAGAGTCAACCAAGAGGTCTTGATGTTCTTGTTTGAGGAAGAGAGTCTGATCAATGGTTCCTTTTTTGGATCCATGCTTGAGCAGGAAAGATGATAGTGTTTCATACCACTTTCTTGGTGCTTGGTGAAGACCATACAAGGCTTTATCAAGTTTGTATACTCTGTGAGGATAGTGAGGATGTTCAAATCCAGGGGGTTGTGACACATAAACTTCCTCATCAATATTCCCATATAGGAAGGCACACTTGACATCCACATGATAGACAGTGAACTTCTTATATGATGCATAAGCAAGGAATACTCTTATGGCTTCAATTCTTGCAACTGGTGCAAAAACTTCATCATAGTCTATTCCTTCTTCTTGTGTGTAACCTTATGCAATCAACCTTGCTTTGTTTCTCACAATTATACCTTTGTCAAATAACCATAGTTAAATGACTCTTTTAAAGCATCTATGTCAAACAACCATGATGATCCTTTAACTGATTGAGTAAATACAAATTCATCAAAAGATACATTAGGACTTTCTTCCATGATGTTATGTTGTGGAATATATATCCTAAAAGATTTAGATGCTGAAGAATATCCAATAAAGAAACCATTATAGGCTTTTTCTGAAAATTTTCCCAATGATTTTTTTATGTTTAAAACAGATACATGACACCCAAAGGCTCTAAGATATCCTATGTAAGGCTTTTTTAACTAAAAGCTCATAAGGTGTTTTGTTATGTTCTTTGGCAATTAATGTTCTATTTTGAACATTGCATGCAGTATTCACTGCCTCAGCCCAAAAGGTGATAGGCAATTGTGAATCTGCTAGCATTGTTCTGGCTGCTTCAATAAGTGTTCTGTTTCTTCTTTCAGCAACTCCATTCTGTTGTGGAGCTCTTGGTGCACTGTATTGCCTTGCAATACCTTTGGTCCTACAAAAGGAATCCAAGTCAGAATTGACAAGTTCAGTACCATTGTCACTCCTAAAAATTTTAACTTTTACATCAAGTTGATTCTCAATCTTGATAACAAAGTCCATTAATGTTTCTGATGTTTCACTCTTTTGTTTTAAGAAAAAGACCCATGTAAATCTAGTGAAATCATCAACTATCACCAAACAATATTGTCTCTTTCTAATGCTCATCACATTGGTAGGACCAAACTGATCCATGTGAAGCAATTTGAGTGGTGTAGTATTTGTATTGATAGTTTTGGATTTATGAGACACTCTATGTTGTTTTCCTTTGTCACAAGAAGAACAATGAGTTGAGCAATGAAACTCTTTCTTTGGCAGTCCAATGACTAAGTCATTTTCACCAATTTGTTAATGTTCTTCATGTTAGAATAGACAAGCCTTCAATGCCACAATTGAGATTCATCTTCTGATGACTTAGATAGGAGGCATGTTTCATGTCTTGTGAGTGAGGTGTTGTTCATGTACAAAACATAAGTGTTCCTTTTTCTTGATGCTTTAAAAAGGACTCAATCTTCTGGAACAGAAAAACCTAGCTTAAGAATGTAACAATTAGTGTTATCAAACATTGTGGTATAATTTTGATCACAAATTTGAGACACACTCAATAAATTATACTGTAAATTTTCACAATAGTTTACTTTCTCAAACTTGAGCACACCATTTATTACCATTCCTTCACCAACAATTTTACCTCCCTTCTTATCCCCACCAAATGCCACATAAGAAGCATTTTTATGTTTGAAGACATGAAGAAGTGAACAGTTTCCTGTCATATGCCTGGAACAACCACTGTCAACATACCACTTGTTGTCAGCTCTCCAAGATTGTTCCTGCACACATAAAGAAATCAGTTAGAATTGACAACCCAAGCCTTAGTGATCTTGGGATTGCCAGCAGTGTCTAAATTGTTGCTCCTTCATGAATAAGTCTTGAAGTTTCAGTATTAATTTTTGTTTTGTTTGACTCATTCTGAGATGTTTCAGGTGAGGATGATTCTGCTGAAGATGAGGTTGTTGAACTGAGTCCTGGTTTCTCAATCTCTTCTTCATTCACCTTAATTTTATTGGTTTGAGGCTTTGATTTTGATAATTAATCTTGATTGGTGAAAGTTTCACTATCCTTTGATTTTGAATGAGGTACATGTGTTCCTTTTTCAAAATTATCAAAGAATGCATCATTAGCCTTTGTTTCCTTTTTAGTCAAATCCACCCTTTTTATGAGGTGTTTTCGATTGCTAGAAAGTTGTTCTTTTCTTCAAAGGATGAACATTAGTGGATGTCGTTTCCTTTGATTTTTGCTTTTGTTTTTGTTGAGACTTCTTGATTTTTGAACCTTTTTCATAATCAGTAGATTGAGTGTCTGATTCAACTTTATCTGATGTTTTCTTCTTTGTGCCTTTTGTCTTATTCTTTTTATTGAAATAACATTCTTGAGTTGAATGGTTATTTTTGTTGCAGATAGCACAGTGTTTGTTGAAGTAGTAGTCAGATGACATGTGATTGTTCATATTGCAAATAGAACAATAACTACTGAAGTAACAATCTTCAGTATTGTGATTTTTCATGTCACACCATTTGCAATACATCTCCTCTAATTCTTTGTCAGAATCAGTTACTTTCTTCTTCTTTATCAACTTCTAAGGCTTTGCATCCTTTTTCATTTTTGAAGTTGATGTATCTTCTTTCAACTTTTTAGTCTTTGATTTGATTGTTGCTGCCTTCTGTAGATCATCTACTGAATCAACAGATTTGTTTTTCCGTAGATCTTCTACTGAGGAAGGTTTCTTCTGCTGCTGAAGATTAGCTGATCGCTTCTTCTTTCCTTTATCTACTGAAATTGTGTGTACTTTCTCAATAGATACACGTTTTTCAGTTTCTTCATTTGAAGATTTTTGTTGCTGATGAAGTTCTTAAAGACCTTCATTTAGTTGAGCTATTCTCTTACAGATAGTCTTCAGCATGTTTCTTTGTTTTGGAGGACATGGCAACTTTGTTTCTTCAAGTACTTTGGGAATGAATGGTTCTTCAAGGACTTTTGGAATGTTTGTTTCAGAAACAACATTCTTACTAATGTTCAAAAGATCATCATCATGTTCATCAGAATCATCCAAGTCATCACACTCATCAAAGTCAAATTCGAAGTCATTTTGATTAATATTTTCTGATTCAGATGACTCAGTTTCATTCACCTCAGTTTTATTATGAAAAACTTGTTAATTAGATTTTGTTTCAAACTTGGTAATTGGCACAAAATGATTTGACAAGTTATTTGTCATTGATTCAGGTAAAGGTGTGTAATTATTGTTTATAGGAGGTGCCACAACATTATAACCCAACCCAGACCTGTTCTTTGATTCAATATGAGAATTTAATAATTTCTCATACTGCTGAGACGAAAGTTGAAACTTCTGAAGTTTCGCTTCAGTTGATGCATGATCAGCCATGGATTTAGTTAAAGAAGTGGTCAGATGCTCAACTTGTGCTTTTAGACTGTAATTTTATGAAACAATTTTATCTAAATCCTTTTGTAAAGAGTTAATTTTGATTTGATATAATTTATGTTCTCTTACATGTGATTCATTCAAAATCATTGTTTTTTTAACTTTATCAGCCAGTTGTTGAGCATGGACTCTATATCTTTCAACTTTTTAAACACATATTGATGAACATAACCTGTCTCTTACCTCACTCGCCATGGGTGGAACTTTGTTTTCCATATGAGCCATTAAAGCTTGATTTTCTTCCAAGACTTCCTTCTCATACATACTCCAGTCGCAGGTTCCATCTTGAAGAATGATCAGCCTAGATTCTTTTGAGTTGCTTGTTCCCGCTGATGTATTAGTGGCTGGTGGGGATGAGTTGGCAACTTGTGGTTGCCTGAATGATCTTTGAGATGATGATGTTTGTTTAGATTGATGTTGCTGTTGTTGTGTTGAGTCAGGATTTTGTTGATTGCATTCTCTAGAGAAGTGTCCATAGAGAATGCACTTGAAGCATCTTACCTTGGACTTATCAACACCAATCTGTGATGATTTACTTGCAGCAGCCAAATTCTTGTTTCTTCTGAGATATTGTTTGGCTCTATAGGAAATCATTGCCATTTGCCATTGTAGATCCATCTCCTCCACTACATATGGAGGTAATTCTTCCAAGTCTTGTTGGCACATGTTTGCAGAGGTTAATAAGCTTCCCAGGTGCTTGAAAACTTGAACTGAAAGCTGCAAAAGCTGCTTTTTGTTCTTCAGAGTCCAGAATGACTATGATGGACTCTGGTTCTGATGATGTATCTCTTTGATCATCAGTTCTTCCTTTCTCTTTTCTTGACTTACTTTGAGAAGTTTCTTAGGAGTTTTGAAGCATAGAAACTTACTTCCTCTTCATCTTCACTCAAAGTACAAGAGTTGTCACCATCATTGTTGGAGATAAAGGCACTTCCAGCACTTCTTGTTTCTTTAAAGTGATATGGTGATACATGAGTTCTCACACTCTTGTTTCTTGATTTCTCATCCATTTCAAGAGCCTCAACTTTAGCTACTAGAGTATCTAAACCAACTGCTTTAAGGTCAATGGTGTTCTTGAACATGGATACAGCTTGCTTCCAGCTTTCTGGTAAAGTATGGAGCATCTTCTTGTTCAATTCCTCATTTGTGTATTTCAACTCCAAGATGTTCATCTTGGTAACAAGTTGCATAAACCTATGGAGTTGTTGAGGAATTAATCCACCCTCAATATAATGAAAAGTTTCATATTGTGAACGAAGGGTGTCCTTCCTAATGCTTCGGATTTCATCACTCCCTTCACAGAGTGTATGAAGAATCTTCCACAAGGAATTAGTTGTTTTGTAATTTTCACACCTGAGTAATATTTCCTCTAGTAAAGCTATACTAAGCAAACTGTATGCTTTAATATCTACTTTAACCTTCTTAATATCATCAGGTGACAGATCTTTTGTACTTATAGGTTGATTATTGTCATTATAATCTGGCCCAAGAGCGGGTGGAATATAAGCACCTTCTGTTATTGAAACCCATAAGTCTGAATTTGTAAAATTTACATGATTCCTGAACTTAATTTTCTAGGATTTAAAATCTGCTTTTGTTTCCAACTTTGGAGGATGGTAAGATGATCCACCAAAGTTGCTCATGATTAGTTAAGATCTAAGATTTTAATTAATGAATTTGTTCAATGGATATGAACAATTTATTGATGTTGATCAATAACTAAGATCTGCTATTCAATTGATTTGAATATAGATCCAAGTTGATCAAACTAGGTACTTGCTGAATGACAAATCACAGATTACACAAAAACTATTTGCTTAAAAGAAAAACAATAGATCTGATCAGTAAAAACTGACAAATCTAGAGAAATCAGTAAACAATTAAACACAATTAACACTGATAGATCAATCGATCTAAATCAATGAGCACTTGGCTCTGATACCACCTGTGAATCCTAGGATCGCAATCAGGAATTATCAATGTCAATTCAAGTCAAGTCAACATTTGCGGAATCAATGTTAACTTGGTTTAATTGTTTGTATTAATTTCAAAATCAATAATTATTAATGAATAGGATGAACGCAATGAATGGAACACAATTAATGATCAGACAAATATTCAATTCAAACATATTTCATTTAATGATTACAGATGAATAAAGAATGAATGAATGAATGATATTGATTTGAGTGTTTGATGATGTGACGGCTGCTAGGGTTTTGATTTGTGTGATTTGATGTGATGGTTGGTGATCGTAATGTTGCTTGGATGTTTGCCGTCAAAGCCGTTGTTTGAAGCTATCTTGTTCTTCTGAAGCAATCTTGTTCTTCCGAAGCTATCTTGTTCTTCCTAAGCAATCTTGTTCTTCCGAAGCAATCTTGTTCTTCCGAAACTATCTTGTTCTTCCGAAGCAATCTTGTTCTTCCGAAGCAATCTTGTTCTTCCGAAGCAATCTTCACTTTCATCCTCAGAGCAGGTTGTTTACTCATCCGCAGGAGTCTTCACTTGACCTCTTTGATCACTTGAACTCCAGAGCTGATTGTTCATCCGCAGATGATCTTCGGATGTTTGTTACTGGTAAGAAACATATCTACGGAGGAACAAAATGTTCATCCGTAGAATGTTCATCCGTAGATGTTTCTTACACTTAGTTGACTTAAGTAATTGACCCAGTATTATGTTTGTACCTGCAATCATATATAAATCAACACACATATATGGGTTAACCTATATATTTAATGCATACATAATAATAAATTACAAGTATCCATTACAAATATTAATTAAAGTTCTAAGCCTATACAAAATGGACTAGATCTATTGACCCTAGATCTAACAGGAACCAATGAAATTGCTCCATCACATTCTTATGAGTCTATTAGACAACCAAGGTATGGTACTGAAGAGCAAGAGGTTCCATCTGCTGACCCACCTTCTCATGAGTCAAAGAGTGATGCAACCATGGAGACCATCACATGGAAGAACCAGGTAATTTTACCTACTCCTACCGGTGATGATCAACCCCTGACCACCAAAGCCAAAAGAAGCAAAGCTAAGGCAGCCAGAAAAACTACCAAGAAAGTAATTGAGTCAAAGCTGAAAATAGACCCAAAGCAAAAGGGTGTATTCATCTCAGCTGGATTCCAAGTGGTAGGTAACTTTGATTCAGGAAAGGGGTGTAGTACCAGCACTCCTGTCCTACCAAAGGATCAGAAGTTAAAGGGAAAGATTGCTGATGAAGAGACGAAGAACAAGAAACAACAATCCTCAAGTTCCCAGAAGACTAACATTACATGCATAATGTGTGGTCTGCAAAACCACATGGCCAAAGATTGTTACTACAATCCTGCTAGCACACATTATGCAAACAATGTTAAAAGAGAAGGAGTCAGGAAAAGTTTCTCATTTGGACCTTATCAGATGGTTCAAGTGATGAAAAAAAGGAAAACTTGTTTCCGAAGCAAGGTTGCTTTCGGAAGAAATTCCTTCTTCCGAAGGGAAAATGGCTTCGGAAGTTAAAGCTGTCAAGACTCAAAAGAACAAAAGAGTCCCCTTGAAACCATCCCAGAAGAAGACTACTTCAGAAGAAAAGGTGGTGAAGGTTTCTTCCGAAAAGAAAGAAACTTCAGAAGAATGCCAAGCTGCACAAGCTTCAACAAGCTCATCCTCTATGATCAACCAAGGGATGGAATGGAAGATCAAGGAAGATGCTGCAGCCCAAACCTCTTCTTCAAAGACATCCATTGAACCCCCATGCATAAACTTTGGTTCAATTATGTCACTATCATTGGAAGAACCTAAGAGCAAAGAGGCTTGGGTTTCCAATCAAAACTAATCATCTCATCTTATGTGCAGGGACATCCTATGACAAGAATAACAATGTATGCATTGTGGATAGTGGATGCTTCAGGCAAATGACAGGGAACATATCTCTCCTTCAATAGTTCCAACATTTTGATGGAAGTCATGTCCAGTTTGGAGGTGAGGCCGGAGGATATATTTCCGGCAGAGGAAGTATATCCAACGAAAAATTAAAAGTTGACAAAGTTGAATTTGTCAAATAGCTTGAACACAACCTGTTAAGTGTTTCTCAGTTTTGTGATCAAAAGCATCAAATGCTCTTCACTAAAACATGAGTGCATTATCCTCAAAACCGGGATGACAATTCCTCAGGAACTGGAAGGAGGTTTCCAAGGAATGCAACCAGTGGAAAGTTTGGCTAGGATAAAAGCAAAGTCAAGTGTTACAACTGTAAGTTGATGGGCCACTTTGCTAGAGAGTGTAAGGCACCTAAAACAAATGGTGGCCAAGCACAAACCAGACCAAACTACATTGACAAAGCTCCGCAGAATGAGAAGCCAAAGCAACAAGCTGCTGTTGCTGTTGAAGAAGGAGGCTTTGACTGGAGTTTTCAGGTGGAAGATGCTTCTCCAAACCAAGCACTAATGGCAGATCATGATGAAGCTAAGGTATTGGAACATCTCTGTACATGAGTCAACACTATGCCATAAACGAATGTGCCATGTGAATTTTAAAACAATGAATAAATTGGCTAAAAATAACTTGGTACATGGTTTGCCTAAAAAGGATTTTTTCTGCAAAGATAACTACGTTGCATGCCTGAAAGGGAAGCAACACAGGACATCTCACAAATCCAAAGTTGTTAACTCTATCACCACTCCATTACACTTATTACACATGGATCTATTTGGTCCCACAAGTCTAATGAGCATTAGAAGGAAATCATATTGCCTTGTGATTCTTGATGATTTTACAAGATTTACATGGGTATTCTTTTTAAGAACTAAAGATGAAAATGCTGAAACTTTAAAATCTTTTATTCTCAAAATAGAAAATCAAATTGACCACAAGGTTAAAATAATTAGAAGTGATCAAGGGACTAAATTTAAGAATCAAGTTGTTGACTCATTCTCTAACTCAAAAGGGATTGACAGATAATATTATGCTCCTAGAACTCCTTAACAAAATGGTGTTGCTAAGAGGAGAAACATGACACTTATTGAGGCTGCTCGAACCATGTTAGCTGATTCAAAGCTGCCTCTAACATTCTGGGCAGAGGCAGTCAGCACTGCATGCTATGTGCAGAACAAGATTCTTGTAGTTAAGACACATTGAAAACCCCTTATGATCTATGGAACAAGAGGCCACCATTCATTGGCTTTCTAAGGTCCTTTGGCAGCAGGTGTACCATACTTAACACAAAAGACAATTTGGAAAATTTGTTGAAAAGTCGGATGATGCTATCTTTGTTGGATATTCCTCTAACTCTAAAGCTTATAGAGTTTATAACATCAAAAATCAACAATTTGAGGAGTCTTTCAACATTGTAGTTAATGAGCACACTTCTTGTGTTAGAGGGAATGGCCCTAATCATATCTTTGATTTAGAATTGTTTCCAAACTGTTCTAAAACCTATTGCAAGAATGTTTCAACTGGAACAGGTGCTCAAAGTGACTCTAATGAAGACTGTTGGAGCTGTAAAAAATAGTCTATATTATCAACACAGTGAAAGTCAACAAAAGTCAACGTCACGGTCAAAGTCAACAAAAGTCAAACCCGACACGTTCGAGATGAGGAACGGAGACGAGACGTTGAAGATTTAAATGACTAGGAGTTTTATTGTAATAAATATATTTTGTGGGAACAAAATATATTTTATCTTGTTTTTAGTCATTATTATGCTTAATATGTAATTTTGTATTAATTAGCCTAAGTCTAGGGGGTTAAGTGCAATTAGTGAATATTAGTCTAGACTATAAATAGGTTAATTGTCATTAGTGTTGTGACATGGTTGCATGACCAATAGATTGAGGGATTATTTGTAAACACAATATTCTTAGCAATCAATTGAAGATCAAAGGGGTTTTGATTGTGATTATCATATTTTGATCTAATTCTTCATGATTTGATTCAAGTTTGTTTATCATGGAGTTACAATTTGGTATCAGAGCTAGGTTGGATCAAATTCACTGAAGATTTGAAGATTTTTAGAGAGAGAAGTTGAGGTTTTGGTTGTTTTTATTCATATCATGTTTTCATCAATTTCGGATCAAATTTGAGTGTTATTGATATGAAAATTGATTGAAGTTTGCTTGTTATTGGTTGGGAAAACTCTGTTAATTATCAGGTTTCAAATCCAATAAGATTTGGGCGTTTTCAGATTGATTTCGTGTTGAAAAAGCTTTTCAGCTTCGTCCAGCGAAATTATCAATTCATCCAGCGAAACTGCTTGTACTTTCAGCGAAACTACAAGTGTTTTACACTTTGTAGTTAATTTCAGCATCTCAGCGAAAGTAGTGATCTTGAACGAAAGTTCAACAGTGCTTGTGTGCATATTACAACCGAAATTGTTGCCGAAAGTATCTTTGAACGAAAGTTCAAGCTTGTTTTGTGCGAAATTGTCGGTGAAACTAAGCAATCTAAAGCATTTGGCTAGCGAAACTGCTGCCGAAATTGCCAGCGAAACTACTGTCGGCTCAGCGAATCTAGAGTTCGAAACTAGCTCTGTGAAACTATAATTTCGGCGAAACTATCATTTCTTCAGCGAAATTTGAATGTTAAAGATGACTTTTTCCCTTTAGTTGGGATTAATTGAGTTCATCCCGATAAAGAAATTTTCATCGATTTTGCAAGATTTATAAAAAAAAAAAAAAACAAGCTGACCTGGCAGCTTGACCCCAGTTGCTAAGATTGTCTAGGGTGACATTTAAAAAAAATATATTTTTCCCGGGGGAGAATCATTCTAAATTTTTTTGGGAAAATATTTTTAGGGCGTTTAATTGTTTAAACAAAATAAAAATATAAATGGCTTTTTCAGAACTGATTAAATCCTTCGAATCTGATGATCTCACAATTGCACAATGTCGGTTTGATAATTTTACAGCTTTAAAGAATGAAACGATGTCTGATTTTGTTGATCGTTTTCTGTTGGTGGCAAGTAATCTTAAGAAGTTTGATGCCCAACTGGGAAATCATGAACAAGTTCTAAGATTGCTTGATTCCCTCTCATCAGAATGGAGCTCACACGGCAAGTCGATTCAACGAGATAGAGGCTTTCGGGATTACAAACTGATGGAGGTGATCAACAAACTGAAAGAGATTGAGTTGGATATCAAACGTCGTGAGTACTATGAAGCAACATATCTAACTCCAAAGATCACTTCAAACTCCAAAGAGAAACCAGAAGAGAGATCAGATTCTGACACCAATTCCGACGGTTTACCAAAACCTGAAACTGAAGAGGTACAAGAAGAGCTTAAGCAGACATCAATGGGTAAAGGTGGAGCTGAGTTGAATGCTGAGGTTTGTGATGCTGAGAAGGAAGAGGAATGGAAGCGAAATACCAGAGTTTGCAACTGCGAGAAGGTTCTTACTGCTGAAAGAGTCATCTTGGATCTTCCATACGAGACAATTCAGGATATGTGTTCTTCTGCTTGTAAAATTCGTTTATTTGGTATGTATAAAGCTAATAGGTTACTTTTAAATAACCAAAAGGAATTAACCACCATAAACGCAGAACTTAAAAAGAATGAAGCCAAGTATTTTATAAAATTAAATGAAGCTTTAAAAGAAAATGATCATTTAAAACGAACTCTTATTGAAAGAAATGTTGAAATTAATCTTTTAAAGGAAAGAGTCACCTTGGCTGAATTTGAAACAAGCAAGCTTAAAAAAAAGCTTGATAGATGGACCATATCCGGAATAAAACAGGAAGAGCTACTGTGTAAACAGAGGGGAGCTAGGAATAAAATGGGAGTGGGTTGTGGTGAAAATCCATACGTCTATCCTCCTCCTTGTACCCATTGTTACTCTCCTATGCCTCAACCTCATCCGTCTAATGATTTGATTGAAGCTGCAGAAACTAATAGTCTAAATGCAGGTTTAAGCAACGTTAATCTTAAAGAGGTTAGAGATGTGCAAGATTCTCCTGTAGGTTTGGGATTTCTCATGCAGGGGTCTGATAAGAAGATTAATGACGATTCTACCTCTGATGCTCCAAAATCAATATCATCTGCTTCTCCAACCTTCTTCAACAAATTCAAAACAGGTAAACATTCCTTCGTTTGATCCTGTCAGGTTTGTCAAAGAAGGAACAGTTGTCGAATCATCAAGCAATCAGAATCCTATAAGCGAAGCCGACACAATAGGAGATGTCAATCAAGATCCGTTGGAGAAAGATCTGTGTATACGAGACTGGACAAGCTCAGATGATGAATCAATCACAGAGGTGCGCATTGGTTCCTCACAAATCAAGATGTCTCCTAACATTGTCAAGTCACAAAAGCTTCCAAAAGCTGAATCAAGACCAATACGGATCTCTTCTCCAATTGCAAAGCAACCCAGTCAATCAGTGAAGATCTCATTCCCTGTTTTGCACAGGAAACTTCAGAACAAGCAAGAATCTGCTACAAGCTCCAAGCAATCCTCATCACCACCTGCACAACACGAGACTACAAAGAATCAAAAGCCATTCAAGGCTTGTTTTGAGTGTGGAAAAGAAGGTCATGTGGTAAAGAAATGTCCTCAAAGGCTTGCTATGAATGGTAAAGGCAAAACAAATTGCTTCTCCGAATGTAAGTCTAAAAAGAATGTTCCAGACAGTAAAGGCAACACGGGTTGCTTCTCTGGATCAAGAGGTAAAAAGCACACATCTTTGAATGGTTGGATGAAAAACCCTCCATCTAAACCTTTTCGTGTGAAGCCGGTTTCACATGATTCAAAGATGAAAATGACCAAAGGTTAAAAACCAAATTCTTTTCCTTCCGGTCTTAAACAGAAAATGTTTTCCAAATTTAATTCATTCAAATCCAAATTAATTGAATCGAAACAAATTTGGCAAATTAAAAAGAAGGATACAGACATCCCAGATTGTTTCAACGGTTGTGTGCAGAAGCAGGTTTCTTATATCGATGAAAATGGAACTTCCAGGACTACGATGGCCTGGGTTCCCCTCTCTAACTAATCTGTTTATGAGTGCAGGAACAATTTAGGAGGACTGTTAGTTATTCGGTTTACTGACAGAGATTGTTTCTAATTCAAATTTGAGGAGGAACAAACAGGTTAAGGTCATGGTATTTTATCCACAATCTGGATTTTTATCTACACAATCACAGTTCTCACTTCACAATCACTGCATATTTCTTGAGCATTCATTTCTTATCATCATATCAGTGTAGTTTGGAAGACCTTCTTTGATAATTTTTTTTTTTGACAGTTTTATAAAAAAAATTAAAAAAATAAAAAAATAAAAAAAATAATAAAAAGAAAAATATAAAAAAATAAAAAATAAATAAAAATAATAAATAAAAATAAAAAAAAAGAAAAGTTTGCAAAAATAAAAATTTAGGAGGAGAGTATAAGTAAACAAAAATGAAAAGTGTACTAAGAACTTGATTCGAGATGACTGAGAAATGATTGTATATCATCTTGAAATGCTTGTTTTTGCATGACTTGCGTTTTAAAAATGAGAAATGATAGTAACTGATGATGTTATCTGATTTACATCTTATTTTTAATTGAAATAATAGAAAAACAAACAGATTCTTTAATGATATGCTTGGTAGACTCAGCTTGAAGAACAAAGTAGACAGCAGTATGATGATTTAAATTAAAATATATGCTTAAGGATGTCTGGATTTACGCAATCATTTTGGCCTGCACGAAAACTGAGTCCCGACAAAAATTGGATTGAGAATTGATCTTTCACCCACCGTGATACAAAATCATATTAGTCATATCTTTGAGCCATGATTGGTGTATTTATGTGTGTGTTTGTGCTAATCTCCTCTGCTGTACGGAAGTACTGACCTGGAGTGATGATCTCCTCTGTTGTACGATAGTACTGACCTGGAGCTCTCATCGGCACATGATTAAATGGTCATCTCCTTTGTTATACGTGAGTATAGACCTGGAGCTCTCACCTTTTTTATCTAAATAGTGTCAAATCATCTAAACGATGAATTCATCACAGAATGCAATATTCTGTTGATAATCACTTGCACACTAATGCACACGCCTTGCTCTATAAAGATCGTAACAAAATTCAAGAAATCCTGAGGTTGGGTGAGGGTTTTTGCCAAATGATTGTGGGGACCTAACATTCTAAAGCATCTAATCGAACCTTAACAAATCATTTGCTGCTTGTTGAAAAAGATAGGGCATGAGTTTAAGTGGAAAAATATATCAGCAAACGTTATTGGTCTGTTTAAGAATTTCAAAATCATTCAAAGATTATGATTAGATTCAGTTATCAGTGTGATCTCATTGCTTGTCGATGATTAAATTCATCTTTGTGCTAAGTATATCTTGAGGATGTGATCTCATGATCGATTTAGTTCTCGGTTTTTGATTGTTAAAAAAAACAAAAAAAAAACAACAAAAAAAAACAAAAAAAATAATAGATAAAAAATGTTATAATAAATGTATATAATATAAAAAAAATTATAATAAAATTTCATTTTAATTTCTCTTAGGTCTTCCATATTATGTTGTTTCAATTTTATCATTTTTCATGCATTTCATGGAAATTGCGCACAAACGAACACGGGTTCGCTTGTTTTTAACACTTAGATAAACACGGGTTTATTTTGTTAAAATGAAATGATCTAATTAGAAATGTCGAGATTGTGTTTGTGAATGTGTTTCAGATTTTTGCTTTAAGTGATGGGCGATCATCAGTTGAGTAGTGTACCTGATCAGAGAACCTGTTCCTCAAGTTTGCAGAAGATACCGAGCTAGGAATCCTCCTTCTACATCTTCTGAAGCACTCAAGATTAGAGATTTGGGAAAGTTGTTTCAATATCTTTGCAAAGCTTGCACTCGAAAAGGGGGAGCATATATATAGGGGGAGCTTATGAGATAAAAAATGTTTCTCATCATATTCAGAAAGATTCAAATTGAAGATCTTTCTATTGTTGACTTCTCAATGCTGATTTCGTTTGAAGACGTTGATAATGATAGACTAAGGGGGAGTATTGTTGGAGCTGTAAAAGATAGTCTATATTATCAACACAGTGAAAGTCAACAAAAGTCAACGTCACGGTCAAAGTCAACAAAAGTCAAACTCGACACGTTCGAGATGAGGAACGGAGACGAGACGTTGAAGATTTAAATGACTAGGAGTTTTATTGTAATAAATATATTTTGTGGGAACAAAATATATTTTATCTTGTTTTTAGTCATTATTATGCTTAATATGTAATTTTGTATTAATTAGCCTAAGTCTAGGGGATTAAGTGCAATTAGTGAATATTAGTCTAGACTATAAATAGGTTAATTGTCATTAGTGTTGTGACATGGTTGCATGACCAATAGATTGAGGGATTATTTGTAAACACAATATTATTAGCAATCAATTGAAGATCAAAGGGGTTTTGATTGTGATTATCATATTTTGATCTAATTCTTCATGATTTGATTCAAGTTTGTTTATCTTGGAGTTACAAAGACCAACTGTTTGAGCTTCCCAAGCCTATTCCAAGTTCTCCAAGAGCTGCAACAAACCAAGCTCCCACTATTGGTACATCTGATAGCATGACTATCTCAAGGGATAGTGGAGTTTCAACCAGTGATCCACCTGTTGAATTTCAAACCTCATCAGGTGACACTAAACAACACCAAGCTTATGGAAGTAGCATCTTGAAGGAACAGGCAACTGTTAATGCTGCTTCACAGCCAACAAATAATAATGACGTTTCTCAATCATTCAATGAGTCCTCATTGAATGAATTTGAAACAGCAGCTGGACCAAGTGTTCAAGCTCCTGAGCAAAATATGTCCAATCTAGATCTATCTTTGCAATTGGAGGTAATTCCTAGACTTAGGATTCACAACACTCATCCACTTGAGAAGATCATAAGGGAAGTCTCTGAAGGTGTGAGAACAAGAGGACAAACTCACAATAGGAATGTCTGCTTGTACTCATGATTTTTATCCCAGATGGAACCCAAGAAGGTAGAAGATGTCTTGAAAGATAGCAGCTGGGTTGAATCAATGCAAGAGGAGCTGCTTCAATTCAAGAGACAAAAGGTTTGGAACCTATGTCCGCTACCATCTGGTCAAGTACCTATAGGCACCAAATGGGTTTTCAGAAACAAGAGAGATGATAGAGGCCTGATCATCAAAAATAAGGCAAGATTGGTGGTTCAAGGATACACTCAAGAGGAGGAAATCGATTATACTGATGTCTTTGCACTAGTTGCAAGACTTGAGGCAGTTAGGATCTTCCTTGCTTATGTTGCATCCACGAATAGACTGTCTACCAACTTGATGTCAAGTGTGCCTTTCTATATGGGGATATAGATAGGGAAGTCTATGTGTGCCAGCCTCCAGGATTTGAAGACCCACAGCACCCCAACTATATGTGCATATTGGATAAAGCTCTATATGGGCTGCACCAAACACCGAGGCTGTGGTATGAGACACTGTCTCAGTTTCTCATGAAGAATGGTTACACTAGAGGTACCATTGACAAGAACCTTTTCATAAGGAAGTTTGGAAATGATATCTTGCTCGTTCAAGTCTATGTTGATGACATCATATTTGGTTCCTCAAACGACCAAATGTGTAAAGACTTTGAGAGTATTATGAAGAAGAAGTTTGAGATGAGTTCCATGGAAAAAATAGACTTTTTCCTTAGAATTCAGGTAAAGCAAATGAAGAAAGGATTTTTCATCAATCAATCTAAATATGTCAATAACATCTTAGAAAGATTTGATATGAAAGATTGTAAGCCATCCAAAACACCTATACCCAGAAACCATAATCTTTGTCTAGACTCTGAGGGGGAAGATATTGACCAGCATCAATATAGGGCTATTATTGGTTCTCTGATGTATCTCACAGCAAGCAGACCTGATATCATGTTTGCAACTTGCATTTGTGCAAGATATCAGGCTGCTCCAAAGGTGTCTCACCTAGTTGCTGCCAAGAGAATCCTCAGATACCTCAAAAGAGCACCTAAATTAGGTTTCTGGTATCCAAAGAACAACAATTTCAATCTCTATAGCTACTCTGATAGTGACTATGGTAGCTGCAATATCAACAAGAAATCAACATCAGGTGGATGTCAATTTCTTGGTGGAAGGATAATCACATGACAATGCAAGAAGCAATCCTGTGTTTCAACATCTACTGCTGAAGCTAAATACATTGCTGCTGCTAGTTGCTGTGCTCAACTGCTGTGGATTCAGAACCAGATGATAGATTACGGATTCAACTTCATGAGCACTCCTATCCACATTGACGACAATAATGCTATCTCCATTACTGAAAATCCGGTGAAGCACTCCAAGACAAAGCACAACGATATCAGGTATCATTTCATTAGAGATATTCATGAGAAAAATCTTATTAAACTAATCAAAGTTGACTCCAATGAACATTATGCTGACTTGTTCACCAAAGCTTTTGATGAACAAAGATTCAAGTATCTCATTACAACTATTGGGATGATAAACATTGATTAGTCTATATCCTCTGAAAACCTTTTAATGTGTAAAGTCTTGTGTCAAAACAATCTAAGCCCTGTTACAAAAAGTCCTTCTCTGAAATTTCACTAAGTATAAATTCTTCCGAAAAGGAATTAACCCTCGGAAGATGTTTTACATATCTTCCAAAGCAAAATTTCTCCCAGGATAATCTTCTTCTCAGAAGAGTTTTTAGTCTCGGAAGAAGCGATTGATTACATATCAGATTACTTTTGAAGCTTATAAAATTCTCCATTCGGAAAGCAATCTTTACTCTCGGAAGTAAGAACTTTACCTTCGGAAGTAAAATTGCCTTCGGAAAAAGATTACCTTCGCAAATGCTTTATACTCAGAAGAAAGATTTTACTGTGTAAAGGAAATCTTTTGGGTCCCACTCTGTAAAAAGTAAAGATTTTGTTAATGATGTCGGATTATTTAAATGGACTAAACCTTACCGTCCCTGTCACATCATCCACCAAAACATTCTGTCACCTTATCCAAACCCCTAAAACAACCATTTCACCCATTTAAATAACCCCGACTAATCACTTTCATCTTTTTACCAAATTTACTGCCCTAAAAGCTTCCTTCGTCTCCAATTTACCTAATTCCAAACTCATCTCCCTGCAACTTTCTCAATGGCACTTAACCCTCAGCACAACCAAGTCGCACTCCTTGATTCTTCAAGAGATGCTGACTTCTCAGATATCATTTTCTTTCTTACCCAATCATCTTATTACACCGCTCTGACTGTTAACCCTACCGTTTACTCAAATCACATGGCTGAATTTTGGGCCAATGGTCAGATTGAAACCCTAAATGGGTTTAGGGTAATAACGTCGAGCATTTGTGGCCAGGAGTTGGTCATTTCTGAACAACTCATCAGGGAGCATCTGGAGCTTCATGATGAGGACACTCCTACAGAGTTTCCCAAGTCGGACTTAGACAACACCTATATCCAAATGGGATATGGTGGAGATGTAAGCAAGTCTACAGTCTATAAGTTTAACTTCTCTTACAACTGGAAGTTCCTGTTGCATGTTGTTTCCATTGCCTGTCCAACAAGTAAGGGGGATGGGATCAAATCCCATATGAACTAGGGTGCCTAGTTCATGGATTGGTGAAAAGCCTCCGCTTCAATTATTCAAGGTTTGTGCTGACTAACCTTATAGGGAACCTCCAGTGGGACACATTCTTCATGTATCCCAGATTCTTTCAGCATATCATTAACTGTGAGTTGGACCAGAGTCAGCTTGTCTGTGCAGTTGCTCTGACTGTCCCTCAAATGAGGCCGACTATCTTCAAGACTTTGAAGAGAGTGTCCACCAATTTCACTGGAAGAAAAACTGACCTTCTTCCAGGTACGATTGAGCCAATGGCTCCTGGTGACATCCCTATTAACCCCACAGGTGATGAACCCACTCCAGCAACTACCCTCACATTGCCAAATCTACCCTCTCACCACATCACTATCACATACCAGAGACACCTCAAACGAACCCTTGTTCAATCTACTCTAATTGAATAAGCTCCTCCTGTTCAATCCAAAAAGACTAGAGTGGAACAATGGGCTCCCACTCGGTCTGAGGTCTCACCATCCTTCACAATTGACCTTAATATAGGTATTGAGTCTCCTCAGTCACAAAACCATGAGCTTGAAACCCAAGCTGTAAACCCTCAGGGTGAGTCTTTATACTCCCCTGAGCAGCCAAAAAGGGACAACCCCATCATAGGCTCAATGCCAATAGACATTGACCAAGGTCCCGGGTCATTAGACTTAATCTCTATATCCTTTACTGACCTATTAATAGGAACTGATAAGGAGATTATGTCTCTTCAGGGCAATGAAGTTGATCCACAACACCCTCTCAAGGATCAACAAAGCCTAAAGAGACCTCTTATCTCTAGCCCCCATCAACAAGCCTTAACTGAGGTGAGTTCCACTAATGTGAAGGGGACTCATGTAGATTCAGCTGCCACTACTGAAGGAGCCTCATTGGACCTTCAGGACAGTGGTAACATTACTGAGGCTAAATCTACGGCAACCATGCCATTTGATAACTCTGAAAGAGACATCACTAGGCAAGGGAAACCAGGGTGCCAAGAAACCACATCTGGTGGTGAGGATGAACATACTAGGTATGTTACCTCATCTCCCCATGATTCTTCAAAAGAAGATGAGGGAAGACTGCAACTCACCATTCAAGACCTACTTTCTAAAGTCTCAAACCTTGAATCTAAGGTTAGGACTTTAGAGAATAGGTCTGCCACTCAACAACTTGAGATTAAGACTCTCAAGGCCAAACTAGCTGAGAAACAGATTGAGAGGTCTGTTAGGCATGTACCAATTCAGGTCTTATTGACCTCTTCCTCTAGCTCATCAAGCTCTCAAGATGAGGCTACCAAAAATAAGGAGAGTGTTCAGGGACAAAGACAAGAGGAACCACAGAGTCAAGCTCTTACTTCCTTAAGTTCAAGATACCCAATTCAACAAGCTTCAGTTTTCCTTAGCCTCCTCCAGTTGTAATTCAAGTGGACCAAAGGATGCTCCATGATCTCAACAGGTTCTTCAACAAGTTCCTGATGGAATCTTTTATTGAACAACCAAGTCCTGACATGTCTGTGATATACTTTGGAGCTCAAGAGCTTCAGAGGTTGCATGCACCTTCTACTACTGTCGAAGGAGTTGGTCAGCCTAAGGTCCAAGTGGAACCTGAGATTAATTTCGGAGGGGAAACAAGGACTGATGGCCCAGCAACTGAGATAGTTGGGATAGAGAGTGCATTCTCACAGACTTCCGAAGCACAAGTCAAAGCCTCGGAAGAACAACTTCAAACTTCCGAAGCTGAGATTGAAGCTGCAGAAGGATTATTTTCTTTATCCGATGATCTAGAAGTCATAGATGAAATCCTAGAACTTGCATCTGAGGTCAATAGGGTGGATTTTCTCACCCAACCCCTAGCTCAAACATCATCATTGACTCCAGCTCCCATTACCACCATCAACCTAAAACTTCTATCTAAGAACCTCTAAAGTCTAGCACTTCTGAAGATGTCAAAGGAAAGAGGAAGATGACTGAGGAAAAGCTTCAAGAGGAAGCAAGGTTAGAAAAACTTAAAAGGAAAGGTAGACTCCCAATTGGGAAGTTGCTAGCTGCAAGTAGCAAAGCAGCTGCAGCCAACCAGGAGGCTATCAACAACAGGAGAAGAGTGGAAATCATTGACAGGCTTGTCAAGTTGGGAGCTGTTAATGAAGATGTACTCCTGCTACCATTAAAAGAGTTAGTAGAGTTAGAAAAGGCAACTTTGCTGCAAATTCAACAAAAGGAAGAAGCAGCAAGGTTGGCCTTGGAGGAAAAGAAAGAGAAAGAGAAAAGAGAAGCTGATCAGCAGCTAAGGAGGGAAACGATAACTTTTCTAACCTACAGGGGTTTCTCTCTAGAAGAACTATATCCACATGACAATGATACGATCTTGTGACTCTTCAACAAAGAGCAAGATCAAATGGAGAAGGAGAGAAAGAAAGCTGCAAAGGAGAAGCTGAGGATGAAGAAGAAGAAGGAAGAAGAAACAGGACTCGCTGCTGCCAGAAAGATAGTGTTGATACATATGTACCTAGATGTTGATCTTAATGTAATATGTCTTGAATGTCTTACACTTATGTAATGCTTGGGTTATTAATGAAATGAGAATAATTGATTGTGATTTATAATGTTTAATATTTCATTAATGAGTTGATATTGACTTGATTATATAGGTTTGTGATTGTTTGAATTGATACACATAATGTTATATTAATAAATTCATTCAAACTTGATTAAGTGAAGTTCACATGCGTTCGACTGGACCATGCGCCCCAACAGTGGTCATGCGTCCGAATGGCCATGCGACTGAGTGTCCATGCGCCTAAACAGTCCATACGCCTGAACAACTTCATGCGACTGACTCAGCCGCACGACTGAACACTCAGTCGTGCGAATGGATCAACCGCATGGCTCAATCGCACGAATGAACCATGCTGATGGTTCAGTCGCCCGAATGAGCAACCCTAACCTATACATACCACCTAATTCGTGGAAAAACGTAAGTATTCAATCCACTTCGACTCCAGACGTACCCTAGCCGTCCAGAAGCCTCTAAGTTCGTACTCCAAGTTCATAGAATGTTGTAGATCGATTCCTAATCGATTCTTGACGTTAGATTCAATACGTTATTGTTTCTACGTGCGTTCTCACTGATTGGATCACCAATCAAATAGGATTCCGCACTATTTGGTTTGGTTTAACATGTTAATCAGTTAGTGTTTCGTTCAAGTACCAGATCCTAACAGATAGGTGATAAAGCTTGGATGAAGGACTATCTCCGGGCTCATGGCTTCTCTGGCAGGCAGGCGGGTCCAATGTCTGAGAAGACTCTCCAGTGACATGTCAGTGACATAAAGGCTGACATTCGCTCGGGGAAAAGGGAGGAGATGTATTGAAGGGGACATGGTATGATCTTCAAACCAACTACTCAACCTCAACCTCAAACCCAACCACAACCTAAACCAATCCCTTTTCCATTCCCATCAAGACTGAACCAACCTCCGAGTCTTATACCCCTGAACCTACTCCATCATCCATACCTACTTCCTCACCTCAACTACCCATCCTCAAACCCAAAACACTTTCCAGAACCCAAACACCACAACCTACCCAACAACCTCTCAAACCATCCCCTCAGCCTTCCAAACATCTCTCCTTAGAGGAGTTTAAAGAGATCAAGACAAAGCTCATCAACTGTACAAACCTGAGCAACTTCTCTTGTGAGGAGGAGTCTGTCAAACTAACCTATGTTGATGGCTCCTCATGTTCCCTTACTAGAGATCAATTTCTTGATCTATCCAGAGGAACATTGAACCAAGCCGTAAAACTCTTGGACCTCAACTCAGATTCATTTAGTGAAGAAGAGAAAAAGTTAAGGAGAAGGCTGGTGACTCTGCTAGATACAAAGAAAGGTGACAAGGTGCCAAGTCAACCCCTTGTGCCTAGAAAGAGGATTATTCAGTGGAGGTTCGAAGACTTTTCTCACAACTTTGTTGTTGAGAGAGAGAGAGTGGAGAGCTAAACAGGCTAAATGCCTTATCATTGCTACACTTAAGCAAATTTGACATTGCTGAGTTAGCAGAGAAACCACTCTCTAACCCCTCCAACTTTGAGATAGCTGCTCACATCAGAAATCACCTTAGCAGTCTTCATCTGGCCGAGCTAACTGCTAGGACCAAGATTGAAGAAGAGTTGAAACTGAGGGAGGAGGAGGAAAGGAAAGGATCACCAACCAAAGGCAAAGCCTTTCTTCAAATGGTTGAAGGTCCTTAACTTGAATACATAGTTAGATGGGAGTATGACTATAACTCCCATCAACTAACTCTCTTCAGGGAGGCACAACAAAGGGTACATGTCATTCAGAGTGATAGACTGGATGTCCTATCCACTAATGACTTGTACAAACTTCTCAACACCACTTCATGTAATATGCTTGTAAGAGTCTTGTAATACTTTGAGTTGAGAAGTAATATATACAAGTACCTTGAAAAATATTTATGTGTGTTCTTTGCTACTTAGTATATTATTATCAACTCTTAGAAGGGATTCTGCTTCATCATCTGATCCGAGTGTGTTACAAGTGAGTTTGAGAGAAAACTAAGTGTTAAAGTGACAAAAACCGATCCTGCAAATTCAAATAAGAGTTTTTAGCCGTTCAGCATTAGACCTCTTAACCATTCAGTATTAGTATAATGCTTAACCATTCAGAGGCAAATGTCTGAACCATTCAGACATTTGCTCGCGACATAAAAAGTCTGAACCATTAAGTGCTGAACCATTCAGACATCTGAACCATTAAGAGGCTGATTAAGATGCTGCTAAACAGCCTCGTAGTTGTCAAGTGGCTTGCAGGATGTGAGCATGTATAGTGCGCCATCAAAGCGCCACATTGCGTCCATCGTTCACACTATGCGAAAGCGAGTTATGTGCACCGAATAGGGTCGCCACCTTTGCCCACTAGTGTCTGCCTTAAAGACAATAACTTTTTTAGAAGGCTCCTATCTGTAAACCACTCAAAATTTGGTCGTACCACATGGGACAAGTTTTAGCACTTTTCCTTCTCGTTTTCGCAGCTCCAATAATTTCACACACAAATACAAGCAGTAATATCTTATGCATTTTAGTTTTCATTTTGAATATGGTTTGATTCATTATAAAGCTCTCGCATACTCACAAACGTTCACTATATGACTTGAATTTTTAAACTTTTAAAATTAACACAAATCCAACAAACCTAGATAGCATTAAGGTGCAATGGCTTCTATATTTTATTATAAACCAAACCATAAGTAGAGTACATGCTTACTATTATTAGCCCTTTTAAATGTACAAATGGGTGAAAAAGTTCACATAGAACAGAAGGAGTCGGCTTTACCTGAAAGTAACCAAAACAAATTGTCAAAGAAAAAGGTTGCAAGACAAAACCGTGAAAGAAAAGGAAAACATTGCACCCATCCCACTACACATGTCAACTCCATTTCTCCTTTTTGACCACCTTTTTGAGTTTGATTTATTTAATAACATTAATAATAGTTTTTAAATATTGATATATGCATTTAATTTGAAACATGCCTCGTGGATAAAGGTGTGTTGTTTTTTGTTTTACGTATAGTTATTACTAAATTTGTCGTTCAAAAAAGAAGTTAGTAAATTTGGTTTTGTTAATAAATATTCAAATGTCAATTAGTCCTAATCAATTGTTTTAAAAGGATGATGACTTTCTAATATGAATGTCATGATTTCAAGTTTTACTTGGTGCAATTTGCTTAAATGGATTAGGGGTTTTACGATAGTAGGCATTGGGGCGGTGTGTTTCCCCTAAGATGGTAAGTAGGCTGGGTCATCAACGTTATCTATGTTCGTAGGGTGTGAAGTTGGTGCTACTTGGCATGGTTTTACGTCTCCGCTACAACGCGGGGTTGGGGGGAGCTTAATACTAGTTTTCTTATAAAAACAAAATAAAGATAAAAATAAATAAACAAAATAATTGTTCCAAAATATCACCCTGATGGTAATGTGATGTATTATTTTTCAATTAATCAAGTTATAGGTTGACATCCTTGCAATGTAGGTGTTGGGTATAGGAGTAGAGTATATAAAAATATAATATAAAACATTTACTTCAATTTATAAACATTATTCTTATAATTTGACAAATACATAACACACGTAGTACCACAGAAAAGTTAATATATTCAAGATATAAGTTGATAAAAAAAAAGTTATCAAATTTGGTGTAACTCATTCAATTCATGTCAAATATTAAATCATACTCCTAGAAAATTTCTCGTTTCACTATTAATAATCAACCAGCATTCAGTTCCCTCAAAGATTAAAGCAACAACACAAGGCACACACATACACAAATATGAAACACAACATCAACATCAAGATTTTCATCTTGGTTCACAATTCATGGTAGTTAAAGGATTTATGTTACACCAATGTAATGGTGCCACGCCACACGTCAAACAAGTTCATGGTGATCAAATGTTTTCGAAAATTAAACTTCACATTAAATAAGGGCTGATGAAAGAAAAAGGTGGTATCGAGCATGCTAGTTGCTTTAATTCATCATGCATCTATAGAAATAACGAAAATCAAATGAGATAATAACTTAAAATGTCATGTTTTGGATGGTAGATGAAAGTAAAATGTCTATATTTAAACATTCATGTGAAAGTTAACTTTTAGAAAATGTGTCATGTTCTAGATGGTCGTGATCTTGTTAAAGGTTAAAGATATTGGAATCATGATGCGAACATTATGTTCTTAATGGTTATATCGTAAATATTATTGATAACATATTATTGAACTTTTAGCTGTTGTGTCATAAGTTAGTAACAAATGTTGATTATTTTATTTTTTTAGGGGTGATAATGGTGTTAGGTTTGAGTCTTGAAGTGATGAACTCAAACACAGCTATACATTTAAAACACATAAACACTAATCATGTAACCAAAATCCGATTTGTAAAATTTGTGCATGTAAATGAGTCAAACAACAAAATCAAACTAACTGTTATGATCTAATTATTTGTGAAAATCATCTATGTGTGAAAGAGAAGAGAGATCGCTTTAAATTGAATAGTGTGGGGTGCAATTCAAAGAGCTCTCTTATAACTAGACAAGTGTTCTAAAGCTATAATAAACACAACTATAAGGATCTGACCTAGTTAAGAGTGTCCTGTGTCATTTTGTATTGTCTTTATACAACAACCATTAACTCTGACACATTTAGTTCTGTTGCTATCAAACTAACTACACTTCATAAGGGAGGGTTCAAATGCTAATACCTTCCTTTTCTATTCAAGACTCAATTGTTGAAATTACAACGTGTAATTTGTATCAAATGATTTGTTTTATTCATGTGGGAGGGTTGTTTAGAAGAATAGTGCAAATGGATTTTACTTAACTAAATATGTGAGTTTTACGAACCTTGGACACAAATATTTACAACTATTAATATAAATATTATTTACCAGGTCACATTCTATTATGTAAGAGTTTGTAGCGTTTTAAAACATGTTTAAAAAAGAATTAAGATGAATGAGATTTCCATACCAAAAGTTGTGTTGTTTGAAATGTTCATAACTATGAAAATAAGAAGGGGAATGGGAACATGTACCACTTGAAAGGATGACAAAACTTGGAGTGAAATGCAAGTGACAACCTTTCTTATAAAGAAGAAGTGGAGAAACGAAAAGGTGTAAAACATTTGACTCACACCATCACGTGCGTGTGATGTGGGTTATGGGTGCAATATGACGTTATGATGGCGCACTCGCGCACTCAGATCATGGTGAGATGCTTGATAGCCGCCATTATGTTTTTGAAGACTAACACGACTCAGTCAGCGGTTGATGGTAGGCGTTTGATTAGTAGGAACATCCTACTGATGGGTGTAGTCATGGGGTGCTATTGATGTGACAACGGAGTGAGTTGCCATTATTGGAGCAGTTGATTGTTTGCTATTGCTTGTAGTGATTACCACTAAAGGGGCACAACATGTTTATTGTTGACCGGTTCTCATTACTCTTGGTCTAGGCGTATAGTAAATGCTACTCACATATTGCCATAGTTGTTGCTCGGATTTCCATATCAACATGAAGTTGAAACAACAATCAAGTTACTTAAGGTGTTAAGATGTTTAATACTTTGATTTAACCTGAAACATTATATAATTTAAATTCTATCAAAACATTTAACGTAATCCAACACTTTTTTTTATGGCGATCGGTTTATGTTTTGTCTTAACTAGTTATCTAAGGTGTTATCATAGTTGAAGGAATGCCTAATGAACTAGAATTTAAGAGACTTGGTCTGCTCTCAAGATTAGATATTTAAACACTCATGTTTCCCAACAAACATTTGACATACAATTTTCAAGAGATCAACTTTGACAATACAAACTTCGTATTGATGTTTTACCTTAGCAGACAAACATATTCTCAAAGGACCATAATATGTTTGAAGGGAATTGCATTCAATACGTGTCCTGAGCAATTAATTTTCTGCTTCTAAACATTCTTTGCATTTTCGTTATTTTAACTCTGAGCATATCGTAATCTCATTTTGTATTGCATTTATCTTCATTTTACAATTTGATTTTCTAAAACTCTGAACCGATAAGGTTAAAGATTTGTGACCTTGAGCTCATGGTTCAAGTCTTGGAAAATAGACTCCTATACAAAAAATATAAGGTAAGGTTACACACATCAGATTGCGAAGCGATCCAACCCCTATCCAGCCCTTACGTAAAGTAGTAGGGATTACATTAAACCCAAACACAATAGAAATACCTAAAACCCCAAGATCTTTAGGACGTGTATGAGATTGGGTAATAGGATTACATTGTATACTTAAATACCCAACTCGACTACTGTTTAAACATACACGTTTACCGATTACATGCCACAATTATTTATTTATTTATTTTTTATTTGATGCATAAGTGTTGAATATAAGCTATTAAGTTTTCTATCATTAATATTTTACAAAGTCATAGTAAAGCTCGATATTTGTCTCTAAAATTACAGAGTAATGGTAATGAAACAACAACAAAAATTATTAAAGATTAGCCGAAAATATAGTCATTTAGGTATCTGCAAACATAGCTTTATATGATGTTCTACTCTTAATAGATACCTAGCAAGTATGCTCAATAAGTATTTTTATAACTTTAAAAGGTATATCCAATTACCCGCGAGTACGCCTGATACCCAACAAATGAATATTGATACACACCCGATTAGTTTTGGATTTGATATAAAACATAATTTTATAATCGAATATGAGGTTAAGATTACTCATGTTCGTCTCATTGTCATCCTTATAAAGTGAGAGCCAGGTAAAACATTTAAGACACCTTTTTATTTTCTAAAATTATGAACTGCATCCGTACAAGACTATAATAAAGAAATGAATCAATTCAAGTGGAGTCGTGGGCTATAAAACAAAGGTGATGAGACCTCTGGAGTCTTTCCACACGTTGCTTTCTTTTCCTCCTGTCTTACATCACCATCTCTGCAAACAACTCACACTCCCACTCAAACTTCAATGAATTCAACAAAACATTTTCATTCATTTTTCCCATTATTATCATCCTCATTTTTACCTCTTTCATATTCATATTCATATTCATAATAATAATAATAATAATAATAATTACATCCCCTCTCTCTCCCCCTTCAATTTCTCAAATGGGATCCATTCACACTTCACTCAACATCCAATCTTCTTCTGCTTTTTTCATCTTTTTCTTGATTTTCAACTCCACCCATGCAAGATTTATCCCTCAAGGTCACTTTCTTTCTTTCTATTCAACTCTCTCTCTATATATATTTGTGTGTGTATATATAATATACAATCTAACTGAATTGGTTTTCTATTTCTTCAATGTTATAGCAGGTGTGTCAAATTTCAAGCCAATAGACAAGAATATTCAGGTGAAACTTTAAGTAACTTTTAGTTTGCTACTTGCTCTGTTTTAGACTTTTAGTTTGATTCTTTAGTAAAGATTGAAACTTTAACGTCCGAAATTGAGTTGATTTTAGTGGATACTATGAAAAATACTATTTTGTTTGTATTGATTATATAGAATGTGGTTTATATAAAACAAGATTTTGTTGAAGATTTTTGCTTAGTCTGGGATTTTAACTTGAAAATTAGCATATTTGACCACAAAAGTCAAAGAGACAAACGAATACATCTTGATTTTAGATCAAAGTGTATATTTTTAATATGGGTATTTTTCAAATGTAACTGTTTTAGCCACAAAGATTGCCTCGGAAAAGATTATACACTGTTGTTCAAGTTATTTATCAAATTTATGCAATGTGTTAGCAAGGTGGACCACAAAAGTCAAAGAACTTTATAATTTCGTCTGTTTTGTTAAATGTAAGTACTTTTGGATGCAACTTTTAACAGATTTAAGTTTTAGCATTACATAATTTGCATAAATTGCTATTCAAATTACTAATCTAAATAATTTCAGTTTGAAAATTATATCATTTGATCTCAAAAGTCAAACTAAACATCTTTTTTCTTCATGTCATATAATGTAATAATTTTTTTACCAAGATTTATCATAAATCACTTGGTGTTATAAATAAGATTAATAACCAAAGAGGATGATGATTAATTTTTGCTAATTTTAGTCAAACACATAATTTGTGGACCGACAGAGTGTAATTTGGTCAATTATTCGAGAATCCTAATTTTTCCCCCTAAAAGCATATTTTTTTACTCTTTTTTTATTTTGTTGAATTTCAGTCAATGATGACTGATGAGTACTTAATCAAGATTTATGATATGGAAATTTAATGCCGGATATAGGGTATGTTTGACAGGAATAAGTCAAGAGTAGTCAAATTCATATATGTTAAACAACCATTTGAAACCGATTGAACCATTTTAAGTTGAAGCAAATTGGCCGGTTTGGGATTTATGCAGCAGAACCCGCCTTTTACGTTTTGAAATTAACGGTTTATGTCTTGGAACCGGTCTTGTAAAGTGTAAACTTGAACCGGTTTTGTTTAACTTCTCTAGTTATCTTATATACCTTTTTAACTCTGGTATACACGATTATGTATTCATTAACTGTCTGCTGAGTCAAAAAGTTAGTTTCGTTAGTGAAAACTAACGCTCTTAGCAAATAGCAAAAATTGGCCCAATCCGCCTAGCTAAGTAGTTTTTGGATGGTTTGTTGGTCTGGGCGATCCAACCAATCTAGCTAATTTGGTTTATCGTGTTTCGGAACAGTTTCTTTAATACCAACTAAACTAAACCATCTAACAACCCTATTTGGATTGATGTAGATGGAAAGAAGAAATCTTTTGATTGGATCAAGACCACCAAGATGTGAGAAGAGATATTGTGTGCATTGTGGTCATTGTGAGGCAGTTCAAGTACCAATTGTACCTAGAGTCATTAGTACAACCCACCAAGCATCAAGTACAACCCCTAAAACCATATTGAATTCAAGAGGTGATGATCTCTCTAACTACAAACCCATGTGTTGGAAATGCAAATGTGGGGATTATATGTTCAATCCTTGATCCATATAACAAGTATGTCTTTTCTTTGTGTGAAGCTTCAACATTGTTCATAATAATATATATTTCAAACTGTAGTTAACTATTTGAATGTACAAAAATCAATGCATTAGGTACAAACTCCAATGCAAAGAGTACAAGCTACCAAGTGGGGTAGGGTGTGATGGGGTGGTCATGTGTGGGTGTCAGTTTGGTTGACGTATCTTGCAAGATTTTCCCTTATTATTTGCTGAAAGAATTTTCTTGATGTGATAAATTTAAGGTGAGAGGGTAAATAATAATTTATGAGAGAGGGTACAAGTGGAAGATGCATGAGGGTACAAGTGAAAGATGCATGTGGGTACAAAGGGATTTACCGGGTCAAACAAATCTCAACAACTGCTGATTTTGTGCACATGATCGGTTTTTGGTACACTACTGCTGCCTTTGGATTCAAGACCATTTCATGGGACCCACTTTTGTAAATTAAAGTACTTTAATTTCACGTATAATAATGTAATAAATTGTTACATTGACATAATACTTTGATTCTAGTACTTTAAATGGGATTATTTCTTTTCATGTGTTTATAAAGTAACTACAACTATTCTTTATACTTGCATATGTAAATAACTAAATTAATTAACATTTGATGAGAGTGTAAGCAATTATGGTTGGTTTTGAAACAATTGCAGAGGAAAGACTTCTAACAGAAGAAGAGTTATTGGTAAATGCAACGAATCCATTTCGGAATCAAATTTCTTGAAAAATGAAGATTTAAAGCAAAAAGTGAAACCTAAATGGGTGATACTTGGTTTTTTCATCGTATGATGAAAACATACATCTCAAAAACAAGAATCAATGGTCTACAAATTGGAAGAGATTGGGTTATTGAGCCAAATACAATAGAGCCAGAGATGTGTTGATTTTTTGAGAACAAGTTTTTTCTTTTTTTTAGACTAACATTAACATTGTATTAAGAAAGCTAGCAAGGTGCTAGCGAAAAGTACAGATACAAGAATTACAATGAGAAATTACACTATGATCTCCAATCTAAATAATGTCTTTCCTTTATTTTTAACCCAAATATACGATAACATTTAAATATCTTTCAGGATACCCTTTTTTTCAGATGCACCACACGCTAGATCATACATATAAAGCCCCTATCAGTTTGACCTTCATTCCATTGTCATAATTTGAAGTCGCTTTCCAACAGTGAAGCGTCGTGTTTGATTAATGTATTCTCACGAATGGAACTAAAGAATGCTTTACAAAATTGTGTTGACAAACCATCTGAATTGGATGGATTTACTTCTCTTTTTATCAAACAACATTGAGGTTGATTACATGAAAGTTCTTGAACAGTTTATACGGATGAAAAAATGTGCAGAGGGTACGTCTTATTTTATCACTTTGATTATAAAAAATAATGATCATCTCTCTCTATCGTCAAATTACTTTAATTGGGTGTATATATACATCATGTATATATAAGGTGGTTGCAAAGGTTTTGCTAATCGACTAAAAAAGGCCATGGGGACGTATTAACTCACCATCTTAATTATAGTTAATAGACTTCTTTATTTATGTAGTATTTGTCTCTTCACATACTTGTATTGTAATCTATTCATCTATATATTATTCCTCCGCATTTGTGTGGGGCATTCACTTTCTAATAATCACATGGTATCAGAGCCTTTATCCCTTCCCCTCCCACCCTTCTTCCCTGTTTCCTCCGTCTTCTGTCATGGCCTCCTCCTCCACACATGATGGTTCCCTTCCCTTAAACACTATCCTTCATATCTTAACCATCAAGTTGTCTTCCTCAAGTTATCTCTTATGGAATTACCAAATTATTCCCATCCTATTCTACCAAAATCTCTTTTCTCATGTTGATGTGTAAGGATTATTGAAAGATTGATGCACCAAAAACAACCCAAGTGCTTCCTGCATGCATGTACTTGGTACTTAGTAAAAGTTGTTTTAGAAGTTTTACACTCTACATAAGAAAATATTCTAAGTGTAAAATCTTCCGAAGCCAAGACCAAAATCTTCTGAAGCCAAATATGAAGTCTTTCGAAACTTTAAAGACAAAGTCTTTCGAAGCCAATGAAGTGAAGACAGATTTCTTCCGAAGACTAAAAAGAACATGCTTTCTCTGATGTACTTTTGCATAAAGCTGAACCACTTTCCGCTGCAACTCTAAAGACTCACCAACTTATACAAGTTGGTGAAAAGGTTCATGCTTTTGTAACTATACATTAAGGTCTTGAGTCTGTAACTTTCTACTTTATGTATCTTTATCCTTTTTATAATATATTAGGATGAAAGCTATGGCATGTCATAGTCACTAGTCAAAAGATAAATCTGCCTTTTGAGTCTACATTGATCTTGTTGTCTAAATTAGTGTTTCCAGCTGGCCTTCAACGTATAGTCGGCTATAGGATGTAGTATAAAGTATCTCAGTTCTTGTATCTTACCTTTATTCTTTGTAACACTTGTAAAAGAATTTAAGAAGCAATATACAACATTCTTGAAAATCATACTTTGTTGTTATGTTTTTAAGTTTCTGTCTCATTGTTTGCTTGTGTTCTTAGTATCATAATATAGTCTCGGTTTCCTATTTGATCTGTTAAGTGTTCTAACACTCTCCTCATTATGAGACTGATTGTATTGACCATCCCTTAAATGGTCATGTGAATCCAAAGATCACAATCAGGAATTATTAGTGTCAATTCAAGTCAAGTCAAAACGTTTGCGGAATCAATATTAACTTGGTTTAATTGTTTGAATTAATTTCAAAATCAATAATTATTGATGAATAGGATGAACGCAATGAATGAAACACAATTAATGATCAGATAATTATTCAATTCAAACGTATTTCATTAAAACATGTTAATGATTACAGATGAATAAACAATGAATGAATGATATTGATTTGAGTGTTTGATGATGTGACGGCAGCTAGGGTTTTGATTTGTGTGAGTTGATGTGATGTTTGTGATTGTAATGTTGCTTGGATGGTTGCTGTCGAAGCCGTTATCTGATGTGAAACCTAAGATCCATATTTATAGACAATAATGTTTCTGTTTAGGAAACACCAAATCTCTTGGGATTTGGAATTGTTTCTGTTAAGGAATCACCGGATCTCTTAGGATTCGCATAACTGCCATGTTGACTTGTTGACTTGTAACACTCGTATCATTTAAACACAAGTGTTTGGACTCCGCAGGAATATGGTCTTCCGTAGATGATTGTTCTTCCGCAGAAGATTTGTTCTTCCGAAGCTATCTTGTTCTTTCGAGAGTACTTTGTTCTTCCGAAGGTACTTTGTTCCCATCCTCAGAGCTGGTGATTCATCCGTAGAAGATCTTTGGGATATATTTTACTTGTAAGAGACATATCTACGGAAGAACAAAATGTTCATCTGTAGATGTTTCTTACACTTGGTCAATTTCAGAAATTCACCAATTATAATGTTTTACCTGCAAACATACATAAATCAACACACATATATGGGTTAACCTATACATTTAATGCATAAATAATAATGAATTATAAGTATTCATTACAGATATTAATTCAAGTTCTAAGCCTATACAAAATGGACTAGATCTATTGATCCTAGACCGAACAATACTCCCCCTTAGGCTTAGACACTTGTAATCAGCTCTTCAAAACTAAAAGTTCTTTCAATCTTGTCACCATCCTTTTGTTGAAGTATGATACTGCATCCTTTTGATCATCGTACTTGTACTTGATCTCCATTCTGCATATCCTTTGTAGAGTCTCAAAACTTAGTCCAAAATGTCTTCTTCAGTTGTAAGAGTTTCTACAACACTTTGGTTGTGAACTATTTCTAGCTCATCTTCTTCCGACATTCTAAGTTCTGGTACTTCTTCAATGTTAGCTCCTTTCAACATTCTAACATTATACCTTCTTCTCTTGTAAGCTTTTGCATGTAGTTTATCCACTACTTGAATCATATGCACATATAAGCATAAATCATTCTGAGCTTGTTCATTATACAACTTAGGGAAGAATTTGTCATGCAAGTATAAAGTGTAGCTAGGGTGGAGCAGCTTGATCTCCACTAGATCAAATATTCTGATTCTCTCTGCTTTCTTTCCTTCTGCATTCCTCAGCAGCACCAACTCTTTCGTCTTCTCAACATATCCCCATTTTGTTATGGGATATGTATATAAATTCCCATCAAATCTTTTAACATCGGCTGACTTCCTGCTTTGACATCCAACCCTCTTTAAGAACTCATCATCCACCATTGTAGAGGAGTTGGATTTTGATCTTTTCATTCTTTGTGACCTTCTCCTGTGCTCATCATCCTTTCTCTTGGCTTCTTTAAGCACATCACCTCTGAACTTTGTCTTTAGCTTTCCCACCAACACAGAGAAGTCTCTTCCTCTTGGGTGAACTGGATAGTTAGAGATAATCAAGCTTTGCAGATCATGGAGGTCACATTCGGGTAGGCACAACACTGATGCTATATCATGGAAGTATTGAACCCTTCCAGATGTTCTTTTGATGATAGCGCAGTCCCATTCTTGATCATACTTCCATGCCATGATTCTGTTATCTTCCATAGAGTTTGGGCTTGTGATATGGTCAAATAATTCTATCAAAGTAGACTTTTTCTCTGTGATTTCTCTGACTGTTGTACCCAATGGCCACACTTTGCCAGGTATGACTGCTCGTGGTTCTCTGATAAGTTTGCCTTTTTCTTTGTGTTGAGCTGTACTTTTAACTATGACTGGTTCAGCAGGGAATTTGTTGTAATGATCAGCATCAGGCTTTGGAGCTTTAGTCCTGAATCTAACTCCAGTATCAAGTTCCACAGCCATGACATGTTCCATCATTCTTCTCAGCTCACCTACTGTTCTTTCCTTAAGTTCATATGTTTTGTAGTTGTGACCCTGTAACCAACAAATCATATTGTATTTTGAGAGCTTAGCTGTATCATAGTGACGTAGATCTTTCTTGATTTTCTGAATGGCTTGAAAAGCAGTGAATGCTTCATAGTCACAATTTGGAATTATAAATATGGCAAGCTCAAACTCTTTCAGCATATCCTTCATCTCAGTCAGATTCATCCTTTCAACCATGTCATATGGAAACCCATGGTTGATCAGGTGTAACACCCGGTTATTTTTATGACAAAGAAGAAAGAATAAAGCGAAGAAAAAGAAAGAAAAACTATAAAACCCAAGTTGTGGGGTAAAAAGTGTCCAAAAGGACAAAAAGTTTAAAAGTTGGTGTAAAAAGGTGTTATGGCCGCCCATAACACCCTGCACACACATTGTTCATTTGGATTTTTAGAGAGAGAAAGCAAAGCTTTTGGGTTTTAGAGAGAAGATCAAGAAGAAGGCTGAATTCAAGGTAAGAATTTGTTGTTTTAAGTTGCTCTTGACCGGCCTATGCCTCGGTTATATGCTTATGTGTGTTTGTATGTGTTCGTGTGTGTTTTTGGTGGGTCCTAGGTGGTAGAACTCAATTTACATTCGGATTTTGAAAGAAGTTCATCCGAAAGTTGTCAAAGGTGAGTTTTGGAACCCCTTTTTACTTGTTTTAAACTGCTTTGGGGCTGGAAATGCATGTATGAACGTTTTATAAAAGTTGGGTATTATACCCGTATGTGTGTGTGTGTGTGCGTGTGTTTATGGGTGGTTTGATTTTGGGTTATGATTATGTTTAAATGATGTTATGAATATGTTTCTAAGGCTTAGAATGCATGTTATAAGCTTAGAATATGTTAGAGATCGATTGGGGACTGAAAATTGTTGTTTAAGAACGAATGAGGCTGCTCATGCGCCTGAAATAGGCCCATGCGCCCAACGATCTAAAAATGCCTAAGTGTCTCATGCGCCAAAATCTCATGCGCCCAAATAGTATCCATGCGCTTAGAATTAGGCTGAAATTGGCTAAGTGTCCAGACGCCTAGAAAGCCCATGCGCCTAGGCACTCATGCGCCTGCATAGTGCCCATGCGCCTAGAATTGCCCAAACATGACTAAGTGTTGCCCATGCGCCCCAATAGTGCCCATGCGCCTGGAAATTTCCCATGCGCCTTAGTGTTCCCCATGCGCCTGAAAAGCCATGTGCCTGCATAGTACCCATGCGCCTAAAACTTAGATTATTTTTTTGGGAAAAAGTGAAATGCAAGCTTTGACTTTGGAGGTTCCTAGGGGTAATGAAAGTTGACTTTTTGAGGTCATAGATGATGTGATGGATGTAGTATGATGTGACTTGAATGATGATGTGTGATTGATGATGTTTGATGATTATGTATGATTGTATGATGGTATGTTATGTTCCTTATTACGTACGATGATGTGACTTTACGAGGTGTGATATTGTTAATGAACGTAAAGTATTATCTTAACGAGTGAAAGACTTAAGATAATGAAAGTGGAACATAATGAACGAATGAAAAGCCTTGCAAGCAAATGAAAGGAGGTTCACAACTCACTGAGAGTTGTTAGCTCAACTGTCTGTCTACACATGCGATTTTAGCTAACTCATAAGGGTTCATATACACAGTAAGAGTTCAGTCTTGGTGACTGCTCCAATACGTGCGATTTCCTAATTACTGTGTGTTATACAGCGTGCGATCTTGGCGAACCCATAAGAGTTCACACACACAGGGGGAGTCTGTCCTAGTGACCACTTCATACGTGCGATATGGGGTCCTTGTCGCTTAACCCTAGATGAATTGCTTGGTGCTCTAGAGGGGGGTTAAGTACATGACAGGACCTAGATAGAAGTGAAAGATAATAAATGTACGAAAAGTGCGATAAGTACGAAATGTGCAAAACGTGCGAAATGTACGAAACGAACGATGACGAAGATAATAATTATTACCTTGATGTATGTATGATGTGTGATCACGTGCGATAGTAAAGAAAATGTTCTAACGGATGAAAGGTAACATAATGTTTTATAAAACTAGAACTCACTCAGCAACATTGACTTTTTTATGCATTTTCCAGTTGGCAGGTAAATGTTGCTGAGAATGGTACGAGGCAGCTACTTGGCTTATTTTGGGATGACATTCTTTTGTATAACGTTTTTGCACTGTAATACGAACGAGCGGTATTTTGTAATGAACGATGTATTATTTTGCAAAAGTGTTTATTTAAAAAGGAAATGAAATGTTTGTTTAAAGTGTTTCCGCTGCATGGTTTTGGTATAGTTAATGTAATTATATGTTTTATGTGCAATGATTGACCAGCTGTGAGCGTTTCGGGAACGGGGCCTTACAAGTTGGTATCAGAGCCAAAGTTTAAGTGAAACGGGTAAATATTTTCAAAAGAAACCTAAACTTAAACTGAAAATAGGACGGAAGGGAAGGGATGCCAGTCCGAGTAGCTGCGTGCCATCAGGTATTTTCTTTAATGATTAACTGGCATTATGTGCGCATGTTATGTGGTTTATGTGCCTTTAGTAGATTTAGATACTGATGTAATCAGGATAGGAAATGCCTGGGGTATGAAGAGTAAAGTAAGTGGCTAATCACAACTGGCCACTGTAATTAGGGACTTACTATACTTGACATAAACTGAGCTATTCTCTTGAATGACCATGTTAGTGTTTGAATCTTATAGTGTGATTAGAGGATGGCCGGTGGTAGATCTTCGAAGCCTTCTCAAGGTGGAGGTCGTGGTGGACGTAGTGCTGGACCACGGGCCACAAGAGGAAGGCCTAGAGCTGAACAGGTGGTTCATGAAGAACCTAAGACCCCTCATCCAGAGGCTAGGGATGAGAGTGCTAACTTAAGGGCCTCGGTGAATGAGGCTGTGGCGGAAGAGGTTCATCAGGTCATGCAGACGATCCTGCCGTCTGTGGTGACCGAAGTGATCAAAGCTGTCAGGGAAGGAGAGAGGAAGGAAAGAAGAAGGCCTGCAGGGGAGGGATAACAACCTGAGACTGACACGCTTGTCTCTGACGATGATGAGGAGGAGGAGGTTGTGCCTGAGGCAACGCGAGGCTGTAACTATAGGGCATTTCAGAGATGAAAGCCCCCAACTTTCGATGGTAATGACACTGCTGCTGCTGCTCACCGATGGGTGAGAGAGATGGAGGTTGTTCTCGATATCAGCGAGTGTCGGGAAGATCAGAAGGTGAAGTTTGCCACTCACTCATTCGTGGACTCGGCTCTGTGCTGGTGGGACAATATTGTTAAGCCGAGGGTAGCAGGGCTATCGGGAGAATGAGGTGGTCTGAGCTGAAGAAATTGGTGATTGAGGAGTTTTGTCCTCACCGAGAGATGGAAAAAGTTGAGAGGGAGTTCCTGCAGCTGGAGGCGGGAACCATGACGCATCAGCAATACACCACCAAGTTTAATGAGATGGCATGACTGGTGCCGGATCAGGTGACACCTCTGTCATGGAAGATTAAAAGGTATATCCAAGGCTTGCCGGCGGACATCCGCAGGCACATGATCGCCGCCCGACCAAGCACGTTCAGGTTGGCGGTTGACCTGGCGGGGAGACTGTATGATGAGCGGGAGGTGGTGGTGGCTGAGGTGAGCAAGAAAGGTGGTGGTGATCGGAACTGGAACGGGAAGAGGTTTGGGTGTGGCGGGATCGCCCCAAACAACAAAGCTGCGAGGGTGGGTGACTGGCGTGTGGTCACATCTGGTGCAGGATCGAAGAGATGTGGTAAATGCGGGAATGAGCATTCGGGGGAATGCAAATGGGGATCCAACATTTGCTTCAAATATGGGAAGCCTGGTCATATGGGTAGAGATTGTGGAGTTATGAGTGTTACAATTGTGGGGAAAATGGCCATTTGAGCAGAGATTGCAAGAAGCCGAGGGCTGAAGGTTCCGGTGCAGGGAAGAAGGCGGCCGGGATTGAAGGGCAGAGGGCGAGCACCAGGGGTTCACGATGACACAGGAGGAGGCTAGGACGGACCCCGATGTTGTGTCAGGTACGTTTCTAGTAAACCAAACTTCATATTGTGAACGAAGTGTGTCCTATCTAATGCTTCGAATTTCATCACTCCCACTGAGTGTATGAAGAATCTTCCACAAGGAATTTGCTGTTTTGTAATTTTCACACATGATTAATATTTCCTCTGGTAAAGCCATATTAAGCAAACTGTATGCTTTAATATCAACTTTAAACTTCTTAATATCATCAAGTGACAGATCTTTAGTACTTATAAGTTGATTATTGTCATTATAACCCGGCCCAAGAGTGGGTGGAATATAAGGACCTTCTGTTATTGAAACCCATAAGTCTGAATCTGTAAAATTTACATGATTCCTGAATTTAATTTTTCAGGATTTAAAATCTGCTTTTGTTTCTAACTTTGGAGGCTGGTAAGATGATCCACTAAAGTTGCTCATGATTAGTTAAGATCTAAGACTTTAACTAATGAATTTGTTCAATGGATATGAACAATTTATTTATGTTGATCAATAACTAAGATCTGCTATTCAATTAATTTGAATATAGATCCAAGTTAATCAAACTATGTACTTGCTGAATGACAAATCATAAATCACACAAAAACTATTTGCTTAACAGAGAAACAATAGATCTGATCAGTAAAAACTGACAAATCTAGAGAATTCAGTAAACAATTAAAAACAATTAACACTGATAGATCAATCGATCTAAATCAATAAGCACTTGGCTCTGATACCACCTGTGAATCCAAGGATCGCAATCAGAAATTATCAGTGTCAATTCAAGTCAAGTCAACGTTTGCGGAATCAACGTTAACTTGGTTTAATTGTTTGAATTAATTTCAAAATCAATAATTATTGATGAATATGATGAACGCAATAAATGAAACACAATTAATGATTAAACAAATATTCAATTCAAACGTATGTCATTAAAACATGTTAATAATTACAGATGAATAAACAATGAATGAATGATATTGATTTGAGTGTTTTATGATGTGACGGCTGCTAGGGTTTTGGTTTGTGTGAGTTGATGTGATGTTTGTGATTGTAATGTTACTTGGATGGTTGTCATCGAAGCCATCATCTGATGTGAAACCTAAGATCCATATTTGTAAGGTTTCCTTAAGTCTGATGCAACCCAAAACACTCAAAGTGTCTCTGCAAACATGCACTAAGTACTGAAGTGAAGAATGCTTCGGAAGTTTTACACAATGCATTAGAAAATACTCTAAGTGTAAAATCTTCCGAAGCCAAGACCAATATCTTCCGAAGCCAAACATGAAGTCTTCCGAAGCCTCAGAGACAAAGTCTTCCGAAGCTTCAACCTATGAAGACAGATTTCTTCCGAAGACTTTTAGTACACATGCTTTATCTGATGTACTGTTCCATAAAGCACCTTTTCCACTGGATCTCTGTAAAGTCACCAACTTACATGAGTTGGTGAAAAGGTCCATGATTTTGGTAACTGTACATTGAGGTCTTGAGTCTGTAACTTTCCACTTTATGTACTTTATCCTTTTTGTAATGTATAAGGACGTGAGCTATTGCATGTCATAGTCACAAGGTCAAAAGGCAGATATGCCTTTTGATCCTACAATTGATTTTGTTAGTGTCTAGTCAATTGTATCCAGCTGGCTTTCAAAGTATAGCCGGCTGTAAGTTGTAGTATAAGTATTCCAAGTTCTTGTATTTTTCTTTATGCTTTGTAACACTTGTAAAAGAACTTGAGAAAGCAATATACTGCCTCCTTGAAACCCATACTCTCTTGTTCTGTCTCTTGCTTTACTTGTGTTCTTTGTATCACTTTGATTAACCCAGTTCACTGTTTGATTATGGTTTAGTTAATCTTCTCATTGTGTAGTTGTGTTGTAATTGTGTTAAAGCCCTTAAACGGTCCTGCAATTGGTATCAGAGCTTTCCAGGCTCTTGATATAAGATCTAACCATCTTAAGATCCCTCACACACACAAAAACTAAACTCTTCAAATGGCTTCCATCTCAAAGACTGATATGGAGACTGGAACCATGAACAAATCCCCACTGATCACTCTTGATGATTTTGACACCTGGTGCATGAGGATGGAAGGCTTCATCAGGTCTCTTGCTTCAAGAATGTGGGAATCTGTTGAGAATGGATCTTTCATACCCAGCACCCCCTCTGCTACTGGTGCTGGTATGATTTCTAAAGATGTGGCCAACTACTCAGATGAAGATAGAAAAAGAGTAGAGATTGACAGGAAGGCCATGACTGCTCTTCAGACTGCTCTCCCAAACTCTGTATACAGAGGTTTTAAGAAGTGCAAGACAGCTAAACAGCTGTGGGATGCACTGAAGCTGATGTATGAAGGCTCCTCTGAAGCCAAGGAGAACAAGAAGGATCTTCTGAAGCAGCAGTTTGAGAATTTCACCTTCAAAGCAGGTGAAACCATGACCCAACAATACTTCAGGTATGTTGAGATTGTGGATACCCTAGTGGATGGACGAGTTCCTCTTGAGAACAGGGATATTATAAGGAAGTTCATGTCCTCACTTCCTAGGCAATGGACACACTATTGTGTGGTGATCAAGAGGACTAAGAACCTTAAAACTCTTATTCTTACAGAGTTGTATGGGATTCTCAGTGGATACCAGATGGAGATGAACATGCAAGGTTCATCTGGCAACTCCAACAATCAAATGGGTTCAGCCCTTCATGTGGTTGAAAGGGACAGCATAGAACCCCAACATCATCTCATATGCTACCCTGACAACTCACAAAAGGGTCCTTTCATCACCTTCCCGGAGACACCAAGGGAGAACTTTACTCAAGGAAGCCCATTCCAAGAGACAAGTTCTTCTCAAGCCTTTGTGTCTACTGATGAAAGCTGTGGGAATTATCTCTTCACTCTTGAAGACCTGGACTGTATCCATCCAGATGATCTGGAATACATGGAGATAGTTCAGCATATGGCTCTCCTCACTCACAGAGCCAAGAAGTTCTACAAGAGGACAAGAAGAAGATTTCCAAGCAATGCTACCAGTGGAAAGTTTGGGCTGGATAAAAGCAAAGTTAAGTGTTACAACTGTAACCTTATGGGTCACTTTGCTAGGGAGTGTAAGGCACCTAAAGCAAATGGGGGCCAAACACAACCCAGACCAAACTACACTGACAAAGCCCCTCAGGCTGAGAAGACAAAGCAACATGCTGCTGTTGCTGTTGAAGAGGGAGGCTTTGACTGGAGCTTTCAGGTGGAAGATGCTTCTCCAAACCAAGCACTGATGGCTGACCATGATGAAGCCAAGGTATTGGAACATCTCTGCACTCCTGAATGCATTGCTAAAGTAAATAGATACAGGTCCTACAACTTAGAGATGAGATCTGATCTTGAGTCATTAAACATATTAAAATTTGATTTTAGAAAGTCTGAAAATGATTACAAGTTAAAGATAGAGGACTTGGAGAAAACCATTTCAGTACTAAAACATGAACATACAGATTTTAGAACTCAGATCCAAGATCTCATAACTAAGTTGACTGAGTGCCAGGCTGAGCTTGTGATCAGCAAAGCCAAGGCAGAGAAAAGTGTTCTTGAAGAAGAGACCTTCAAGAACATGATATCCTCATCCCTGCACAACAAAGTCTGTTATCAAAATAGACAGGGACTGGGATCAAATGAGATAGCTCCTCCACACACAATCTTGTCTGTAAGATCTCCTAGGTGTGAAACTTGTGAAGATGAGCTTCCTCTCATAGATCCTATAAGTGAGGATGATGAAGAAGTGATAGTGAAGAATTCCTCTGAGAAGAGTGAAGAAGAGGATTCTTCCAAGGGCCACTATCCTTCTGAGGAGAAGAAATCAACTGTGATGACCAAGTCCAAGAGAAAGAACTTGATCAGGAAGAGCAAAAGGAAAGCAAAGAAGGCTCAAGAAATCAAGGCTACTTTTGATGCTAAGCAGAAACAAGTGTTTATCTCTGCAGGTTTCAAAGTAGTAAGTGTTGATGCATGTATGTCCCTAGATCATGATTTGTAATGTAATAGATCTTGTCTGTCTGATTATGATGTAATTTGTATTGATTAATGAAATGACATGAATTGTTTGTTACTTGTGATGTTTAATATTTCATTAATGAGTCGTGATTGAATTGATTGGGTTTATGATTGTTTGAATTGTTACATATTATGTTATATTAATTAAAACATTCAAACTTAACTTAATGAAGTTCTCATGCGAATGGCCCATGCGAATGGACCACACGCATGAATAACTTCATACGATTGACTCAATCGCACGACTGAACCAGGAGACTGGATCAGTCGTATGATTGACACATAAGATTGGCTCAATCGCACGACTGAACACTCAGTCGTGCGAATGAATCAACCGCATGGTTCAATCGCACGACTGAACCATACTTATGGCCCAGTCGCACGATTGAACAATACTAACCTATAAATAGACCCAATTCGTGGAAAAACGTAAGCATTCATCCCATTACGATTCCAGACGTACCCTAGCCGTCCAGAGACCTCCCAAATCGTTCTCCAAGTTCACAGAGCACATTAGATCGATTCCTAATCGACTTCTAACGTTAGATTCAATTCTTGATTGATTCTTCGTGTGTTCTCACTGATTGGATCGCCAATCAAATAGGATTCCGCACTATTTGAGTTGGTTTAACACGCTAATCACTAGGTATTTCGTTCAAATACCAGGTCCAAACAAGTGGTATCAGAGCTTTGGCTCTTGATTACGTGTTGATTCAATCAAGATTGCATAAAAGTTTGTGTTTTTGCACTAAAAACGCAATCTTTGGTGTCAAAAGTGATCTTGGACGTTCCCTGCTCATCGAAGTTTGGTTTCTACGGACTTAGGCAATTAGGACTTGTGAAATTTCGAATTTTTAACGATGAAACCCGTCAAACCTAGAAATTTTCGCAAAACAGCAGCTTCAGTCGCACGAGTGACCCATTCGCACGACTGGACTCCATTCGCATTGCTCATTCGCACGATTGGACCTAGTCGCACCCTCATTCGGCCGACTGAACCGTTCGTTCGCATAGCTCATACGCACCAGATTCATTCGCACGACTGAACCAATCGCCCAGTTCAGCCGCACGATTGAACCAGTCGCAGAGTTCATACGCACGATTAGACCATTCGCATCCTTCAGTCGCATCAGTGAAAGTTTGTTTGATTAGATTCTAAGTTATTCGCCATGGAAGATCAGATGTCAGCCTTTACTGCTGGGAAGGACTCGAGGATTCAGAACCTGCTGTTGCTTGAGAGTGAGGTGGGTAATCACAATAAACCACCAAAGCTCTTGACTTTAGATGAGTTTCCCCACTGGAAACAACGTTTTGAGATCTACCTCAATGGAGTAGATCCTAATCTGTGGGAAGCCATTGAGATTGGTTATAGTACACCGGTGGGAGCTGATGGAGTTAAGCTAACGTTAAGTGGGATGACAGACGCACAGAAAGTCAAGTACAATGCAGAGAAAAGGGTTTATGCATTGATCACTCAGTCTATCCCCAAAGACATATTCCACCAGTATTCAGAGAATAAGCAGTCCAAGAAACTGTGGGATGAGCTAGAGAAGAGGTATGATGGGAATGCTTCATTGAAGGCAATCAAGGCAAAGGAGTTAAAGAAGGAATTCGATAACTTCTCATCGATTGGTAACGAGAGTTTAGACGAAGTCATAGACAGATTCTACCACTTGATGAGCGAACTGCATACACATGGAGTGGAAACGACCATGGAAGAGAAAGTGAGCAACTTCGCAGACGGATTGCCTGATAAGTGGGCTTCATTCGTGTCTAACTTAAGACAGAATGAAATGCTTATAAAGCTGGATATTAACGACTTCATTCTTAAGTTGCGAGAAGAAGCACTAAGGATGAAGTACAGAGCTCAGAAGTCCTCGTACACATAAAATCCAGCTTTATACAACGCCACGCCTCAAGCTAAGACATCTGGAGCACCTCTCCAGACTGCTTTTGTGTCTAGCTCGTCAGGTCCTTCACATGCTTCTCCTTCTGGATCAGACACGTCAGGGTCGTCATGTACCCACTATATTGGATCAGAAGCAAGTGCTACCAAACTGAAGACCGAGAACCTCGGTAATGTGACTGTAGAAGTAGCTCGAGAGCATATGGATCTTTTAGCTGCAGTGGTTCATTCATATGATGGACTTGTTGCCGGGAAGATTGGAAACTGCCATCTGGCAGATGAGGACTACGAGCAGGTGGACGAAATGGAGTTTGAGAGGATGGATATAATGTGGGCCTTAGCTAGTGCTGTCCGAAGGGCGAAGAAGTTTGTTAAAAAGACTGGACAGAATTTGGTAGCTACTAAGGATACCACATTTGGCTTTGACAAGAGCAAAGTGACCTGCTTCAACTATGGAGAGAAGGGGCACTTCAAAAGAGAATGTGTCAAGCCAAAGAAGACGGGTAATGGGAACCCGTTCTCGTCCTTTACTCGCCAAGACAAGCAAGCTTCCAGTTCTACTTCATCAAACAAGGATCCAAAAGCCTTGACTGCTCATGATGATGAAGGACAGGATTGGAGCTTTAGGTTTGTCTCACCAGGGGAATCTAACATTGCCAGTGTAGAGGATATTGATGATGATTCTGCGAGTGAAGGTGATCTAGCATTTGAGATAGCAATGTCACATAGTGAAGAAACAACTGCAGCCGAGGTCAGTTACAAGCCAAAGGAGGAGACTTCCACGTCAGAGACAGAAAAGTCAGAATCACCAGAACCATAGACATCTGATGCTGCGTTGATGGCTAACTCTTCTGAAACCAACTCAGGTAAGTACTACTGACCAAATGTTTAATAATCATGCTTGTTCTGATTGTGATACTTTTAGGAATAGCATAGATGAAAAATTTGCTAGGTTATTAGATCATAATGATAACTTAGTAAATGATTTACAACTGTGCACCGAGGCTAATAGAGTACTAAAACAAAATGAGCATAGTTATAAAGAAAAGATAGACCTATTGACTAAACAGCTTAGGGAAACCGAAGTAGTTGCCTTTAACCAAGCAAATGACATTAGGTACTATCTAAACTCCCTAGAAGACACTAAGAAGCAAAAGGCAGTTCTAGAAGTAGAAGTAAATTCATTAAAACAGAAACTGCATAGTTGGACTAGTTCTTCACACATAGTTCAACACTTAGTGAGAGAAAGGAATAACGGGGAGGGATTAGGTTACAAAGTGGTTCCACCACCACCTGAGACCTTGATGAACACTAAGTCTAGACCAGTAAATAATAACCCCATCAAGGATCATGTGGTGACTACTCCTCTTGTTACTGATCCAGACACCTCATGTTCATCTACTGAATCTGGACAGAAACAAAAGGAGACCACTTCAAAGGCAAAGGGTAAACTGCCTTGTGTTAATCTGGAAAATGAATTTGATAAAGTTAACTTAAAGTCAGGGTCAAACAAAGTCAAATCAGAACCTAAAAGGACTTCAAATGTTAATTTTTCACATGCTTCAAGTCAAAAACCAGTTAACCAAAAAGAGAAAGATGTTAAACAGATTAAAACAGTTAATTTTGTTAAACCAAAGAATACATCAAACGCACAAGAGTCAAAATCTAAAGTGACGGATGTTACTAGAGTGTCACGCACTTCTCCACAAAGAAAGTCTACTCATAAAGTTGAAAGCCGGTCATGCTACAACTATGGAGAATATGGACACATTGCTTCCTATTGTCCTTTCTGTCAGACACCTAGGAAGAAGATTGATCTTCAGGACTCTAGACCTAGGTCTTCTAAGAGGAGTTCTTTGACTCCACCTAGAAGAGCTAGTGAACCTAAAGTCCAACCTGTAAGCCAGACGACTGTTTATCATAAACAGGCCTTGCACAAATCTAGCTTATGGAAGGAAAAGCCATCCTACATGTCTGATACTGATGACAAGAAGGAACCTAAGCTACCCTCACCCTCTAAGGGTCAATGGGTGGAGTTTATGATGTGTGATGCCTCTGGGAAACCCAAGACAGTAAAGGCTTGGGTTCCTAACCTAAACTAATTCATTTACTTTGTATGTGCAGGGTGTTCGATACAGTGCTGAGACTAACACGTGGATTGTAGACAGCGGAGCATCCAGGCACATGACAGGAAATAGAGCCCTTTTATCAAACGTCAAACAAATAAAAGGAGGGCATGTTTCCTTTGCAGGAAACAAAGGAGGCTATATCACAGCTCAGGGAGAAGTGGGAAATCAGAAAGTTAAGTTTGATAAGGTGAACTACGTTCAACAACTTCAGAATAACTTACTTTCTGTTTCCCAAATCTGTGATAAAGGATTTAAAGTCATCTTCGACAACAAGAAGTGTTACGTGCTGAAGAAAGACTACATGATCCCAGAGGACCAAGTTCTGATGACTGCTTCAAGATATAAAGACCTTTATGTCTTGGATCTGTCAACAGCTGCTACAACGGATCATGAGGTTCAGTGCTTTCTATCTAAAGCTACTGAGAAGGATTCCATCTCCTGGCATAGGAAATGGGACACATTAGTCAAAGGAAGATGAATCATTTGATTCAGAAGGATTTAGTGAGAGGAGTAAATGTCAAGAACTTCCAACTTCCTGACTTTTGTGTAGCTTGCAAGAAAGGCAAACAGACGAAGAAGTCTCATAAGGAAAAGAAAGTTCATTCAATAGAACTTCCTCTTGAACTTCTTCACATGGATCTGTTTGGTCCAGTCAGTACAAAGAGCATTGCAGGCGACTTGTACTGTTTTGTGGTCACTGACGACTACTCAAGGTTCACTTGGGTAATGTTTCTGAAATCCAAATCAGAAACATTTGAGTCATTCAAGGAGTTAGTAACTACACTGGAATCTCTCTACAAGCTAAAAGTTAGACAAGTACGCTCAGACAACGGGACAAAATTCAAGAATCAATGGATGGAGGCATACTGCAACGAAAAGGGAATTGTGCATCAATTCACTTCTGCCTACACGCCTCAGATGAATGGTGTTGCTGAGAGGAAGAACAGAAGCTTGATAGAGACAGCACGGACTATGCTGGCGGACTCGAAACTGCCTATCCAATTCTGGAATGAGGCAGTGGCAAATGCATGTTATACACTGAATCGAGTCCTAATAGTCAAGCGCCACGGAAAGACATGTTATGAGCTACTACAAAGACGCAAACCGAATTTGGAGTATCTTGAACCTTTTGGCGCGCCGTGCACACTTCTGAAGAAGACACAAGAAGGCAAATTCAGCGAGAAGGCGGATGAAGGAATCTTTCTAGGATACAACATACCGAACAAGCGAGTTTACAACAACTCAACGGGTCTTGTAGAAGTGTGGTGTAATGTCGACGTTCAGAGATATACCACACCACCTACAGGCAAAGGACCCGTATACTTCTTCGATTATGATGGATTCTTTAAGTCCTTCAACATCCCTCTCTCTCCCTTAGATGATGAGTTAGCTACTAGGATGATGTATTATATTCTGAATACACCATCCAGCACACAGGGACTCCTCCTCTGAAGATGAAACTGAAGCAGATGACCAGAACAGTCAGGAGGAACAGGTTCCAGTTCCTGAAAGTCCACAAGCATCTACCAATGATGCACCTTCGACTTCGGAACCTCAAACTCCAACTACCTCAGATGCAGAACCAAATGTTCATAATCTCGGTTCTGAGGTGGCTGTTCCTACTACTCCAGGATCACGACTAAACGTCTATCATCCTCTTGACAATGTTATTGGGGATGTCAGATCAGGAGTACAAACCCGAAATCAGCTATACTCAGCTGATTACGCCTCAGTTATGGAGAAGGGTTACATTCATGATGGTGCTTATCGATGTTTTGTCTCGCAGGTTGAGCCAAAATATGTCAGTGAGGCACTAAATGATGAGGCGTGGGTGAGTGCCATGCAAGAAGAACTTCTGCAGTTCAAGAAGTTAGGTGTATGGACTCTGGTTGATAGACCTAAAGGTGCTAAAGTCATCGGCACCAAATGGGTACTAAAATGCAAGAAGGATGACCAAGGAGTCATTATTAGGAACAAAGCTCGACTGGTGGTTCAAGGTTTTCGCCAAGTCGAGGGAATTGACTACAATGAGGTGTTTGCACCCGTGGCAAGGATGGAAGCTATTCGTATCTTCCTTGCCTATGCATCATACATGAAGATTAAAGTCTACCAATTAGATGTGAAGAGTGCATTCCTTCATGGGGAAATCAGGGAAACAGTCTACGTAAGTCAACCCGAGGGATTTGAAGATCCTTATCATCGGGATAGAGTTTACAGGCTCGACAAGGCTTTATACGGGCTTCATCAAGCTCCTCGAGCTTGGTATGAGAAACTCTCGACTCATCTTGTGAAACACGGCTTTCGCAGGGGAGTCATTGACTGCACACTGTTTATTAAAGAAAAGGATGGCGACCTACTGCTTGTACAGATCTATGTTGATGACATAATCTTCGGATCAAAGAACGAAGAATTATGCAAAGAGTTTGAAGCAGTGATGAAGAAAGAGTTTGAGATGAGTGCTATGGGGGAGATGAAGTTCTTTCTCGGGTTACAGGTGGATCAGACACCTAATAGGATCTTTCTACATCAGACCAAGTATGTAGGAGACATTCTCAGTCGTTTTGACATGGAGAATGCCTCTGCTGCTGGGACTCCACTTGCTACGAATCACGATATAGCACCTGATGAGAATGGAGATCTTGTGGATGCCACGATGTACCGAGGAATGATTGGATCCCTCATGTATCTCACTGCCTCAAGACCTGATATTATGTATGCTACATGTTTATGTTCTAGATATCAGGCTAAACCAAAGGTCAACCATCTGATCGGGGTCAAGAGGATTTTTCGTTATCTGAAGGGTACACCCACACTTGGATTGTGGTATCCTCATGATGATGACTTTGAGCTTACCGCGTATAGTGACTCGGATTACGGGGGCTGCAAGATGAACTACAAGTCTACATCAGCGGGGTGTCAATTCTTTGGGAGAAGATTAGTTACCTGGCAGTGTAAAAAGCAGACATCGGTTGCATTGTCAACCTGTGAAGCCGAATATGTTGCTGCTGCAAGTTGCTGTTCTCAAATCATCTGGATTCTACAAATGCGGGATTACGGTTTACAATTCTCATCTACTCCTATTTTTGTTGATAACTCTGCTGCAATTGCAGTAACTAAAAATCCGGTTCAACATCCTAAGACCAAACACATCGGTATTAAATACCATTTCATAAGAGATTGCTTTGAAAAGAACTTAATTGATGTGGTAAAAATTAATACTGATTTTCAACGCGCTGACCTCTATACTAAAGCCTTTGATAAACCACGTTTTCAATATTTGCTAGAGGTCAACGGCGTTAAAAAGAAAAGTGAGGTAATTCCTGATGATGATAATGTGTAGTCCGATGTAGTTTAGTTAAAGTGTATTTTATTTTATTTTATTTTATTTGTTTTATTTTCGTCGATTATATTTAAACTCATGTTATTTTGCTGTTTATTAAAATCCTAAAATAATTAAACCAGTAATGATTTTAGTATTTTAGGGGGAGAATATGTCAGCAAGTTAACATTAAAAAAAAAAATAATTAAACCACAAATGATATGTTGGTAGATTCAATACAATAGATAATTAGACCTGATTGGTGATCTCAAGATCAAACTAAGTTGTTCAACTGACTGTGGGCTTCCATCTTATCACTGGTTAACACAATCAAACATATTCCAATAAGGGGTAATGAGCAATTAAACGCCACAAATGTGTGCGGATGACCATAATTAGAGCAAAGCAAAGAAAAAAAATGAAAGACAAATGCTATAAAGCTAATGACTTATGTTGTTGGTGCATTTTGTGTAAAATAGAATAAGCTGCTCTAACAAGGAGATAGGTTGTGTGCCTCTCTGCTGTGCGATGACACTGACCTGAGGATAAGCATAACCTAGATATTCTAGAATTCATTGTTGTTTGCCGCCTCTCCGCTGTGCGATGGCACTGACCTGAGGACAGGCTTCTCTTTGAAAGCTCTAAGAATAGTCTCTTCTTGTAATAATACCCGTAGACCGCTCAAAAGCTCCCGAGGAATGTTGATTACCATATAAGTGTGGGATCCACAAATATTAGTTGAAATAATTAAACCTAAACCAGTCACCAGTCTGTGTCAAAAGTCTGTGTATGGATTTAAGTGGACAAACATACTGACAATCATTGTGGCTACATTCTCAAAAGTTCAAATCAATGTGAAAATCTAAGAGTTTCAGTATGATTTCCTTAAGTTGCTAACGACTCTGGATGAACACCGAGAATTTGAGCATCAAAAGTTTTAATAACAAGTCCCAAATGATTTGACTTGCCTGTATGATTCCAAAATTGAATTGGTCCAGATATGATCAATCCAAGTTGAAGCTGTCTACTCCCGAACCAAATCCCGTAGATATCAATCTCTGGATTTATCTCTCACAAAAAGCCAAAAACAAGTTTGTTTATGTAATTGGTTTAAAGTTTCTAAATTAGTTAGTCGTTTTTAATTTTAATTTTAGTAGTGTGTCGGACTATATTTGGAAAATCAGAAAGGAATCAACTCACTAAAGGGGTCATGTCTGAGATGACCATATGTGCTTTGAAAGTTTAAAATAGTCACGTCTGAGGTGACAAAGTGTTAAAAAAAAAAGGTCACGTCTGAGGTGACTAAAGTGTTTAAAAGGATCACGTCTGAGGTGATCAACATGTTTTCAAGATAAAATGATCATGTCTGAGATGATCAAAAGCTCATAACGTTAATTTCAATTAATTAAAAGGGTTTAAAAGTAAATTGGTAAAAATGGCAGAAAATTAACTAAGTGTGACCCATTCGCACGATTGGACCGTGAGAATGGACCAACCATGCGAATGGCTTCCACTCGCACGAATGGCTCATCAGAATAGCCCATTCGACCGATTGGAAGAGGGCGAATGAGTCAGTCGATCGATTGAAACTCATTCGGTCAACTGAACATGCGAATGAAAGGCACGACTGAGTCAGTCGACCGACTGAACCTCAGTCGGTCAACTGCATGCGACTGGTTGGGCCAATTGTACGATTGAGCCTGAGTCGCCCGTATGAACTGGGCGACTGAGGCCAGTCGGCCGACTGAACCCAGCTTCAGTATTTAAAGGGCACAGTCGATCGCATTTCATTCACCTCACCCAAATCGCCCTTAAATCGCACTCCCTACCGTTACGCAGCCAAAATTTTATTAGACCTTGTTTTCTCATCGCTTTTGATTCACTGACGTTCGCTACTAATTATACAGGTAGACTGAAGTCTTATTTCACCGAAATCAGAAGGATTGAAACCCTAATTTTGATTATTCGACTGTGAAACAAGAACCGAGACAAGAAGCCCTAATAACCTATTAAAACTAAGCAAAACGTTAAAATTAAGTCAAATAGGTTATTAGTAATGAGAATGCGAGTCTATTGAACCGGTTATTTGGTTTAAAACACTTATTTTGTTGAAGGTTCGAACGATTGGCGACTGAACTATTGAGACAGGCGACTGGTCGTCCGGATGAACTCCAATCGCACGATTGAATCTTGCGATTGGGTCATTCGGCCGAATGAACCATACGATTGAGCTCAGTCGGCCGACTGAACCATTCGCAGACTCAGTCAGCAGACTAAACCCAATCGCATGTCACTTTGACCAGAATGAGTCCAGTCGCATGAAAGAACAGACGACTGACTTCAGTCGCATGATTCATTCGCACGAATGAATCAGAATGATTTTCAACATTACACTTAGAACATAATTTTTCATGTCTTATGTACTAATGGTTCTATGTCTTGTGTGTTTCAGGAAAATGGCAGAAAGATGGTCCATAAATCCAAAGCACAACATCTGTGCTCATTTGGATCACACCACCAGGAACGGGGCCGAGTTTACTGACATTATAGCCTTTCTTAGACGGTCCAGGATTTATAAGGCTATCTCCACCCCTTGCACGCCATACAGATCATTGCATCGGGCATTCTGGGAGAATGCCTCGGTGGACCGCTCCCGTGAGCCATACTGCATTAGGAGCTCTATATTGGGCCATGATATTGAGATCACTGCTGCCGACATCCAGAGAGTACTAGAGTTTGCGGACGACACTGATCATCCTACTAGACTACATCCGTTGACAGTGAGAGGATGCTTTCTGAGGATAAAGTACGCTAGGGACATCAACTCAGGTGTGCTCAACAAGAGCAACCTGAGCCCCCAGTACAAGTACTTAGCACACGTGATCCTCAAGTGTGTTGCATCGAGGAGGGGTGGGTTTGATGACCTCTCAGACCAGATCCAAAATGCCTACGTGGCACTGGTTCTGAACCACCCCTTCAGTTTTTCTAGCATGATATTCTCCTACTTGGTGGAGAACTTGGAGGCCAAGGGAAAGGAGGGATTTTGCATGTACCCCAGATTCTTACAGCTCGTCTTCAACGAGAAGCTGCCACAGTTGCCCAAAGAGAGTCATGACGCAGTGGCCTTAGAGATTATTGATGATACTACTCTGGGCAGGATGAGAGTTTACAGGGGGAAGCAGGTGAAGCCCCAAGTGAAGAGACTGATTGGCCACCTGGCCAACGAGAGGTAGGTGCCGCCAGGCAGACGCAAATGGCGTCATGATGACAGCGATTCTGATGATGAGAGGCTGCTCCTCCCAGAGATGGATTCTGATGATGATGATAGCGGTGACGCCGGGGATGATATGCCTGCTCCACCTAGAGGCACTGATTCAGATGTTATTCCCCCGGGGTCTGCCACTGCCGGAGAGGTTGCTGAGACGGCCGGTTTCCATCAGGAGTTTGTCGTTGGTGATCAAGAGGAGGAGGAGTCGGATGAGGAGCCCCTCACGAGGACTGTGGGAAGCAAGGTTGTTCCCACAGAACACGGGCTTAGGGTGGTTGGTGAACACCCTCGGGACTCCACAGAGACAGAGACTGACCCAAGCTATGCTCCGGGTTCAGTGGGCAGAGCTGCAGGGGGAGCATCCACTTCCACTGGGACTAGGAGGAAGAGGATGGCTCAACCCCATGGACTGAAGAAGAAGAAGCGTCGCCTGATCTTCGTTACCACTGCTGCCTCTACGTCTACCACCACAGCCACCACTACCACCTCCACTGATATACCACCCATCACCCCAGCCACCACATCCACTACCACCACCACAGCCACCACCTCACCTACCACCACTGTACCCTTCCCATCCACCACCATACCGTTTACACCTACATCATCTGCACCTGTTTACCGACCCATATTCACCACTGCCACTACCACCACCACCTCACATCATGCAGGACCATCAGCCCAGCCATCACACTTATATGGATCTCCTCTACCTCCAATCGGGGTAGAGGAGCAGCTGTCGGTGCTAAACCGTATGGTGATGCGCCTGCTAGCTGCAGATGAAGAAAAAGCTGCTCATATTCGTCAGCTGACCGACCTGACTGCTGCCCAGTCTCAGCAGATGGCAGAGCAGGCTCGGGTGATAGAGCAGCAGACCCAGCTAATGGAGGCACAGAGAGTCGAGATGTCCCAACTCCAGGACCAGCAGGCCCAATCAGCCAAACGTATAGAGGAGTTGGAGACTACCAACAAGACCATTATGCTGAGGTTAAAGGGGTCAAAGGATGAGCCCTTGAAGATAAAGGAGGGTGATGGGGATGATGGAGATGGTGATGATGACGATGAAGATGATGATGATGATGAGGAGGATGATGAGGATGAGGAAGAGACAGAGGAAGAAAGGACAGAAGGAAAAGATGATGATGACGAAGCAGAAGGAGGGGATGCGGCTGTATCGGCCTCTGCTTCTGGTCAAGAACGAAGATCGAAGCATCGACAGGACCAGTCATCTACCACTTCTGCTCCTCCGAGCGACGAGACCATGATTCAAGACAAAAGTACAGATTAGATGTCTTATGTATTTATTTATTTTTGTGTTTGAATCATGTACTGAAACAAATGTTATGAATGTTTATATATATTAAGTTAATGTAATTCTGTTTGATTAATTACTAATAATTTATGTGTTGAATGTTTAAATCAAACAGATCCAAACTTTTAAAGGGATGAGTTTGACATTGCTCCCCTTCAACAGGTCAAGACTCAACTAACCATGATTCTTGATCTGCAAGGGATTGTAAGAAGGTCTGTGAGTTATACCCCTGAAGAAGGGGAAATAATTCATGACCTATCTAACGAGCAACTGGCAGAGATGTTCAGACTCAATCCTGATGAAATCGTCAAGGATGCTCCAACAGTTGATTCGACCAGTGATGAAGAGCTAAATGATGTTGATGAAGTTAAGGTCGAAGATATCACTGCAGAAGAGTACCCTTAGTACGCTGACAACGAGGGTAATGTGGTCCCCAATCTGGGTGAGTCCCTAGTCAGTGATACGTTTGAGGTACTAGACAAGATGGAGCAGGAAACCGAAAAGACCGAAGGAACAGCCCAAGCCTCAAATGATGATGTAGACATTCGAAAGGCTGAATGGGCTGCCTGTTTTGAAGAAGTGAGAGCCCAATGTGCTGCACCAAAGAAAGATGCCTACACAAGCTCTACAGAATCAAGAAACACCACAAGGTGTCAGGCAGGATTATAGCATGGGCTTATTTTGATGATCTTAACGCGTATGCAGTTAAGAGGGAACAGGGCATAGAGTACTTCAGGTTTCCACATGATCTGAAGACTCTACCTGGTTTTGAGCTCAACCAGCTGGCTAAGCTAAAGCTGCTATATGCTGACCCAAGAAAGATGTCAGGCTGGTTCGAGGCTGCCCTGAAGAAGGAGTACCACACCAGATGGGTTAACTTCAGACCACAACAGCCTACGAGGTACATAAGAAGGTCTGAGGTTGATGCCATTACTGGCAAGCCCAAGATTGTGTTGAAGTGGAGTCCTCCGCGCACTATGTCGAGATTCCCTCTCAGGGAAATGCCACAGGACTTCACTCCACACTTCAAATGGTGGTACTATGATTGGAGAACTGCTGAAGCTGTCATAGTTCTAAATAAAGAGGGCCAAATGGATACAATCAGGGTATTCGACCCGATGTGGCTAACCAACTTGTGTGCTAATGATGTCTATACATTATACAAGTGGCCACTGTTCTATGACACACAAGACATTGTACAAGCCCTCCAGTTCCAAAACGTTATACGACTTTGCTTTGCGTTTGAGATTCACGCAGGAGTCACCAAAGAGGAGAAGTACAAGAAGTATAAGGAGGTTATGCAGAAGACAAGAGATTAGATAGATCTAGGTCCAAGGGGGAGTTTGTTGATGCATGTATGTCCCTAGATCATGAGTTGTAATGTAATAAATCTTGTCTGTCTGATTATGAGGTAATAGTATCGATTAATGAAATGATATGAATTGTTTGTTACTTGTGATGTTTAATATTTCATTAATGAGTCGTGATTGAATTGATTGGGTTTATGATTGTTTGAATGATTGCACATTATGTTATATTAATTAAAACATTCAAACTTAACTTAATGAAGTTCTCATGCGAATGGCCCATGCGAATGGACCACACGCATGAATAACTTCATACGATTGACTCAATCGCACGACTGAACCAGGAGACTGGATCAGTCGTATGATTGACACATAAGATTGGCTCAATCGCACGACTGAACACTCAGTCGTGCGAATGAATCAACCGCATGGTTCAATCGCACGACTGAACCATACTTATGGCCCAGTCGCACGATTGAACAATACTAACCTATAAATAGACCCAATTCGTGGAAAAACGTAAGCATTCATCCCATTACGATTCCAGACGTACCCTAGCCGTCCAGAGACCTCCCAAATCGTTCTCCAAGTTCACAGAGCACATTAGATCGATTCCTAATCGACTTCTAACGTTAGATTCAATTCTTGATTGATTCTTCGTGTGTTCTCACTGATTGGATCGCCAATCAAATAGGATTCCGCACTATTTGAGTTGGTTTAACACGCTAATCACTAGGTATTTCGTTCAAATACCAGGTCCAAACAGTAAGGACTGAAGACATCAACCAAGACTCCTCAGCTAAGAGTTCTGGTTCATGTTCAAATCATCTCAGTGCAAAGAAGAAGACTGAGCTGCTGTGTACCACTGCTGCACAGCCTGGACCATCAAACTCCAAGAACAGTTCACAGCCCAAAAGAACTGTCTCAGCATCTACCAAGATGAAGGTGGAGAAGGGATGTGACCAAAGCCAGTCTTGCTCTTAAAAGGAGACTTGTTTGAAGAAGAAAATGTTATGTGTCATGTGTGAAAGTACTTCTCACATTGCTAAGGATTGCCCATACAATCCTAAAAGTACCATCCACATGACTAATACAAAGACTTCAAAGAGTCTCAAGAAGTCTCAAGCTTCGGAAGGAAAGTCTGTTTCCTTCGGAAGCTCCAAATCAAAGAAGAAGGTAAATGGAAAATTACCTTCGGAAGCAAAGTTGGTCTCGGAAGAAAGGAGTTCTTCCGAAGCACTGAAGTCTGCTGCAGTGACTGTAGACTCTTCCGAAGGTTCAGTCATCAAAACTTGTGAAGTTTCAAAAGCTTCTAAGGTCTTGAAGGTCAAGTCCAAGACTCCAAAGGTGGTGTGGAAGTCTAAGAAAGACCAAATGACTGAAGTTTCTTCATCAACAACAACTGAAGATCCCCATAGTACAACCATAGGATCTATTACTGTTGCATTACCTTCTATTACACTTAATGAGCCCAAGACAAGTAAGGCTTGGGTTTCCAAATGTAACTAATCATTTTCTTTGTGCAGGAACAGCTCAAGACAAACAGGAATGTCTGGATAATTGACAGAGGCTGTTCCAGGCACATGACAGGCAATAGGTCTCTACTCCATAATTTTGAGAGAATTGATGGAGGACCAGTTGCTTTTGGAGGAGATGAAGGTGGTTACATTTCTGGAAGGGGCAAGGTCACAAATGGTAAGCTCAGCATTGAGATGGTAAACTTTGTCAAGGAGCTTGGGTACAATCTTCTGAGTGTATACCAATTTTGTGATCAGAGTCATAACATGCTCTTTACTGAGCATGAGTGCATTGTTCTCAAACCTGGAGTGGTCATTCCTCATGAGCATATCCTGCTCAGAGCCCCCAGGAAAGGGAACATGTACAAGATGGATTTGCAAGAAACATCTCCCTCTGGAGAAGTTTCATGCTTTCTATCTAAAGCAAACAGTGATGAGTCTTTCCTATGGCATAAAAGAATGTGCCATGTAAACTTTAAGAACATGAATAAGTTAATTAAACATGATCTGGTAACTGGAATGCCAAAGAAAGAGTTTACAAGTGATGATCATTGTGTTGCATGCCTGAAAGGGAAGCAACACAAGGTATCTCACAAGCCTAAGGAAAAGAACTCCATCACTACTCCCCTACACTTGTTACATATGGATCTCTTTGGCCCCACCAGTGTAATGAGTTTAGGAAGGACCTCTTACTGTTTGGTGATCACAGATGACTTTACAAGATTCACTTGGGTCTTCTTCCTTAGAACTAAGGATGAAACCCCTGAGATTTAGAAGAATTTCATTTAAAAGTTGAGAATCAATGTGATCACAAGGTCAAAACCATAAGATGTGATCAAGGAACTGAATTCAAGAACCAAATCCTTGATACATTTTGTGATGAAAAAGGTATTACAATACAATATAGTGCTCCCAGGACTCCTCAGCAAAACGGAGTTGCTGAGAGGAGAAACAGGACACTTATTGAAGCTGCAAGAACTATGTTGTCTGACTCTAAACTGCCTATCACCTTCTGGGCAGAGACAGTTAATACTGCTTGCTATGTGCAAAACAGAGTTTTAGTAGTTAAGACACATGGTAAGACTCCTTATGAACTTTGGCACAAGAGGAAACCTTTCATTGGTTTTCTCAGGTCATTTGGATGTCCCTACACCATCTTGAATACCAAAGATCAAATTGCCAAGTTTGCTGAGAAATCAGATGATGGACATTTCATTGGATACTCTTCCCAAGCTAAAGCTTATAGAGTATACAATCTCAGAACTAGAATTGTTGAGGAGTCAGCCAATGTGACTTTCAATGAGCACACACCCTGTGTGGCTGGTTCTGGTCCGGATTGGCTGTTTGATCTTGATTTAGTTACCAACTGTTTTAACAAATCTTGTGAGCATGTTTCAGGATCTGCAGAAAATCTAAATACAGGTGATCCTGATCCAAGATTTGAGCTAGGAAGATCATCAACTCATACATCTTCAGCTCCAGTTGGAACTACTTCAGCAAATGAGGTTTCTATCAGCATAACAATGACAAATTCAGCTGATACATCTGGTATGCCTTCAAATTCCAGCTCAGAGGCCTCTCAACCAGATAAAGACACCTCAATTGTAGAAGAAAACAATGGTGATGGTGATAGTGATCAGGAATTTCTTGATGCTAATAACCATACCATAGATGACAACATCAATGATGTCACACACTCATTGGATCAAGTTAATCTTGATAAGTGTGATAATGTGGAGGGTGAATCTTCCAGGCCAGATCTAAATTTCTCAAATTTGGATCTTTCTCAGCAACTTGCTGTGATCCCTCAGCTAAGGATCCACAAGTCTCACCCTACCACAAACATCATTGGAGATGTTGTCACAGGGGTAAGAACAAGAGGACAAACCCATGAAGCAAATGTTTGTCTTCACTCTTGTTTCTTATCTCAGATAGAGCCCAAGAAAGTTGATGAAGCTCTAAAGGATGGAAGTTGGGTTGAAGCTATGCAACAGAGCTGTTTCAATTCAAAAGGCAGAAAGTTTGGAACCTTTGTCCTCTTCCTCATGGGAAGACTATCATTGGAACCAAATGGTTTTTAGGAATAAGAAGGATGATAGAGGAATTATCATCAAGAACAAGGCAAGACTAGTTGTTCAAGGATACACACAAGAAGAAGGGATTGACTACACTGATGTCTTTGCTCCTGTAGCAAGACTAGAAGCTGTTAGGATATTCCTGGCATTTGCTGCATCCAAGAACTTCAAGGTCTACCAACTTGATGTAAAGTGTGCTTTCTTATATGGAGTGATTGATGAGGAGGTTTATGTCAAACAGCCACCTGGTTTTGTAGACCCTGATCATCCTGATTATGTCTGCAAGCTTGACAAAGCTCTTTATGGGCTGCATCAGGCACCCAGAAAGTGGTATGAGACACTATCTGAGTATCTTTGTAAACATGGATACAGGAGAGGTACTATAGATGGAACTCTCTTCATCAAAGGACAGGGAAATGACTTATTGCTGGTTCAAGTATATGTAGATGACATCATCTTTGGTTCAACTAATCCAAAGCTCTGCAAAGACTTTGAGAAGCTGATGAAAGACAGATTTGAAATGAGTTCAATGGGAGAACTCAACTTCTTTCTGGGAATTCAAGTGAAGCAGGTTGAAGATGGCATCTTCATAAGTCAGTCAAAGTATGTTCAAGACATACTCAAGAGGTTCAACATGACTGATTGTAAGATTGCTAAGACACCCATAGCCAGAACCACTCCCTTGGTCCAGATCTTGAGGGGGAGTGTGTAGATGAACACTTATACAGGGCTATGATTGGGTCTCTTATGTATCTTACAGCTAGTAGGCCTGATATCATGTTTGCTACATGTATTTGTGCAAGATATCAAGCCAACCCTAAGATGTCTCACTTAATCACTGTGAAAAGGATTTGAGATACCTCAAAGGTGCTTCAACACTTGGTCTATGGTATCCAAAGAATCCTAATTTCAATCTGTATGCCTATACAGATAGTGATTATGGTGGTTGCAACATGACTGCAAAGTCTACATCTGGGGGATGTCAATTCCTTGGTGGAAGGGTTGTCTCATGGCAATGCAAGAAACAATCCTGTGTGTCTGCATCAACTGCTGAGGCTGAATACATTACTGCTGCAAGCTGCTGTGCTCAAGTGCTTTGGATTCAAAATCAGATGCTGGACTATGGATTTAACTTCAAAGAGACTCCTTCCACATAGACAACAATAGTGCTATCTCTATCACTGAGAACCCTGTGCAGCACTCAAGGACCAAACACATCAACATCAGGTATCATTTAATAAGAGATAACTATGAAAAGGGATTAATTAAACTAGTCAAAGTTCATACAGATGAACAATATGCTGATCTGTTCACAAAAGCTTTTGATGAACAGAGATTTAAGTATCTGATATCAGCTATTAGGATGATTAACTTTGAGTAGACTTTTTCTTAAAACTAATTCTAATTATTTCTTCTTAAAATATGTGTGTCCTAAGTTGTCTAGTTTATCACTTTCATAAGCTCATGTTTTCTTTGGATGTAAAATTCTTTTTGAAACTTTCCTTAGATTCTTGAAAATTTTCTGATACTTCGGAAGATAAAGTTTTATCTTCGGAAGAAAAACATGTCTTCAAAATAAATAACTGTCTAAGAGATTTTACCTTCGGAAGAAGTCTATTTCATCTTCCGAAGCTTAAAATTCTTAACTCAGACACTTATTCATTTTTAAGGACTTTTTTCTTCTGAAGAAAAATTAACCTTCGGAAGCTTTGTTTATTCTTATACAAAGCATCCAAGGGTTTATTTCTCTTCCGAAGCATAAATTTTCAAGACTCTCAGGAAAATCTTCCGAAGCCATTTTAGCTTCGGAAGCTTTTTCAATCAAAACTTCCGAAGACAAATTACCTTCGGAAGCTTTTCGAATTCCAAGAAAACTACTTTTTGAGCAAAAGTAAACTACCTTTTCAGAGGTGGGACCGACTTCCGGATTTCAAAGTTTATCCTCTTTCATTAACTTTGGTTCAAATCCCTTTTCACATAAATACCCAACGGTTCCCCCTCTTTCCCACTATCTACCTCAATTCTACTATTCCTCTAACCTAATTCTCTAAACCGCCTTTGCTTTCTACCTTTCTTCACCCTTAAGCTTCTGAAATGGCCAACCTTAACCTCAGAAACAACCCAGATTTCTCCATGCAACTTCACAGGCAACATAATCAAGTTGCTCTGTTAAGCTCTGAGAAAGATGCAAGTTTCTCAGAGATTTGCCAATTCTTGACTCTGTCAAACTATTTCACCTCCCTGACCATTGATCCTACTCTATATGAGGATCACTTGCTTGAATTCTGGAAGACCTGCCAAGAGGTCATTATGGATGGGGAGAAGGCACTGTCTGCCACAGTGCAAGGGAGGACAATCTTCATCACTCCGGCCATCATTAACCAACACTTACAGCTAGATGATGAAGAAGGTGAGGTGTGCTTCCCAATGGAAGCTGTTAATCATTCCTTTGAGCAGATGGGCTATGAAGGAGATTTCTCTGTAAAGACCTTTAGGAAAGGAAAGGTCTCATCCCAGTGGAAATACCTGCTCCATGTGGTTATCCACAGCTTATCAAACAAGCATGGTGGATGGGACCATATTCCTGAGGATCTCTCCTTTATAGTTCATGGAATGGTTCAGGGGGTCAAGTTCAGGTATTCACAATTTGTTTATACTAATTTACTTGCAAACTTAGACTCCTTAGAGTATTACATGTTTCCTAGATATGTTCAACACATTCTCAACTGTGAACTGGGCTCACAGTTGAGGGAAACAAGTAATATTCTTAAATTGGGACAGATGAAGTCCGACATCTTTAAAATAATGAAGAAGCCAACTGTAGGCTTCTCAGGGGTAGAAACAGCCCTAGTCCCAAAAAAATGTTAGAGCTTATTGCTCAAGGTGACAACCTAGCAACACAAGCTAGTGTTGAACCCACACCTCTTTTATCCTTACCACTAAAAAGACTAGAAATCACCCTCACCTACCAAAGAAAATCCAAACGAACCCCTGCTCAGGCTATTGAGTCTGTGCAGGCCCCCATATACTCAACTTTACAGGAAGAAGTGGATACTAGAGCTCCCACTTCTCCTGAGGAGCAAACCACTCCCATTACTTCACCTATCAGGGCTGAGGTTCCTCATGCTCACCCTGATGAGCTCACTAGCCCAACAGCCTTAAGCCTTCGCTCTGAGTCTCAACACTCAAGTGAACAACCTTCAGGGGACAGCTACCAACCCCAGCCTTTAGATCTCAGCCAACCAATTCCCAACCTATCCTTCTATACTGATGAAGACTTAGGATTCAGTGAGTACCATGAGTCTCTCTTCTCCTCCCCTACTCAAAGAGAGATGAGTACCTCTGACTCTCCTCAGTCTATCCCACATCAGTCACCTATTACTAAGGTGGACACTTCTGAACCTGTTCAGGATGTCCATATGGAAGAGGCTCTCACTTTTGAAAGTGATTACATCATTAAGACCTCAACCATGGCAACTCAGCCCACTGGCATCTCAACTGAGGTTGCCAGTGAGCAGAGGAAAACCAGCAACCAAGAAACTCTAGCTGGTGGTGAGAGAGAGGACTTTGGTCCAATCATCTCATCCCCCAATGATTCTTCTGATGAAGATGAGGGGAATTTGAGACTAAAGGTGCAGAAATTGTCAAAAACATGCACCTATTTAGTCTCTAAGGTTAGTCACTTGGAATCTCAAGTGACTACCTTACAAAACAGGGTCAATGATCAGCAACTTCAGATTTCATATCTGCAGGAAAAACTAGCTGGGAGACCTTTAAGGAGAGCTCAACCAGGAACACAAGAACCTGTGGAAGTGATTGACTTATCCTCCAGCTCACCTATGCAAGTGGGTGATGCTACCAAAAAGGGGGAGAAAGTTATTACAACCACAGAACCTGGGAGTTCTTCAAAGAGAATGGACATAGAGGACTCACCATCCTCACTTGCTGTTGTGCATTCTCAGCAACTTCCTCAAGTTCACATTAATGTGGACTCTATAGACTCAATCATCAGGAGTCTTTTTGAGGAAGGTATACCAAGGGCTGTCTCATCTCCACCACAAGGAACTGGCAACTACATCATAAGGTGGAGATATGATGATGACAGAAGAGCCCTTATACTTCACAGAGTTCAAGGCCAACAAGAAGTTTTTCAGTTCCAAAGCCTGAGCTTCTATGAAAGACTGGATTTAGTCAACATGCCACTTGTCAATCCAAGCAATTCAAGACAAGCTGGCAGGTTGGCTCAAAGAATCCAAGACAGGATCCTTGCAGAGTTCTCTCTAAGAAGGAGACTTAGGCAATCAGGCAATGTCATCGGTCAACTGGATGTTGAGGTGGACCCTAAGATTAGTTTCATAGGGGAAACCTTGACTGAAGGTCCAGTGGCAGAACCTGAGACCCCTGTCTCATCATCAACAACTGTTGCAGAGGTCCAAACTCCATCTGAGACACCTGCTGGTGAAGGTGTTTCTCAGCCTCTCTCTGGCCAGAGCATGGAAGCTACACCAAGCAATGAAGGCCAAGCCTCAATCCAACCTGAGTCACAAAGGTCTGTTGGTGACAAAGGGAAAAGGATAATGACTCCTGAGGAAATTGAGGAGGAAGAGAGAGAGAGGAAAAGGAGACTAAGGGGAGAAAGTTCCACTGGGTCATCTAGCTTCATGCAAGCTGCAATCAGGGCTGCCCCCAGACCAAATACTCAGGATGATGAGTTAAGGGCAGTCAGGATTACCTACTTACAGACCAGGAACTATGATATTGATGAAATCATCTCCCTCCCCTTAGAAGAGTTAAATGAACTGGCTGACATGGAAGTGTCAAGAGAGATGAAGGAGAAAGAGGATGCAAGGTTACTTCTCCAATTCAAAGAGGAGAAGAGACAGAAAAGACTTTACAAGCATGCTCCCACTCTCTCTCCAGTTCAAAAAAGTCCTGCACAGGAAGATGTGGCTCCACAAGAACCTCAGGTAGATAAAGAAGAGGACAGGATCAAAATGATCAACTACCTGAGTGCCACAGGCTTCTATCAGGCAGATGCACTTCTTCCCTTGTCCTATGACTTCATTGAGTTCGAGTACCTAAAGCAACTTGAGCTTGAGCTAGTCAAAGAAAGAAAAACAACCAAAAGGAAGCTAAGGGAAGAAGCTGCAAAGTCAAGAGCTATCATTCAAAAGAATGCAAAGAAGTCTGCTGACAGACAAAGAATGGTGAGCTTCTTGAAGCTATATGGATTCTCCGGAAGGAGACTTGGCCCCATGTCTCTATCCACAATAGATGAGCATATAAGGGTGATCAAGCAGAAGATTAAAAGTGGAGAACTTATTGACTTGCACTCTCTTCCAAGTCAAGTCCCACCTGAAGTGGAGGTCAAGTTTGAACAACCAGAGACACCTCAACCAGAACCTCCAGCTGAGCCTCAGCAAGCTTCATCTTCTGATCCAAGGCAGGGTCAAACTCCCTCTCCTTCTGAACCTGTGAGGGAGGAACACCCAACTGAGAAAGACACTGATGATCAACATGGTGCTGCAGACCAGTCTTCTCAGTTAAAGTCATCTAAGAGGAAGAAGAGAATGGCTTCTAAACCAAAGACTAAGAAGAAGAAGTCAAAGTCATCTACCTCTACACCTCAGGCTGAATCAGATCAACCTGAGGAAGTGCATGATGGGGCAGCCCAATCAACTCCTATGCAAGTGGCTCCTCTAACAACTGAGACACCCATCTTGTCCTGGACTTACTCTACTAATCTAGAAAGATGGCATGTTATCAGAGATCAAGGTGTTGAGAATGTTTCTGTTAAGGAATCACTGGATCTCTCGGGATTCGCATAACTGCCTTGTTGACTTGTTGACTTGTAACACTCGTATCATTTAAACACAAGTGTTTGGACTCCGCAAGAATATGGTCTTTCGTAGATGATTGTTCTTCCGCAGAAGATTTGTTCTTCCGAAGCTATCTTGTTCTTTCGAGAGTACTTTGTTCTTCCAAAGCTATCTTGTTCTTCCGAAGGTACTTTGTTCCCATCCTCAGAGCTGGTGATTCATCCGTAGAAGATCTTTGGGATATATTTTACTTGTAAGAGACATATCTGTAGAAGAACAAAATGTTCATCCGTAGATGTTTCTTACACTTGGTCAATTTCAGAAATTCACCAATTATAATGTTTTACCTGCAAACATACATAAATCAACACACATATATGGGTTAACCTACACATTTAATGCATACATAATAATGAATTATAAGTATTCATTACAAATATTAATTCAAGTTCTAAGCATATACAAAATAGACTAGATCTATTGATCCTAGACATAACAGGTCCTCTAATTGATATCAGAGCTTTCTAGGCTCTTGATTGTAAGATCTCTCCATCTTAGATCCGTCAGTCTCACAAAATACTTAACATCTCAAATAGCAGCTCTTACAAAGACTGATATGGAAACCGGAACCATGTCAAAGTCCCCACTGATCACTCCTGAAGACTTTGATACTTGGTGCATAAGAATGGAAGGCTTCATCAAGTCTCAAGACTCCAGGATGTGGGAGTCTATTGTCTCAGGACCTTACATACCAAGCACCTCTTCAGCAACTGCTGGAGGTGGTATGATTCCAAAGGAGGTAGCTGACTTTTCTAAAGAAGACAAGAAGAAGATTGATATAGATCAGAAAGCCATGACTGCCCTCCAAACTGCTCTTCCAAACTCCATATATACAGAGGCTTCAAGAAGTGCAAAACTTCTAAGCAATTATAGGATGCACTGAAGCTCATGTATGAGGGGTCCACTAAAGTAAAAGAGAACAAGAAGGACCTCTTGAAGCAGCAGTTTGAGAACTTCACCTACAAGACAGGTGAAACCATGACTCAACAAACAATGACTCAACAATACTTCAGGTATGTTGAGATTGTGGATACTCTAATGGATGTTGGAGTAACTCTTGAAAATAGGGACATTGTAAGGAAGTTCATGTCATCTGTTCCTAGACAATGGACACACTATTATGTTGTTATCAAGAGAACTGAGAACCTTAAGACTCTCCCTGTTACAGAGTTGTATGTATCCTCAGTGGATACCAGATGGAGATGAATATGCAAAATCCATCTGGTAACTCCAGCAATCAGCAAAGTTCAACCTTTCATGTGGTTCAAATGGATTGTAGAGAATCACAACATCATCTTATCTGCTACCCTAATAACTCACAAAAGGGTCTTTCATCACCTTCCCGGATACCCCAAGGGAGAGCTACACTTAAGGAAGCCCATTCCAAGAGACAAGCTCTTCACAAGCCTTTGTGTCTGCTGATGAAAGCACATGCAACTTTCTCTACACCCTTGAAGACTTGGAGTGTATCCATCTAGATGATCTGGAGTACATGGAGATAGTTCAGCAAATGGCTATTCTCACTCACAGAGCTAAAAAGTTTTACAAGAGGACAGAGAGGAAGTTTCCTAGCAAAGCAGCCAATGGAAAGTTTGGGTTGGACAAAAGCAAAGTGAAGTGTTACAACTGTAACCAAATGGGACATGCTAGAGAGTGCAAGGCACCAAGAACAAATGGTGGCCAAGCACAAACCAGACCAATATACACTGAAAAAGTCACCCAGAATGAGAAGCCAAAGTAGCAAGCTGTAGTTGTTGTTGAAGAAGGAGGCTTTGACTGGAGCTTTCAGGTAGAGGATGCATCTCCAAGCCAAGCACTAAGGATAACCATGATGAGGCCAAGGTATTGGAACATCTTTGTATATCTGAATGTATTGCTAAAGTTAACAGATATAGGTCCTATAACTTAGAGATGAGATCTGATCTTGAGTCTTTAAACATCTTAAAATCTGATTTCAAAAGAGCTGAAAATGATTACAAACTTAAAATAGAATATTTAGAGAAAACCATTTCCATTCTTAAACATGAACACACCAACTACAGGAATCAGATCAAAGATCTCATCACTAAGTTAACTAACTGCTAGGCTGAGCTTGTGATCAATAAAGCCAGGGCAGAAAAATGTGTTCTTGAAGAAGAGACCTTCAAGAACATAATATATTCATCCTTGCATGCAAAATTTTGTTATCAAAATAAGAAGGGACTGAGATCTACTGAGATAGCTCCTTCACACACAATATTGTCTGCAAGATCTCCAAGGTGTGAAACTTATGAAGATGAGCTTTCCCTCATAGACCCCACACATGAAGAGGATGAAGAGGAGATAGTAATGGATGACTCTGGGAAGAGTGAAGAAGAGAATCCTAAGAATGGTCACTATTCTAATGAGGAGAGAAAAGGAGTTGGGATGACCAAGTCTAGAAGAAAGAACTTGATCAGAAAAGCCAAGAGAAAGCCCAAGAAGACTCAAGAGATCAAGGCCACTTTTAACTCTATGCAGAAGCAAGTGTTTATCTCTGCAGGATTTGAAGTGGTTAAGGCTGAAGACTCAAACATGAACTCTAGTACTAGGAGTTCTAGTTCTTGTCCAAATCATCCCAACAACATGAAGAAGACTGATCAGTTGTGTACCACTGCTACATAACCCAAACCATCTAGCTCCAAAGGCAGTTCTCAGCCTAAAAGAATTGCTACATCATCTACAAAGATGAAGATGGAGAAGGAAAGTGATCAAGATCAGCCTTCGTCTCAAAGGAAAACTCTTAGAAGGAAGCAGATGGATTGTGTCATGTGTGGCAGTACTTCTCATTTAGCCAAGGATTGTCTCTACAATCCAAAAAATACTGTCCATATGAACAAGAAAGAAACTTCTGAGAAGATCAAGAAGAAGATAGCTTCTGAAGGAAAATCTTTTCCTTTCGGAAGCTCTAAAATGAAGAAGAAGACAAGTGAAAACTTGCCTTCGAAAGAAAAATTGGTCTCAGAAGAAAGGAATACTTCCGAAGCACTAAAGCCTGCTGCAATGTTAGCAAGACCTTCCAAAGGTCCAGTTTCCAAAACTTCCGAAGTTGTTAAAACTTCCAAAGTGTTGAAGGTCAAGTCTAAGCTTCCAAAGGTGGTGTGAAAGACAAAGAAAGACCATGTGACTGAAAGTTCTTCATCAACATCAGCAAATGATGTTCAAAACTTGTAATAGGATCAATTACTGTTGCATTGTATTCAACTTCTTTTGACAAGCCCAAGACCAACAAGGCTTGGTTTTCCAAATGTAACTAACTATCTCCTTTGTGCAGGAACAACTCAAGACCAATAGGAATGTATGGATCATTGACAGTGGCTGTTCCGGCACATGACAGGAAATAGCTCTTTACTTCAAAATTTTGAGAAGATTGATGAAGGGCCAGTTGCTTTTGGAGGAGATGCTGGAGGTTACATTACTAGAAGGGGCAGGGTCACGAATGGTAAGCTCAGCATTAAGAAGGTAAACTTTATCAAAGAGCTTGGATACAATCTCCTAAGTGTATCTCAATTTTATGACCAAAGACATAACATGCTTTTCACTAAGAATGAGTGCATTGTTCTCAAGTCCGGGGTGGTCATTCCTCAAGAGCATATCCTGCTCAGAGCCCCTAAGAAAGGGAATATGTACAAGATGGACTTGCAAGAAACATATCCTTCAGGAGAAGTTTCATGCTTTCTATCTAAAGCAAATAGTGATGAGTCTTTCCTCTGGCATAAAAGAATGTGCCATGTAAACTTTAAAAACATGAATAAATTAATTAAGAATGATTTGGTAAATGGAATGCCAAAGAAAGAGTTTACAAGTGATGACCGTTGTGTTGCATACCTGAAAGGGAAGCAACATAAGGTATCTCACAAGCCAAGGAAAAAAAACTCCATCACTACTCCCCTACACTTGTTAAATATGGATCTCTTTGGCCCCACCAGTGTAATGAGTCTAGGAAGGACCTCATTGTTTAGTGACACAGATGACTTTACAAGATTCACTTGGGTTTTCTTCCTTAGAAATAAGGATGAGACTCCTGAGATCTTAAAAAGTTTTATCTTGATAATTGAGAATCAATGCGATCTCAAGGTCAAGACCATAAGATGTGATCAGGGAACTGAATTTAAGAACCAAATCCTTGATACATTTTGTGATGAAAAAGGTATTACAAGACAATATAGTGCTCCCAGAACTCCTCAGCAAAACGGTGTTTCTGAGAGGAGAAACATGATACTAATTGAAGCCGCAAGAACTATGTTGTCTGACTCTAAACAACCCATCACCTTCTAGGCAGAGGCAGTGAACACTGGTTTCTATGTGCAAAACAGAGTTTTAGTAGTCAAGACTCACGGTAAGACTCCTTATGAACTTTGGCACAAGAGTAAACCTTTTATTGGTTTTCTTAGGTCATTTGGATGTACTTGCACCATCTTGAATACCAAAGATCAAGTAGCCAAATTTGATGAGAAATCAAATGATGGACACTTTATTGGATACTCTTTTAAAGCTAAGGCTTATAGAGTATACAATCTCAGAACTAGAGTAGTTAAGGAGTCCGTCAATATGACTTTCAATGAGCACACTCCTGGTGTGAAATGTTATGGTTCTGATTGGCTATTTGATCTTGATTTAGTTACCAATTGTTTTAACAAATCTTGTGAGAATGTTTCAGGATCCACAAATGTCTTATCAACAGGAGATCCTGACCCAAGATTTAAGCTGAGAAGACCTACAAATCAGACTACTTCAGCTCCAGTGGTAACCAACCCAGGGGATGGAGTTCCTATCAGCACAACCATGTTAAATCCAGCTGATACATCTGAGGTGCCATCAAATTCCAGCTCAAAGGCACAAAACTCAAATGAAGGAGCTTCAAATATGGGAGGAAATGGTAGTTGTGATAGTGATCAAGAGTTTCTTGATGCTGACAATCACTCCATGGAAGACACATTAATGATGTGACACACTCATTGGATCAAGTCTCTCTTGATAAGTGTGTTGATGTGGTGGGTGAACTCTATTGCCTGATCTAAATTTCTCAAACTTAGATCTTTTCAAGCAACTTGTTGTGATCCCTCAACTCAGATCCATAAGTCTCATCCCACTACAAACATCATTGGAGATGTTGACACAGGGTAAGGACAAGAGGGCAAACTCATGATGCAAATGTATGTCTCCACTCTTGTTTCTTATCCCAGTTAGAGCCAAAGAAAGTTGATGAGACTTTAAAGAATGGAAGTTGGGTTGAAGCTATGCAAGAGGAGTTGCTTCAATTCAAAAGACAAAAGGTTTGGAACCTATGTCCTCTTCCTCAAGGGAAGACTACCATAGGAACCAAGTGGGTGTTTAGAAAAAAGAAAGATGATAGAGGACTTTTCATAAAAAACAAGACAATATTAGTTGTCCAAGGATACACACAAGAAGAAGGAATTGATTACACATAATTTTTTGCTCTTGTGGCAAGACTTGAAGCTGTTAGGATATTCCTGGCTTTTGCTGCATCCAAGGATATCAAGGTCTATCAACTTGATCTCAAGTGTGTTTTTCTATATGGGGTGATTGATGAAGAGGTGTATGTCAAACAACCACCTGGTTTTGCAGATCCTGATCATCCTGATTATGACTGCAGGCTTGATAAAGCTCTTTATGGGCTGCACCAAACTCCAAGAAAGTGATGTGAGACTCTGTCTCAGTATCTCTATCAGCATGGATACAAAAGGGATACTATAGATGGAACTCTTTTCATCAAAGGATCAGGGAATGACTTAATGCTAGTTCAAGTATATGTAGATGATATTATTTTCGGATCAACTACTCCAAAGCTCTACAAAGACTTTGAGTGGCTGATGAAGAATAAATTTGAAATGAGTGCCATGGGGAAACTCAATTTCTTTCTAGGAATTCAAGTGAAGCAAGTTGACAGTGGCATCTTCATAAGTCAGTCAAAGTATGTACAAGATATACTCACAAGATTCAACATGATTGAATGTAAGGTTTCAAAGACACCCATAGCCAGAAACCACTCCTTTGGACCTGATCTTGAGGGGTAGTGTGTGGATGAACACCTTTACAGGGCTATGATTGGGTCTCTTATGTACCTCACAGCTAGCAGGCCTGATATCATGTTTGCAACATGTATTTGTGCAAGATAACAAGCCAACCCCAAGATGTCACACCTAGTCACTGTCAAGAGAATTCTAAGATATCTCAAAGGTGCTCCAACACTAGGTCTTTGGTATCCAAAGAATTCTGAATTCAATCTATATGCATATACATATAGTGACTATGGTGGCTGCAATATGACTGCAAAGTCTACATCTGGGGGATGTCAGTTCCTTGGTGGAAGGATTGTCTCATGGCAATGCAAGAAACATCCTGTCTGTATGCATCAACTGCTGAAGTTGAATACATTGCTGCTACTAACTGCTGTGCTCAAGTACTTTGGATTCAGAATAAGATGCTGGATTATGGATTCAACTTCAAAAAGAATCCTATCCACATAGACAACAATAGTGTTATCTCTATTATAGAGAATCACGTGCAACACTCAAGGACAAAACACATCAACATCAGGTATCATTTGATTAGAGATAACTTTGAAAAAGGATTAATCAAACTTGTCAATGTTAACACAAATGAAAAATATGCTAATCTGTTTACCAGAGCTCTTGATGAACAGAGGTTTAATATCTTGTATCAGCTATTGGGATGATTAACTTTGAGAAGCTTTTCTTAAAACTTAACTCATATTATTTCTAAAACCTGTGTGTCCTAAGTTGTCTATTTTATTACCTTCATAAGCGCATGTTTACTTTGGAAGAAAAATCTTTTAAATTATATTACTTAGATTTTTTTTTGAAAATTTTGATCATTTTCTCTCTCGGAAGATATCTATTTACCTTCGGAAGAAAATTATGTCATCAAATCAAATAACTATTTATGTCAAATTTACCTTCGGAAGAAATTCTTCAATATCTTCTGAAGCTTAAATTTATTCATAAGTACTTATCTGTTTTTGAGGAACAATTTTCTTTCGAAAGCAATTTAAGTCTCAGAAGTTTTATTCTCTTTAGAATAAAAACACAAAGTCTTGATCTCTTCCGAAGCAAAATTTTCAAAGATCATAGAGATATCTTCCGAAGTCATTTTGGCTTTGGAAGCTTTTTTATCAAAACTTCCGAAGACAAGATACCATCGGAAGATTTTTAGTCTTCCAAGAAAAACTACCTTTTTTGGCACTTTTTCAGAGGTGGGACCGACATCCGGATTTCAAAGTTTATCCTCTTTCATTAACTTTGTCTCAGATCTATTTCATGTATATACCCAAAGATTCCCCCTCTTTCACTCTCTTCTTCATCTGAAATCTTCTTTAACCTAAATTCACCCACAACTGACCTTGTTCTTATCTTCCTTCACTCTTAAGCTTACTCAAATGGCCAACCTTGATCGCAGAAACAACCCTGATTTTTCCATGCAACTCCACATGCAGCATAATCAAGTTGCTCTGTTGGACTCTAAGAAAGATTCAAGTTTCTCAGAGGTTTGCCGTTTTCTTTCTCTGTCAAACTACTTCACCTCCCTCACCATTGATCCTTTTCTCTATGAGGATCTGTCAAGAGGTCACCATGGATGGGGAGAAGGAACTGTCTGCCACAGTTAGGGGAGGACAATCTTCATCACTCCAGCCATCATAAACACACATCTTCAGCTTGATGATGTATAAGATGATTTGTCCTTTCCAAAACTTGTTGTTAACCGCTCCTTTGAGCAGATGGGCTATGAGGGAGATTTCTCTGTAAAGACATTCAGGAAAAAGAAAGTCTCTTCTCAATGGAAGTACCTCCTCCATGTAGTTATACATAGCTTGTCAAACAAACATGGAGGATGGGACCAGATTCATGAGGATCTCTCCTTCATAGTTCATGGAATGGTTCATGGGGTCAAGTTCAGGTACTCACAATTTTTGTATACTAACTTAGTTGCAAACTTGGACTCCTTAGAATATTACATGTTCCCTAAATATGTCCAGCAACATTCTCAACTATGAACTGGGCTCACAGTTGAAGGGAATAGGTAAGGTTATTAAATTGGAACAGATGAAGCCCGACATTTTTAAAACTATGAGAAAGCCAACTGTTGGCTTCTTAGGGGTAGAAACATCCCTTGTCCCAAAAATGTTAGAGCTCATTGCTCAAGGTGCAACCTAGCAGCACAAGCTAGTGTTGAACCCACACCTTCTACTTCACAACCACCAAAATAGCCACAAATAATCCTCACCTATCAAAGAAAATCCAAACGAACCCCTACACAAGCTACTAAGCTTGTGTAGGCCCCCATATCACCAACCGTACAGGAAGAAGTGGACACTAAAGCTCCCACTTCTCCTGAGGAGCAAACCACTCCCATCTCACCAATGATCAGTACTGAGGTTCCTCATGCTCAGCCTGATGAGCTCATAAGCCAAACAACCTTAATCCTTCACTCAGAGTCTCAAAACTCTAGTAAACGACCTTCAGGGGAAAGTTACCATCCCCTGCCTCTTGATCTTAACCAACCTATACCCAACCTTAAATTCTATGATGATAAAGACATAGGATTCAGTGAGTACCATGAGTCTCTCTTCTCCTCCCCTACTCAAAAAGAGACGAGTACTCCTGTTTCTCCCTTGTCTAGCCCAAATCATTCACCCATTACTGAGGTAGATCTTCCTGAACCTGTTCAGAAGATCCATCTGGAAGAGGCTCTTACTTCTGAAAGTGATTACATCATTAAGACCTCAACCATGGTAACCCAGACCATTGACACTTAACCTGAAGTTGTCACTGAGTAGGGGAAATCCAACAGCCAAGAACATCATGCTAGTAATGAGGAAGAAGACTTTGGTCCTATTCTCTTATCCCCCATGATTCTTCTGATGAAGATAAGGGGAACATGAGACTGAAGGTGCAAAAGCTTACTCAAACCTGCACCTATTTGGTCTCTAAGGTAAGTCACTTGGAATCTCAAGTGACTACCTTGCAAAAGAGGGTCAATGATCAGCAACTTGAGATTTCTGATCTCAAGGAGAAACTAGTTGGGAGACATTTAAGAAGAGCTCAACCAGGAACACAAAAACTTGTGGATGTGATAGACCTAACTCCTAGCTCACCTATACAAGAGGGTGATGCTACCAAAAAGGGGGAGAAAGTCCAAACAATCACAGATTCTGGGAGTTCTTCACAGGGTATGGACATTGAGGATTCTCCACCCTCACTTGCAATTGTCCATACTCAACAACCTCCTCTAGTTCACATTGACGTGAACTCTCTCATTAAAAGCTTGTTTGAGGAGGGTATTCCAAGGGCAATGTCATCCCCACCCCAAGAAGCTATAAATGAAATACTAGGGTGGAAGTATGATGCTGATAGAAGAGCCCTGATACTGCATAGGGCTCAAGGGCAGCAAGAGGTCTTTAACTTTTAGACCTTGACCTTCTATGACAGTCTTCCTCTGGTCAATATGCCACTTGCCAACCCAAGTCAACTTAGGCAAGCTGATAGAATGGCTGAGAGGATTCAAGATAGGATTGTTAAAGAATTCAGACAAAGAAGAAGACAAATGCAAGCAGGCAATGTCATTGGTCAACTGGATGTTGAGATGGACCCTAAGATTAGCTTCAAAGGAGAAACCTTGACTGAAGGCCCAGTGATAGAACCTGTGAGCACTGTCACAGGAACTACTACTTCAACATCCTATACCCTCAGTGAGGCACCAACTGGTGAAGGTGCTTCATAGCCTCTCTCTGGCAAGAGTCTGACTACTATATCAGGCAATAAAAGTCAAAGCTCTCTCCACCTTGAGTCACCAAGGTCTATGGGTGACAAAGGAAAAAAGATATTGACTCCTAAGGAGATTGAGGAGGAAGAGAGAGAGAGAGGAAGATGAAGCTAAGGGGAGAAAGTTCTATTGGGTCCTCAAGCTTCATGGAAGCTACTATCAGGGCTGCTCCCAGACCAAACACTCAGAATATGAGTTGAGGGCAGCCAGAATTAACTACTTGGGGACCAGGAACTATGACATTAGATTATCTCTCTACCTTTAGAGGAATTGAATGAGCTGGTAGACATGGAAATGTCTAAGGAGAGGAAGGAGGTAGAGGATGTAGAGTTGCTCCTCAAGATTAAGGAAGAAAGAAGACTATAAATGCTTTACAAGCATGATCCTACCCTCTCCTCAGTTCAAGAAAGTCCTAAGAAAGAGGCTGTGGCAACTGAACAACCTCAGGTAGACAAGGAAGATGATAGACAAAACATGATCAACTACCTGAGTGCCACAGGACTCTACCAGGCAACTGTACTTCTTCCCTTATCATGTGAGTACATTAAGTTTGAGTACCTCAAGCAACTTGAGCAACAAGTTCTTAAAGAACAAAAATCTACTAAGAGGAAGATGAGGGAAGAAGCAGCAAAGTCAAGAGCCATCATTCAAAAGAGTCAAAAGAAGTCTGCTGATAGACAGAGGTTGATGAGCTTCTTGAAGCTGTATGGATTCTCCGGAAGGAGGCTTGGTCCAATGTCTCTATCCACCATGGATGAGCATATTAGAATGATCAAGCAGAAGATCAAGAGAGGAGAGCTTGTTGACTTACACTCCCCACCAAGTCAAGCTCCTCCTGAAGTTGAGATTAAGGTTGAACCCTTTGAGACAACACAACCTGGACCTCATGCTGGGCCACAACAAACTTCATTTCTAATCCACAACAAGGTCCAACTCCCTCTCCTTCTAAACCTATGAGGGTAGAGGACCCAACTGAGAAAGACAAAGCAGAACAACCTGGTGCTGAAGGCCAGTCTTCTCAGATAAAGACTTCAAAGAGGAGGAAAAGGATGGCTTCTAAGACTGTATCCAAGAAGAAACCAAAAGCATCCACCTCCAAACCTCAGGATGAGTTAGAGCATCCTGAGGAAGTGCAAGAAGAGGCTGCTCAACCAACTCCAACTCAAGTAGAGCCTCTTGCATCAGGAAGACCCATCATGTCTTGGTCCTTTGGTGCTAATCCAGACAGATGGTATGTCACTAGAGATCAAGGTGGTCAAGATGTCTACTTCTGGCAAGAGATGCTTAACCTACCTCTACATGATCTTTTTGAAATGAGAATGTATTTTGAAAGGCTGAGTGATCGTGACCAATTAATGAAGATGGGAATAGTTATGATCATGGTGAGGACTGTTAATATCTTAATCACTTCTCTGTTTGGGTAGCATCAGCCTAGGGGAGAGTTTGTAAGGACTATTGAAAGGATGATACACCCAAAACAACCCAAGTGCTTCCTACATGCATGCGCTTGGTACTTAGTAGAAGTTGCTTCAGAAGTTTTACACTCTACACAAGAAAATCACTTCTCTGTTTGGGCAGTATCAGCCTAGGGGAGAGTTTGTAACGACTATTGAAAGGATGATACACCCAAAACAACCCAAGTGCTTCCTACATGCATGCGCTTGGTACTTAGTAGAAGTTGCTTCAGAAGTTTTACACTCTACACAAGAAAATATTCCAAGTGTAAAATCTTCCGAAGCCAAGACCAAAATCTTCCGAAGCCAATATGAAGTCTTCCTAACCCAATGAAGTGAAGACATATTTATTCGAAGACTAAGAAGAACATGCTTTCTCTGATTTAATTTTTTATAAAGCTGAACCACTTTCCGCTACAACTCTGAAAACTCACCAACTTATAGAAGTTGGTGAAAAGGTCCATGCTTTTGTAACTGAACAATGAGATTTTGTGTCTGTAACTTTCTACTTTATGTACCTTTATTCTTTTTGTAATATATTAGGATGTGAGCTATGGCATGTCACAGTCACTAGTCAAAAGGCAAATCTGCCTTTTGAATCAACATTGATCTTGTTGTATAGATTAGTGTTTCCAGCTGGCCTTCAAAGTATGGCCGGCTGTAGGATGTAGTATAAAGTATCTCAGTTCTTGTATCTTTTTTTTATGCTTTGTAACACTTGTAAAAGAATTTGAGAAGCTGTTGATACATATGTACCTAGTTTATGAGCTTAATGTTAAAGTCTTTCAAGTCTTACATATATGTAATGAATGAGTTGAATGAAATGAAATATGTGTTTTATGCTTATATTGTTTAATGTTTCATTGTTTATTGTGTCATAACGCATATTAAACTAACTATATAGGTTTGTGGTTGTTTACATAGTTCTTAGTCAAGAATGGTTGAGAAATGTGTTTAAACTTAATCGTATGAAGTATTCATGCGAATGGACCATGCTAATGGACCATACGCATGAACACTTCATGCTAATGGACCAGTCGCACGACTGAACCAGGAGACTGGATCAGTCGCACGATTGAGACATAAGATTGGCTCAGTCGCACGACTGAACATTCAATCGTGCGTATGGACCAATTGTGTGATTCAGTCGCACGACTGAACCATACTAATGGTTCAGTCGCACGACTGAACCATACTAATGGTTCAGTCGCACGATTGACAAACCCTAACCTATAAATACCACTTAATTCGTGGAAAAACAAAAAACACTTGAAGAATTTCGACTCACAGACGTACCCTAGCCGTCCAGAGACTCCAGAAAACCTGTTCCAACTTCATAGATCACAGTTGATCGTGTTCTAATCGTTAATAATGTTTCTTTAATCTCTAGATTGATCGAAACTGCTTTCTCACTGATTGGATCGCCAATCAAATAGGATTCCGCACTATTTGATTAGGTTTACACGCATTATCAGTTAGTACTCCGTCCGTACACGGTCCTAAAAAGTGGTATCAGAGCCTTGGCTCTTGATTTTGCGTGTTGATTCGATTAGTTTTGGCGAAAAATCAAGTTTTTTATTCAAAAGAGTCAATTTTTGAGTAAAAACAGTGTTTTCAGTGTCTCCAAATCTAAAAGTTTACGTTTTCGGCATACAGCAGATTAAGGTTTTTGAAAAATCGCGTTTTTGTGTCAAAGTGTCAAAAACCGTTGAATTTTCAAATCCAGCAGCCTCAGTCGCACGATTGGCTCAATCACACGACTGAACTCAATCGCACCTCCCATATGCACGATTGAACTCAGTCGCCCATCCATTCGTACGATTGAATATCCCACTTGCATTGTCCATCCGCACTTGTTCAATCGCACGATTGACTCATCCGCATTGGTTCAATCGCACGATTGATTCATTCCGCATTAGTCCATCCGCACGATTGACCCAATCATATCTCTCCATTCGCACCAGTGAAACAATTTTGTTCTAACTCTCAATGTTTAAAGAAATGGAAGATCAGCACTCTGCGTTTTCTGCCAGTAGAGACTCTCGAATCCAGAACCTTCCGTTTCTGGAGAATGAAGTTGGAAATCACAATAAGCCACCTAAACTTATAACGTAAGATGAGTACCCGCAATGGAAGCAAAGGTTTGAGATTTATCTAAATGGAGTTGATCCCAATCTGTGGGAAGCAATCGAGACATGTTATAGCATGCCGGTTGGTGCTGATGGTGTTAAACTTACCTTGGGTGGCATGACTGATAGCCAGAAGGTGAAGTACAATGCTGAGAAGAAAGTGTATGCTCTGTTGACTCAGCCGATACCTAAGGATATATTCCACCAGTTTTCTGAGAACACACAGGCAAAGAAGCTATGGGACGCCTTGGAGAAACGATACGACGAGAATGCATTGTTGAAAGCTCTAAAGGCAAAAGCTTTGAAGAAGGAGTTTGATAACTTCTCTTCAATGGGTAAAGAGAGCTTGGATGATGTCATAGACAGATTCTACCATTTAATGAGTGAGCTGCACACTTATGAAGTCACAACGTCAATGGAAGATAAGGTCTCAAGCTTTGCCGATGGTCTGCCAGAGAAGTGGGATTCGTTTGTGTCAAATTTGAGACAGAACAAGTTACTGGAGACATTAGACATAAACGACTTCATCCTGAAATTGAGAGAGGAGGAACTTAGGATGAAATACAGGTCACATAAAGGATCCTATGACCAGAATCCTTCACTTTATAGATCCTCTTCCACTTCAACAAGTTCAGGAGCACCTCTTCAAACGGCATTTGTGACTAGTTCAACCGCTCCTTCTCAATCCACAGCTTCAGGATCTGAAACGTCAGGGTCGTCTTGCACCCAATATATAGTGCCTGAAGCTAATGCTACGAAGTTGAAGACCGAGAATCTCGGGAATATCACTGTGGAGGTTGCAAAAGAGCATATGGACCTTTTAGTTGCGGTCGTTCATTCTTATGATGGTCTTGTTGCAGGAAAGATCGGGAATTGCCATCTGGCTGATGAGGATTACGAGCAGGTGGACGAGAATGAATGATAGAGAATGGACATTATGTGGGCTCTCGCAAGTGCTGTTCGAAGGGCTAAGAAGTTTGTGAAGAAGACATGATAGAACTTGATAGCCACAAAGGATACAACCTTTGGTTTTGACAAAACCAAAGTTACCTGATTTAACCGTGGAGAAAAGGGGCACTTCAAACGTGAATGTGTAAAGCCCTAGAAGACAGGTAATGGGAATCCATTCTCGTCTTTCAACCGTCAAGACAAACCTACGAGTGGAGGTGTATCGTCAAGCAAAGATACATAGGCCTTGACTGCTCAAGATGATGAAGGACAAGATTGGACCTTCAAGTTTGTATCTCCAGGCGAATCGAACATTGCTAATGTTGAGGGTCTGGATGATGACACTGCAAGTGAAGGTGAAATAGCAGTTGAACTAGTGATGTCAGATCATGAAGATACTGCTAATGTGGTCAATCACTTGATTGAAGAAGATCTTAGAACGACAAGTTCAGAATCTCCAGCATCCGAGGAATCAAACTCTGCACTGATGGCTAATTCAACCGAATCTTCACAGGTAAGTAACAAAGACCAACTTTTTGAAAGTCATGCTTGTAATGAGTGTAATAAGTTTAGAGAAAGGATTGATTTGAAATTTGCTAGGTTATTAGATCACAATGATAGCTTAGTAAATGGCTTACAATTGTGCATAGAAGCTAATCGGATTTTAAAACAAAATGAGTGCAGTTATAAAGAAAAAATAGAACTTTCAAATAAACAACTAAGGGAAACTAAGGTTGTTGCTTTTAATCAAGCAAATGATATAAAGTTTTATTTGAACTCTTTGGAAGAAACTAAGAAAGAGAAAGCAGTTTTGGAAGTCGAAGTCAACTCATTAAAACAAAAACTGCACAGTTGGACCAGTTCCTCTCACATAGTTCAAAACTTAGTAAAAGAAAGGAACAATGGGGAAGGGTTGGGTTACAAAGTGGTTCCACCACCATATGAGATTTTGTTAAATGCTAAATATAGACCAGTAAATAACAATCCTATTAAAGATCATGTGGTGTCCACTCCTCTAGTTTGTAATCCAGATTCCACGTGTAAACTATTGGAATCTGTCACTAAACAGAAGGATGCTACTTTGAAGTATAAAGGCAAGATGCCTATTGTGAATTTGGAAGAATAATTTGAAGAGGTTAATGTAAAGTCAGGTACCAACATGTCTTCTTCAGAATCCAAACTGACCAAACCAGTTAACCAAACACGTGCTTCACGTCAAAGTCCAAATAAACAAAAGGCTAAAGATGTTGAAAATGTTCAAACAGTAAATTTTGTTAAAGAAACAAAAACATCTAAACAAGAAGTGTCCAAACCCAACCAAACTAAAGTCACACCTGTTTCACACACTTCCCCACAGAGACAAATTTCCTAATATGTAAAAGGTAGATCATGCTACAATTGTGGAAAGAGAGGACACATCGCTTCTAAGTGTCCTCATTATCAGACACCAAGAAAGAAAATTGAACTTTATGATACTAAACCAATTTCTTCAAAAAGGAGTTCTATTACTCCACCAAAAAGAAGTAGAACCTAAAGTTCAAACATTAAGCCAGTCGTCTGTTTATCACAAACAGGCCTTGCACAAAACTGGCTTATGGAAAGAAAAGTCAAGTTCAGTGTCTAATACTGAGAACACTAAGAAGCATGATATGCCCTCACCTTCAAATGGATAGTTGGTTGAATTTATGATGTGCGATGCCTCTGGGTCACCCAAGCCAGTTAAGGCTTGGGTACCTAACCTAAACTAATCATTTCCTTTAAATGTGCAGGGTGTTCGCTATAGTGCTTCTACAAATACCTGTATCATTGATAGTGGGTCATCAAGGCACATGACAGGGAACTTGTCTCTCCTTTTCAATGTCAAACAAATTAAAGCGGGACATGTATCTTTTGCTGGAAATTAAGGAGGATACATCACGGCTCAAGGCGAAGTGGGAAACCAGAAAGTCAAGTTTGACAAGGTCAACTACGTTCAACAACATCAAAAAAACTTGCTTTCTGTATCCCAGATCTGTGACAAAGGATTCAAGGTAGTCTTTGACAACAAGAAGTGCTATGTGTTGAAGAAGGAGTATGTGATACTGGAGGATCAAGTCTTAATGTCAGCTTCAAGATATAATGATTTATATGTCTTGGACCTATCAAAGGCCTCCACAACTGATCACAAGTTCAATGTTTCTTGTCAAAGACAACAGAGAAAGACTCCATTTCCTGGCATAGGAGAATGGGACACATTAATCCACGGAAGATGAATCACTTGATCAAGAATGATCTAGTGCGTGGAGTAAATGTTAAGAACTTCCAATTACCATATTTTTGTGTCGCGTGTAAGAAAGGGAAACAGACAAAGAAGTCTCATAAGGAAAAGAAAGTTCACTCAATTGACCTACTTCTTGAGCTTCTTCACATGGGTCTGTTTGGGCCAGTTAGTACAAAGAGCATTGCCGGTGATTTGTACTGCTATGTAGTTACGGATGATTACTCAAGATTTTCTTGGGTGATGTTTCTGAAATCCAAATCAGAGACATTTGAATCATTCAAGGAACTGGTAACTACATTGGAGTCACTCTACAAGCTGAAGGTAAGGCGAGTTCGCTCAGACAACGGCATCGAGTTCAAGAACCAATGGATGGAGGCATTCTGCAAAGAAAAAGGAATTGTGCACCAGTTCACATCTGCCTACACTCCTCAAATGAACGGAGTCGCTGAGAGAAAGAATCGAAGCTTGATAGAGACAGCCCGGACAATGCTAGCAGACTCAAAACTGCCTATCCAATTCTGGAACGAGGCAGTTGCCAATGCATGTTACACCCTAAATCAAGTCCTGGTGGTCAAACGTCATGGTAAGACGTGTTACGAGTTACTCCAACGACGTAAACCTAATCTAGAGTACCTCGAATAGTTTGGCGCACCATGTACGCTGCTAAAGAAAAATCAATCAGGGAAGTTCAGTAAAAAGGCTGAAGAAGGAATTTTTCTAGGATACAACATACCGAATAAGATAGTTTATAACAACTCAACGGGTCAAGTAGAAGTGTGGTGCAACGTCGACGTTCAGAGATACACCACCCCCCCCCTGCTGGTAAAGGACCCGCCTTCTTCTTCGATTATGATGGATTCTTTAAGTCCTTCAACATCCATCTCTCCTCTTCTGATGATGAGTTAGCAACCAGAATGATGTATGATGTCTTAAACACACCGTCTCTAGACTCGTCAACCTCAGTTCCACTCGGGGAGTCTTCTAGTTCTTCAGGGGGAGCACTTGATGTAAGTGACTCCTCCTTTGAAGATGAAGAAGTGGAGACTGAACAGGTGAACCAGGAGGAACAGGTTCCTGCTATAACAAGTACACACGCATCAAACCCTGATGCCTCTGACTCTTCGGAACCTCAAACTCCAACTGCCTCAGATACTGAAACTGGTCTTCACAATCTGGATAATGAGGTAGTTGTTCCCACCACTCCTGGATCACGGTTAAAAGTTTATCATCCTTTGGACAATGTCATTGGAGATGTTCGATCAGGAGTTCAGACTAGAAATCAGCTATACTCAGCTGATTATGTCTCAGTCATGGAAAAGGGATATCTTCACGACGGTGCTTATCGATGTTTTGTGTCTTAATTTGAGCCAAAATATGTTAGTGAAGCATTAAACGATGAGGCGTGGGTGAGTGCAATGCAAGAAGAACTCCTACAGTTCAAGAAGCTAGGAGGATGAACCCTTGTGGACAGACCAAAAGGTGCTAAAGTCATGGAACTAAATGGGTCTTGAAATGCAAGAAAGACGATTAACGGGTCATAATTCGCAACAAGGCTCGACTTGTCGTTCAAGGTTTTAGACAAGTCAAAGAAATCGATTATAATGAAGTGTTTTCACTTGTGCCAAGGATGGAAACAATCCGTATCTTCCTAGCCTATGCCTCTTATATGAAGATCAAAGTTTATCAATTAGATGTAAAGAGTGCATTCCTTCATGGTGAAATCCGGAAGACAGTGTACGTCAGTCAACCCGAAAGATTTGAGGATCCGTATCATTGGGACAGAGTTTACAAATTAGATAAGGCTCTCTACGGGCTCCATCAAGCCCCAAGAGCATGGTATGAGAAGCTCTCGACTCATTTGTGAAACACGGCTTTTGCAGAGGAGTGATTGATTGTACGCTGTTCATCAAAGAAAAGGATGGTGACTTACTGCTCGTACAGATCTATGTCGATGACATAATCATCGATTCCAAAAACGAAGATCTATGTAAAGAATTTGAAGCAGTAATGAAAGCTGAATTTGAGATGAGTGCCATGGGAGAAATGAAGTTCTTTCCGGGTTACAGTTGGATCAGATACCAAAAGGGATATTTCTACATCAGACAAAGTATGTAGGCGATATTCTCAGTCGCTTCGATATGGGGAATGCTTCGGCCGCTGGGACTCCACTGGCCAGAAACCACGATGTGGCACCCGACGAAATTGGTGATCTGGTGGATGCCACCATGTACCGAGGAATGGTTGGATCCCTCATGTACCTCACAGCCTCACGACCGATATCATGTACGCGACGTGTCTATGCTCCAGATATCAGGCATAGCTGAAAGTCAACCATCTCATAGGAGTCAAAAGGATATTTTGTTATCTGAAGGGTACTCCAACACTTGGGTTGTGGTATCCTCATGACGATGACTTTGAGCTTACAACGTATAGCGACTCGGATTATGGCAGCTGCAAAATGAACTACAAGTCCACTTCAGCAGGATGTCAATTCTTTGGGAGAAGATTAGTCACGTGGCAGTGTAAGAAGCAGACATTGGTTGCTCTGTCAACTTGTGAAGCTAAATACGTTGCTGCTGCAAGCTGCTGTTCACAAATCATCTGGATTCAACAGCAAATGGGGGACTACGGTTTGAAATTCTCGAACACTCCTATATTTGTTGATAATTCTGTTGCTATAGCCGTAACTAAAAATCCGGTCCAACATCCTAAAACCAAACACATCAGAATTAAATATCACTTTATACGTGATTGTTTTGAAAAGAATTTAATCGATGTTGCTAAAATTAATACGGACTTTCAACGCGCTGACCTCTACACAAAAGCGTTTGATAAACCAAGATTTTTATATCTGTTAGAGGTCAACGGCGTGAAAAAGAAATGTGAAGTGATTCCAGAAGATGACAGTACTTAGTCCGACGAGTAGAGTTATTTTTTATTTTCTTTTATTTTTCGTATTTTAATTTCCTGTTTATATAAAATCCAAAAACTCAAAAAATATTTTTGGTTTTAGAATTTTAGGGAGAGAATATTTTAGAGTAGTATTAAATCAGGTGTTTTAATTTCAGTACTTAAAAAAAACGAGGAAGGAGGACAGCGTAGCTAAAAGGATAGAAATCAAATCTGTGATACTGATTCAATGCTTATGAAAAGTGATAGTACACGGGGAACAGATTATTTGGGACTTAAAAAAATTTGAATGATTAAAATACAAAATTCAAAGTATAAATCTGAGAAGTCTAAGCAAAATAAAAGGAAAAATGATAGAGGTTGCAAGTTCATTATATGATGTTGCAAGTTCATTATATGATGTGTCGGTAGATTCATTATATGATGTGTCGGTAGATTCAATACAATAGATGAGTAGACCGAATTGGTGACTTAAATTCAAACTAAATTGTTCAACTTGCTGTGGGTTCCCATCTTATCCCTGGTTAACACAATCAACGTAGTTCCAATAAGGGGTGACGAGCAAATAAACGCCACAAATGCGTGCGGATGACCATAAAAAGAGCAAAGCACGAAAAAAAAGTGTAAGCGCTATCAAGCTGATAACAAATGTTGTTGGTGCGTTACATGCAAAAAGAAAAGAAAAATGCTCTCACAAGAAGATAGGTTGTGTGCCTCTCTGCTGTGCAATGGCACTGACCTAAGGATAAGCATAACCTAAATATTCTAGAATTCATTGTTGTTTGCGCCTCTCTACTGTGCGATGGCACTGACCTGAGGCTTGGCATCTCTTTGAAAGCTCTTAGAATAGTTTTTTCTTGTCAAAATACCCATAGACCGCTAACAAATCTCCTGAGAAACGTTGATTACCATATAAGCGTGGGATCCACAAATGCCCATTTAAATAATTAAACCTTAATTCATCACCAATGTGTGTCAAAAATCAGTGTATGGATTTAAAAGGACAAGTATACTGACAATCATCGTGGCTGCAATTCTTGAATGTCCAAATCAGCGTGTGCATCTTATAGCTCCAGTATGATTTCCTAAACTTGCTAATGACTCTCGATAAAACCAAGAATCTAGCATCAAAAAGTTTTGGTAACATGTCCCAAATGATTCTGGAATACCTGTATGATTCCAAAATGAATCGTACCTAAAATGATTAACTGGAATTGAAGCTGTGATGTCCATGAAGTAAAATCAATTAGTATTGTTCTAATAGGTCGTATTTCCTCTCTAATTAAAAATACAAAAATATGTCTTGTCTTTGGTTTATTTCTAGTTGATTAAGTTAGTAAATTTCAGTTAATTTAGTAGTTAAAAGTCGGACTACGCATCGGAAGTCAATCTGGGATTCACTCACTAAAAGGGTCACGTCTGAGGTGACCAATGGGGCTTTCAAATGTAAAAGGATCACGTCTGAGGTGATCAACAGTTTTTCTAAGTTAAAATGGTCATGTCTGAGATGATCTATGCTCGAAATGTTTTATCAATTGTTAAAAGGGCTAAGTGTCAAATGGTCATAAAGTCAAAATCATAAGTATGAGCCATTCGCACGACTGGACCATGAGTATGGACCAGCCGTACGATTGGACCATACGTATAAGCCCAATCGCACAACTAAACCACACATATGGACCAGTCGTATGATTGGACCATATGCATGGACCAATCCATACGATTGGATCATCAGAATGAACCAATCGCCTGAATGGAGGTGACCGAATGAGACAGTCGCACGACTGACACCTAGTCGCACGACTGAAAGTGACCGACTGTGCCAGTCGCACGACTGACTCTCAGTCGCACGAATCAAGTATGCGACTAGGTTCAGTCGCACGACTGGAAGAAACCCTAGTATAAATAGAGGGGGAGTCGGTCGCAGTCACTCATCACTCCCAAATCGCCCCCAAATCGCACGAAGTACCGTTACGCTGCCCGATTTTCTCTTGACTGTTCTAGACTACTGATTGTTGTTATCTAACGGTTTCTAGTGTTTATCCAGGTAATGCGCGACGATATTCAATCCAAAGTTCAATAAATTCGTGCCCAAATGATTGAATTTAAGCCCTAAACTTAACCGGGACTTAATCTACCTATAAAACTCAGTATATTGTTCACATAAAAGTTATTAGGTGTTATGTCAGTCATTTGCGAGACTAATGAGCCAAACCAAGACGTCTAACATCAAGTTTTGCTAAAAATTTGAATTTGAATGGAAAAACAGTCTGTCATGCGAATGGGCACCTTGATGAACCTCAATCGCACGACTGAGCTGGGCGAATGGCTAAATCGCACGATTGTACCATGCGTATGACTTCAGTCGCACGACTGGTGTAAACACATTGGAAAGCATACGACTGAGCCCAGTCGCATGCTCAGTCGTACGTTTGAACTCATTCGCACGACTAGATCTCAGTCGCACAGCTCATTTGCACGACTAGATCTCAGTCACTCAGTTCAGTCGCACGACAGAATAGAAGATTGCAAGATTAATGAATCAAATTGTTTCTCATTGACCCACACTAACGTTTATTTACATTGTGTAACAGATGGCTAGTCGTTGGACTATGAGCACGAAGCATAACCTTTGTGCTCATCTGGATCTAACCTCCCGGAACGCGGCTGATTTCTCGGGGATTATTACATTCTTACAGAGATCGAGGATCTTGCGTGCTATATCGACTCCATGCACTCCGTACCTCTCAGTTCAGCAGGCTTTCTGGGAAAGCGCTGTTATCAACAGATCTTCAGAGCCTCACTGTATCAGGAGCTCCATTTTTGGTCAGGCTATAGAGATCACTGAGGACTATCTCAGGACAGTCTTGGAGTTTGGGGATGATGCTGACTGTCCTACACGCCTACACCCATTGACTGTACGAGGCTGTTTATGCGGGCCAAGTACTAGAGGGATATCAACGCAGGTGTGCTCAACAAGAGCAACCTGTGCCCCCAATTTAAGTACTTAGCCCATGTGCTGCTCAAGTGCATTGCTTCAAGGAAGGGAGGCTTCGATGAGCTATCTGATCAGATTCAGAACGCCTATGTGGCGTTGGTGCTGAACCATCCGTTCAGCTTCTCGAGGATGATCTTCACCTACCTGGTAGAGAACATCGAGGCGAAGGGAAAGGAGGGCTTTTGCATGTACCCTCGCTTTATGCAGATGATTATTGACCAGAAGCTCCCTTCGCTGGCAAAGGAGAAGGAGGATTTCGTGGTGCTTGAGGTGATGGATGATACCACCTTAGGCCGGATGAAGGTGTACAGGGGGAAGCAGGTGAAACCCCCTGTCAGGCGACTATTTGGGCATCTGGCCCGTGAGGATTATGTGGCGCCAGCTCGGAGGAAGTGGCGCCATGATGACAGCGACTCAAACACTGAGCAGATTGTGCTTCCCGCTTATGATTCAGATGATGATGATAGCGGTGATGGTGGAGATGCAGGCCCCACCCAATCTAGCACCACTACTACTGATATGACATCTCCATCATCCACCCGAGGAGGAGCAGAGACTGCAGGATTCCATCAGGACTTCCTACCTGATGAGGAGGAGGATTCGGATGAAGAGCCGTTGACTCGAACGGTGGGCAGCAGGGTGGTTGCCACCGAGCGAGGGATTCGGGCGGTTGGTGGACGCCCGGGCGAGTCTGGGGAGACAACGACTGATCCTACCTACACCCCAGGCCAGCCCAGCATCCTAGGGGGAGCATCCTCCTCGAAGGGTTCGAGGAAAAGAGGATGGCTCAGCCCCACGGGATGAAGCCCAAGAGACGGAGGTACACATTGATCACTACCTCTTCCCCCAGTGCCACCACAGCTACCACCACCACTACCTCACTCACCACCACTACTACCACTCCACCCACCATTACTACCACACCTCCTATCACTACCACACTCCCATCTATCACCACTACAGCCTACCCTTCACCACCTACTCATACACCACCATTCATATTCACCACAGCCACCACAACCACCACTAACCACCAAGCCGGACCATCATCCCACCTAACATTCACCACAGGATCATCTCTACCACCCATTGGAGTAGAGGAACAACTGTCAGCACTTACCGTATGGTGCTGAAGCTGTTGGCTGCTGATGAAGAGAAGGCTGCCCAACTACATCAGCTTGTGGAGCTAAATGCTACCCAAGCAAAGCAGATCTCACAACAAGCTCAGCAAATTGCCCAATTCCAGGAGCAAAACGACCAATCAGCTAAGAGGATTGGGGAGTTGGAAGCATCTAACAAGACCATCATGCTCAGACTCAAAGGCGCTAAAGATGAGCCTCTCAAGATCAGAGAGGGAGATGATGATGGTGGTGATGACGATGATGATGAGGATGAGGATGATGAGGATGAGGATGAGACAGAAGAAGGAGGTGATGATGGTGAAGGAGAGGAAGAGGGAGGAGATGATGAGGAAGGAGATGATGCGGCTGCATCGGCTGCCACACAAGCCAGAGAAAGGCGCACCAAGAAGGCGCAAGATCAGGGAGCCTCGTCCTCAGCCCCGGCTGCAGAAGAGTCCATGATTCAGGATAAAAATCAAACATCTCAGCAAGAAGAGTATGATGTTGCTCCCCTACAGCAAACCAAGTCTCAATTCACTATGATACTTGATTTGCAAGGGATTGTCAGGAGGTCTGTGAGTTATACTCCCGAAGAAGGAGAAATAATTCATGATCTTACTGATGAGCAACTTGCGGAGATGTTCCGGCTAAATCTGGATGAAATTGTTAAGGATGCCCCTACCATTGACATGGCTAGTTACGACGAGCTTAATGATGTGGATGAAATAGAGATTGAAGACGTCACAGCCCAGCATTATCCAGAATACTCTGATCGAGAGGGAAATGTGGTTCCTAACTTTGGGGATACTCTCGACAGTGGTACATATGACAGTCTGGATACGATGGAGAAGGAGGCAGAGAAGTCAAAAGCTAAGCCCAAGCCTCGGACGCCGATGTTGAAATAAAGAAGGCTGAATGGGCAGCTTGTTTTGCAGAGATCTGAGCCCAACGCACTGCTCCAAAGCCAAGTGCCTACACCAAGCTTTACAAAGTGAAGAAGCATCTAAAGGTGTCAGGAAAGATTATGGCGTGGGCATATTTTGAGGATCTAAATGTCTATGCTGTCAAGAGGGAGAAGGGAATAGAGTACTTTAGATTCCCACATGATCTGAAGACTCTCCCTGGTTTTGAGCTCAACCAGCTGGCCAAACTGAAGGTGCTATATGCTAACCAAAGAAAATGTCAGGCTGGTTTGAGGCTGCCTTGAGGAAAGAGTACCACACCAGGTGGGTTAACTTTATACCTCAACAACCGAAGAGGTACATCAGACGGTCTGAAGTTGATCCCATTACTGAAAAGCCAAAGGTCGTGCTGAAGTGGAGTCCTCCGAGTACTATGTCTAAGATTCCCTTACAGGTAATGGCACAGGACTTCACTCCACACTTTAAGTGGTGGTATTACGATTGGAGAACAGATGAAGCTGTTATAGTCTTGCAAAAAGAAGGCCAAATGGATACTATTCGGGTATTTGACCCAATGTGGCTGACTAACTTGTCTGTTGATGATGTATACACATTATACAAGTGGCGACAGTTCTATGATTCGCAAGACATTGTACAAGCCCTCCAGTTTCAGAACGTGATAAGACTCTGTTTCGCATTCGAGATACATGCTGGAGTTACAAGAGAGGAAAAGTACAAGAAGTTTGAGGAGCTAATGAAGAATGTTAGACAATGATGTAAACTAGGTCCAAGGGGAAGTTTGTTGATACATATGTACCTAGTTTATGAGCTTAATGTTAAATGTCTTTCATGTCTTACATATATGTAATGAATGAGTTGAATGAAATGAAATATGTGTTTGATGCTTATATTGTTTAATGTTTTATTGTTTATTGTGTCATAACGCATATTGAACTAACTATATAGGTTTGTGGTTGTTTACATAGTTCTTAGTCAAGAATGGTTGAGAAATGTGTTTAAACTTAACCGTATGAAGTATTCATGCGAATGGACCATACGCATGAACACTTCATGCTAATGGACCAGTCGCACAACTGAACCAGGAGACTGGATCAGTCGCACGATTGAGACATAAGATTGGCTCAGTCGCACGACTAAACATTCAGTCGTGCGTATGGACCAATCGTATGATTCAGTCGCACGACTAAACCATACTAATGGTTCATTCGCACGATTGACAAACCCTAACCTACAAATACCAATTAATTCGTGGAAAAACAAAAAACACTTGAAGAATTTCGACTCACAGACGTACCCTAGCCGTCCAGAGACTCCAGAAAACCTGTTCCAACTTCATAGATCGTAGTTGATCGTGTTCTAATCTTTCATAACATTTCTTTAATCTCTAGATTGATCGAAACTGCTTTCTCACTGATTGGATCGCCAATCAAATAGGATTCCGCACTATTTGATTAGGTATACACGCATTATCAGTTAGTACTCCGTTCGTACACGGTCCTAACAAAAGCAATATATAGCATCTTTGAAAACTTTACTTTGTTGTTGTGTTCTTAAGTTTCTATCTCATTGTATGCTTGTGTTCTTAGTATCATAATATAGTCTCGGTTTCCTATTTGATCTGTTAAGTGTTCTAACAATCTCCTTATTGTGAGATTGATTGTATTGACCATCTATTAAACGGTCCTGCATGATGGGTCTAGCCTCCCTCCCATACCGACCTTTGCCACTGCCAAGAAAACTGAAATTGATAACCCCGCTTATCTTTCCCGGGTGTTGGCCGATCAAAAGACAATCATCATCCTTCATGCTTCCTTATCTGAGGAAGTTGTTTCCTTAATCGTTGTTCTTCCATCTGCTCGTCAAATTTGGGTTGTTTAGAAGGTGCCTACGGTAACTCCTCTATTGAGAGAGTCCATACTCTTAGAGACCAACTTCGTCTTCTTTGACCAAAACCGTGATTGAATTTGGTCGTGCCTTCAAAACGTTATGTGATCAACTTGCAGCCATTGGCCACCCAGTTGACCTCAATGACCAGCTTCATTGGTTCCTGTGTGGCCTTGGCGCTCAGTTTGAAACTTTCTCCATTGCGGTTCGCTCTACTTGTCCTGTTCCCACCTTTGTTGAATTTGCTTGCCCGTGCCGAGAGTCATGACATGTTTCATCAAGCTCTGCATCGTTCTACCACTCCTCTTGTTACGTTTACTGGTGATCGCAACTCTGCTCCGAACGGATGTAGCGATCGTCTCCCTCGTTTCGATGGTTCTAATTGTGGTCGTGGTCGTGGGTTTTGCCCACCTCATTACCAACTATGTAGAACTAATGGTCATCATGCAAATGCGTGCCAGAAACTCTCGTCCTTTTCCAAGCAATCCAACCCAACTGATGATGATTTGGTGAAAGCGTTTACCATGCAGTACTATGTTACCACCTCCGGACCCGACTGGTTTGTAGACTCTGGCGCTACGGACCACATGTCCTCTTCTTCTATGAAAATGAGTTAATTGTTCGACTAGTAGATCTCCAAAATCTTTTATAAAGAAGAACATCATAACACTAGGCCAAAGTGCAAAAGAATCCATATCTACAAGAAGAAGAATCAACCATGTTATAGAAACAAGTGGAACTAAACCAACAACTTCATCTAAAAAGATCGTCAAAGCTGTCAAGAGAGTGAAATCAAAGTTATCTAGGCAGACTGCCAAAAGCTCTCCTCAAAGGATAACTACTCAGCAAGCTTTTGTGTCCTCAACTGCTGAATCCATACAAATGGCCTCCTCTTAGGAAAGAAAGGAGAAAGATCAAGAAAAATGTCTCCTAACATCTCAAATTGAGTTGAAAATATTCAACTTTGATGAGATCATGGAATGGAGTCTTGCGAAGATGAAATCAAAGCTAACAGCTGTAACTCATGCTGAGATGGAGAAATCAACAAAGTTAGCTAGAAAAAGAAGGGCTAAAATAGAAAAAAAACAAGCTGAGAGAGTCGGACAGGAGTCTAGAGACAATCAACAAATGAAGATGTACTTAAGGTACTATGGCTTCTCTTACAAATAAGTAGGACCAATAAGTATCTCTACTCTTAATCTAAACATCAGAGAAATCAAGAAGAGGGTTGCAGCGGAAGAGCTCCCAAAGTATGAAGAAGCTAAAGAGCATAGGAAAGACAACAAACAAGGAATAAGAAAACTATTCAAAGGTCTTCCCATCTACCAACTGAGAATCTAGCATCTCCTGATTCGTAACTGCATCTGATGATGATCTGCCTATTTCATCAATCCTTGCTAAAAAGAAAGTTGTTCCTAAAAGAATAGTCAAGGAAAGGGTGATTGATCCTGAAGTGAAAGAAAAAATCCTGAAAGGTATAAAGATATTGGGTGTTGGGTTTGTAGCCTAAATGAAGAAATTTACAGTTAAGAGGGCAAATGGAGATATCATATACTATGATCATGAGAATGAGATACTTGATCTGCCTCTTGACATCTTAGGCAAATTACGAAGTATCTTAGCATCTTTAGATGTAGAAATGAATGGTACAAGATCCTACTCCAAAAGGTAATGTCCTTAGTCAAAGCTGAAGCTGGTGAAGAGAACCCCGAAACTCTATTATTAGCATATGATCCGATAGCGGAGTGGGAACATGATCAAAACAAGGATACATACTTCATCATCAGATCGGTATCTATATGGGTCGCTTACTCAAAGAATCAACTTGTATGCTTTAACAAATTTGAGATAGCTGACCTGAGCAGACTAAGGCTAAGGAACATCAATAATGACCTAAGGCAAGAAAGTAGAGAAGGTGCTGATGATGATTTACAAGTCACATCTTGAAATGTCAAAGTAGGCTTCAGAACAAAGAAGAAAGATAAGAGAGCCTGAAGCTGCCAAAGCCATCCCATCTACTAATCCTGCACCCAACACTTAACCACAATCATCTCTTCCCACCTCTCAAAATGTCGAGCATGTATTTCCACCAGTCCAACAAGCTCCTCAAGCAGCTGAATCTCTAACACAAACTCAGTCAGATCAATCAGAAGATGAACAGGTCATCACTACATCTGTAACTCCAGGATGATCAAACTTGAATCAAATCATGAAGAATTAGATCAAAATAAAGAAGAACACAATGAAAACCCCTTGATCTCTATTGATTGCATATAATTTGTACAAAGTAAATCCCTCAATCAATTGGTCATGCAACCATCAACCTAATTCTAATTACAATTATGCTATTTATAGTCTAGTTTAAGTTTCCATATTTGCACATAACCCCCTAGACTATATATTTAGACTAAAACATGACTCAAAAAAAGTAAAATATATTTTGTTCACACAAAATATATTTATTACAATAAAACTCCTAGTCATTTAAATCTTCAACGTCTCGTCTCGGTTCCTCGTCTCGAACGAGTCGGGTTTGACTTTTGTTGACTTTGACCGTGACGTTGACTTTTGTTGACTTTCACTGTGTTGATAATATAGACTATCTTTTACAGCTCCAACAACATCTGTCAAAAGAATAAGAAGAGATTAGGACAATTTTGAACAATCTAATGAAGAAGAACTCTTAGAATCTCACCCAGATGAACACTCAGAAGGTGATGGTACAAACATCATCAACTGGGAATATAATTTAAAAGCTGAGATGTACTTCATTAAAAGAAAGACCAAGTCCAAGTCATTCTTTCTCACAGAGTTAGAAGTTCTAAACCTTAATTTTGAAGACCTAAATATGTGACATCCGTCACTATCAGGTCCGTTAATTGACTCGAAGCTCCTTAACTCTTCTTGTGCATTTATTATCCTTGTGTAATTTACTCGTTTTCGAACCGAACCTTGATCTTATCATTGCGCGCGCTGTGTAACACCCGCCTATTTATTATTTTGAAGCCGACGAAGGAAGAAAAAGAAATAAAGTTTATAGTCGAGGGACCAAACTCGCCAACGAAAGAAAGTCGGGCGAGTGGGAGTATATAAGGGAGAGGGCAGCCCTTACCCCTTCCCCCATACTCACAAATCAGCCATCTAGAGAGGAGAAGAGGGAAAGAAGAAGAAAAGAGGAAAAAGGGGTCGGTTCGGTTGGTTCGGGTGGCCAAACTCGTTGTGTAGCAAGCCAAATCGAAGCCCTTGTCGTTGTGCTCGTTTGTGTGAGTTCTAGGACCCCACTTTTACTTGTTTTCAACTGATTTTGGGGCTGGAAAGTATCAAAAACCCGTTTTTGTGTGTGTATGAGTTTGACCCATTTGGGTGTGATGTGTGTGATGCGTTTCGTGTATGTTTCCGGGCTTGTGTGCGCTTGTATGGTGTTGTGGTATGCATTCCTAAGGTCTAGGATGGTTGATTTAGGCTTAGAATGGGTTTGGATGAGCTTGGAAGCCGAAAATGGCAGATTGGGTTCGGGATGAACTTCATTCTGCATCAGCGAGGGCTATGCGACCGAATGAAGGCCATACGGCCGATTGAGAGCCGATTGAGGGTCATTCGCACGATTGGGATTCATTCGCACGATTGAGGGTTCAATCGCACGACTAAGGTTTCATTCGCACGACTGGGAGTCTAGTCGCATGGGGAGTCATACGACTGAGGTTCAGTCGCATAGATGCTTAGTCGCATGAGTCCATTCGCATGAGGTCAGTCGCATAGGTGCTCATTCGCATTAGTTCCATCCGCATGAGGTCCATACGCACGACTGGATGTCCATTCGCATAGATGTACATCCGCATGAGTCCAATCGCATGATGTTCAGTCGCATGGAGGCCATGCGACTGAAGGGTGTCCATACGCCCGAATAGGGCTGTTGCACTCGAAGGAAAGTGTAGTTCGACTTCTGACTTTCGGGGGAAAGTGCAGATGTAAGTTTTGACGTAAAGTTTCCCGTAAAAGCATGTAAGATGACTGTTATGACCTTAGAGAGTATGTTGGGCATGATTATGATGATGATGTTGCATGTTTATGCATGTTATGTATGTATGACGTTGCCCTGTATGATGATGATGACTGTGTATGATATGTTCCTTATTATGATGTATGTTTATCTTTCTTGTGGCTTTACGTGTCGTGTTAATGAATGAATGAAGTATTATGTAACGTAAAGTGAAAGATAACGAAAGAAGAACATGAAGTAAGAATGCATGCATTAATGAATGATGAATGAATAAAGGAAAGGCTTGCAAGCACATATATGAGGTGAGTAACTCTGTGTTGCAAGAGACTCGGATAATGTGCAATCGTTGAGATTGCCCAAGAGGTGAGCAACCTTGTTGTTGCAAGAGACTCGAATAGCGTGCTATCGTTGATGTTGCCATGAGGTGAGCAACCTTGTTGTTGCAAGAGACTCGGATAGCGTGCTATCGTTGAGATTGGCAATGAGGTGAGCAACCCTATGGTTGTAACAGACTCGGATAGCGTGCAATCGTTGAGATTGCTATTGAGGTGAGGGACTCTGTCGTCGCAACAGACTCGAAAGAATGAACGTATGAAAAGAACGAAAGTTAACGAATGTAATGAAAGATAATAATGTTATTATCTGTATACGTATGATGAATGATCGCATGAGAAAAGGGATAGTTATTAATAAAAGTAAAGTATGTTTTATTATAAAACTAGAATTCACTCAGCAACGCTGACTTTTTATATGTTTTCCAGTTGGCAGGTAATGGTTGCTGAGGATGGCACGAGGTGGCTACTCAACTCTTTTGGGATGACATCCATTTATAATGCTTTTGTGATATGATGCGAACATGTATTTTTTAATCGGATAATGATGTATTATTTGGCAAAAGTGTTTATAATGAAGTGAGATGTCATTTTTGAATGTTTCCGCTGCAATATTTTCATGAGGCAAATGTAATGATATGTTTTATGTGCGATGAATGACCAACTGTAGGCGTCCCGGGAACGGGGCCTTGCACGCTGACGTTAATCTTATAGTATGGTGATTAAAAACAATTAAATTTAAATCATTTTATTAATCACTATTAATATAATTATGGGTAATATTATTATTATTAATAATATTTTTATTAGAGAAAAAGGCAAAAATAGTCCCTATGGTTTGATCCTATTACAAATTTGGTCCCCAGATTTTAAAAATTGCAAATTTAGTCCAAACATTTGGAAGTTTGTTGCAAATTTAGTCCCCACCGTTAGCGTTCGTTAGTTTTTAACGATCCGGGGACTAAATATGCAATATGGTCAAACCATAGGGATCAATTGTGTAATTTTCTCCAAAAACTAAAAAAAATAAAAAAAATCAAAATAAAAATTTAAAAATTTAAATTTAAAAGATTAAAAACTTTAATAAATAAATTCACTAACCGTTAAAAATAGAATACCGATTAAAAAATCAAACCAAATTTAAAAAGTAAATAAAAGTAACAATAAAATGCATATAAAAATAGAAAAGGAGAAAATGAGAAGTATGCTTAAAATTTTATTTTTTATAATTATTTTTATTGAAGTTCATTGTCA